>CM055754.1:1799054-2399054 GCA_029465975.1 Dallia pectoralis
ACACAACCACATGACTAAAGACTCCATAAAACACACAACCACATGACTAAAGACTCCATAAAACACACAACCACATACTTACCAGTCTCTGTCCAGATAGCACCTCTAACAGAGCTAACAGTTTCACCCCATCTTTGATGTCCTCAAAAAGGTCGGTGACCTCAAAAGGTGGTTTATGCTGAGGAAGACAAGACATTTTAATTAGAAACAAATTAAATACTTAAACATTAGACATTCAACCTGATCATTTGTATACAGATTGAAAATCAAGATCTACTGTCAATGTAAAGGCTTTTATCACCTTCCATCAGATAGTGTCATTTGTAAATCCTATGAACAGAACACAGTCCAACAGCCCCTGAATTGAGGCAATAATAGAGAGAGAGCAATAGAGAGAGAGCATGCTCTTGCTACAGGCTGAACGTCCAGAACGAACTGAGCTTGTTGGCTGGTTAAATGCTGGACTATAGAGAGAACAGAAAGAGCTCCCCTGTAGCTGAAAAGATGCTGCCAGTGCCTCAGAGACGTTGATGTGGCTCGGCGCCGGTACCCGAGGCTGTGTGATTCAGAGCACGGCTTGTTTTAACCCTCGCCGAACACAGATGCTAGCGCTAACATACCGTAAAACTCACAAGATATGTGGCAGATAAAGCAATGAAACACTGAGTGAAATCATACACAATAACAAAACTGTGATTAACTAGGCTCCTTTGCAGGGGGATGTTTTGTCAGACTGAGCTGTTCATTTTACAACTTGTCACATATTATGACAGGACCACAGGAAACGGTTGACTATTACTGCACAAGGCACAACAGCGTGTGTGTGAAAAGAAAAGTCTCTCGCTTGTTTCTTTACTTCAAAGTATTTAAGATGCAAATGTTTCCCCCCCTCTATAAATACTGATATCCTAAAAAAGGAATGATCTGTCAGTTCTCATGATATATTCATGAGATGGTAATATACTGACAGTATGAGTCTCATGAGTATGAGGTAAACCATCAAGCACATTAGAAATCACAGGATAAGCCCGTTTTCTTAATGTCATACATACACAAACACACACACACACACACACAGTCATAACAAAGGAAATCTATGGAAAAGTGCTTGGTAATGTTAGAGGAAATGGACACAATGGAAAAAGAGGAACTGCCCAGTGAAAGGTCAAGCTAAAAGAGCCGGCACTTTCTATCATAAAACCATCAACGCTAATGTCAGGGAAAAAACCTTAGAGATTTTTCCATCCATCATTTGTTGACCAAAAATAGAGGGAGAGCGAGAGAGAGAAAGAGAGGGACAATCTGTGTAAAGCTTTAAACTGTGAGCCAGGTCTGACAAGAGAAGTCAAATCTCTCCACTGGCTAGAAAAACCTTCATCCATTTCTGATTAGTCATCCTGTCCGACCAAGCAGCAGAGAAATGTGCTCTGTTACCGAAAGTGTCTGAGCCAGCAAAGAGAGAATGCAATAACTAGAGTAAACGAATAAACAACCTGACTGGCAGGCCTAATATATTCGATGATGATGATGATAGTATATGAACCATTATGCGTTTTTATAGATATATCTCAAGTGAAGTGTCCACGTAGGGTTAAATATGTAAACGGCCACCCGGCCTTGTAGGAGCCGACCCACTGCTTCCTGCAGAGAAATGTTCCTCCCACCTGAAGCTCTCCATCTGCCCTGAGCCACCGTCCCCGGCCCTGCTTAAACCTCCCTGCCAAACCAATTGTGGATTAACACACACACACACATACACACACACGCAGCTCAACTCGACAGCTAACATCTTTTCTAAATATGCTGTCCAGCGTATGTCGGTACAAGAGTGAGCGACAAGGGCAGTTCTACCTCGTGGCAAAGATCTTACTATCCCTTCCTCGTTGGATTCACTCTGCTGATCACGTTGACTCTGTGAATTCCACCGCAGGACAACTTGGAAACAGTCTGGCCTGAGCCATCTTTTACAACAGATGCCGTAGCTTCGTTTCAGCCTGTCTGTTACCGCTGGAGAACTATCCGACTCAAACCGCCATCTACATACACACGACCTACGGAGAATGCTTTGACGTTTACAGGACAACATATAAACAGCTTTCACGTGAGGCATTGTTTACAGTTCTTCGTCCGCAGTGGTTGAATCACTGAGGTGCCTCTCAGAATAATAATCATCGGACGACAGTCCTCATCTCACGGTCCAATCTCTTTTCACGCGTGAAGGGTCATGAGGATTATAGAAATGTCCCTCTCTCCGGACAGCCACCAGAAGACTAGTGGTTTAACTGCTCCATCTGATTACACAGACCACGCTAGCGTTCTGGATAGTGGATTTAAAACGTTATGTAAAGAAGAACAAAACAGAAAAGCATATCCTCTTACCTTTCCCAGGTGGGAATTGATCCATTTTGTGAAGGTCCTTTTCTGAACTGCTTCCTGCTCATCTGAAATGACAGTGAGACAAAACATGGTCAATCCAAGATGGATGTCACACAATACGCCAGCAAATACTGCTTCTCAACTGCTGCTGCGGTCTCTGAGTCGTACGACAGTGGGTTGTTGTTTATTTGGTAGACAGCGGATACGTATTAATCTGGTGAGTCGTGTCCATCCCGTAGACCAGTGCTCTGTCGACTCCCGGGACAATAAAGACGATGGTCAGGGCCGAAGCGGAGAGGAAGAGAGGGATTCGGGCTGTACTTTATGTGACACGGATGAACAAGGAAGACAAGAAGAGCGGAGAGATGCAGCAGAGCATTATGGGACACGATTACACTTCCCAGAATGCACACGTGAAAACGTGGAGGGCTCACACACCACATAAGATGTACTCGAGCCACATTTAAAAACCTGTATATATCTTACACAGTCACTAGTGTGATTAGATTCTGACAGGGGTTTGCTCTATCAAGGCCCAACTCCCAGTTGATCAGAGTGGGAATTAGAGAAAACCAACTGATCACAGCACCACACAACTTGTGGACTCATAGCTGACACTAATGAGATGCGTCACGGTTTAGGCCTCCCGCAGCCAGGGCCATTGTAGAGGGGGGCGGGGTCCAGAGTAAAATATGCAGACAGACTACGTGCCAATTGCATAATGCATTTCTGCTTTCACACGACACACAACATGGATTATGAGGTGCCTGCTTCTGCCGCTTTGATGGAGTGACATCTGCGTTGCGGCGCTCTGAAAATAGACACAGTGTCAGAGACACACGTATGTGCGCCGGTAGGTTGACGAACACTGCACACACACAACATCCAACATCCGCAGCCAACGGCATGTTTCCAGTTTTTGCCTGTTAGACCCAATTCCACTCATTTTTAGTTGACCCAGTAACTGGGTCAACGTGTATAATGTCATTGGTACTTAGATGCTCTGCCCTCGTTTTGAACAGTTCTATACTTACATGCTTCTGCTACCAGTGATATTGATATTGGCATGTGTGTATACATGTATGTGGTGTTTAGGTCCATTAAGTCACTGCCACCAGTGCATCAAGCAGCGAAAGAAACACAGGCACAGAAGGAATTGTGAAACAAACGGACATGTCATACTACACTATGTGGAACATGAGGTCTAACAGAAATGCGAGTATGCCTGGTAAACACACACATCGGTCACATCACGCATGCTGGAGAACAGGGTTATGCAAATACTACACAGCCGCACAGACACAGCCTTCACACAACACCAAGATCCCACAGAACCCAAAGGCATATGAGGCAGTGCCAAGGATGTTCAGTGGTTCCTAATAGCACATTTCCAGTATGCTGTCAGACCCCAATACATGTGTGTAGTTCAACAAGCTGCATTAAAGCCACAAAACACTATTTTTTCCTGCACATCGCACATCATTCACTGTACACTCCTGTATGACTACGTAGGGCTGCTATATGTCACTGCACTGTCTCTGGTTCGTGCATCTGGTGCATGTACATTTAAGCCCCGATCCGAGCTACGATCCGGGTAATCCGATCCGCACAATTGAAATGCCCCAGTAGGGATGAGATGCGGCTGACGGACAGTGCTCTGGAGTCCACATGAACCGCTGCCGGTCCTCCTGGCCTACTTACCGCGAAGGTACTGAAAGAATCCAGTGACTAGGTTTATAGAAGAGGTCTTCTTGACAGTTACGTCCTTAAAGCGAGCCATCCTGTGACATGCCCCCCTGTGTCCGTTACATTGTAAGCTTGTTGTGTAAAGCCCTGTCTGTATGAGAATAACAACCGATCCATCCACAGAGGAAAACAGAAACAGAGGGGGGAAAATCCCAGCTGCTCCCTTCCCTTTCAGTCCAGGCAGCAGAAAGCAGACGTGAATTAGACTGGCTGAGTCTGGTTGGTCGCCTGTTTCCCGGTGACAAGGCAGAGTGGAGCTCATCTGCTGGGGGGGGGGGGGTGCTGCCCGCCTGGTCGCAGCCTCAATCCCCTCCTCCCCCGACAAACACACACTGGCCACCCACACACACACATACACCCACCCACACACACACACACATACACACACCGACACACTACTGGCTACACCCACACAATCAGACACACGCACACGCGCAAAGACCCATAGAGAGGAGACTGATATTTACGACCTGTTTGGGAACCCCATCATTCCCTGTTATTGGTGTAATCCGGTGGAAGGGAGCCATGCTTGTATTCTGTGGGCGTGTGTGGTGCATTCAGAGCCCCGCCCCCGATGCCAACCCCACCCCCATGTCTCCCAGCGGTTCTGCATCCCCAGAGTGCAGCGCCCATCACGTTTGTGTGTCTGTGTGGGTTTGTGTGTGAGTTAGTGTGTGTGTGTGTGTGTGTGTGTGTGTGTGTGTGTGTGTGTGTGTGTGTGTGTGTGTGTGTGTGTGTGTGTGTGTGTGTGTGTGTGTGTTTGTTTGCGTGTGTGTGTGTGTGTGTGTGTGTGTGTGTGTGTGTGTGTGTGTGTGTGTGTGTGTGTGTGTTGTATGCACCTAGGATTTTGATTTATTAAGATGTAACTGCACCCATAGAACTGCCTGAAAGATACAGCGTATTGTGCATCATTAATAACGTATTCCAATACTTATGACATCAGCACAAGGTTTTCCTCAATTATAAATTACCCTAACATTTTTTAAGATGAACTTATACTGTATTATTGACACGACCATACTTTCCTTTCAACAACGAGTAGAATAATACAAAGACTCTGTTACAATAGCCCAGCATGGGGCAACAGACCTAAATAATTGATTTTATAGCTGTTAGTTAGCATCAGCCACCTGCCTTCCTTCTGACTGTCGGGAATGTTGTTGTGAGAGCAGCCTGGATACTTGGGATTGTTCTTCACATAGACAGTCTAGTCAACTTCATGAACGGTCTCTTGGGTGTCGACGGGTCAACCACCAAATCAACTGTTCTGATCGCTCCCTTATAAAATGTTACGATCAAGTCACGGATAATTAAATTCGGACTAATCGTTAATAAGCTAATGTTCGCATGCCCCATATATTTTATACTGTGTCGATGATCGTGATCTATTGCATTAAACAGCAATCCAGCAATTGTGGTTAGCCAATGAACAGGGACAGTTTCAGTAGGTTGCTCCTCCCACTGTCTGAATAGCGACCCTGTCTCCTTCTCCCAGATGCCCACTATGTGACATAGCTGGAGAACTCTCAATCACCCTATTGTCTGACTGACTGTGGTAAAAGAGAAACGCTGTAACAGAAACCATCTCACTTGAACACCAAATAAATTGCCTGTAAACAATCACTCCGTGATATCAGCGACTGAGCTGCTACAAAGCTTTAAGGCTTATAGCAGAACATGAAAGTGTCAGTATTAAAATCTCAGAATGCTGTTGCAATATTTACAGCGATCTTGCCAAAAGTCTACTAATGTAATTCACTTTTGTCCGGAGAAACATACAAAAGCACCACCCGTTACCTAAATATAACACTAAACATAGTTCCAGTAATATCATCATATCCAGCCCAAAAAGCCCATTAATCTTCCAGAGCCACAGCAGATATTCAGTGTACATTAGGTAACACATGAAATATTTCAGTTTAATTAGATAAAAAGATTGGATATATACTTTATCAATTGCATGTTGCAAGGTCCTGCAGTGATCCAAAATGAACAGCACATACAATCATGTAGTTAATAAAGGAGCTGTCCAGTTCTGATCTAGGAATAGGGATATTTGTGTAACTTGTCCTGGGTATGAGGTCAATTACAGTCTGTCTCATTTTAACTCTCGACCATGATTTCCATTTGTCTGACATACGGTAGGCGAGTACTACAGTAGGAATAGTTTTAGCCATTGAAGAAGACCCAGGAGATTGAACACCAAATGCATCATTCAACCCAGGTCATTTACATGAGTGATGTCCTGGCCCTAAGTAAACTTAGCGCACCGTATTGTGAGAAAGCTGGCCGGCTCCAGGGGTCTATGCAGGTCACCAAGGGGCTGTGAAAGCCTGCTCACTCTGTATCTCCATTTAGCTAAGAGCAACATCATGTTGTTGTCCTGAAAAGCACTGCATATCTACAGAACAGTAAAAAGAGCCTGAGCTGATTCTGCACTTGGGCGTGAGCCAGTAACATAATATAATGAAACAACTTCTGAAATTGCACAGGAAACAGTGACACCTGCTGGTCGGAATTATGAAACACACCATTCAGGCTGTGAAGAGAAGACACAGAGAGAGACAGAGAGAGTGACACTGCTTCCTCTTTGGTGTGTCATGCTCACACAAAATATCTCCAATAAGAGAATAATTAGCACTGTCTCAAATAAACAGAGACTTGAACCTGTATATACAGCCAGCAAAGTTATTAATGAATGACATTATTAATGAAATGTAGACAACACAAGTGTGTGGATGTTTTATAAAGACCTGACATATCTGTATTATACAACCAAATAATCAGTATCCACAACGCATTCAATCCATAATGTTCTTGTAAAAAGAGTGAGTGAAATGGAATGATGCAGAAAACAACTGAACCCTCTTCAGTGAGGTACAGCTCACACGCGACATCAAACCACAAACGATTCACTTGCAAGGCTTCTTCGCCTCAGATACACACACCCCCATCAGCAATAAAAAAGGAAACCTCTCAAGTCAGTCATATCCTTCCGAAACTGAGAGTGGCTGTGCCAGGGCGGTTTAATCATGCACACTCCGACCGACTCCTATCTGCCGTGGCAGTAAAAGACGTGCCACTGGAAACCTGAGAGCATCTGAGGTGACTTCATGTCCCCGTCGCCATCCTTCTGAGGCAGACGATCTGCTATGTGGATCTGTTTCAGATGTGTCACTATGTGGATCTGTTTCAGATGTGTCACTATGTGGATCTGTTTCAGATGTGTCACTATGTGGATCTGTTTCAGATGTGTCACTATGTGGATCTGTTTCAGATGTGTCACTATGTGAATCTGTACATCTGAAGAGCCATCAGCTGTCGAAACCTAGTAATGTCAGCAAGTGGTACAGATGCGTACCTTCTGTTTATCAAACAGCATTGGTATGGGCCCATATGATATGCTATCAGGTATGTAGTGTACATCATTTGACCAAGGCCTATAGGGCTCTGACATTAAGTGCACTAAACAGGAAGTATGATTTGAAATGAAAGACCGTTCGAACAGCGTACAAACCCCATTACATAATTCATTGCTTTTCCCAATTATGAACTCACTGGAGATAAACACCGTCACTCTCTGACAGAGAATTGAAGTAGCTAAAGTTGTCGAGCAGGAAGCAATCTTCTGAAGAGCAGGAAGTGTTTTATCGGCATCTGTGCCAGTGGTTTAACCACACAGATGTTTCAAAACATGGTAACTATGGTGACAAACTACGCGCGCACACAATTGTTAGACAGATGGCAGAAGTCATAGAGACACCAGTTTCATGAAACAGTTACAATGGTAAAAGCTACAGACACACTAACACATTCTGACTGCTGTGTGGCATTGAAGTAATGGTGTAATACGTTCCTAGTTCCTTCTTTATCCCTTGACCCGAACTCATTTGATGTTTGCCTACATATGAGTTCTGTCACGTCACTGGTTTGGGCCAAGATGGATGGGAAGAATGAGATCAGTTGCACTTGATACCAATGTCAGTTTGCCTCTAACCTCTTGTTCTACTGCCTGATCAGTTGACCCCGGCATCCAACACACTAAGCTTCTCAACAACGCACCAAAGGATATAAAATACCATTCTACAAAATTGGATAGCTCCAACGGTACCATGTCGAGCAATAGGTGTGGAGTGAGCTCATGTTGTGTTTGTACATCTGTCACACTCAGTCACCGGACTAGCAATTGAGAATGTCTAAACACATTTGCAAGATGGTGGAAATGACCTGGTGTCCTTGTAACAGGGCGGGCGACTCCTACAGAGTGACTTCCTGGATTGATCTGACCTCTGGAAAGACAGATCAGGTGTCACATTATATCAATACATAGCTTACTGACTTTAGATGTAGAATGTGTGACCACTGACTTCTGTTTGATAGTTAAATGAACAATTCCACGGTGCTGTGAAACAGCGAATACGTCAGCCATCTCTCGTAATAGAATCTCCGGAACAGAAAAATCAGATCAGTTTTTTGTGCTTGTGAAATTAACTTTCATTTGTTTACTCAAACTGGATAGGGCCTACCCTGGATTTATTCTGTTAGATCACCTGATATAAAGGTAGGGAAGGAAGGTAATAAAGGCTTCCGCAAACACGTGTTAAGGCTTCTAATAAAATTCAGATAGTCGAGACAAATAGGTGGCTATGAAGCACAATGCCAGCAAGCGCTTTGCGCCATGGCAACCAGGGTGTGAGATGCCTGACAATGTGCAACTTCAGCACGCAGCAAGGCTCTACTTGAATAAAATAAGACTGGGAGTAAACAGCCTAAGAATACGTAATTTTTGTAGTGAGCAAGCATTTTTGTGGTTTAAGGCCAACATGAAATTGTTTTCAATCAATGTCACCAACCAACAGTGCAGATAAATGTATTGCGCTGGCAACAATAGCAGGCCTTGTATTTTTATACAGGCTTTATCTTTATCGTGGACACCCACAAACACATTCGTTTTCTACCCATGCCAAAATAGCCTAAAAGCTAACCGAGCTAAGGCTTTCTTCCTATCCATTTCATGTGTCTGAATTTAAGTACGGGTGTGTGGTTTATTAAACCTGCTAGGAAGTTGGCCAACCGGCAAATGTCACATGTTCAAATTGAGACACAATATCCTGTCCTGATATGACTTAAGCTGTAGTGTTTGTATGCATCCTAAATTGTATTCCATGACCATTTGCGTGACGGTGTGTTTACAAGTAGGAGAAACGACACTTATATAGTTGCAACCACTGTACAAGCCTGCTTCTAACTTTTCTTTTTAATCTTAAACTGAATACCCATTACATCTCCACTCATCAAAGCTTTAAACAAAAAGGGAAGAAGTGATCGAAAGACAGGCCAGTTTGAGGCTAAAAGTAAACAATTTCTGGCACTATTTTGTACTGTTTTGACACATGCTTAAATAGCAATGTGTCTGGTGATTAATATGTACAATGTCTTTTTTGAACGAAGTGCATTTGTACTTGTGTTGTTCATGTAGATTTTTGTGTATAGTGTTTTATACTGTTTAGTTCTCCTGGCCAGGGACTGCAATAGGAACTTAGGTCGAATACAGTGCACAGTATTTCAAATGCACTGAGACTAATGTTTTGGCGTATTATGTCCACGTTCAAATAAATCAATACATCCTAAGTGCTGCTAAGAATAACGTTTAATCTCTGGAAAACTGATATTTTCCACAACATCTCAACCCTGCCACGACCCTCAACAGTGCCTGTACACATTCTCCTCACACAATTACTGCCTGATTAATTTAATAACAGAATAACAGTGTCTTTATATGTGTCCCTGGGAAAGTATGCATAATACATTCTATACTGCAAGGCTTTCAGTCACGTGGCCGGTGTATTGAATGAGCATGATAGCACAGAATACAGAATGGTTGGACCAAAATGGCATCCTACACCCAATATAGTGCACAGCCTTGCATTTACGATGCGCCCAAAGTAGACAGTGACCCGATAAAATTCTAATGAATGACACTTACCTTGCAGTTTTTGCATCAGGTTGGTAATGTCCTTGGAGGTTCTTCCTGTCTTCCATGGTGAGGCCATGTCGTTTCTCTGCTCTGGACCACAGTAGTTGATACACTGATACAGAAGACAGGACAGGAGAGTGTCCCGCAATACATTACTTTTCGGAGAAGGGCATCCTTTCACATGCCCCCCCCTCTCTCTCTCTCTCTCTCTCTCTCACTCTCTCTCTCTCTCTCTCTCTCTGTGTATATATATTTTTCACTCTCGGACTGTGTTGAAACTCCTTTGTTTCTCTTCCTCTTTGTCTTTCTTCTCTGTCTTCGTGTCTCTCAAGCCAACTTCAGTACCTGATTTAGGCTACTGCAGCACAGTGTCCAGTCGAATGTCAGGTTTCAGATAGCTGGAATTAGCAGCTCAGATAGCCAATGGTTGCCATTCATTGTCTACAGAGATTAGAGAAGTGTGCAGACAGTGTGGTATGTACTATATATTATAGAAATTACACCAGATTTCCAAGTCAGAAAGAGATTACTTCAATGTAATAAACATGTATCAACCGTAAAAGGCAAACTCAAAGTCAAATGTTTGCACAAATGTTTGTAATGCCTTGAGAAGAATAGGTAGTTTGGAAGTTTTACAGCAAACCTATCTATATATATATATAAAAAAAGAAATGCATGTTGTGTCGCACTGCAAAAAACTAAGTCATTGCATAATGCACATGCATTAATTACAGTTGTGTAGGCTCATTAAGTCCTTAAGTTACAAGACAACTTGGCCTTCCCCTATACACGTTACACAAATAACCAGCGATAAGGAAACATACGCAGCTGTTGTGCAGGTAACCATTAGTCTAATTTAGACTATTAAAAGTTGCATGAAAAAGAGGTCTTAAACGTTCCTTACCAGCGTCCAGTCTGCAGAACCATCAGGAAGGAAGTGTGTGCGTTGTCTCCCTGTTGCCATGGTAACAATCAAACACTGTATCCGTCTCGGTAGCGGCATGTGTTTAAATTTCTAGTATAGTTTCGGGTTCCTGATCGGATTATTGCCCAGAAATATAACAAATACATATATTACGTATATGCATATGTTATATATATGTATATATATATATATACCCGACATGGCATATAGGAACAGCTTCACACTTTTTTGACACTTGTTGTATCCGGTGACCAGCCACGTGGATGTCTGTGGCTGTTACACATGTTAGTTCAATTTGTTATTTACCCCCAAACGCTCGTTCTCTCCCAAAACCATGCAAACCATGCCACAAACTGATACATGTTCATAAACAGTAAGTATAGATCATATGCAAATTGTGAACCATGTGTTATCTAAAGTAAGCATTGAGAAGGAGTACTTCGTGGTTATCGTGGCAATTGGTTTTGAGATTTCCTTTCAAATAGCGGACTGACTATTTAAGAACATTTTTTTAAAAGTTTGCCATTGTTATTTCCAGACATACTCAGTCTTTTACTTTACCCTAAACATTTTTGCTCATATCTCACTTTCAATTTATAAGTGGAATAATCTGATAATGCCTTTAAACTGGTCAGAAGATCCTGTTGTTTCAAATGCAATTCATGCATTTCACCTGTGCATATTATAATTTTTTTACTGTCAAAATGGTAAGTTTGAAATCATGCCTTATGACACATAATTTCGCCTGATGACATATTGCAGTGAATCAATTATGTGGTCACCTTAAGAGCACATTAAGAGCAACAAAACGAACTGCAACGTTAGTTTTTAGTTCAATGCTAATCATAATGGTGACAATGTGTGACTGTCTGTGTCAACCCTGTTAACATTATATCAACCATGCTACTATTCAAAAAGTCAGATTAATTTTCATGTTTTATAATGACAAACAAACACATGTAATGTAACTTGTGACTTCACTGCCATCTTCTGGTTTCTACAAGAAATTGATCCCGTTGAGTGCATACAGTATGCATCACCAACTCCTCCCTAACACACTTCTGCCAAAGAGTTCACAATGTTACAGTATTATTATATACCGTTCTGTGTAGAAGACTTAATAATACCCCGCTACAATAGACTGTTGTTTCATAAAACACCTTTACACCAGTATTTGAGTGACAGCAGATATGTATTAGTGTAGCAAAACATGGGAACCACTGGCGTTTAGGGAGGATTCAGAAAGGGGGAGAAGCACAACAATTGAAGGAAATCCAAGCAGATGCTGCCAAACAGATTCTGTGCTCACTGCAGGCCTGCTATTAGGCCATGACATTTGAGTGGGTTTATCATAAGTGAAAACTTTACATGGCAACAATGTGATTATTGTGGGCAACCAAATGGTCATGTTTAAAAAATTACATAAAATGACCTTTCCTAACCTTATGTGTCTACATCTACATAGTTGTAATTTAAAGTGAATCACACTCATTTAATGATTTAACGAAAAAAGGCCATTGTTAAAGAGTAATCTGGATTGTTCATTGATCCAGCGGAAATTACATCAGAGGAAGCAGGCCCGTTTCCCAGAGTTCTGTCCCACACAGATAAGCAAGTTACAGCTAATTTTAAAATGTAGAGGCAGGAAGCATGACAGCAAAGTTTCCGCAATTGCGAACAAAACAGACAGAAACATGGACCAAGCATGCAGCAGCCTGTCTTGGAAGGAGTTCAGTGTGCTGGAAGGTTCTGAGTTTCAACTTGGATGTGAACTACTTTTCTTTATTGTATTGTAATGGCATTTAATGAGACAAATCCATTTCTGGAAATACTAAAATCATTCGGCATTGGTAAGAATTTCAAGCCTGACTATATCTCATCTCACCTTCAACCGCTTATCCGGGGTCGGGTCGCGATAAGCCTGACTTATAAGATGTTTATATTGCTATTTTATATATTGTTATTATTGCTTAGGCCTAATGCATGCCTATACATAATATATCAGTATGGATTTTTGACAATGACAAATGACAAATCATCACCAATGTCGATTAACTACTGAAAGTTTTCCATTGATGGTGTAGTTCTAACAAGCTATGCCTGTTGGACAGCACACAACATTTCATTAACAGTTCTTCTCAAATCTGTTGACATTCAAGGTCAATCTTGAAATGTAGTCTTTTTCTCTTTTTCATCAGCCAACTTAGTCCTGGCCTTCTGTCTGTCAGTGTTGGTGGGTCTAATTATTGGAGCTCTGATCTACATCCTTCTTACGTGGCTTTCAAGACGCAGGGCCTCTGCCCGGATAACCAGGCGCCCCAAAAAAGAGCTGCGCACCTTTAAAAGCGCACAGAACCCCATGGCCAACCGGTTCGGCCTCTACCGGAGCACCGTGTTTGACCGGCGGAGCGACAACAGTCTGGACGGAGGAATACTAAGCCTCTGCAGACAGCCATCAGTGGAACCGGTTGGGCCATTGGGCCAGAAGCCCAGCTCAGGAGCATCCACCTTCAGACCCGCGTCCAAGTGCCGCCGTATTGATCAGGGCGAGGGAGGCACAAACAACCAGGATATGTTGCCCCTTAATGACACCACTGCAGCCCATTCATATACATCAGATACTGCCTCCCTCATGCAACCGCAACGCAACTCTTTCTGGTTGGGCAACAGCAGTCTTAAAGGCTTTCTACCCACACAGACTCCACCGCCTACATATGATAGTGTCATACATGCTTTTCAAGAAACACGCACTTGATTTTAATATCATCCCACTGGTAATAAATACATTGAGCTCTACCGCTGCCTGTTTCTGGAATAGAAATAAGTGCCCTTAACGGATGACCAGTTGTGTGTTAAGTGCAGCTGTACTCCCTCATTTGGCATTAGTGGTGTTGTCAAACGGGTCAATATAAATGCCTGGCTATACCATTTTGTGTATGTGCCAATATAGCATCAAAACATTAGCATCAAAACAACTTGACTTTAGCTTTGGTATTTTCTGTTGTTTTATAGTGATTCTACTGATGGATAATGAATATTGTACATGCAAAATACCAAAATATTGTACATCTAGAAAGAAATGCAAAATATTTTGTTTTTACGAATGTCCCGGATTACATTTTTAAATCTAATATAAGATATTTCTTAAATCTAATAGATGAGATAACTTAAATGTGAATTCTGTATTGTAGGGCCACGGGCTATAAAGTGGAGCTGTTTCCCTGAAACGTGTTCCAGTCAATTATTGTGTACTAATGAACGTGACTACATTTCATAAAAAAACATGCATAAATCTGTAAATGTTGCATATCTAAAGAACAGTTTACACCTCAAGCCCTGAATAGAAGGTTCATTTTCTTCTAAAAATTATATTGGCAGATGTGCTCTGACCGTAGGTCTACTATATGTGTTGATTTATATCCGTTTTTAATTTACTAACTATATATCCAAATGAAATATATGTGCAATATGATGGCAGAAGAAATTATCCTTCACATTTATGTAAATAAAGATTGGAATAAAGTGTATATACCATATTCCTATTCCCAGTGTTATGTGGTGTGTCGATTCCATTTTTATTTGAAAGAGTTACGTAAAATTATACAATTGTCAATGCAGAAGGATTAGTTTTACAAAGAAGCAAAAATACATCTCATTTCAGTTTTGAGTCAAAATCATTTCCAATTATCTATGGCATTCGGTTAACCACTCGGCAAAATCTATTGTCTTTATTCATGTTCCAGGTCATTACTTTTGCAGCATTCACGCTGCGGATCTCGATATATCGCTTTATAATACCGATATATCGCTTTATCATACCGATATATTAAGCACACTTCCTCTCAAGCGGACTGGGGCTTAAAGCAAAGGCGACCTGGAACGCGCCCAACGTAAACTACACGGCAACCGGGTTTAAAGGCGCACTAAGCGTCTACGGAGAGCGGGTTGACTAGGCGACTGCACCTTGCAGATCTTCATGGTGGACCTGGACTGCAAATTCAGATTATATGCCAGCGACATTATAGTTGATCAAGTGAGTTCTGCGTCGTGTTCTCTTCTAGTGTACCTAATGGATTTGGAATTGGTCAGAAGGGATACGGATAAATACACAGGCTCTCCTCTGTTTCCATCTAAACGAATAGCGGTGGACTAGGGAGATGGATTTAATTTGGGATACATGAATTATCTTCACTGTGACAGAGAGGGTCATTATAAGGCAGAACCGTGTATTCATTAAAACATTAGTTCTATTTGATCTGAGTCGTATTAATGACGTAAACGACTGGTGTTCTGCGTACCTATGGAGACACGAGCGCATGCGTGTTCGGTTCCGAATGCTCAGTTCGGTGTTGCATAGAGACCAATATTCTATGGCAGAACTGATAGATTTCGAGGTTGATGCTGTATGTCCAAGAGAGAAAAAATCCCGTTTAATGGCTGCACCCATTCTCTGGACCATCTAGGTAACTTTGAATAAATCAATTGGGTAAAATGTATTTTTTAGTTTTGCATTTTATTATGACACAGAATAGTCATTAAGCAGCACAGTTCCAAATTGTAAGGTGTTTCTGATACTTCATTAAAATCCCATCGTGAAGATTCAAGCTTAGGTATTGGCCCTGTCATACTTAACGCTATCATATATTCAAGGTGAACATTTCCAGACCAGGTGACCAATTCATCTTGCTCTAGTTGACTAAACTGAATGCAGTGTGATGCCCTGAACCTTTCTTTCAATCTGTGCACTAGGAATTATCTCTCTCTTCCATGTACCGTTTGAATGTGAACATGGACACCACTTACAATGGAGGAATTGTAGTCAACAATGTCCAGGAACTATGAGGTAAGGAACATGCAGGTTACATTGTCTAGTAAACAGGGCTAACGACTCAGCATCTAGTTTTGTACCTACATCAATGAGAACAAATATGTATTTGTTTGTATAACTTATGATTGCGTACGTTGCTATAATCCAATGGAGTATGCTGTAAATCTTATAGTCTTCTATGCTGCTTTGGATTCGACTTGTCTCGTTTCAACTGTTTACTCATTTGATGGATTCACATCTATTCAGAGGTCGTAACCCAGTGATGTGAGTAATATCACCGGCTTGTATCGAATGGTTTAACGGGCCTACCAAACAAAACAATCAAAGTCATGTAAAAATTAACATCAATAAAAACAGCCGATATGTTTTGTCAATGATATCCTGGAACATAGACACCTTCACCATCGTCAATTCTTTCTTCCTAGCCTGGTCAATCAGTAGGGATGTTGGCTGCTGTGGAACATGGCCCCATCCTCTGCAGCGACTCCAACATCCTCTGCCTGTCCTGGAAGGGCCGGGTCCCAAAGAGCGAGAAGGACAAGCCTGTATGTCGGCGGCGCTACTATGAGGAAGGCTGGCTGGCCACGGGCAACGGGAGAGGGGTCGTGGGGGTGACGTTCACCTCCAGCCACTGCAGGCGAGACAGGAACACGCCTCAGAGAATCAACTTTAACCTGCGCGGCCACAACAGCGAGGTGAGCTGGGCCTTGTCGTTTTTTATTTCGTCAATGTCTTGCGAGGCCTTACAGGTCTGAGTCATTACACAGCCACTGCATGTGTCGGTGTGCATTGTGTACAATTAGTAACATCAGATATAGACATATAAAAAATATGTGGTCAAAAGCAGCAATGGTTTCAAATGCCTCTGCAGGTTGTGTTGGTCCGCTGGAATGAGCCTTTTCAGAAGCTGGCCACCTGTGACATGGAGGGAGGTATTTTTGTGTGGATTCAATATGAGGGGCGATGGTCTGTGGAGTTAGTAAATGACCGCGGTGCTCAGGTATGTTGTTTAACTGTCTTTCGCTTATAGCCATGGAATTGAAACCTCCTCTAAATTACTGTAATCCAGTTTACAGTAATACAATTTTACTTGAGGTACATTTACAGTGTATTAATGTAATTAGCTATAGAGCATTTATATGTGCATTTACATTGACTTTACGGATCAAGTAATTGGGTACGGTAAAATATGTGCATCTTTTTCAAACCCCCACAGTCATACCAAGTAAAATGTTTCTTTAAATGGTTTCCGTAGGATTGCACATGCATTGCTAAGCAACTAGCACAACACATAACTGAAATCGGCACTGGACTCTCACTAATGGATGCAACAATTATGTCAACTTGTGAATCATGCTTTAAACTCCTGTGTTAATGAACCAGCAATTATTTCTCCCATTATATTTCTTCTCAATGACCATCATTCATAGTATGTAACTTATGGTATGCAAGCCGGACAGAAATACAGTACTATTTTTGAATTGTTCAACCTTAATTTTGGGGCAACATTGAAGCTTGGTTCTAAATTTAGTCACCTCAGACATTTTCAGATTTTATTAAAACATATATTTTAGAAAATGAGGGTAGGTTTTGTTCTGCTGCAATTATGCAGTTATCTATCTAGTCTAGCAGCCTCGAGCGAAAGTGCGCCCCTTGTGGATGAGTGTGAATCTACACCACTGCTATTATAGCAAAACCTCCCGACTCAATCGCTCCCCAGTTTCCTACCAAATAGAGCATTAAAATGCCTGTGGAATATCCCAAATGCACGACCTTCTCTGTTAACTTTACCGTACCAGTAAATGTTAGAATGCCCACACCAATAGTAGCGTTTTATAGTAGTAGCGTTTGATACACGCAATCCAAAAGCAGTGAGCCTTCAATGCTCTTCTATGCTGTTGTAGCTGGGTCTGCCTGATATTATGAAGTGATTCATATTGAGTGAGATGTTCCATGAAGGATGACAGATGTTGTCACGATCACACAAGGATCTGTCATAACCACAGAGAGACTGGCCCAGTGTGCATCAAACCTCACGCACGCATGCAGTATAAGGTCACCTGACACTGGAGCTAATGGATTGTGTTGTACTTTTACGGACGTGTGTTTGCTCTCTTTTAGGTCAGCGACTTCACATGGTCCCATGATGGGACACAGGCCCTGATTGCTTACAGGGATGGATTCGTCCTTGTTGGGTCGGTCAGTGGACAGCGACACTGGTCCTCTGAAATTAACCTGGAGAGCCAGATCACGTGTGGCATCTGGACACCTGACGACCAGCAGGTGGGGACACCTCCTCGTTTGAACTTGGACCAGCGTAAAATACATTTCTCCCCTCTTTTCACGTCATTGAATGAAATAAAAATATTATCAGAAAATAATAATTCCTGTATACCTGGCAGGTGTTATTTGGTACAGCTGATGGACAGGTGATAGTGATGGACTGTCACGGTCGCATGCTGGCCCATGTCTTGCTGCACGAGTCAGACGGCATTGTCGCCATGTCCTGGAACTGTCCCTGCTTCATGGTAGAGGACAGCACCGAGAGTGACACAGACTCGGATGACAATAACCAACCTCAAGGTGGGACAATGTGATAATGATAATGGAAGATATTGTGCCACTTCAGATGATGTATCACTGGTTCTGTCACTAACATATTGACACTTACTTTGATGAAGGTAACCCCCCCCCACACACACACACACACACACACACACACACACACACACACAGGGTTAAACACAGATTTAAAACTAAAACAAAGATCAGGGAAGACTGAGAACCTCCCTGTATAGGACATTCTGGCTAACATATTTTTGTTGATATTAGTGTTTAATGCTTTCTGGTTACTGTACATTACGATGAAGACAGTGTGTTTATTTGTCTCTCGTAGTACGTAACTTGAGGCCCCTTCTGACGGTCAGCTTCATATCAGGAGACATCAGTTTGATGAACAACTATGACGACCTATCCCCGACTGTGATTCGCTCTGGTCTCAAAGGTCTTGACCCTTCCTTCTTTTGCACATTGTATTATAAAACATTAAAATTCTTTGTATGAACAAAAAATGCGTATCAAATCGAGTTAATGGCCCCACGCTCTAATCACTCGGCTGTCTGCCGTCAAACGTGTACGAAAATGAAATTGACAGAATGTGTGGTGAATGAGGCTCTCATCTACAGACGTGGAAGTCCAGTGGTGTTCCCAGGGGGACCTCCTGGCCGTAGCCGGGATGGAGAGACATGCCCTCCCCGGGGCCCTTAACGACTCCGGAATGAGGAACGCCCTGGTCAAGTTCTACAACATCCAAGGAGAACACATCTATACGTTAGAGACACCTGCCCAGGTGAGTTTGTCTAAAATACGCTCTCATAGCACGGGAACACATCTGACACAGGGCTGACTAAACACACGCCATGTTGCCGTTTTGCTTTCGCAGCGCCCCATTACCACAATCTGTTGGGGCCACAGAGACTCTCGTCTGTTCCTGGCGTGCGGCCCGGCGCTCTACGTGGTGCGGGTCGAGCACAGAGTGGCCAGTCTGCAGCTGTTGTGCCAACAGGGCATCGCCAGTGCCCTGCGGGAGGAACGGGACGTGGGCAAACTTAACATGCCCTCTTTGTTGTGCTCCTACGTGACCACAGCCTTCATACCCACCATCAAGGTACGTGGCGTTCGCATTTCGGTTTTGGCTACTCTACGACGTTATCGTGTCGAGTTCACAAGCCCTTCTGAGATTCGTTCGGAAATCCGGACTTCCTTTCAAAATCCTTTTTGAATCCTGATCTTAACGGGTGAACGTCCATGGGGGAAATGTGAGGTGAGAGAGTGAACGGTACCAACCGTTAAAATGCTCTCCTCATATTATAGCCACCCATACCTGATCCCAACAACATCCGGGACTTCGTCAGCTACCCCACCGCCGGTAACGAGAGGCTCCATTGCACCATGAAGCGAGCAGAGGACAACCCAGAAGCAGG
This sequence comes from Dallia pectoralis, assembly GCA_029465975.1. Taxonomy (NCBI): domain Eukaryota; kingdom Metazoa; phylum Chordata; class Actinopteri; order Esociformes; family Umbridae; genus Dallia; species Dallia pectoralis. The sequence continues at coordinate 1,818,890 of CM055754.1, forward strand.
TGGACCTTGCTACACCCTCTATCTGGAACACCTCGGAGGTCTGGTGCCTATTCTGAAAGGCAGGCGTATCAGCAAGCTCCGGCCAGAGTTCATCATCATGGATCCAAAAACGGACAGCAAATCTGGTGGGTTTAGCACAGCAAAAGGTATTACAATGAGCTTTAAGAAATGGACAATGTGTTGAAGTGGAGATGTCGAATACGTTCGATGTTCTCCGTGACACCTGGTAACTTTGGCAGAAATGTATTTATAAAGAGGCAAAACCCTGTTTGTTTGTTTCAGATGAGGTCTGTGTAAATGCCATGATTTCCTACATGACTGACAGCTGTAACTGCTCTGACTCCAGTGACATTGAGTTAAGTGACGAGTGGGTGGGAAAGAAATCACCGAAACTTTCCCGAGGAAACAGGTCTCCCAAGGTTTCCAGGTATCTTGTAAAGGCTCGGTATAAATTATAGTTTTTTAAACTAAACGTGTGTGCTATTATGTCAAACAAAAAACTTGTTAAAGTGATGAAAACGCTCTGTCTATTTGGAAATGTTCATTTTGGTAATCATGTTTACGTCCTAACAGTCATTACTATTTGAAAGTACACTATGTTGCCTTTATTTGCTATTTGTTTTTGGGTTTATTGGCGTAGAATGAACATGGAGTCTAGAAAATCACCCAAGATGTCCAGAGCCATTCAGGAAGGTCCTCGATCTCCAAGGTTACCAACAAAGAAGCCTCCAATTCGTTCTCCCAGTCTGACACGTAGAGAGATGTCCATGGATGGGTTTTCTGAGGTATTATCTTTGTGTGTAATGGTGTTTTTGCTAGTTGATGTAAGTATTTCAGGATGCTAGTGAAGACTGGAAAGATTAGGTTCTGGGTTTTAATCTATATTTCCATTTGGATTTTTTTTAAAGATATTATTTCAATAATTTTTGTATTCATATGTTTTAAAAAATGTTTTGGTTTACAGCATAATTACCTGGCTCAAGTCACATCCAATATTTGGGGGACAAAGTTTAAAATTGTGGGACTTGCTTCTTTCTTACCTGCTAATCTGGGTGCAGGTAAGATCACTACAATTTGGGACAAAAAATATGCATTGTCCAATTTTGGATTTATATTTTTCAATTAACAAATGCATTTTTTTGTTTACCTTGATATTTTCTTAAGGTGTGACCATAGATGTGTTTCTATGTTTCAGTTATCTATAAGACCAGTTTGCTCCATCTACAACCAAGGCAGATGACAATCTACCTTCCAGAAGTGCGAAAAATATCACTGGATTTTATGAGCCTGCCGGTTTTTAACCCAAACGTTTTCAGTGAAGATGAGGATGACTTGCCAGGTGTGAATAAAAAATCTAATTTGAGACTGGACACAAAAAATGATTTGTATGACATTTGTGTGGATGTTGAATGTGTATGTCACCCCATTGTCTTTCAGTTTTGGGAACATCTGGAGTGTCAGGTGACAACCCTCCCTGTACAGTCAACATCCCCATCGCACCAATCCACAGCCCTGCCCAAGCCATGTCCCCCACACAGAGCATTGGCCTTGTCCAGTCCCTGTTGGCCAATCAGAACATCCAACTGGATGTCTTAACCAATCCCACGGCTACAGCTTCGGCAGCAGCGGCCGCTGCAGCAGCTTCAGCCTCTGTTTCGGGACCAGATCGCGGTCAGGATGCTGTGACAGCTTCGTACAGTGGTACTCTAGCGAGGTACTCCAATCCAGGACAGGTGATCTTTAACGGGCTAGAGATAAGTCCTCTTTTGGCTGGAACACTGCCTCCACCACCGCCTCCACATCACCTCCCACAGCAACCTCACCCACAACGTCCCCAGTTACAACAGACCCACCAACAGCAGCAGTCCAAACAACCGCAGCAAATACAAATCCAACAACAACAACAGAGAATACAACAGCATCAACAACTCCAACACCAACAGCAGCAGATTCAACAACAACACCAACAACTGCAGCAGCATCATCAGCAGCAGATCCAACAGCAGCAGCAACAGACCCAGCTGCAGATCCAACAGCAGCAGCAGCAACAGACCCAGCAGCAGCAAGCACTGCAGCAACAGCACCAACAGCAGCAGGCGGCGCTCCAGCAGCAACAGCAGCAGATCCAGCAACAGCAGCAGCACCTGCAACAGCAGCAGATCGCCCAGCAGCACCAGCAGATGCAGCTGCAGCACGAGCAAATGCACCAGCAACAGCAGCAAATGCAGCAGCAGCAGCAGCAGATCCGCCAGCAGATTATAGAGATGAGACAGCAGCAGCAACAGCTGCAGCAGCAGCACCAACAGATCCAGCAGCAGCACCAACAGATGCAGAGGCAGCACCAACAGATGCAACAGCAGCTGAAGCTTCAGATCACTTTGCCCCCGCCGCCAACTGGGTACCCGACCATTTCTTTACAGCAGTTCCAGGTACTGCAACAGATACCGCACTCCGGTGCAGAGTCGGCAACGGAGAGAGGAGAGCCAGGCCATAACCAGAGCCATACTCTGGGAAGGCCAAGTGTACCGCGGTCCAGGCCTCCGTCATTCATCGATTTAGAGAGTTTACGGTCCAGACCTCCTTCCTTCCTCGAAGCAGACACGGCAAGAGCTAGGCCGCCGTCGTTTATCCACATAGACACAATTCGTAATCGCCCTCCTTCTTTCATAGATGCAGATGCTAGCACACTGCGGTCTAGACCTCCGTCTTTCCTCGATGCGGACTCCTCCAGATCCAGACCTCCTTCGTTCATAGACACCGACGCACTTAGATCTCGACCTCCTTCCTTTCTCGATGCGGAGACTTCTCTTGAGATACAGATGAGGAAGGTGAACCCTCCACCGCCCTACCCAGGAACAGTGGTGTCGGCAGCCACGGCCACGACCTCCTCTGCTCCTCAAACGCTCATCACCAACTGTGACAACCCCAACATACTGGTTACAGCAGACGCGTGCCTGAAAAAAGACGAGTTCACTCTCCACCCAGTTGGTCTCCAGTACCAGATGGGATACGAGAGGATCACAACCTTTGACAGCAGCGGGAATGTAGAGGAGGTGTGTCGTCCTCGCAGACGACTTGTGCGCAACCAGAACGCCTACGCAGTTCAAGGCATGGGAGGTTCGGCAACGCTTAAAGTGACCTCATCATCTGACAGCAAGAAAGTCCAGCTTCCATACAGCTCAGCGACTCTAAGCCGCCTCTCTGTGCCAAGATACTCCATACCCAGCGGAGACCCACCTCCTTACCCAGATCCAGCCAATCAGGTTAACATTAACACAACAACACTTCCTCCTCCCCAACGCATCGACAGTGGTCACATGATTCACGCTACCTTGCGACGTGACCGAAGAGACGCAGAGTCCCGCCTGAAGGTGCCCCAGATGATTGATGCTTCCAGGACTCTGCCAACCAAGTCTAAGATAAATAATCCTCCGCTGGCGCTCTCTTATCAGCCACGGGTGCCCACAGCTCTGTATACATGCACACAATGCAGCAGCAACAGCAGCAGCACCAGTGTTAGTGTTAGCGGCGTTGGTAGTAGCAGCAGCGGCATCGCCGGAGGAACCGTAGTGCGGCAGGATTTTCCAACTGGAAAAGGCGCTCATCACAGCACCATCATTGTACATTCTAAGAGCACTTCGCCTCTAGCTTCTCAGTCATCTTACAACCTACTTAGTCCTGGTGATAATAGCCGAGACAGAACGGTGTACGTGAACTCTGCCTTTACTGAAGACGAGACGTTAAGTCAACAGTGTCGTCACTTGACGCTTGGAGATGTCAGCTTGACTTTGAAGCGTCCTCCACCATACCAGTGGGACGCCAACACCGCCGAGGAGTTCTGGATACCCCAAGAACCGACTATCTTAGCTCCGCCTCCGCCCCCAACACACAAACCACCAGCCCCGCTCATCTTCAGCAATGCTCAGCACCTAGACATGACACGACTGCCTTTCGTTATTTCAACGAAACCTCCCAGCAGCCCAAGCACTGTTACCTTCCCATCGGGTTATCAGATATCCCTGTCACCTTTCCCTCCAGGCGTAAGTCAGGGCGGACCCCCACTCCAGTCCATGCAAAGCCCTCAAGCACCATCCTGCCCCCCTAATGAAGTTTCCTCACTCCCACAGTTCTCCCAGCAGGATCCTAACTTGGTGTTGCCACCAGGATACCCTCCAAACCTTGCCAACCTGGCTTGCTGCCCTCTGCCCCCAATGTACCCAGGGGCGAGCTCCTGTGCTGGACTTCAGCTGCACCCTGTAAACCTTCAACCCTGGAACCCCTATAGCCTTCCCATGCAGGATACCTCAGGGTCTGCCACTCTCCCCAACAAGTCTTATCAGGTGTTAGAGAAGCCAGTTCTTTCGCCACCTCCGCCTACTGCTCCTCCTCCTCCACCGCCTTCACTTCCTCCACCTCCTCCACCAACAGAGCTCCCAAAACCCAAAAGCCCTACTGAGGAGCTGGCGGAATCTGCCAGTAGCTTCCAGGAACCGTCTTCTCTGAATGAAAGCCCCGTTTCAGACCGCCAAGGGTCAGACCGGTTTAGCAAGAAGAGTCGTAAGCGTCTAGACAGTCGAGCCGAGGAGGCAAACATGAACACTGTGTCAGAAGGGAAATCAAAAAAGGAAGGACGTGCCCTCTCGGACTTTAACTCGCTCATTTCTAGCCCCAGGCTGGGTGGTAGGGAAAAGAAGAAACCCAAAGGCCAGAGGGAGCAGCTGAACAAAACCAAGAAACTTAACAGGACAAGTACCACGAGTGAATTCCAGGACAGTTCAGAGAGTGAGCCGGAGCTCTTCATCAGCGGAGACGAACTGATGAACCAGAGCCAGAGCTCCAAGAAAGGCTGGAAGAGTAAAAGAAGTCTACGGATGGCCAGTGAGCTGGAGGAGATCAAGTGCAGGAAGGCCAATGAAAGAGAGGACCGCGGGTTGGGTAGCCAGGGGTTTGTCTACGTCATGGCCAACAAGCAGCCACTCTGGAACGAGGCCACACAGGTGTACCAGCTGGACTTTGGAGGACGGGTCACACAGGAGTCTGCTAAGAATTTTCAGATAGAGCTGGACGGTAGACAGGTGAGACGTTGTTTATTACTTACATAAACGCTGATACGGTGTTAATGAAAGCTGTGGTTGTATTAGAATGTCAAACATGTGCAGTTTTGCGTTTGCATATTCTTAGGCTCATGGTGCTGTCACACTGGCCTATTTGTCACACTGGCCTATTTGTCACACTGGCCTATTTGTCACACTGGCCTATTTGTCACACTGGCCTATTTGTCACACTGGCCTATTTGTCACACTGGCCTATTTGTCACACTGGCCTATTTGTCACACTGGCCTATTTGTCACACTGGCCTATTTGTCACACTGGCCTATTTGTCACACTGGCCTATTTGTCACACTGGCCTATTTGTCACACTGGCCTATTTGTCACACTGGCCTATTTGTCACACTGGCCTATTTGTCACACTGGCCTATTTGTCACACTGGCCTATTTGTCACACTGGCCTATTTGTCACACTGGCCTATTCATAGCTGAGTCGGTACTCAAGTTGAGCTCCGTTAGACACATGCAATGCAAACAGATCTCATGGCTCCATTATTGTTTCCCTGACCTTATTCGCTGTGTCTTTCTACAGGTGATGCAATTTGGCAGAATTGACGGGAACGCCTATATTCTGGATTTCCAGTATCCTTTCTCAGCAGTGCAGGCCTTCGCTGTTGCCTTAGCCAATGTTACTCAACGGCTGAAATAAAACATGAAGTGGTGCAGTGGGAGAAGACGCATAAATGGCTTTTACATACTTTATTTATTTTACCACTCTTTGCCGATAAATGCGTTGATAAATACCCACCAAGTTTCTTTCACCACTACGTTAACTCCACACACAGGTCACATGTATAGTTTAGTTCCAATCGATTCTGGTGCAAAGTGAGGGAATCATCTGAGAGGACGATTCTGGGTCTATACATATATTATATTTATGTCAATATCTGGATATGCTGACGAGAATGTGTATGGAACTATAAGAAATTTACTGAAGTAAGCCTCTAAACAAAAAAGAAAATCAAAGGTGCTCTTACTTATATATATACTTACACATATATGCATTAAATTTGCCCTGTGGGGCCATTTTAAAGTACTTTAATTGCAGGTTATATTGTAAATAATACTAGTAAGTGCAATCTTTGTGCAGTATTAAAATAATATATTGTGGGAGAGGAGACCATGTCAATTGTGGAACTAGTACAAGATGACTTCAAAAGTATTAAAGGATAGGTTGGATCTTATTCAGAACAACGCTTCTATGAAGTGATCCTATAGGAATATCCACTATTCCTTAAAGCTGTGCCATAATTTACTTACTCATTATGTAAATGTTATTGTAGGACCACGTACACTTGCCTTCATAGAACATAAACACATTTATAAATACATTTGAACAGATGTATAATATTGATATTGGACCCACTGGTCTGCCCGTCATTTCTTTGGATAGATGATATGAAAAGTAGAAATAAACGCATGTTTAAATCAGCCAAACAATGCATGGATTATGTATCGGGTAAAGTTCATCCAGTAGAAATTTCACCCGCTCCCAGATTGGACAGTTCATGGTCACTACTGTCAAAAAAGAGCTATTTGTGAATTATTTTAATCTTATGGTGTATAAGCTTGTTTGGCTCTGTGTTTGATTCACTGGGTGTGGTTTTGACGCTATCTGAACGTTGGGGTTGAATGTGAAGTGATTTGCCTCCTTAGAGTTGCTGCTGATGATTTTTGATAGATTAAAATTGTCTGCATTACTGCTACTAGTGTGTCACTTGATATTTAAGACATGTAGGTCCTTTTTAATATTTTGATATTTGATTTAAAGTGTGAACATGTTGTCCAGTAATTAACATTTGTCTGGTGCTGCTCTATTTGAAAAGGTGTCTGCAGGTTAGCGTGAAAAAGTATTGTGGCCAAGTGTGATGATGTGATGTCATGAATAAGCGTTCAATGCTCGGCATTGTTAAACAACTGTGTAAAATATGACAAGATATCAATGATTATTATCAATACAGATCGTGTGATTGGTCATTGTGGGTCAGCATCACAACCTATAAATATTATTTGTTGCCTAGTTGGATCTGTCTTTTTTCTTTTAAATATTATGCGATTATTATGTCCAGAGAATTTATATCAGAATAAATGTATCATATACTTTGAAAGGTAGACCCACCACCTGATGCCCAATATTGAATAAAATGTATACAATTTAAAACACCAGTGTCTATTCTGTATGTGCGTGCGTGCGTGCGCGTGTGTTCTGCGCTCTTGCGTATGCAGTTACTGGGCGGGGCTACGTTCACAAACACAGGAAGTCACTTGGGCTTTAAACACCCTTGGTTTCAGTCGTCTGCGCGTTCGGGTGTCGGTGTGAACATGACCGCCGGAGTTAAACTCCCATTCATGGAATGCAAAGTTAACCGGACAGATTTGGGTGTACTGTCTATCCGTGTAACAGGAATTCTGTCATTACAATAAGCAGTCTGGATCAGGAGGATTATCATCTAATATGACTGACAACAGTATGGATACTGATGGTATTCAAACAGGTTGGTTAAACTGGGAATTCATAATATAGTTTATAGCTTTCTAAAAATGTCTTCTCTGCGTAGTTCCAAATGTTTGATTTTTTTTTATTATTAAACTAATCTGACACTTAAAAAAAAAAAAAATCGTAATTAGAATTTTACTTTCTGTATTTTTTTAAATCGCATATGGTTACTTATTTAGTTTAATGTTTTGCTTGATTGATTCATGGGTCATTAATTTCTTCATTTGTTTTTTTTCTGTAGATGATGGCACATCAGAACAATCATTTATAAGTAGTTTTAATCAAAGGATGACCAGATATCAGATTCTCACATTGATATCTATGGCATCTGTAAACTTCAGCTCAATGATATGCTACTCAATACTGGGGCCATTTTTTCCCAGCGAGGTAATGTTCAAAACCAACCTTTTTATTTATTAGATACTTGTGAAATAGGCTACATGAACAATATTTCTGAATTATTGCTCTTTATATTTTTTCATGATTTCTATATTAAATATTTATTTATATGAAGGCACGGCAGGTGCGATGGTGTGACTCAGATCATGGCACACATTTTTTTTAAACGTGAGGTTTCAAAAAATATATTGGATTATCTTTGGCACTAACTTCATCCTTTGTTTATATCTTACCAATTGACTGAGGATGATCTATTTGCTAAGTTGCAAATGCATGCTTTTGAGACACTAACGACAGTTTAGTCTGACCCAAACAACACTTTGAATCATTAGTGTTGAGTGTAGTCAGCTGCTGTGGCTGTTTCTCCTGAATGATCCCATTGCCTTCCACAAGGAAAACACGTTGTGTGTTTATCTTACAGCCTCTCCCAAAATCCACTTTTGCCACTTGCGGGTTCGTCAATGTAAATAAAAATGTGGCTCCTAATGACCTGCCTGGGTAAATAAAGGTTAAATAAAAAATTAATGCATTTGTGCGATTTAAACGGAAGCTAATCATTTAGTTTGTAGCTTGGATGATTGTTGTTTATGTATTTCTTGTTTCTCTGTAGGCCTTGAAAAAAGGAGCCAGTCAGACTGTGGTGGGCTTGATCTTTGGCTGCTATGCCCTGTGCAATCTGTTAGGATCTTTAGTACTGGGCAAATATGTAAGTATTGGGTAATATATGACAAGCTAACTCCCAATAGAAGCTTGGTGACTAATCAGCATGGTGTCATTAAGCCTACACAATTAATCATGATATGGATATGTGGTGTCCCAAATCACACAGCATTTTCTTTTGCAATTGTTTACTAAACTCTCATTGGGCACCGCAACTTCTTTGTTGTAGCTTTAAACTCACCTAATAAACCCCATAAATAGCTTGATATTACGTTGACTAAATGAATCAGTTTTGCTTGTTCGGGAAACATTCTACAGAAGATTTTGTAAAGTTATTAAGATTTTGTAAACTTACTACACTGTAGAAAGTTTCAAAAAATCACAGAGGGTGAAATTATTAATTTTTTGAAACTTTATACAGTGTAGTCCACTCATCAGACTGCCCTGCATGTTACTTGTCATCTCTTGTCAACTCTTGTCTTTTCAGATTGTCCAGATCGGGGCAAAGTTCATGCTAGTTTCAGGCTTATTTGTGTCTTCAGTGTGCACCATCTTATTCGGGTGAGTTCTGTGTTGTTCTGTGTTCGGTGGTGTTCTTCAGTAATTAGGTCCGTTAATAATAATCAATGGCTAGTGACTAGGTCACAAAAGCCCTCCCGTGGTCCATAATAACTTTAGTGTCAGAAAGTCCACTGGGTTTATTACCATAAGGGGCCCACACAAACTCAAAGTTTATGTTTCCACCAGATAAATTCTGACAGGACGATTGTTGTCTGCATTGTGAGCCCTTTGCTATCTGTAAACACGGCCAGTAACATCACTTGTGCCCTCTTCAAAAATGTTACTTAACATGGGAAACAAATTATAAATGTAATATTTCATTCAAGTTTTCTTCTTTTGCAGCTTGCTGGACAGAGTCCCGGAGGGAGCTACTTTTATTTCCCTGTGCTTTATCATACGGTCGGTTGATGCTCTGGGCTTCAGTGCTGCAATGACTGCTACTTTTGCAGTTTCAGCGAAAGTGTTCCCAAACAATATTGCAACTGTTCTGGTGAGTTGAGTCAACCAAGCCTTGTGTACGGTTTTGCCTGGTATGTTATGTGGAGGGATTAGCCAGTGTGCTGAAACAAAAAAGCATTATGGGTTAGGTTGTTAAACTGGTTCGTATCCCATGATGTTCTCCTAGTTTTTCTTGCGGCAAAAAAAAGGCTGCTTAGCAACGGGCATTGTGACTACTCTCTCCGTTTGGTCATAATAATATCATGATGTTTCAATTAGATCGTATACAAACAACATTCTTTAATGCTTTAGAAGGCCTTCTCCCTTGTAAAACGGTACACACACACACACACACACACACACACACATTTACTAGAGGTACAACGTGTTGTTGTTTTTCACAGGGGAGTTTGGAGATATTCACAGGTCTGGGGCTGATACTGGGACCACCAATAGGTGGATGGTTATACCAGTCATTTGGATATGAAGTCCCATTCCTGGCCCTTGGGTGCTTTCTATTTCTTATGGTTCCCTTCAATATCTACGTCCTGCCGACCTTTGGTAATTGCTCATTCATGGTTAATTCACTTCTAACCAATAGTTTGCTGTCTAGCTATAAACGCATTAAAGACATTGTGTATAAAATATTATCTGGGCGAATTGGATGAATTTTAACACCATCAGACTGGATCCTTTTTAATTTTGTTATTATCACTCAGTTTTGTGTGTTGTCGTGATTCTTCTTTTTTTAACTGTTTAGCTGCTGATCCCACCAAGGACTCCTTTTTCAGGCTGTTCACCCATCTGAAAATAGTTCTTATCTGCTTTGCCATATTTTCCTTGAGCTCTGGACTTGGCTTCCTGGATGCAACCCTGTCAATATATGCCATTAATAAGGTAAACTAAGGTGCAGGAACCAGAGTTGAGGAGAATTCTACATACAAATTAATTTTACTTTCAGAATTTACTAAACCGGCATCATATTTTAAAACCTCTTGAAAGATGGCCCTGGTTACTTTGATGTTTAACTCATGTTTCCACGTGTAGTTTGACCTGACTCCGGGTTATGTTGGTCTTCTGTTGCTTGGTCTGTCATTACCGTACTGCCTGGCCTCTCCTGTGCTTGGTGTCATCAGTGACAAGTTTCCGGTGAGTTTAACTTTTCACCAATATACTGTTCCTGACTACACAATAGTTAGCAATAAGGCACGAGGGGGTGCTATATGGCCAACGCAATGGTTACAGCTGTTCTTCAGGCAGCGTACTTAATCGTGCCATATTGGCAATATAGCACAAACACCCAAGATGCCTTTTTGAAACTATAAACCAATGAAATTAGAACAGTACCTTTTACGATTTGATATTAGTGGCATACAGTCTCATATAGAACGTGTTTCAGGATTTAAACCAGACTGTCTACATTGTGTGTAGCAGACTGTCCATCAACCAGTAAATACAGACCATAATCACAAGAATGTGATTTTAGCATCTGGTTGTGTTTCTAGTCAGTAAGGCCGGCGTTGATGGTGACAGGAGGCTTGACTACAGCAATTGGCTTCTTATTCTTAGGTCCTGTGCCCATTCTGCAGATAGAAAGGTCAGTCTCATTTCAGACCCTGAATAAAAAACACGCCGCTATTGTGACTAGCGACAGAAAGCCCAGCGCTGGTTGATACGACGTGCACTTTTCTTCCTCTGTCTTGTAGTAAGCTGTGGCTATTGGTCCTTATGCTGGCTGTCATAGGGCTGTCTCTCAGCATGTCTGCCATACCTACGTTCCCGGAGATCCTCACCTGTGCATTGTGAGTAGAACACGATCCGATACACACACACCCTCACACACTAGGGTAAACTAGGGTACACTCACACACACACACACACACGTCTGTACGTACAAAAACAATGGGTTACATTTTCTACGCAATTTGCATTTGAAAAAATCTATAGCAACCGCATTTGTATGATCTTCCCAATGGCAGCGAAAATGGATTTGAGGATGGGCTGAGCACTCTTGGACTGGTGTCTGGATTGTTCGGAGCGGTGTGGTCCATCGGGTATGTTGTATTACCTTTCTGAGATCGACAGTTCGGGGGTTCGGAGGTGTGAATCCTAAACACGGGTGTGTTGTTCTGTCTCCTCGGTTCAGGATGTTTTCTGGTCCAACACTTGGTGGCTTCATCACACAGCATCTGAGCTTTGAGTGGGCGGCTTCTGTTCAAGGAGGCGTGGCATTTTTAGCGGTACGTACGGTCAGCTCACAATGAATTATTTTTCAGCGTCCACATCGGAGGTTGGCGTATTAAAAAATACAATAGTGTTCCCAATATCGTGTATCGCCACGCCCCTATTTGGACACAGAGGCCCATTGGCAGGTTTTCACGGGGTGTCAACATATTATGCAAAAGGATTTTCTAATGATCAATTAGCCTTTTTAAAGTGATAAACTTGGATTAGCAAAAACTACGTGAAAATTGGAACACATTATTGATGGTTTGACATACTGGGCCTCTGAATGCCTATATACAAATTAAATTAATAAATTTTCTAGCAACAATACTCTTTTACAACATTAACAACATCTACACTGTTTCTGATCGTTTAGATGTTAATTAATTTGACAAAAGAATTGCTTTTCTTTCGAAAACAAGGATATGTCTACTTTGTATAATGGAAATATTCTGTATATATATGTATATTTCTATAAACACATTCTAGTTAGAAGTAATTCAGATTACAGAAAAACTATATCCAAAACCAGCTAACCCTGTCATCTTCCATCTCAGGCTTTCTTTCTTGGTGTATATTTCCTCTGTCAAGGAACACCATTAAAAAGGTACAACTTTGCTGATCTGTTTATTAACATGAACAAGCTGAACATAGATTGTGGAAACCATTCTGCAAAATTAATTTGGCCCTGAATATTGTTTTCTTTGGATCTGAAGGGCTCCTCTGAATGAGAAGAGAATATCTACAGAGGAAAGAACGCCTCTTGTCAGAAACGGCAATCCAGGAACATAATTGCATATGAAGTGCCCGTAATTCTGAAAGGGATTATGACACTTACTTAATAACACCAAATGTATTATATGAATGTATTGAAAAAAAAATGTATGATGTATAAAAGCATCTAGAACGGAAAAATGGTGCATCTACAAATGTATACGGTGTATTTGTATGAATATGTACAAAGAGGTTCTAGGTGTGGAATTTAACTTGTATACATTTGCCACACTAAGAGTATTTCATTAAACCTGTCATAAGCATTAGCGATTGTAACAGAAAGCGGTTCGGTTTGCAGTTGCTTTGTGTCAATGTGATTTACTGTAAGACAGGGATAAATGTACTTGAACTGATAGAAGTCAACGAGCCACGGTGAAGCACTGGAACTTTTCACTATTTCAAACTCGAATGAACAAAATGAGAATCTGAGGGCATTGATGCATATTAGTTGGGTAATGTAAGCACGCACCCATTTAATCGCAGAATAATGTAAAATTCCCTCTAATCTTTACAGCACATGGTTTGGATTACATTTTTCAACAGTAACGTCAACAAACCCTGTGTTCAGTGGTTCACCTAATTTATTGCTCTATTGTCGCACGACCGATGAACAAAATGAGCACTTGTGAAGTGATCAGAAATGTGGTTCATTCAAGGATATATGAAAATGATATCTATTCTAACCTTTTACAGTGTTTGATAACATTTCAGGTGCTGTTCAATAAATGTGCACTTATCAAAACCTGTGCCTCGTCACAATAATGACCTTTGAAGAATTTCAGGTAATTCTCACGGAAAATCTGGATTAGATTTTGTACCAAATTCATAACTAACTCCAAAATAGATGACTGTATTTATCTGACCAAGGGTTATATAAAATTATTGCTGCCTCTTTATTTGTCAACAATATTTCATTGTTCGCATTTCAATGAGAAACCTCTCACCCCTTAAAGATATAAAAAATAAAACTCTTATCAATAAATACAATGCATAAAAAAACAAGTTCCATTCAATGAAAATATTGCTCCAATAATTTAGATAAAATGGCACAACATACAGAAAACATCCACTGATACTACATTGTCAAATGTGATAGCCTACATTTAGATAAGCAGAGGTAATTAAACTCAAATCATTTGTACATTGCATAAAAAAAAATATGTCTGCTGTACAAGATGGCTTCTGTTAAAAGGGAGAAATTAGTGTCAAGACGTGTTTTAGTCCATACTCTTTCTTCAGTGTCCTCAACCATTGTTCTAGGTATCTTGCTCAAAAGCGCTGTTGGCCTGTCCTCTTCTAGGGGTCGGGGGAAGCGGTCTGGTGACTGTAGGCTTTGTCCTCTTAGTAGATGATGTTCCAGGGGCATCCGGGTCAGAGGAAGTGACCATTAGTGCTGATGACTGAGCTTCAAACTTCTTTACTAAGTTTTTCTTCTTCTTAACTCTGAGGTAAAACCATCACACCGGTCAACAGGTTAATTCTTTGTACCTCTCCAACAGTTTAATCTGTATTTGTACATGAAGTGTGAAATGCCCAGTGATGTCTATCTCACGGTTCAGCGCATTTCACACTTCACAGCTTACAGTATGGTTCTGAGCTATTTTCAATATATATTAATTGGACAAAGAACGAGGTATGTGGCTGTATAAGGAGGTATAAAGATGACTGGATATATGAGGAGGTATGAGGACATGTGGAGAACTCACTTGGTGACAGCAGGCTGCTCGGGGTCTGTATCTGGCTCAGACATGAACCTGAGCTCCCCAGAGACCACAGAAGCTGACACCTGTGATTGGTGGAAGAGGTCACAAGATTAGAAAGGAGAAATAGATGACCAGTCGTTCATAAACTTTGGTTGTCTAGGATAGTATGATAAGCTAAAGTACAAAAAGTGGGGAGGTCTGGGTGAAAAAAGCTCACAATTTATGATTTTAAGGATTATGTTATGGTCACATTAGCAATAGAAAAATGTGATCATTTTAATATCAGCAATGTAGCAGATACTCTGATCAAAAGTGTCTCACAGGAGAAATAAGTGTTAAGTGCATAGCTCAAGGGGAGATTGTCACATTCTTTTTATCCTGGTTGGCTTGGGGATTTGTAACAGTGACCATGAGGGTACTGGCCCACAACCTAAAAGGCACTATATGCTGTTCCTGCTAAACAGAACCGGTCTCTTTACCTTGGTAGGAGTCAACCTCTCATCTGACCTCAAGCGGTCAGTACGATCAGACAGAGGGAGTGATGGAGACAAAGGAGCCGATTGGGAATCGTGTGTCTGTTTGGACTGAGACAGCTCCTCGTTGTAATCCCCTGAGACATGACACAACTCAGTATCAGACATTATACAAACCTTACCCGTTCGACAGAAATGGAAAATGCTCTGAATGTAAAACAACCTAATTCATTGACAACAAGGTACAATCAGTACGAATCACAAGCGGTAACCTACAGAACTCAGTAAAACTCTTACCTGAGTCGGACATCACAATATGTATTCAGCGTATGTACTTGGCAAACACAGGAGGAACCAATTATACATCCATATTAGATAAAACCACGCTTACGCTCTTCCACCACGTATGAAGCTGGGAAGTAGCCCTGCAGTCCAGTCGCCAGCCGGCCAAACCACCAGTTCTCGTTGTCTTTGTAAAGCACACGAATGACATCGCCACGCCGTACAGTTAGCTCGTCTGAGCGGCTAGCACCGTAGTCGTATAAAGAGACGACCTGATGGAGGCGCAGAATGCATTACGAAGAATGGTCGACATTAACAATGAAATAACCGTGTTCGTCATATTGTTTGGTCGAGAATATATACAGCTGTGAATCTAAGAATAAAAACGTAAACTTACCGTTGGTGAAACTGGTTCTGACCCATCAGCGTCCCCTTTAAAAGACAGGTGCTCACGGAGGCTCTGAAGAAAGGACGCACATATCAAGTTGAATGTCAAATTCAATCAAGTGTTATATTCGAGCTTGGGACCTATTCAAAGCTGAGATTACTTTCCAATGGTACATCAAACTCTTATGAAGATAATTGTATTCTCTTTTCATACATTATATGACTGGATCCAGTAGAATTGGGCCGGACACCACCTACTTTGCTCCTCCACTCTTCTGCTTCTGACATATTTCTGCATATTTGACAGACATCGCTAATTGTATGTCACCCCACCAGCTCAACCTAGACAAAGCTGAGATGCTCTTTCTCTAGGGAAGTTAGCGGCAGTTAGCGGCCTGGTGTTGAACGTTTGATTCTCCTATGTCACCCCCACTGGCACCAAAATAACAGACAGAAGCGACTTTCAAATCTAATATTTCCATAAACAATCCCCTTAATATTTTTAGAGTAGAGAAAAGTATGAAATATAATTCTATACAACTGCCTCACTGTTTGTCGCTTGAAAGACGGAGCTCTTCCCAGACGCTGGCCCACTGGACTGAAACCACCTGCAAACACAGAACAAAAATGTGTACGGATGAGAACACAACTTGGAGATAAAAACAGGCCTGGATGTCATTAGGCTGGCCAGGAAGCAAGATCCTTTCATGGAAAAGGCCTAGTGCCACTTACGGTTCTGTGAGCTGAGTATTGCCTGTGGGATGAACTGAGCTCCTATGGAGCCAGACAGCTGCAGTTTAGAGTGCGGTGATAGTAGAGATGGGGGAGGAAGAGAAGAGTCAAAGGTCACCTAAAAAATAATAATAGAGATTGGAGCCGAGCAGCGATCTGTAAGTAGACATAAAAAGTGTTCAGATGAAAAGCTTACAGAGAATATTTATGCACCACTTACTGAGTCTACTTCCTGAGTCAGGCTCCTCCCCATATGAGATATGCCCCCTACAAATCACAAAAAACATGTTAAACATATTTCAAACAACACGTCACTTCTGACCCAATTCTGTGATTGAGGCCCTCTCAACTCTCAGCAACCTTCAGCAGACACAGGAAAGTCAATGTCGATGTGTGTGTCCTCCGAAGTTATTATCACGCTGAACCCACCGACAACCAAACCAAGGAGCAACCATATTGGATTTCTAACCCCAGAACCTGGATTGTACCCACCGCTGTTGAACCCCTGGGTCAATCCGCAAGCAGGACT
This sequence comes from Dallia pectoralis, assembly GCA_029465975.1. Lineage (NCBI taxonomy): Eukaryota > Metazoa > Chordata > Actinopteri > Esociformes > Umbridae > Dallia > Dallia pectoralis. The sequence continues at coordinate 1,835,660 of CM055754.1, forward strand.
TGAACCCTGGACTTGAAATAACACCAGCTAACTTCAAGCCAGTGACTTTTCAGCTACATCATTCAGATCCACTGTGTCACACACTCCTATTAGCAGTATATTAATGACATCGTACCTCGCTCGTACAGATATCCCCCAGCTGTGGCATTCCGAGAGGGTTCCTAAAAAGATTAATTTGTGATGGATCATTAGCACATCCAAGTTCGTTAGCATGCTAACTAGCGATCCATTTCCAATCCTAAACCAATGCGAGACGTGCACTCACCAGAACAGACTGCAGTTTGTCATTGACCCGGCGCATCTTCATTGACAGCCGGGCGGCGCTGACAAAGTTGTCCATGGAGTCCTGGACGGTGACCGGGTCGGAGGACTTACTCAGCGTCTTAGTGTCAGCATATCCAGTCCTGCCGCGGCCCTTTACACTCTCTCCCTCCAGCTGGGACACTGAATAAGGGACATATTTTAGTCCACAGTATGTACCAAAGGTTTCGTTTCGATATCTTCAGATGAGGGCGTCGATCTCAGTACAGTGACAAGCTTCTCACATTTGTGGTCATACACATAGACCTGGACCGGCTGACCCTGGCTGAAAGCACAGAAGGCCACCATGTTCTCCAGGGGGTGGAAGGCCACGCCACGGAGGGCTGATGGGTAGGACAGCTCTGAGTACACTGCCACCTGGTCACCTGGTCGACACACACAAAACCACGATTTAACAGTCAATGGAACGAAGCGTAACCAGATAGAGACATATGCTATGGGGCATCGGTTGTAGATCATTTGGGTCAGACTGAACGGCACTAGATGGGCTGACTCATGAATAACCTGGTCCTCACCTGTTTCTGCATTCCACACGTAGGCCATGCCATCCTCACTGCCTGAGAAGATGAAGCTTCCACAGGGGGTGAACGTGCTGTGAATCCTCTCCCTGTAGTTAGTTGCACCTGAGTATTTCTTCACAGCCAGTCTGCAAGACACACACCTTTCTGTGTCAGAATGGCGTCTTAACTCTTATGCCAAGTAAGTTTACATCCAACAAGGAATTTGACCCAGTAGTGCAACATTTCATACACAAGTAATAATAAAATAAGAATAAAGAATAAGACAAGTAGACTACAATAAATTACAAAAATGTAAGGTGCAATTGTCCAGTGAAGAGTTCTGAGTGAATGCGGGGAGCAGGCTACACAATGAAATGGGCAGGACAATATAGACAGTTCTGGGACACAGGCTAAAGTCCAACTAGTTTAAACTGACATGATAAAGTATGGAGCTGTACGAAAGACACAAGGGATGTTTGCCAATACTCGACCATGGTACACACAAGTAATTGAATATTTACACTCTGAGATCCATCACCCGGACCACGCTGTCTTTGGCGTGGATCAGCAGACGGCGACCGTTTGGGTGGACTTCTAACATGTTAATAGGAAGCCCATTCAGCTCGCTCTCTGTGATCTCCTGCAGGAGACAGATACAAATCACAATAAAAGTGTTTATTAGATTGAAACGTGTGTTATGAGTGTTTTTATTATTATTATTTGCAATTCTCCAACCTTCTCACTCTTCCATTCACAACGTGGTCTCTGACGGGAGCTGTCTTCAATCGAGGTCTTCCACACGATGATGACCCCAACGTTGTCCGCCGAGAACATTCGGTTTCCTGAACATATTGACATAAACAAACTCCATGTTATAGGGTAAGGACAGTGTGCCTTAAATGGGTACTCCACTCCAGAACCGGAATAGTTGACCCAATCCAAAAACGTAGATTGTTGATATAGAAAACGGACGACTCCCGTACCTTCAAAGTCAAAACACAGAGTGTTGACGAAACTCTTGTGACCATCAAGCTCCTGGAGCAGCAGACCGTTGACATCCTTGACTTCCACCGTCCAGACCCTCAGCAGGCAGTCGAAGCCCCCAGACACCACCAGGTCCTGGGCCGTCGGGTGAAACCGGGCACAGTAGACAAACGACGGATGAGGAAGCACCTTCCGGGCTATAGCCTGGAACCTCTGTACGTCCCACATCCTGTACGTGAAAGACAGGCGAAAGATCGTATTTATTAAAGCACAATGAGCTATCACAAGCAGGCATAGAGCTACTAAAAGAGAGTTTTAGATGACATCAAAATGTATAAGAGTAAATAACAACCTTTATTTTACTCTATTCCAGCATGAAGTGCTTCACACATATCTTAAGCACAAGCTTATTCAAGGGATTAATGTTCAAATGATTACCTGACAGTGCCGTCAGAGGAAGCAGACAAGAGGCTCCGGTCGTCTCTGGACCAGCAGAGATCATAAACGATACTGAGGTGACCATTGAAGGCAGCCAACGCCTTGCCCGTAGGAATCTCATACACTGAAACGAAAAGGTTTAATCAGGCCTACCTGGTGAAATAAAATAAAAATCTGACGAGTGGTTAATGTTTTTTGTTTTTACCAACGACAGGGAAAGCATCTTTGTCAGCACACGCGGTGGCCAACATCCTCCCATTGTGGGAAAAGCGGACGGTAAAACATCCCATCTGACTGCCACGGAATGACAGCATAGGCTTATTGGGAATCCGGCACACCTGGAACACAAACACCATTTCCATAAGCGACACCAGTGGACATATTTCTTGTCATTTGCGGTTTTCCCAGCAAACACACAGCTGCCACAGGACAACACCTGAAAGCAGGTTCTCGCCAATCCATCAGAACTTCATAACAACAGTTGTCACCTTCAGTTAGGTGCCACATATACTATGGATAGAGACTACATATGAGATTCACACACACACACACACACACACACACACACACCTGGCCAGGCATTCTGCTCCAGCTGATGGGCTCGGGTCGGTTGTCCGGAGATAGTTTGATGGTTCTCCTGGTGGTCTCGCTCTGCAGCTCGCTAAAGGAAGTGGAGCCTCTCTCCTGTTGCAGAGCCATCATAGACCGAATACTGGGGTCAACCTGCATCACAGACCAGCACAGTGAATGGTTAAACCGCCACAGACCAGCACAGTGAATGGTTAAACCGCCACAGACCAGCACAGTGAATGGTTAAACCGCCACAGACTAGCACAGTGAATGGTTAAACCGCCACAGACCAGCACAGTGAATGGTTAAACCGCCACAGACCAGCACAGTGAATGGTTAAACCGCCACAGACCAGCACAGTGAATGGTTAAACCGCCACAGACCAGCACAGTGAATGGTTAAACAGCCAAACAGACTAAACCAGCCAAGGACCAGACCACAACTCACCCCGTTAGGATTCAGAAGAGCCCCAAACGGTTTTGTGGCCGTTACTAATATACACATGCATTGTCATTAATCCTAAAATCCTTAAAAACCCTTAAGATTATCGTCGTAGCGGCTGGGGGTCGTTTTTGCTAAAACAGACACGCCAGTAGCAAATGTTTTTGAGATACGTCCAAAGCAGGCGTGACTTACGTGTTCGGGCAGTTTGAGGCCTTTCACGGTGACGTAGAGGGTGGAGGCGTATCTGCTTCGGGGATATCTTCGCCACCACTCCACCACCTCTATGGTGTTGTCCAGTCTCTTGCCCCGGGGAAGGGGACAGAAGAGCTGCAGGCGCAGTTTACTGGCAATGTTCTGCACTCCGTTGGTGCCCACCAGCTGGAAATAACGCAGCTATTCATATTAGCCATTTTCTACACTTGCTGCAAATGCTATTGCTTCTTATTGTATGTATATTTTTGCTATCTTTTTTATTTTGAATTAAGAGAAAAGAGGGCAATAATGAGCCAGTTAGACCTTGTTCAGGGCACTGTCCCCTTCACTGCTCTGGGGCAATTCCCCCAGGCATATAAGCGAACAGTGCCCCCAACTGGCCACCTAGCATCAATATTGTCTGAAATTGCATTACCTTTAGAAATGCCCAGGCGATTTTTCGAAACCCACGTTCATGTTTGTCAACGTCAACATTGGCTCTGGCTTCCTCCATAGAAATAAAATCTAGAACCTGAAAATATCGAAATATCAGAGATAATGGTTTGAAGTGAAATTAAGGGTGAATAACATTTGATTTACGATTGTGTGTGGTGGATGCTTGATGAGCGTGACACTGTTTATTCCTGCTGCTGAAAGACTGAATACGCTGACAGTGGCAGGAAGATACGTGAGAAGAAGTGTATAGCTGTCAAAAACACACTTAGCACTGATGATAGGTTTGGTTGTCATAGAAACAATTTGTGGACACTACACCTAGGAATTGGTTATTTGTTTGATTTAAAAGGTAAGTATTTTATTTTAGGTGTTGACATTGCCTACTATGTGTTTAAAACCAGAATCCTTTTGTTTACAGCCGAACACACTCGACCAACAGTCTAGCCAACCCGCTGCATTAGGTTCAAACAAACTCATCCTTGATCGTTCTGTTTTACCTCAAAAAAGAGAGTAACTCTAGGTCCTTCGTTATTATCCTGGAGGAAATATCCAAAGCGTTCGTTAAAGATGATCTGCTCCTCCCACTCCGGAACCGTAATCTTGTTCTTCCTGAAGTCGAAAGGCTGTGTGATGATGGGAAGGATATGATCCACACTCTCCTGCTCGTAGAACGACGAGACCGAGCGGTGACTAGAAAATAGGGAAAGAACAAAAAAAATAACACTCGTAGAGTACCACGAGCCTGCTAGAAGACGAGGCTGTGTTCTGGGGGTCTTGGTCATTGCAGAATAAAACACCCAGTGGAGTTAAAAAATGAACACAAACTGATTTTGAGGCTTGTAACACTAACATAACCAAAGCAATAACCCTAATTACCTGTCTTCTTTTTTCACGTACTGGCCGGTCAGCTCATCGATGACGTGGACCTTGACCATTGGATGTGAGACCAGCAGGTCAGTCTTCAGTCGATCCGTCCTGTGGATATAGACTCCAAGGACGAGGCTGTCGTCATAGACAGGTCTCAGAGGAGTATCGGCCCCCTCTGTATCATTCTCATCCTTCACTACTAGATCCAGGGAAAAAAGGGTTATGAAAAGTTATTATCACATCACCTACCGTTCAAGTATATCATTGGCATTGTTTTTCTACTTCCCTGTTTCTGTACTGTAGTGTCACACTATGTAATTGAAAATTAAACCAACCCCACAGTTTATAATGCATTATGTACAATCAAGTAAGAGAATGTTCTCTTTTCAACCCCATTAGTTCTGTTTTAAATGCAGAGCTAGAAACTATGAAATATGAAAAATAAAGACTAGAAAATAGCTAACCTTGTTTTCCTTTCTTTTTGCCTTTGGATTTCACAGCTTCTCTTCTGTCCCCATCCTTTTCCTCCTGGTGGCGTCTCTCATTGGCTCTTCTATCAGTGATGTCATCCGGCTGGCTGTTTTGCAAATCTTGTACCAGACTGACAAAACAAAATATATTACAACTTTTATTATTTATTGTAATAACGCATCATTAAGGCCTAAAACCTGGTCCCAGATGTGTTCATACAGGTTACCAAAATAAAAGAAACAGATTTGATACCCGGCTTGGACACGCAGCAAAACCCCATTAGCGTTCGGAGTTCACCTTGTAAGAACTCACCTCGCCTCCCTCTCCGGATCCAACGTCGACCGGAGCTTCTTCTTTTTCTTTTTTGTGCCTTCATTGTTTAACGCAGCGACTTCCTGAGAGGCAGTGTTGGTCCTATCTGTAGTGGCCTTTTTCACTATCGTCTTCTTCACTGCCGCTCTCTCCTCTTCCTGTGCTATCTGGCGCTGGTACTTCCGTAGCAGCTCATCTCCAGCCTCCACCACGGCAACACTCTGGACCTCGGACACCTCGTCTCCTCCTCCTCTGTGCTTCCTACTCTTCCCTTGCGGAGTATTTCCGGGCTCCTTCAACTTAGAGGAGGTTTTGGATTTGGGTGTTTTGGTGTTCCCAGCAGTCCTGTTGGTATCCTCGACCTGAATGACATAACTGCCCTCCTGATGCGGCGGGGCTGGAGGAAGCTCCCTTTTACTCTTCCTCTTCACTATGGTACGTTGCTCCTCTTCGTCCTGGTTCCCTCTGTTGTTATTGACCTTCTCCGTTTGCTCCCTCTCCCTGCGCTTGTTCTTGGTGAAGCGAGGGCTGCCTTCCTCTGGATGATACGTGTTCTGGACGACAGTCTCATCATCCTCTGTGTCTTTCACCAGGTCAAGGTTTTGATTCGAACGCTGGGACTGACAGGCAAGGGGAGATGCAACAAAAAATCATTATCAGAGGCCATGTGAGACCTATGTCGATTTGTGAAACCTTCTCCTTCACCTTAAGTGCAGAGGAATACGCCGCAAAGTTTAGACACTTGAGGCAGAAGTGCGTTGCACCTAAAAGCACATCTGGTTGAGCCCCATTCAATGAAGAGCTACGCTCTATTCAGAACAATAACCTTTACAAACACAGCAGTGAAACAACATTTACCAACGTAAAGTGACTTTAAGAGGGTATTCGATCTGACATATTCCAACATACCACAATACTCTCTGGCTTGTTCCTTTTCCTCTCTGATGGAGTAGGGTCGGTGTATCTCTTGAGAACCTTGTCAATTCGGGCCCTGGTCTTGGCTCGGGCTTCACTCTCACCTAGTAGGAAATATATAGATGGTTACTCTGTTTCCTTAATTAACCTCCCAACTAACATGATGTAGCTAACCACAATTTTCACCTGCTGGCATTCTGGAATGCAGACGTGACACTCATTCTGCATGCAGGGGCCAAGGAAAATGTCCCCCCTGTAATTGGGAGACAGATGATAATCGATAATCAAAAAGAGGCACATAGCTATGAGTTTTAAAGTGAGCTAGCAAAAACAGCAGTGTGTTGGGTTTGCAGGCATGACATAAGGACAAACTAGCAAACGAACATGTCCATAGTGATCACTAGGGTTAAGCGTATAAAAGTTATTATGTATAAAATAAACTGAATGTACTGTAGTGAGCTAGCACGTTAGCTAACCATTGGCTAATTTCACTACAGTATCGCGTTAGTCACAATACTAAAGTCTTCAGCTAGGCTAATGTAATGCTAGCTAAAGGGCGAAATAATCTGACTAACTAGGGTCAGAGTAATAATGCCAAACTAAAGATGTCTTACGGTATTGTTTACCTAAACAATGCACGTCCAAACGAACATAGACAACCTGAATAAGTGTACAGTTTACCAATTTATTACAGTAAGCGACAGTGATTGAGAGCCCGCTACTGATTCCGTTGCGATGGTTTCCAACACAACAACCGAGGAGAAAAAACCTTGGGGTGTGAAGGGTCTTTGATTCCACCAATGGGCATCCCGAGCAGAGCTATCCCCCGCCCACATCGAACATACTGTGAGAGTTTTGCATTGCCGGTGTTGCGGTTGAGCGGAGTTGTTTGTGTTGTTTAGTAACGATATCAACTGTAATCTCCGCAATCTGTGCACCGGACGGGGACCAGCTGGACAATCATACTTCCATCATGGCTGATCAGAGAGACCCGTTATATTAACTACAGAAGACGAGCATCCAATGATGGGTCTACAATAACTTAACACACATCGATTAAACAGACCAGTCAGTCAGCTACTGTGTTTAAGTGTCATTTTGAAATATAGAATTACTATGTTAAATTAAGTCAGTGGGCTGTTTTGAAGCTTTATATTTAATTCTAATAGTCTATTGTTTACAGGTCTCATATCAGTGTTTATTTTGCATGTGATTATGTTCTTTGTAGCAGTAATGACCAGAATTATAAAAACGAGTGTAAGCTCAAATCTATACCATAAGAGCAGGAAGATAACATTTTTTAGTTCGGTAAAATGCAACAAGTAGCTTGGTGTGAGTCATGTTTTTGTTGTTTTTGTTTCTCTGGTGAACATGTTTGGTTGCTGAGGGGTGGCCCTCAGCCCAGGGAAAGAGACTGTTCAGTTGGATAGATTTTATTCAAAATGCCATTGAAATGCAGATATTCAAATGCACTGCAGAGATGCAGTGAACCTTTGTTGTGATGTACAGAAAGTGTTAAACAGGACTTTCTGTACTTTCTGTGCATTTCAATCATCAGGCTCTTGTGTCCAGTGTGACCTCTGATGAATTAACATGAACGTCATGTGTCAGGTGTTACACTCTATTAATACCAGAACAAACGTATTGATCTGTGCATTGCTTTATTTGTCTTAAGATGATTTTAGTACACTTTTTATTTTTAGAATTGTTTTTCTAAAATGATTGCACAGTTTTTAGGTGAGGAACAACTAAAATACTTGGCAAGTGGACCACATCAGTGTACAGTACTTTAGAACTATAAATCGTACGGGTAAGGTACACTATATATTTATCTACTCTAGAACTATAAACCGTACGGTAAGGTACACTAAGTATTCTGGAACTAGGTTCCATAGCAGCATTGAAAAATATAATTAGACAATATTCGATGAAGAAATTGGGAAAGTATGACATGTATTGGTTCTAAAATGAAAGTGTCTGCTTCGAAACTAGCACATCGTTTTTAACACACAACTACTAACTCAAAGGCATTGCGATCATATAGCAGTATAGTTGTGAAATGCTTTTAATCCGTCATGATGAAACCTCCAGTGCCAATACAGTTCATAATGTGTAGGGAATACCTATCTTCACAATACTCTGCCGTACCTGATTCACACAGCAAACTCATTTAATCACAGCTTAAATCTACAGCGACGAGGCCTAAGCCTGACAAGATGTTTAGTCTGAAGAAAATAATCCTCTGACTAGTGTTATAGGGTGTAGATAGAGATACCTCATGCAACATGTGCCACTTTGAATACAAAAGGTAATGTGACCAAATGGTGTTGACCTCCTCTGGAAGTCCTCAGGGGAGAAGAAGTGTGTGTGCTTCTCCCATCACATGCTCTTTTCTCAAAGCGCAGGGCAGGAGAAAGGCTGCAGTTATTCCGTACGTTGTTGGGGGAAAAGGCGAAAGCACCACAGCTGTGGTAAGATTCTTGGATGGGTTGTGCCTCCGTGTTTCTGATCTGTACGATACTCAGATAACCTCTGAGGAGTGTGTGATAGAAACAAGTTAATTCACCAAAACCACCCAAACACTCCAGAACTTACGACTATGAGCTCATTCATTGAGGGTTCTAATGTATAGTACGATCTAAATAAGAATATTGACAGGGTGAAAAGGGATCTGGTGACGGGTTCTCACCTGCTCGCTGATGGGACTGGATCTCCTCTATGCCAGTTAGTGTTCTCAAGGACCTAAATAAAGGACCAAATGTATGACATAATGGTGTAACTGTAGACGGACGGCTAGGTTATCATACAATTCTGAATAGTGAGACAATATCTTGACTTAGTCCCCTAAATTCCCCAGTGACTAATTGTGATGTATATCTCAAGAGCCTTCGCTGATCAGAAGACAGGATGTGATCAACCTGTACCTGCGTTCTCTGAAGGCCACAACAGGAACCATGTTGTCTTCCACTTCACTCAGGCTTAGCTTGGATGGCTTGGTCCCCATCACCACTCCTAGGCTAATGACTTTTTCTAAACGGCTGTTGCTTTTCTTCACAGGCTTGGTGTTCTCCTCAGGATGAGGTTCCTCGGGAGAGGAGATCTCACTTGGGTTCCCATTCAGAACAGGCTTCCGCATGAAAATTGTCATTTTAGTTTGGAGGTATTTCAGGCAGGAACGCAATGAAAGCAAGGTTTATTTTTTTAATTACTAACAAGAATGGTACTTCTGAGTAGGAAAAATGCCTGTTCGGTTTAATTTTAACTCAAAAGACACGCGAACAGTGCTATAAGCTGTTTATGGCCATTTAACAAGACAGTTTTTTTTCTTACTTCTTTAGCTGAAGGCTTCCTTGTCCTCCTCATGATCAACTCTAGTCGCTAAAACAAAAGATTACTGTTAAAAGTCTAGCAGGTAATAATGCCAAACAGTATTTCTGTTAATAGAAGATCTGAAACAACCAGTCCAGGTGGATCTTCCTCAGTTGCCTAGCATTGTCCTCTTTGCCTCCCTCCCCCCCACACACACACACACCTCACCTTTTTCCTCTCCTGTCGTTCATCATCTTCTATCTGGAAGTTCTTCTCTCTCTCCAGCCTCTCCTGCTCGGTTTTCTCCCTGGCCTGGGATTCTTCCTGCTCTCTCTGAAACACGACAGAGTGAACAGGAAATACAGAATAAATGTAATACAATGTTATTGTAATACATTCACATTTTTTATAACATAGTGGCTGAAGGAATACAATTGCAAGATGATGTACTTATACAATTAAACATTGTATTAAATACAGATTGAGTTTGTGGTTTAATTAGAGAGCAGCTTAGTTAGTGTGTTGTTGAAGGAAATTCGAGTCATTGAATATTTTTTCCCAAGTCGTTGATGGTGGAGAAATTAAATGAATGGCAGCCGAGAGAACTTTTGGCTTTAATAGTGATCGAAGTCAGATATCTACAGTACCAGTGGCCAGGTTAGTATTGATATAGGAGATGTTAAATAGACGGCAGATTCGTCATTCCAAAACGGGGAAAAATACATATTTTTTTAGTTGGGTATCATTTAAAAAATTACCCCCTCACCTCTATGATTAGCCCAACCCCTCACCTATATGATTAGCCCAACCCCCTCACCTCTATGATTAGCCCAACCCCTCACCTCTATGATTAGCCCAACCCCCTCACCTCTATGATTAGCCTAACCCCCTCACCTATATGATAAGCCCAACCCCTCACCTCTATGATTAGCCCAACCCCTCACCTCTATGATTAGCCCAACCCCCTCACCTCTATGATTAGCCCAACCCCCTCACCTATATGATTAGCCCAACCCCCTCACCTCTATGATTAGCCTAACCCCCTCACCTCTATGATTAGCCCAACCCCTCACCTCTATGATTAGCCCAACCCCTCACCTCTACGATTAGCCCAACCCCTCACCTCTATGATTAGCCCAACCCCTCACCTCTATGATTAGCCCAACCCCTCACCTCTACGATTAGCCCAACCCCCTCACCTCTATGATTAGCCTAACCCCCTCACCTATATGATAAGCCTAACCCCCTCACCTCTATGATTAGCCCAACCCCCTCACCTCTATGATTAGCCTAACCCCCTCACCTATATGATAAGCCCAACCCCTCACCTGTTTCTCAAGAATAGCAGCTTCCTGCGTGGCTCTGAGGGATCTCTCCTCCTCAGCTCGGACTCTTTCCTTTCCCTCCTTCCAATTCCTCTCCTGTTCCAGCATCTGGGCCTCCGCCTCCAGCCGAGACCGCTCCTCTGCCCTCCTGTGCTCCATTTCCTCTCTGCCTCCTCTGTGATTAATCATAGCATCACAGACAGGAACAACATCACAACGTCGAAAACAATGTTTCATTCTATTTGACCTTGGCTGGATAATGTCACAGTGCTGCAGTGCAGTGTGGATCGATCGCCTCTCTCCTGAATCACTTTGTGTTGGTCGTGTTGGTCGTGTTGGTCGTGTTGGTCGTGTTGGTCGTGTTGGTCGTGTTGGTCGTGTTGGTCGTGTTGATCGTGTTGGTCGTGTTGTTCGTGTTGGTCGTGTTGGTCGTGTTGGTCGTGTTGATCGTGTTGATCGTGTTGTTCGTGTTGGTCGTGTTGGTCGTGTTGGTCGTGTTGGTCGTGTTGGTCGTGTTGATCGTGTTGGTCGTGTTGTTCGTGTTGGTCGTGTTGGTCGTGTTGATCGTGTTGGTCGTGTTGGTCGTGTTGATCGTGTTGGTCGTGTTGGTCGTGTTGGTCGTGTTGGTCGTGTTAATCGCGTTGGTCGCGTTTTTCGTGTTGGTCGTGGTGGTCGTGTTGATCGTGTTGGTCGTGTTGATCGTGTTGGTCGTGTTGGTCGTGTTGGTCGTGTTGGTCGTGTTGGTCGTGTTGATTGTGTTGATTGTGTTGGTTGTGACACCTGGGAAGATTAACAATGATTCAGTAGAAGAGGTGATGATCAATGCTTCTCCCTGACCTTTCTACCTCCACCCTGCGTTGGTTCTCCAGTTCCTCCTTCTCTCTTATCAGTCGGGCCTCTCTCCTATTCTCGGCCAGGACTCGTGAGGCCTTCTCCGGGTCCATGGTGCCAGCAGAGGGCCTGATCGAGGAGGAGGTTTCAGGATGGGCTTCTGAGGAGGTGGATATTTCAATGACTTCAATCTGAACCAAATGTTCTGTTTGTTTTCCAATGACATGATAGAACAGGAATATGTGCATTTTCTAAACATACCAACCCAACACTGAAGAATACAATAACTGAAATGTTAGATACATAATGTTTTGATTATATTTGTTTACCTGTATGGTGTCCAGTTGTGTGTGTTGTGATGGTCTGAGGTTCTGGTGAGTGTATGAATGATTGTATCTGCGCCAATGGCAATGCTGTGGTCCTGACAGGACGTGTGTTTCCAGGGGAGAGGGCAGAGTTGGGTACTGGAAAAATATCCTCCTCTGGTACTGGGTCCAGTTCAATTTCTATCTGCTGCGATGGGAGCTGTCTGAACCCAGATTTGTGTCTGTTCAGAGTAATACTGAAAAAGAAGACGAAGAAAGGGAAGATTATTTGTAAAATAATGTACATTCACGTACAGAAAATACTACACAATCAGATGTGTTGGATAGGTTCTGCATGTAGTACATGATAACTAGTGTACTAGATAATGTCATTCTGATGCCAAGAGAGAAGGACAGTCACATACTGTTCTGTGAAGTGAGTTGCGGCTCTGCTCTCTGGGTTTGTGGGTAACATGCTCACGCCATCATCGAGTGTCTGAGGCGGCAGTTTGTCCCTCTTGGCCATTCCTTCATTCTCCTTTTCGTGTGCCGCTTTGATCTAATTAAAAATATCAACAGGGATAAATGGTGAGACCTCGGTTAAAATAAAAGTGAAATAAAAATAGTAAAATGAAACAAGGGAAATGTAATTGTCATTTTATTTTCTTCTCATAGAGAGGTCTGTACATGACTCGCTGAATTAAACGACATCACTATCCCACCAGCCCAGTCGAGCCAGACATTCACAATCGTAGATAAATAAATAAGAATAAAAAATCTTGGTGTTTACGTTGACTTTTCCAGCAGGTGTTACCTGAGCCACGTTGACCGACCTGTGGCTTGTGCGGCTCGGACGGGGAGAGGCGGCTACCTGGAGGTTCGTCTGGAAAATCGGCCGGCTGTCTGCACGGAGGTCCGCCTGAGCCCGGTGGTGGTCTGGTGTGCCGTAGCGGTGTGGTGATTTGTGAGAGTTGGAGGCGGTGGCTGGCATGGGGTGGCATGAAACTGAACGGGGACACACATGAAGTACTGAATCCGTGTGTTTGTTCCATTCGTATTTTCGGAGAGCAATGGGTCGTGGGTTAGCGAAGAAGAAAACGAAAGAATGTCAGTGTGCCAAGAAGTGGTTGAAGAAAAGGAAAGGAAGGGAAGTGCAAAGTTAGCAGGTCATTTACTTGAGGAGTCTCGGACGCAGCATCTTACCATTGTTTTCATGTCTGAACATCTACACAGTGGACCTATCCAGTGGATTTATATTCAGTTTATTTATAACTGTCTAAATATAACTGGGGCCAATACCTTCTTCTCCTGACTGAGCACTCTTACTCCTGCTCCAGCTCCTGGCTAGGTATGAGCAGGTGGGGATTAGGAGGCGACTGACCAGAGCCTTCTCCCAAGCGGTGAGGGGAGAGCGACGAGGAGCTACAGCAGTATGGACAAGCAACACACACAGTGAGAATATAAGGATAGAAACAGGAAGTTAGAAAGGATATGGAGAAAAGTAGAAAAGTCTTAATTGTGTTAAAAAGATAGGGTTAAGTTAAATGTTAAGGTGGAAGTGTACGCCCAGTATCATAAAGAGGGTGAAATAGTCAAACAAGACCCGTACATTCTGTACAGACGAGGGAAGCATTTCTGTTTACCACTCTTGTTGTTGGTTCTTCCTCCATGACCTTGACTGAGCCTTAGTTTGACCCTCTGGCTCTGCTCCAAGGTCTTCTTCATCACAGACTCATAGCGCTCCTTCAGACAACAACACAAACCTCTGACTTTTACAAACAAGACCTTTGATTAGAGTAACGCTCACAACATTATATTGGACCTAGTCTCTCAAATATTTTAACAATGTTCCAGTAAATGTCCTACATCAGGGATTCCTAAAATGAAATAAAAGTAAATGTATGTATTTCTTGGACTGAGCAATAAGAAACATCTGTCTTAATAAGAAATTAGAAAAAATACTCTATCCGTTGTTCTGAAATACAAAAACATTTGTTGTTACCCAATATAACTACTGACCCATGCTATACACCAAGGCACAATAACCTACTGTCTCCTCCTTTATTTTCTGCTTCCTCTTCTCCTCCACGGCAGTGCGCCTCCTTGCCTCCTTCTCCCTCTGCTCCTGCAGCCTCCTCTTCCTCTCCTCCAGCAGCTGTTCATAGTGATGTGTGGCACGCTCCTCTCGTGCCAACCGGCCACGTTCTCTGGAAACTATTGAACATATACAGACACACACATATATATATATATATATATTATAAATAAATGTATTATTTTATCTTTAGTTTCTGAATTCATCATTGAGGTAATGACTAATATCTACCCATATATTCTTGAAGAAAATAACTGTCCCAACTGTCATGGCCAATCAGAGTCAGAATCAGAATATATTTTTGTTTCAGATAATTGTCCACAAACAAGAATTGTATCAGTTACAGATTTATCCCTTAAACTATATCATAGGTTAGGTGTTCTCAAACACTTCTGCCTACAGGAGACCCTTGGTATCGCCCATAGCGACAGTACCTCAGGTTGAGAACCCTAAATTATATCATGATTATATCACGATAATATCACGATAATATCACGATAATATCACGATTATATCATGATTATATCATGCGTGGTGGTTAATCATTCTGCTTTCTATTATGGCTACACACCAAGTTGTTGTTTTAGCTCCTCCCTCCGCACCAGAGCAGTCCTCCTCTTCTCCTCCATCTCTCTCTGCTCCTGGAGCCTCCTCTTCCTACCCTCTAACTTCTGCTCATAGAGACGCCTGGCTCTCTCCTCTCGAGCCAACCAGCCCAGCTCCCTCGACACTGCAAACACAACGCGGGACATATTGGCCGACTAAACCATAGCCTGGAAAGATTAATTTGACACTAATGTGATAATGGTTGCAAGAATTGAAGCATAGATCTATGTCCAGGCTATGTGAATACCTACAAGGAATGAAGGTATGTACAGTCCAATGGTCATGAATATACGCACCAAGCTGTTTCTCATGCTCCTCCCTTCGTTCCTTTGCCAGTCTAAGTCTGTCATCAACCTTCAGCGCCTGTGGTCCTGAAAAAGTAGAAAGGTCGTCACTGTCTCTGTACATATAGTGTGGTTTGGGGAAGTCACTGAACATGGCAGGGGTTTGAGATGGGTCAACTGCAACTGGTCTGTGTGAAAGAGAAAGATTTCATTCTGTCAGGCCAGTCTGACAACAATAGCTAACTGAGTTTGAACAAAGACCAAGTTGTGAGGATACGATATCCTGATATACTCAAGTAATTATGTAAAAATAAAACATGACATTGAAAATGTTTTGAATATGATAGCGGAAGTCAGTGGAAGAAAGCACATGACGGCTAACCCAGAAAGAACAAGCAACACCCCAGGCAGAGAAAAAGAGAGGGAGACAGAAAAATGGATATGAAGAGAGAGATACCATATATAGAAGTAGAAGAAAGATCTATATTTCATAATGTTCTCGCATACTCTTTCCTTGGGTTCTGAAAAGGATACAGAGTGGATGCGAGGTTCTAGGGACGACAAAACCAAATTGTTTTGATGTAAATGTTTGTTAATAAAGACAGCCAACCAGTAGATGAATCCAAACCTCCTGGTGCTGTTGGGTTTCCATGTCGGGTTCTGTTGTTACTGATCAGAGTTGATTGGATCAAGGTCGGGCAACGTGCAGCTGCTCTCCTCTTCTCTGAATTATTGGACTTTGCCTCTTCAGAGCCTTTTTCTGAAAATAAAAATAATTAAAAACGGTGTGCATGTTATTTATTCATTTAGAAACCGGATCACGTAAGAATAAGACATTATTAGAGGTTACTTTTTTGTAATTTAGCTCAACTTTTTATTCAGATCGAATAAGAGGACACATAATGGCTGTCTTGCAGAAGAACAAACAACAGATTTCTGTTTTGGGATTTAAAGCTACCTATTAGTGACTGGTCAGCTGTTCTAACCACTAGGCTGTTTGCCAGAGGTTTTAGGCGGTTTATGACCACAGTTACGATGTACAGTGTCCTCCAGAATTAGTGGTACCCTGGTTAAATATGAACAAAACAAAGCATCTACTGTCACTAAACCACAAACATAAGGGCCCAGAGTTGCGCCGTGGCTACGCAGGAAAGAACTAGATTCTGACTGTGATGAATGATGGTGGATCTGTGACGTTTTCTTCCAAAGACCTTGGTAATGTTGCTAGGATACGTGGCAACTTGGACTGATAGATGACAATGACATTCATTCACAACATTAGATGTATGACCCCCGACAAGAGACTAGAATATAATGATATAATAATGTTTGTAATAATAGTATTGAACGATGTATTAACAAAATATTCTTATTTTCATGTTTCATTCCAGACAGGTTACAAATATTCTAAAGGATTTGCTCTGAGATGCTTAATAAGCGGGTTAACTAATAATAAAAGGGCTATTATTTCAGTATTGTGCCTGTTCTGGTTGAGCCTTACAGGGATTAACAAATACACATGCTAGACAATATAGTCTAAATAGAGATGAGGGCAAAACAAACACGAATGTGTTCGGGTGTTTAGTGGGGGTTTTAGTCTGGGCTTTGGCTGGGCCACTCACATTCACAGACTTATCCTGAATCAATCAATTACATTTATTTTATAAAGCCCTTGTTACAACAAAGTTGTCACAAAGTGCTTTTACAAACACCCAGCCAGAACCCGACAGAGCACACATCAACGAGTTGATACACAGCGACTAGAAAAAACTCCCTGATGGTTTGAATTTAGGAAAAAACCTAGAGAGGAACCAGGCTCTGAGGGATGACCTGTCCTCTTCTGGCTGTGCTGGGGGAACTAAAGCCAATCCAAAATGTTATCATGGCAGTGAGCTTCAACTTGCAAATGTAAAAAAAATGTTTTTCTTTGTCATGTTTGTGTATTGTGTGCAGATTCAAGAGAAAAAAAGATTAAATAATTAAAAAATACTAACAGAAGACACAGATAAATCAAAATGAGCAAGTCCATAACTGAAAATGGATCTGAGTATACTTTCCGTGACTCACAAAAGAGGATCTTTGTTGATTTTCCAAGTTACAATAACAGACATAAATGTATCAATAAGTCATATTCACAGGGCAATTTCATAGACTATTTATAGACATTACTCATCTTGTAAAAAAAATACAAAATGGCAGTATAGGATCAACATCTTGCTACAAATAGTAGGCAATGTCAGATCATTTGATCCAATGACATGTCCAGATTCCCCTGGGTGAGAGCAATATATAATGCCTTCAGTATACACCCTAGAGTTGAAGGGGATAGGGTGAATCTGACTGATTCTGGTTCAGACAGCCTGCCAGGTATAAACATTCAACAACACACAACACCAAACTTCCCATGCTTCTAACGCCATGAACACCTCACAGTGAAGTGCACTTCTCGTCATCACCCTGAACACCTGCGTATCAATATAGCAAGTGAAGAATAGACGTGAATACGATGGTACTCACCTCCCTGTATCCGGGCTCCGCACTCCCTCCGATTGGCTTTAATGTCTTGGGGGCAAAGCCTGTCTTTTTGTGGTGCCTTCCTCTGGCTGGGGGTCTGTCTCTGTTTATTTTCCTGTATCACCGCCATGCTACAGGCTTGGCACTAAGCAGGGGATGCCAGGGCTCTGGTACACAACACAGGCTCCCCTCCTAGATCTCCGTTTCAGGATGCTGCACTGACTGTGTCCTCTGGTCCACTTTGCTCATCTGTGCTTTGCAAACAAAAAGAAACAGAAAAGGGAGGAAATAAGGGAGAAAATAAGCCCTTTGGGTTAAACGGATCAACACCATTCGAGGTGCTGCAATGCTGCTGTGCGGACTAGATCATGCGTGCAGGTCCAGTGACGTGATAAACCCAGATATGCATAATCCAAATAACACAATGAGGAAAAGCTGTGAGAATATGAACGTACCTCTTCCACTTCTGATAAGGCTCACTTACAAGCTAGATGTTCTAGATGTGAGTCCAGTGAATAGAGGCTCAACCCGGCACTGAAACAGTTACATCCAGTTAATGTCGCACGCAGACTCTGGAGTGCTGTCCTGCTCTCTCTAGCTACTCTCACAGTACTGCAGTCGTGTCACTTGATTCCCACCCACCGCTCCACAATACCACACACTGCTGAATAGACGCAGGCAGACGTATGGATGAACTGCGTTTGACAGGGGGTCCAACAGGGATTGTGTCACCAACATGAATGACACATATATTTATCTAGAGCAGGAGAAATCTGGGAGAGACAAAAAGCAGAAAGAAACACACAGACAGACACTGGAAGGCACGTTCATCGATCTGGCCTTATTCAGTAAATGGTTGCCTGGACAACAGTGCTACATGGCAGTATTGTTTGTCTCAAATGGCACCCTATTCACTATATACTGCTCTCCAGTGGGTGTATGCGCATGGGACTGGTAATGAGGAGTGCACTTCACAGAGTGCCATTTCGGACATTAACGCGCCCTGATGCACATCACTGTCCTCGTTATGAATCAGAGACAAGGCATGGATATTTATACCCCACTCCCACAATGCTTCACTCTACTCTGGGTGAGTCAGCATCAGCTACTAGGTACAGCTATTTCCTTAAGGCTTTAGCCTCCTCACATTCAGGGGGATGCATCTACACTCTAAACTGGCCTTTTATAGCTACTGATGAAATGACTAGACAACACCTTACTCGTGTCCTGTAGTAGCAACAGGTAACATGGAGAAATGGACTGAATCTCAAGCTGTTTCGTCTAAATGCATGTTGGTTTCTCTGGACACTACGGTCAACTGATTATTCATAAAAAGTAAGACGTTCATTACATACAAAAAATCTTTATTGTCTGAGATAAACATCGAACAAATTCAGGATGCCACATCGCTGTAAACATTTATTTTTCACACTGGCAAATCATATTCAAGTTCAGAACTACGAATTAAGTTGCACATGACAACTTTAGAACAGGTTTGCAAACTTGTTCCACTTAAAACAAATAAAAGTCAGAATTTGCATTATTATAACCATCTCACACAATCATACGTGCACAAACTGAGACAATATGCTCACTGGATCATATAAAAACTCGTTACGGAAGTCTAACCGAATATCCTCATATTCAGAAACTACTGGTGAACCCTTTTCTCTACATGAGAGACCCATTCCATCAGATTCCTAGACCAGTACCGATGGGCACGTGTTTTATCCATTAAAAGTTAAGTCCACAGCTAGGCTTACATTGGGTCTGGGGTGATCGACCCTACATTGTGACATTCAAGCCATTCGGGGCTTGTGATGAGCCCGCAGTCCTGCAGCCCTTGCCAGACCTAATCCGGGTCACTAGCTTGACCTCCCGTGTGTCCTGGTTTGAGTCGGAGTCTATAGAGTGCTGCGTGTCAGAGGTCTCGCTACCTGTGGGGGAGTCTACGGTCTCATAATAGCCCTCGCTAAGCTGGTTGGTTACGGTCCTAGAGTGCCTAGAGAGGTTGGAGTCAGTGCCGGAGCGGGAGGGGGATGGCAGGGACTCGTGATCCTGCTCTGTATCGACGCATGTCTTTGCCTCTAAGAATGGGGAGGGGCAAGGATCTCCTGTCCTATTAGAGGGGCTGGTGTTGCCTGGTCCGTTGGCATTGACCAATCCCGTCACGCAGTCATTCTTCTCTGGCTTCAGGTGGTGGTCCAGGGGGGCTGAGGTGGGAGCGGACAGAGGAATAGAGTCTTCCCCTCTCTGGTTCAGCTGCAGGCGTGTCTCTCTGAGCTGCTGCTGAAGGACCAGGATGGTGCTCTGCATGCCCTCTACCTCCTCATCCAGCTGGATGATGAAGTCGTTCAACTCTGTGTAAAGACCAGTGATGGAAGGTCAACATGACGGAAGGCCACACCCACTCATAGTAACACTGTAAATATTCACTAAAGATCCACTGACTGGCGTTATTACACCATCAAATGTGTACCACACAGAATGTGGCAGAGCTTCACAAGCCGAGCACTCACCATCCTGGCTGCTCTTCAGCTCCTCACTGTACTTCTTCTGCAGTGCCAGCTCGGCCTCCAGCTGGGCAACACGACCCTGAGAGATCTGTCGGCCCAACTCCTGGTTTTCCTGGATCAACATCCTGCACTTAGCCATCAGCTTCTTCCCCGTCTGGCTGCAGAGGAGATGGCTAAACGTCAACAGTATGTACTACATACATGACAACTCAGGACAGTCCCAGCTGCGGCCATGCTCCGAACAGACAGAACGTTTACAGTAAACACAGACTGTCTACAAGGTTCAAACGCTACATTCAACATTTTCTCATATATACAATGCAATATATACTGTTTCCGACCCATTACAGTGCTACCTGTACCATTTACGATTGCTAAACAAGTTTGCATTTAAACACATCCAAACCGGACTTTAAAAAAAATATTTTAAACAAAACCACGATAACACAGGCAGGCCTTCGACCCATTGCACTATTCAAATGAAGAGAAAGGGTTAAGCGATTAATAAATTAAAACAGTCATACCTGAGTATTGTTCATATTACTGAGAAAAAAGGTGTTCCAGATGACTCATTGAAGCAAGCCCAGCATCAACATAATGTCTTTAGTATTAACCAGTCTCTGAACTGGGCTTTGTGCACGATCCATCATTTCACCCAGGTAATTTATCTCTATATTATATGTGGAATGGGGTCAGGGACATTAGGGTAGTGTTTCTAGGAGAACGCATGCACTAAAGTAAAGATTACAGGTACTTTGTTATCGAGCTAAGCCATTCACAAAGAAATGTCCAGTTCAAACAAAAAGTATATCAATGTTCCTAGCGGGGAGGAATCTGGTTGCTGAGTGTCAGGGACCAGTGACCGTCTCTTCTGAGCAGTGGCGATTCCATCAAGCCCCGTCACCAAGATCACTCAGAGCGGAAACCAGTTCACCTGACAGAGAGTCTATCACGTGTGCAGGAGTTGTGGGGGGTGATCTGACTCCTGGTTTATTTGTTTTTAAAACACAGTCATGTTTGAGCGCATTGCATTTTCCTGCCTTCCTCTCCCTCCATTTTGCATTCTTGCGGAGGAGAATCTGTGGTCTGGCTGGTACAGTCTTTGGCTGGAGGATCGAGGGTTATTTTGGTTTGGTTTACCTATCAGGTGTAAATTTCCAGGCACTCAGTTCATTTTGGGCTTGCTCCAGTTTGTCTTTGTTCTCTTCCAGTTCGCTCTTCATCTTGAGGAAAAACAAGTTGACCCCGGGGTCCACCAAGGTAGATCTCAACTGGGCCACATTGGGTTGCTGGGCTTGCTTCAGGTATTGGATCTGGGTCTGAAAAGAATACAGGCATGTCGATCAGTAATAACCAAAACACTGAGGTCATAAAACATAGAAGAATTCATAAGAGTAAATGAAGTAGCCCCACTACAAAATCTCACTATGATGTGTTACTGCTAATTGAAGACTTTTTACTCTGACAACTATAATAAGAAACAATCAGAACAGATTAGAGAACAGCGTAACATCATACTCACAGTGCATTCCTGCATCTCCTGCTCTTTCGTAGCCAGCCTCATCACCAGGATGTTCTCTCTCCTGGCTGCCTCTTGTTGCTGCAGTTTCAGCTTCTCCTCAGACTCCCGAAGGCCTGTCACATCATTTGCTGCAATCAAAACAGAACACATTTCAGTTGCACGTGCAGAACTTTGAAGATAACATTTGTTCAACGATCATTTATAACTAACATTGTTTTATGTAAGAGTTTAGTGTTACTTACAATTCAACTCTGCATATTTAGCCTCAAGCATCTGCACATAAGCATCCTCCTTCTTCCATCTAAAAGCGCATTTTAAAAAATCAAGTTAAAAAAATCATGTTAGTGTCGTTACAGTGCAGTCAAAACTGTGTACATGGAAAAGTAGTGATGTGGCAATGAGTTAGCAACCCCTTAGCAATACCTTTCACAGAGCTCGTCTCGTGTTAGAGTCTTCAGATCAGATTCACTTAGGCGAACCTAGAGAGACAAATGGGACCGTTCTAAAATCAATAGTAGCCTCCAGTGAGTTCTCACTAGTAGTCAAGTTGTCAAGTGGTCAGGGCAGGTCACCAGTCACTTCAACTCACCTTTTTGGGTTCAGGTTCTTCAGTCATTCTGACTGGCGGATACCTTGAACAAACAATCCGAGTTTGAAACATCGCCTACATTTGATTATTACAGTTTAGCACGCTAGATTTATTTCGGAGTTAACCAGTTAGGGAGCCACGTTAGCATGACAACTTAGCACGCTAACTAGCATGTTGTGCTATGAGCCAGTGTTGTTTCCGTTCCCACCGCCACACTGCTATAGCAGTCTAACCAGTATGCGGTTATATGTACCCCACGGCCCGATGGAAATCATGGAATATGGTTTTAAATCCCCTAGCTACACTTACGTCACAGGTAAACAAGTTAATTTCAGTTAGCAATATGGCTCCGCAGCTAGCTTATATAGCTCTGGTCCATGCTCATTTAGCACAGCATGCTAGTTAGCTTGCTAAGTGTATGCACTTCCATACAACGCACGGACTAGTTTGTTCTATATTACTAGAGAAAACCGTAGGCCTATGATAAATTAAAGCTGTACTTTGGTGAAAAACTATAGAGAAGTGGATCACAAAACGATTTGTATAGAAATATGCATATAAAGCAAGTCGTAGTGGGTCGTTGTTTTCCGCTAACGACTAACTAGCTATCTCTGCATTATTTGACGACGTGTGCATTAGTTGAATAACTATTGAAGCTACACATCTAGTGAAACGCACACTCACCTGTAAGTTTGACAGCTGAGAGTGGTCAGTTAGACATAAGACGCCTTAGCATATTCTGGTTTATGTTTTACAGTCTCAGCTATGTTCATGGCTCCATGTTGTCCTGCATCGCCGCCCAGTGGTGGACAACGGGAACTCTCGCGAGAGGATGAGATGACAATTGTGTTGGACAACGGGACCTCTCGCGAGAGGATGAGATGACAATTTTGCCTTGTGCGGGATGTCAGGAAATGTGTTGTTATGGTATCTGCTTATTATGACTACTTGGTAAAGATAATGTTACAGTATATACGTTTACTCGTTTCAATAATAATTCAAGTGGGCTATTGCAGACTTCATGTCGAATCATTATGTGGTGATTAATGAGATTTCAAAAAAGGAAAATATGTCATGTAGAGCAATATGTTTGGCCAGGACTTGATATAAAAATACATGATATCAAGATGGTTAATACCGTCACTGTTTGCCTATTTCTTGCTTTTACATCTGGAGAGGCACAATCTCCAATATATTTAAACTATTTTGCAATCAAAGTTGGAACATACATTTTAGAAAATATAAACCACAAACAAAAGATGCTTACAGTTAGGAATATGCTCTCTCTTATGGACAATGCTTCTGTCTCTCTATGCCTCTCTATGCCAGGTGGAACACCCAGAAGAGAGTGTCAGGATGACACATTATACCCCGGTCATCAGATGGCATACCTACAAAAAAGCCACTGGAGCACAAACATATTGGCAGCCATCACCTGTCGGTCTAACATCTAGGGTTTAGGACGGCGCAGGTCTGCATGGATAGGATTGCATGGCGGATATAATAGTAATTCTTTGGTTCGCCGTAGTCTTCGTTGCTGAAGGTGTTTTTTGTGGGAGCTCAATTGCAACCTCATGCATATTCATTGACGTAACCTAAGTCTCCTTCGTCACTGCTTTCTTATAGCGTAATACAATAGGGAAGGAAAGGTTGCAATATGAATATCAAGTCGTTTCGTACAAAGTTGTATTTTCATTTGTGGGTAATAGTGTATATTGACAGTCTGACAGAACCACCCTCGTCCTGCAATGATAATTTGGATCAGCTATTTGAGTAGGCCTACTCTGGAAAAGTTTTAGGCTTAAATTTAGACCAGCCGTGCCGATATAATTCTGAGTAACATTAGAGTAATGTTGTCAGCATACTTGAGCTACAGGCACTATCAGAATAATATTGTCAGCATACATGGGCTACAGGCACTATCAGAGTAATGTAGTCAGCATAAATGGGCTACAGGCACTATCAGAGTAATGTAGTCAGCATACATGGGCTACAGGCACTATCAGAGTAATGTAGTCAGCATCTGCAAGTCTCTTGCCTTGGCTAGGATAGAAGTAAATGCAGTGTCATGCTTTGGCAATGTTTTGCTGCATTGCAACCTAAGCGCTATGCCATCATAAAAAAATAGCTGTTTCTGCTCTGCATCAGAGAATTCGAAAACAATGTCTGGCTGTCAGTGAACTAAAAAACTGGAAGAGAAAATAATATACACAGGCACGTAACACATAAATCATGCTTGTCTTGGTGGATACGGTTTATGTGATCCACATATGGACTGTCAACTTTCATAAATTCTTCTGCTGGGAAGGAGAAGAGGGAAAAGGTGTACGTATTGTACCAAACCGAGGACAGTGTAGTAGAGTGCCAGCGCCGTGAGTTTTCAGTGTCAGTTCCTGGGTGCCAGTATGTCTCCTGGCCTCCTCGTTAACCACACATCAGAGACCGAGTCACAGGGAGGTCCTTAATGACAACACGCAGGTGGTGACCCCGTAACGGACATTTCTGAAGAGTGAAATGCTGTCCCAAATCGCACCTGATAGCGTACTGTATAGAGAATAGGGTGTTATTAGGGACAGCGAAAGGAGACCACAGTTCAAATCCCCACTGACGAAGATGTGGGACTAAACCAAGTAATTACAGGGGCCAATCTCTCAACAAGGACCGGTAAGTGGAGGTCTCTATTAGTATCAGGACATCCCTTCCCACCACCTTGTTAACTTGTGTTGTTCAACAGAACCCTCTGGAGAGCTGGATGGAATAACCCGATCACACAGCCCACAGTTTGGTCTGCACACAGAAGGCCTGAGGTAACGCAACTGGACTGCAAAGGCTGTGCTAGCAGGATGTTATTGATACACAACTAAGAAGGTCAAAAACACATTCATATGAGAGGCAACCTAAAGTTTAAATAGGATTTGTCTGTCAACCTTAGTCCTGCAAGTGTCATTCCAACTGTAACATAAAGTGTTGTGTTTATTATTATCTTTTCTAAATAAGCTACTTTTCCCGGTGTCCATATAACACACAGTAGAATATAAAATAAAGTGTAACGCGTCTATATATAAACGACGCACAGAAAAACAAATTATATACCTGGTTTATTCAAACCCTGAATGTCGTGTTTAGGATGGCTGTGGTCAGTGAGAACTTATACCACGTGTATGAAATAAAAATGCTTTTTGCTGTTCTAAAACATTATTACCCAGTTTATAATAGCTTTAACGTAGCTAGCCATGATTGTATGAGGGCCAGATGGGAACTTTTGTAACATCCCAGGGTTGTCAGCCATACTCTTACAGTCAGTGCCATGACAAACAAAGTGACCGCAGGAAGTAAAATGGTTCTACATCCCTTCTTTATGACGGGGTGTCCTTCTCTACCCAACACGACCTCCAGCAGCATCTTGTCTGCCAAACAGGGACAAACACAGTTTACCTTCACATAGACCAACCATCCGTTATCTTATTGCTTAATTATCCAACAAAGATGTGGTCTACAGTTCAAAGGGAGACGTGACCAGTACCATATTGTTACGACTCGCATTACACATGTAGAGTAGATGCAGTCTTTGTATGTAAGCCGGAATCTATTTTCTTTTGATGTGGGTGATACCTTTCCATAATGACGATAACACATTGAACATTGACTGGAACTAAAGCCTAAATAATTGACAGACTTGCTTGATCAGATACAGGCAACATTAGACGTATGGATTGCATTGTGTATGTTTTATTGATGAGCTGGTTAGTTGTGCTTTAGTCTTCAGTGGAACCCGTGTTTAAAACAAGCATATACCCATAATGCAGCATTTTAATTTCTTCTAATGACATTTTTTGTGAAAAAAAGTTAAGGGCTTTGATACCTTTTGTTGATGTATTGCAGACCAAGGCTACCTAAGAAGTAACAGAGCTGAGATCGCTATTTGTGTAGCTATTTGTGACGGTCATTCATCATCATTCATCATCAGCTCTTACATGCTTTAACTTTTGGAAATTCTAACAGAGTTCCCATCTATTATTGACTAACGTTGTCCGCTACACACACACTCAAACAAACACACACACACACATAATCTCACACAATTTAATTGCTGTTTATGATTTTCTGTAGAAACATTGATATACATTTTCTGCCAAACTTTTTACGATTATAAAAATCTATATTGACACCGCTGCGATTATTTAGGCCAAAAGTGCGATGTAAAAAGGTAGAGGTATACGTGACTGACTTGATTTGTCTCTTTGACATCTAGAAGCTGAGCTTTGACCTTCTAATGTTGATCAGTCATCATGAACTTAATTCTAGATGTCTTGTATATGTGGTTAATGAAATCTGTCGATCTAGACACTTCCAGTGAAAGAGCTGAAGTAGTACTTTTGAATAGATGACATGAGTGTTGTTAATTTATATCACAATAGTACAAATAGATTAATAAGAAGGCGCAGTATCTTGGTTGGACCAGTTAGCTTGTCTGGCGGAATCAGTCTGTGGTGACGTCTCTCTCTCATCAGCCTATTTAGTTTACCTTACCTGTCTGTCTCGGGTTCAACACTCATACACTATTCATTGACATATCACATCACTCCAGCCCAACTCCTGCCTGGAACAAACTGTATTCCCATTTAGTGCACCTTTACTTTGTGGCTTTTCTGTTTCTGCAATGTAAATAGCTAAATTGGCTATGTAGGATATCTATATAGAAGAACAATTCACACCCTCCCAATTCGGTTTGTCTTTTCATCAGGAACCATTGTGAGTTAGGTTGAAGAAAGCGGAGGAAAAGGAAAGTGTGTCATTGTCTTGTATGGTATGTGGAAACTTTATTATTTGCATTTTTGAATTCTGATTTCTCAAGAGCTGTGTGTCTGGCGTGTATAACTAACTCTCAGTTTAGTCTACAATCATGAATTGTTGTTATTTTAAATTGTTAATTGTGGCCAACAGATTTATTCAGAACTGTCTTTTTTCTTCGTCTGCAGTTGTCATTTCTATGGTCAAATGTGTTTTGTTATAATATTAAGGTAGTTTTCCAATGCTATATTGGTATAATATTTAAAATGTTTTCTAAATACTATTTGTTATAAAATTGTGGTCATTTTCAGGCTCTGGATGTACATGTAACCTAAAAAAGTGTATAAAATTAAGATAGTTACATACCTGTAAAATGTGGAAGGAATTCATTTACATTTATTTACAGATTAAAAGAGTTTGTTAGTTGTATAGTCTAAACGGGGCAGTGGTTGGTTGCTTTATTACTTGGGTTGCACAGTATGAATTTAATATGATGTACCAAATAGAATACAGGAAAACATTTTGAAATAGTAAAGTACACATCCTGTTTTTATGGGGCTCTATGCCAAAGCTTGCTGCCACATTCTACCTCATTCAATTTTCTTCAATTTTTTCTTTATTTTGTTTTTCAAAATTAGTTTCTTGTGAGCAAAACCAAACATGTGTTTCACGTGTTTATCTATTTTAATATGCATGATTCATTATTGTGAGTGTTTTTTGTGTACAAAGCATGTGAAATGTATCCGTGGTTAATTTAGGATTAAGGTTTTATGATGTGAATTATTGATCTCTCCAATTAAGTCAAATGAGGGTGTGGTGGTTCAGATGAGAACATGTCTCTGGTCTAAAGTAGTGGACTAGATAGGGTGCTAGGTCTCTGGTCTAAAATAGTGGACTAGATAGGGTGCTAGGTCTCTGGTCTAAAGTAGTGGACTACATAGAGTGCTAGTCCTCTGGTCTAAAATAGTGGACTAGATAGGGTGCTAGGTCTCTGGTCTAAAGTAGTGGACTACATAGGGTGCTAGGTCTCTGGTCTAAAATAGTGGACTAGATAGGGTGCTAGGTCTCTGGTCTAAAGTAGTGGACTACATAGAGTGCTAGGTCTCTGGTCTAAAGTAGTGGACTACATAGGGTGCTAGGTCTCTGGTCTAAAGTAGTGGACTACATAGGGTGCTAGGTCTCTGGTCTAAAGTAGTGGACTAGATAGGGTGCTAGGTCTCTGGTCTAAAGTAGTGGACTACATAGAGTGCTAGGTCTCTGGTCTAATGTAGTGGACGACATAGGGTGCTAGGGCTCTGGTCTAAAGTAGTGGACTACATAGGGTGCTAGGTCTCTGGTCTAAAGTAGTGGACTACATAGGGTGCTAGGGCTCTTGTAGTGTACGGTTTTATTCAAAAAATGTGATTGATGCACAAAGTAAATGTAGACTGCCCAAGCAATAACCTCCCAAAACATAACCACACATTTATTTATTCCTAGAAGAAAAGCACTGTTCTGAACCATGAAGAAGTCACGTGGACACAAGTCGGACCACGGAAAAGGAGGAGGTAGAGTATTGTAAAAAAAACTCACACACAACACCTTCTGGTTAAACACAGGACAACACCTTCTGGTTAAACACAGGACAACACCTTCTGGTTAAACACAGGACAACACCTTCTGGTTAAACACAGGACAACACCTTCTGGTTAAACACAGGACAACACCTTCTGGTTAAACACAGGACAACACCTTCTGGTTAAACACAGGACAACACCTTTTCTGTACCTTTCTCTTAATATGTTCATTAATATATTTGTTTAGTTTTAATTGTTTCAACATACACATAACCAGCGACAAGTAGGTCAGGGACACAAACAACCTATAAGGGCTGTGGTAGTCGAGCTTAGCTATCATTATCCTGTCAGGCTGTTCTGACAGGTGTGGCCTACTTGACTGTGATTGTCCAGGCGACGAGGCAGCCATCTTGGAGACCGAGGACCTGGACTTTACGGGAGGTATGGGAGGAAAGCGGGGCATGGACCCCGACGCCATCTCCCTGGCCTCAGTCACGGCCGTCACCACGAATGTGTCCAACAAGAGGTGAGAAGAAGAGAGCAGGAGATCTGCGTCCATTCAGTAGACACTTTATGCACAGCTGAAGTTAGATTCCATGCTGTTTAAGCATCTCTGGTGTTTCAATGATGCTGTTTTAGTGATGTTATTGATGTTAGTCTGCGTTGAAACATCTACTTAATGTGTGTCTAACGCCAGATCTAAACCAGACATAAAGATGGAACCCAGTGCCGGGCGACCAATGGACTATCAAGTAAATGGCAATACATGCACATTGTGTCAAGTTTTCCACTGATAAAGTGTATTGTAATCCCGTTGCCTTCATACGATTGTACTTTTTCACCAGGTTAGTGTTACCGTCATAGAGGCAAGGCAGCTGGTCGGACTCAACATGGATCCGGTGGTCTGCGTGGAGATCGGAGACGATAAGAAATACACTCAGATGAAGGAGTCCACAAACTGCCCCTACTACAATGAGGTGACCAACTAGCTCTGGAAAGTAGGGCGATAACAGCGTTTAGCAGTCATTTGTTGTGTCATAGGCACAGGCTGTGTAGTTTCAGGATGCACACACACTTTTTTTCCTCAAACATCGTTACCCTTTCTCATGTCTTATCTCTCTTTCAGTATTTTGTCTTTGACTTCCACGTCCCGCCCGACGTTTTGTTTGACAAGATCCTTAAGGTCTCGGTGAGTAGCATTAACACAGTATATATCACGTGAGAGACACTATATTTCTATCATATTTATTTATGATTTACACTTCTCTCTGTCTATTATGTATACAGTTTTATTTATACATCATTTATAACAGTGTACATTTATTCTTCATTCTGGTTTTCCACCAATCAGGTCATCCACTCCAAGAACCTCCTGCGAAGTGGAACCCTGGTTGGCTCTTTCAAACTGGACGTAGGCACTGTTTACTCACAACCAGGTTAGAGAACCGGCGAGAGAACCCAGTAGCTATTAATGACTTCCTGTAAATTACTCATTTTATATATGGCTCTGGTACTGACTCGTATACACATGAATCATCAGAAGTAAATGTTTTCCAACAGAACACCAGTTTTTCCACAAATGGGCACTTCTCTCTGACCCTGAAGACATCACTGGCGGATGTAAAGGCTACGTTAAATGTGACATCGCCGTCGTGGGGAAAGGAGACAACATCAAGACCCCACACAAGTCTACCGAGACAGATGAGGACGACGTAGAAGGGTAAAGAATATGAGTATGAATAGAGAATATCTCTATGTTGATTGCTTGAATCAGATGTCACTCTTATTTGTCTTCTAAACCAGGGATTTGTTTGCAAGGCAGAACATTTCAGACATAAACACATTTCAGACAGAAACACATTTCAGACAGAAACACATTTCAGACAGAAACACATTTCAGACATTAACACATTTCAGACAGAAACACATTTCAGACAGAAACACATTTCAGACAGAAACACATTTCAGACAGAAACACATTTCAGATGACTCGAGTGCGACTCTAACCTTTGTTGTTCGCTGGAAGTCACTTTGGATAGGGAAGTTGGCTGAGAGCTGTAAGAGTAAATGTGTTCTTAATTGTGCAATTTCAGTAACCTGCTGATACCCGAGGGTGTCCCCGCAGAACGCCAGTGGGCTCGCTACTATTTGAAGGTCTACAGAGCCGAGGGCCTTCCCAAGATGAACACCAGCATCATGGCTAACGTCAAGAAGGCTTTCATAGGCGAGAACAAAGACCTTGTGGATCCTTATGTACAAGTGCTGTTCGCTGGCCAGAAAGTAAGTGATGACATTGTTGTATTATATTTTGCCACGGGCACGCGTTCATTTGCTGTCGAACTGAACTGCCTTGTGACCCCAGGGAAAAACGTCGATTCAGAAGAGCAGCTACGAGCCCATCTGGAACGAGCAGATCGTCTTCACTGAGATGTTCCCGCCCCTCTGCAAACGCATGAAGATCCAGATCCGAGACTCGGACAAAGTGAACGACGTGGCCCTGGGGACTCATTTCATTGACCTGAGAAAGATTTCCAACGATGGAGATAAAGGTGCTTCTGTGCAAGAATGCCGAATGCGTATAAAAGTGTAACCACCGCAATATGCGTATTTCTCTGTTTGCCAATGTGCCTAAGATTGTTTGTGTTAGAGCGATTCCACGAAAAGTTCCCGTTCATTTACCGCGAGCTCAACACTCACCGTCTTCTCTTCCAGGCTTCCTGCCCACGCTGGGTCCTGCCTGGGTGAACATGTACGGTTCCACACGTAGCTACACCATCATGGACGAGCACCAGGATCTGAACGAGGGCTTGGGGGAGGGGGTGTCCTTTAGGGCTCGCCTGCTCATCAGCCTGGGCATGGAGATCCTAGACACCTCCTCCCCGGAGATCATGAGCTCCACAGAGGTTCAGGTGGAGGGGGTTCCCAAGATCTCCGAGGTGGGTCTCGCACATGCTCGTTATGCAAATATGCACACCCACCTAACCTCTAAACCTAACCTCTGAACCTAACCTCTGAACTTAACCTCTGAACCTAACCTCTGAAACTAACCTCTAAACACAACCTCTGAACCTAACAGCTGAACCTAACCTCTAAACATAACATCTGAACCTAACCTCTAAACCTAACCTCTGAACCTAACCTCTAAACCTAACTGCTAAACCTAACTGCTAAACCTAACCTCTGAACCTAACCTCTAATCCTAACCATCGGTCTATTTCTGCCTATTTCTCCTTCTTTTTATCAACTCTTCGGTGGGGGTGCCCTAGCAGACACATTGTCACATTATCACAGATTAAATTATTGATCACCTTGTTCTAGCTGATCGCTGGTGTTACATTATTAACTGTTTCCAGTAATAGCGATCTTTCCATGTTTTCAGACAATAGAGATGATTGTGCATTACTGTCAATTTAACAAAAAAAGCTGCGTAAATATTTTTCCCCTGAACAAGCAAACTTTAATGGTATTCCGTTCAGGTTTTCATATTCATCCATCCATTCATCCAAAAAGCCAGTATTGAACTAGAGTTCTTCCACCTTTCACATCTGTAATGTATACCCGTTTAATAGTCTTTCTCTTGCCACCCAGAGTGCCACAGGGAAGGTAGAGGAGTTTTTTCTCTTTGGGGCGTTCCTGGAAGCCACCATGATTGACCGGAAGATTGGGGACAAACCAATCAACTTTGAGGTTACAATAGGTAACAAAATAGGAAAACAAATGCCCATTTACATTATCATTATTTATGCAAAGATTATCCAGGTGCGTTCAATCCATATTCAGATCTCAATCTTGGATGTAGCTTTATTTGTGTACATCAGTGTACATCATTATAGGTTTAATGTGTATTTTTAACCAGGAAACTATGGCAGCGAGATTGACGATGTGGCCAAGCCAGCGTCGAGTGGAGGGAAGAAGAGCAGGGGAGACGGTGATGAGGAAGAGTCGGAGCTGATCCATGGCTCTAGTGACGAAGAGGCGGAAGATGACGATAATGACTTGGTATCGGTGTCGGCCACCCCGCCAATGAAACCGGTCGTCACAGACAGGTCAGATCTCAGATCAGATCAAGGGTCACTATTTTTACAGTGTTGAAAGCGTGTTGAAATGACGCAGATGCTTGTACAGTAAAAATGTATATGTAACAAACACACTACCGCTCAAAGGTTTGTGGTCACTTAGAAATGTTCTTTGTGTCCATTAAAATAATCAATTTGATCAAATTGATCAGGAATACGGTGTAGACATTATTAATGTTGTTAATGACTATTGTAGCTGTAAACGGCAGATTTGTTTGGAAAATCTTTGGCGTACTTTGAAATCTCTTCAGATAATCTCAACAAATTGACAACTAGAATCCCAAAGGTCTGCAAGGCTGTAAAAGCTGCAAATTGAGGATGTTTTTACCAAAGCAAAGACACTATTATTATGTCAATTTAAAATCACTATTTGTCAATGAATCTCTTTAAAATTCATTTTGCTATATTTCCAATTCAAACAGATTTCACATATATTTTCATGAAAAACATGGACATTTCCAACTTACTCAAACCTATAAAAAATTAAAATATAATGGTGGTGGTCAGACACATAATTCCGAAGTGCTATTTCGGTTTTGGTTTTTCCTCTGTGATTATAATTTTCTTGCATTGAATGTATTTCTTATTGGGCATGGTTTCATTGTCACTCGCGTCGTGCTTTTCAAACTTTCAGAAACTACTTCCACCTCCCTTACTTTGAGAGGAAGCCGTGTATTTACATTAAAAGCCGGTGGCAGGACCAGAAAAGAAGACTGTACAATGCCAACATTATGGACAACATTGCTGATAAACTGGTGGGTCGATCAATCAATCAATCCCTCACAGATCTGCTTCAACACCATAATGGACATCCACAACCTTGTATGTAACGATGTGTCAACAGGAGGAGGG
Source organism: Dallia pectoralis (assembly GCA_029465975.1). Taxonomy (NCBI): domain Eukaryota; kingdom Metazoa; phylum Chordata; class Actinopteri; order Esociformes; family Umbridae; genus Dallia; species Dallia pectoralis. The sequence continues at coordinate 1,869,301 of CM055754.1, forward strand.
TCTGAATGATGTCCAAGAGGTGATTAAGACAGAGAAGGCCTATCCTGAACGGCGACTTCGGGGTGTCCTGCAGGATCTCAGCAACGGATGCAGGTGTAAACCCTTCCACGCAATTAGGCCCAAAAAACAGCCAAGCTGGCTATCTACTTCTACTATGATTATGGATTGGCTGCTGTTTAGGAAAATGGCAATAATTGCCTTTTATTTTCCCCCAGTCAATTTCTGACTCTTGCTGACAAGGACCAGAACCAGCCCGGGAGGACCAAGTTGGACAAAGAGCGACTCAAGTCGTGCATGAGAGAACTGGTACAGGATAGAGAATAGTGATATCTGTGCATATGAGTAACGTCAAAGCATTACGATCTCTGTGGTGGTGTCACGATTCCTAGTCCACTGAGGACATCTAGTGGTTTAGGAGGGTATTGAGGCACTTATATAACTTTGAGGTTCGCACCTGAATCAGATGTGGGTCATTAGACACATACACATACAGTCAGATTACTTTCTATGGCGTTTGTACTCTCTAATTGGTTTATCTTGTTTTTGTGTTATTGTGTCATTGTGCTTATAGGAGAGTATAGGTCAGCAGGCTAAGACCATGAGGACTCAGGTGAAGAAGAACACAGTGAGGGATAAGATCAAGCTGGTTCAGAACTTCCTCATGAAGCTCAGGTTTCTAGCTGACGACGTAAGTATCGGATATGTTCATTTCATTCTAAATCTTTTTGATCATCCTTGCTTTCATCCTTGGCATACATACATTATTTTGTTTTGTATTTAGTGGCACAGAACAAATTAAATGTGCAGATGGGAGCCTACATCTGCACAATTATGAAAAGCTATCCCAAATAAAGTATTTCTGCACAGTAGAATAGTAAAACCAACACACGTGTGAGACTTTATTTGATTGATTGTTTGCCACCACACAATTCCCAATTGGAACAAACATCTGTGTAATTGCAGCCACAGCACAGCATCCCGGACGTCTACATCTGGATGATGAGCAACAACAAACGTATCGCCTACGCCCGGGTCCCTTCCAAAGACATCCTGTACTCCGGGGTGGAGGAGGAGGCTGGGAAAGACTGTGGCAAAGTCAAAACCATCTTCTTCAAGGTCTGCATAGTTTCTCCCTCTCAATATTACTAAAGGATAAATACAATATTCTCAGTGTCTCTATTTATTTATTTATTTTAAATTGAAATTAATTACTTTTCAGTTTTTTGTTTTCTACACTAGCAGCCGTCCTCCTTTTCAGTTTTCAGTTGTTCTGAACTAAAACTGGAGTTGGGGCATCTGTTTTGTCTTTCATATTTTTGCTTTGTCTTCTCAGCTGCCTGGTAAGAAGGGCTTTGGTGCAGCTGGCTGGACTGTTCAGGCTAAGACAGAGATTTACCTGTGGCTGGGTCTGAACCGTCAGAGGAAGGACTTCCTGTCTGGCCTGCCCAATGGCTTCGAAGAGAACAAGTTTCTCAAAGGACCTGGTTCGCAATCGGCTCCGCCCATCAGCCTCACGTACATGAGTGAGTGTCCAAACTGGCACACACTAAAAATACATCAACACACAAATTAAGATCTAGAAAAATTATTACGGATGTAGGGTGGTTCCGTTAATTCCATTCCTTTTTCTGTTTTGTGCTTAAAAGAGAACCCCTTCTAGTTGTTGCGATTACAAACGTTTTTTTTACGGGATCACCAGGTTATTTCAGACCACCAGGGACCATTCACTTGAATGTGTTTCCTTGTCATTTTAATTTGTAAAGCTCTGTGATTTTATTGATGAACACCCTTTTTGCAACCCCTCCACAGTGAAGCAGATCTTCCAGCTCCGGGTCCATTTGTACCAGGCTCGCAGCCTGTTTGCAGCGGACAGCAGTGGCCTCTCAGACCCGTTTTCCAGGGTTTTCTTCTCCTCACACAGCCAGGTCACAGAGGTCAGCCGATATTGGTTTTGGTTCTTACCGTTTATTAAACCATCAAAACATCTTTCACCTTTGAACAGCAGTGGCGTTTAGTCTCGTGATTAAACGCGGTGCGTTTGGAGCAACTTGCAGCTGGAAAGATTAATTGGAGTAACAAAGTTGTGGATGAAACGGCTAATAAATGTGTATGTGTCACTCCTGTGCCCAGGTGCTGAATGAGACTCTGTGCCCCACCTGGGACCAGCTGATGATTTTTGACAACGTTGAACTGTTTGGAGAGGTCGGAGAACTGCGGGACGACCCCCCAATCATCGTCATCGAAATATACGACCAGGACACGGTGGTAAGCAAAAGATACCTGGTTAAAGCCTACGTGTTAACGGATTATATTGGATTATATTTGTCCACTGTAGATATCCAGACCACTCCTTCCTTGGTGCTCAAGTCGTTTACGCAACATAAGTAACATGTCATTCAAATACAAATAAATCTCTGCATTTGAATGAAATATATTACAAAGAGAAGTATGTGCTTTGTTAGAATTATTGTAAAAGAATGTGGTTCCTCTACAGAGTCTACTGTACACTACCGTTTAGAAGCTTGAGATCACTTATAAATGTCCTGATTGTCCATTAAAAAACATGCATGACATGAGTTCAAATAGGATCTATAGCTAAATGAATAGTAAATATAGTCAAGGTTAGAAATAATGATTTTCTAATTGGGATAATAATTGTGTCCTTCAAACTTTGTTTCGTCAAAGAATCCTTAATTCGCAGGACCTTTGGCATTCGAGATGTCAGTTTTTTGAGGTAATTTGGTAGAGGTTACACCTCATCCTTGATAATGGGCTCTGGAACACAGGCTTGATGGTAGTTGATAATGGGTTCTGGAACACCTCTTTTTGTCCCGAACCATGCAGGAAAAGATCTAATGCCCTCAACCACTGTTACACTTTTTGATATAAAATCTGCCATTTCCAGTTAAAATAATCAATTACAACATTAACAATGTATAACTTTATTTCTGATAAATTTCATGTTATTTTAATGAACCAAAAATGAGCTTCCTTTGAAAACAAGTACATTCCAGAGTGACCTCAAACTTCTGAACGGCATTGAAATTGAATTATGTTTGAAAGTATGCTCATATATGTTGACTGATTATCATGTGTCTATTCCTGAACACAAACACCATTTGTTTGGATGAACTTCGCTCGGGATAAGTAGAGTTTGAATTCAGTTCTGATTGAAGGCTTGAAACGGTTGACCAGTCTACATGTGTCAAACTCATTCCACGGAGGGCAGGGTGTTTTGGGATTCTGCTCATCGATCGCTGAGTGGTTAGGGACTCTCCTCACGTGGTTGTCTAGGTCTTGATTGGACACATAAAAAATATGTTCGTGCAATTCGTTCCAACCCGCTCTCGAATTTGGCACACATTAGCAGTGTCTGTGAAATGTCAGTATTTTCACCTTAAGAACATCTCTTGCCTCAGCTCGCCTAAGTCCCTCTGAAGCAGAAAAGCTTATCCCTTCATTTATTTTCTCCAGAGTTTGTCATTATATTGCAGTACAGGTACCTGCCTGCAACGGCATCCATAAATTACACCTCATTTAAACGAGCACTGCAAGGACGCTGAATAAATGAATTCACATCGCCCCGGTCCATGCAAACCTCCATCGGCTTTCTGCCCCTCAAATAATTGACTATTAAATGAACCTCTTCAAAACCGTCATTGGTTTTAGACCTCCCATCTAAGGTTCTCCCCCTTACTTCATACATGTATTGTTTTATTATTATTTATTTTATTGTTATGCAGTTTGCGAGTTACTGCTATACATTCTTATTATTCCAATTTTTAAAAGAGAAACCAACAGACAGCCAACCCTGATGTAGGTGTTTGACACCCCTGGATAATGTCCCAAACACAACGCCCCTCGGCAGAGCTCTCCATCCCCGATCCTGGAAAGCTACCCTCCATGGAACGAGTTTGACACCTCCGGACAATCTGCCAAACACAACGCCCCACGGCAGAGCTCTCCAACCCTAATCCTGGAAAGCTGCCCTCCTGTAGGTTTTTGCTCCGACCCCACTTGTAACTAACCTGATTCATTAAACCAGTAACTATTAGAGTCGGGTGTGCCAGACCGGAGTTGGCGCGAACACTTGCAGGACGGTATCTATCCAGGAACTGGGCAGGCCCAAGGCATACAAGAGGTATATGATTAAGCTGGACGGACAAGTCCACAGGAAATCAGCCTTATCCCTCTTGCATTCCTTCATTGGGAGCCTTTTTTTACTTAAGTGCTACAGTGGTAAAGTTTTGGTGTTTCGTTGATAGCCTGGTCCCGGACCTGTTTGTGTGTATGGTTCACCCCTGTGGTCGAGTTGTGTAAAAAGTACCGACAGGTCTGCGACCCGGCTATTTGTTCTTTGTTTGTTCCGTTGTCTTTTCTGAAGCTTTGAAGCATGTGCATTGGTATGGCTCAGGCCATAATTAACATATTGATTAATGATTGGCCGGGAAGATTCTCCATCGCATTTCTTACCATTTTTTGTTATTTCAAGATGTTTCACGTACAACTCTTGTAATCTGGCCAACCGCATAATATCCTCGCATTGCAGATGGTACAGCGTTCCAAAGTTACTGTTCTTTAAAATATTTAAACCTGTGGTGTGGACCTTGAGTTATCTCAGAAGGCTCCAAACTACTTTGTGATAATCTGCCATTCTGCCCTGGGATGTTACCATGTGACTCCAGGGCAAAGCAGAGTTCATGGGCAGGACCTTCGCCAAGCCCATAACCAAGATGGCTGACGAACACTATGGACCTCCACGTTTCCCTCCCCAACTGGAGTACTATCAAATATACAGGGGGAACTGTGCCGCCGGAGAACTGCTAGCAGCCTTCGAACTTCTGCAGGTTAGCCTGACTAACCGCTCCACCTACAGATTTAGTCAAAAAATTGCTCGGACGACATAATGGAAGAAGTTAAATCCTGACAAGTTCAGTTTTGAAGACATTCCTTTGTTTTATATAGGGACAAATTTCCACATTTGTGGATTCATCGTCTGGAGGATCCTGCCCAGTGCGTATGTCTGTAACGTCTGCTCGTGTTTCAGATTGGTCCGAATGGTAAAGCTGACCTGCCGCCTATTGAAGGACCCACAGACATTGACCGTGGTCCCATCCTGCCCGTTCCTCTGGGCATCAGACCGGTTCTCAGCAAATACAGGATTGAGGTGGGACACCTTTTGGCCTTTTAAATATTGTAACGTGCACTGCTTGTTCATGAGGTGTGTCTGGATTGAATTATTCACGCTATAGGTCACATTAAAGGTGGAAAATGTTCTGACATGATTTATCTATATCTAATCTAAACTTTTTATATCCACTGTAGGTATCCTTAAAACTAAGTGTTACTGAAATGTGGTTTCATTCAGGTGCTGTTCTGGGGTCTCAGGGATCTTAAGAGGGTCAACCTGGCAGCAGTGGACAGGCCTCGTGTGGACATAGAATGTGCCGGCAAAGGTGTCCAATCTTCCCTCATCCAAAATTACAAGAAAAATCCTAATTTCAGCACGCTAGTAAAGATGTTTGAGGTGGTAAGTTCTCTTTAAAACGGCTTTAACTACCCAAACAACCGATTTATGACGTTATTATCCATGGCGTTCTGACCTCTTTACGACAAGAGACATGTTACAACCGGGGACATGATACAATGCTGTGTGCCACATTGACTGTGCTCTCCAGGATCTGCCAGAAAACGAGCTCCTCCACCCTCCACTGAACATCAGGGTGGTGGACTGCAGAGCGTTCGGACGCTTCACCTTGGTGGGGAACCACGCTGTCACTTCCCTGCGAAAGTTCATCTACCGGGCGGCTGACAAGAACACCAACGACTGGAACAACCAAGGTAAACACACACACAGGCGTAACTTCATCACTGCGCATTGCAAAGTTGGGAAGGAGGCCTGATTTATAGAAATGGTACTGACGCCGTGTTCTCTCGCCTCGCAGAGGAGATCCTCGTCAATATGGAGCCAGAACCCACCATCAAAAAGATGGAGACCATGGTCAAGCTGGACTCTGTAAGATTTTACAAATCAGAAATGAGCATTCACCTATTTATTAAACTCCTTAACTTGGTTCTAACCTGGTTGATACAATATGCTGTGTGTTCTGTTCTAGGGGTCCGATGCGGTGGTTAAAATTGAGGTGGGAGTTACGTCGCAGATCTATAAATGACATTTACACATGATTGATTATTTGGTGAAGGTATACAGTACTTTGAATTAAACCAATAATGTGCTAGTTCAACCTGCACTTTTGCATTTCCCATCGGTCCTGTAGGACGATGAGAAGGGAGAAAAGAAGAAGAAGAGGAAGAAGGGAGGAGAGGAGGTGGAGGAGGAGGAGCTGGATGAAAGCATGTTAGATTGGTGGTCCAAGTACTTTGCCTCGATTGAAACTCTGATGGAGGTGAGACCGTCCACCGAAAGTTTTAAACATTGTTAGCATTTAATGACCACTAAAATTTCATCTAAAATGTTCTCTGTGACATAAATATATATATATATATATATTGTTTAATCTAGATTCTGAAGGCTCAGGAGGCAGCTTTGGCGGACGCAGAGGAAAAAGAGGACCGTGATAATGCTGGCGACGGCGGAGGTGACCAACTATACAAAACATGGAGAACACATATATACATTGAATAATAGAATTGACAAATATATTCTCGTGAGCTAACAATGTGATGAGCGACAAAACAGCTGATGGTATTCACAGCTGATGGTATTCACAGCTGATGGTATTCACAGCTGATGGTATTCACAGCTGATGGTATTCACAGCTGATGGTATTCACAGCTGATGGTATTCACAGCTGATGGTATTCACAGCTGATGGTATTCACAGCTGATGGTATTCACAGCTGATGGTATTCACAGCTGATGGTATTCACAGCTGATGGTATTCACAGCTGATGGTATTCACAGTGTGACTTAATACTAAAACTGACTGGTTTTGTGAGGTATTCATAGCCTGAGTCTCCTGCTGTGTACCTCCTATTCCTCCTCACCTCCGTTCTCTCCTCCAACCCTCACCCACGCTCCCCACTCCCCCATTATTCCTCACCCCAAACCGATACTCAGAGATCAAACCGGACGAATCTACTGCCAAAGGAAAGAAAGGGAAGGGGAAGAAGGACAAGAAGAAGGTGGGGCTTGTGGATATGCTAGAGAAGAAAAAAAAGAAAATTGACGAGCTGAAGGTATGTTGCCGTTTGACAACGCCCAGGCAAGCCAAAGTGTTTAAACGTATGTCACAGACATGTGAAATAATGCTCCCTGGTATAAAATGTTGCAAACCCCTGATTTCGATCATGTTTTACTTTATGGACTTGTTTTTGTATTTCCTACTTAGGTGTATCCAAAAGAACTGGAGAATGACTTTGATAACTTTGAAGACTGGCTTCACTCCTTCAACCTGTTCAGAGGGAAGGCCGGAGATGACGAGGACCAGAATATGGCCGACGAAGACAGAATTATTGGAAAATTCAAAGTAAATGTTTTTCCAACATCCATGAAAAAGAAGTAGCCTGGAACCAATTCGTCTCGTGCTGTTAATACAGATAGCAGACAGAGTGCACAGTTTAAATGACCAAAAACCCAACCCTAAACCTTATTTCTCATCAGTTTTTAAGAGCCAATGTCATGCTGCCAATACTGTTAACTCTTTGTTTCTGTCTCAGGGCTCTCTGTGCATGTATAAAGTCCCAGTATCAGACGAGTTACAGCGAGAGATGAGCTTCGACTCTAGCATGGGGATGTTCCAGAACATTCCCACAAACGATCCGATCAACGTCCTAGTCCGAGTCTATATCATCAGGGTTTGTACACGCTTCACCCAGTTCTGTATTTCCTTCTGCGTTGTACTTGTATTTCATCAAGCTAGCTACACTACACAGTACTGAGTATGCCTGAGAGATAAAATAGCATCTCTCTATGTGATTCTTCCCCCATAGGCTACTGATTTGCATCCAGCCGACATCAATGGAAAAGCCGATCCCTACATTGCTATAAAACTGGGCAAGTCAGATATCAAAGACAAAGAAAATTACATCTCCAAACAGCTAAACCCTATCTTTGGCAAGTGAGTGGAAAAGCTCAGAGACAGCGCGCTTTGTCCGTCCCCACGAATACGAGTTGTAATAGCCAAGTAACAATGCCTTGCTTTGGGGAAGTTGTGGCTAACGGGATAAATTGGCTTTCGTAGTGTATAACGGGTTTAAGCATGTTAACGATGATATTTCCAACGTGTCAGATCCTTTGACCTCGAGGCCACATTTCCCATGGACTCCACACTGACGGTGTCAATCTACGACTGGGACTTAGTCGGCACGGACGACCTCATCGGAGAGACCAAACTGGATCTGGAGAACCGCTTCTACACCAAGCACAGAGCAACATGTGGCATCCCATCAAAATATTCCATGTAAGTGGGCCTCCCAGTAGCCTCTCAGATTAATAGTGCATGTCATTTATTCTGTATTTATTCTATTACAATTAGTAATGCAGATGAAATGAGGTGACTGTTTCATTTGGATGCAATTTGATGAACGAGCCAAAATATATACCCATATGTATTTCTTTACTTTTCGTTATTTTGCACGGTATGTATGCTGAGAACACATTATCATGTGTAGAATGTAATATTTACCATTTCTTTTACCATTTTTAGACAGATATTTTAAGCTAAATTCCAACCGAATTTATTGGATTTATATTTACGTACCAGTATGTCCAAAAACAAAAAAATACAACTTTCTAGGGATGTACTCTCTTTTTCACAATGGTCACATCTCTGATCTGAGGGATTTGTCAGTTAGCCAGCTTTGTTGGTTCTTCTTGTAGCCATGGCTACAACGTGTGGCGGGACCCGCTGAAGCCAACCCATGTCCTGGCGAAACTGTGCAAGGATGGCAAGGTGGACGGGCCGCACTATGGGCCTGGAGGCCGGGTCAAGGTGGCCAACCGAGTCTTCTTCGGAGCAACCGAGATCGAAGATGAAAATGGTACCACAGAACGAATAGAAAAGCTACGATTATTTTTAGCCTGCTATGTTGGTCACTGTCCCCGAATAAATCTGCCTGAAATACCCCCTCATGTACAACTCCTCGTTGGGTCTTTCCCAGATCGGTCGGCCAGGCATTAACCCAGGTTGACAACATCTGCAGAACTGCATGTCTGTCTAGGTTGGTCAGGTGTCACTGTCAGGATGGGTTGTTTGTGCATGGAACCTGAAACGCCATTCTTATGGAATCGATTCCCTGCTTGACCCATATGTCAAATGTAGCTGTGCATGTGTGTAATGACAGTTACACGTATGTACTGTGAGTCACACGTATGTACTGTGAGTGACACGTATGTACTGTGAGTCACATAACGAGTGCCTGCTAACCAGCACATGCAAACGTTGTTTAGGCCTGAAGAAGCAGACAGATGAACACCTGGCTCTGACCGTGCTGAATCATTGGGAGGACATCCCCAGGGTGGGCTGTAAACTCATCCCAGAACATGTAGAGACCAGGCCACTCCTTAACCCGGACAAACCAGGGATCGAACAGGTAGGACGAGGTTGCCTGGCTATGCTTCCTACTGGCTTGGTTGCCTCATTTGGTGTCTTTCTACCATAATTGCAGATGTTGAAAAGCAAATTTATTGCCCAAAAAACATTGCCTTGAGGCCTAATTGATTAGACCTAAAACAGGAATAAAACATCAGTGCCGTTACCAAGCGTACACCCAGATCTTATTTCTGTAAAAATCTGTGAGATGTGGCTGGAAAGACGCAAGACACACTGAAATGAATTGACTAGCTCATAGACCATCAATCCTTTAATTCCCAGTTGTGTCTCAACCCTTTCTGTTTCCCTATAGGGAAGGATTGAGATGTGGGTGGACATGTTCCCCAAAGACATGCCTGCTCCCGGACCGTCCATTGATATTTCACCCAGGAAGCCCAAGAAGTATGTTTACAGTAATTTATTGGAATTACATTTTTTAGTTTTAAAATGTGCAAAGCAATAAAATTGTCAGGCCAAGGCTTTAGATCCAAAGTAATAATTATACATGATGTCATATCTGTGATATACATGATGTCATATCTGTGATATAGCCAATCAACATTCGGGAATTCGCATAATCACCGGTTGATGGTTATATAATGAGGTGCGACGGTTTGTGGTTTATGACTAGGATTCAAACTACCCAGTTAATATGATTGGGTATATTATTATTATTTATAATTATTATTATAATTATTGGTATACCATGTTGTTTGGAAATTACACATGCCACACAACGTGTGGACACATTTATCTCGCTGATGTCACACCGTGTTGATTGGTTGGTGGCAGATTCGAATTGAGGGTTATTATCTGGAGCACAGACGAGGTCGTTCTAGAGGATGACGACATCTTCACTGGAGAGAAGTCCAGTGATATCTTCGTCCGGGGGTGAGTAACGTTTCTTTCGATACCATGTATGTCCGTCACACTGATGGAAGTCATCTTGTAGATGATATTTGAAACATTTCTGCTCCTCTCACTTCCATCTTCTCCTCCTTCCTCCTCCTACTCCTCTGATATCCGACAGGTGGTTGAAAGGCCAGCAGGAGGACAAGCAGGACACAGATGTCCACTACCACTCGCTGACAGGCGAGGGACTCTTTAACTGGCGTTTCATCTACCCCTTTGACTACCTACAGGCGGAGGAGAAGATCGTCCTCTCTAAGAAGGAGTCTATGTTTGCTTGGGATGAGACTGAATATAAGATTCCCGCCCGTCTGAACTTACAAGTCTGGGACGCTGATCACTTTTCGGCAGACGACTTCCTAGGTGGACTGATTAATTAATCCATTCGGAAAATTCGTCCTAATTAACTTTTGTGTCGTGGATACTGTTTTTTCTGTGGTTATAAAGTTTTCGACTAAGGTGACATGACTACATTTCAATGTATGTCATATTTGCGACAAGCAAAGTACACTTGTGTCATAATGTCCATAGCGGAGAATCTTGTATCAAATCAAATAAATATGAATGTAATTTGCTCCTTTTCCTAGGGGCTATTGAGCTGGATTTGAACCGTTTCCCCCGAGGAGCGAAGACAGCCAAGCAGTGCTCCATCAACATGGTGTTGAACGAACAGGATCTCCCAATGGTGTCCATCTTCAAACAAAGACGGATCAAGGGCTGGTGGCCGTTCCTGGCCAGAGACGAAAACGATGAGTTGGAGCTCACGGTATGAACAGTGAAACAGGCTGATGTGAATAGTCTGTATGTTCTGCACAAACCACAGTGTTTTGGCAGTGAGGTTGTTTGTCTTTTTGCAGGGGAAGGTGGAAGCAGAGCTCCAGCTGGTGACTGCAGAGGAAGCTGAGAAGAACCCAGTTGGTGAAGGACGCAACGAACCTGAGCCCCTGGAGAAACCAAAGTAAGAGCACCATTTACCCTTCTACCATGACCACACAACACCATTTATCATGACCACCCAACACACTTTACAATGCCCTCAGAATGCTGACAAATACCCATTGAAGCATTAGAGCCGACTGAATGTGTTTTAATTGCGAATTGGCAAACAAGTGGGAAAGTGGCAGCTGCGTGAGGTTCAGCTAAAGCAACGCTCAAACATGCTCCGTCGCCGACACACACCGTATTGTAGCTGTCCATATAAATCTAACACAACAAATTCATTGCATAAAGAAAGGGTTTTTTACCAAATTGCTTTGACCACGTGCCGGATTTGACCAGGTGTCGACTCGTCAAACTTTACAAGGTAAGCTACTAAAATACCCTTTCTTTATCCTCGGTTCGTATAGATGTGTTAAGATATTTACAGAAAACCAGCCTTATGCCATATGGTAATTTACTGAACCTCGTTGTCTGTTTGATTGCCTTTACTGAAGTGTAACCAGCCAACCCTTATTCTCCCCCCAGCCGTCCAGACACTGCCTTCCTTTGGTTCCTCATGCCTTTCAAGGCCATCAAAAACCTGATCTGCAACCAGTACTTCTGGCTCACTATTAAGTTAGTGGTGGCCCTGCTGTTGGTCCTTATTCTGGGCCTGTTCATCTACAGCATGCCTGGCTACATGGTCAAGAAACTACTGGGCGCTTGACAAGTTAAATATCCTTAAAGTGACTTTTTTTGTTGCTTTTTGTTGCCTTTTTTATATTTGTTTCCTCACCACAAAAGTCAATGGATAGTGTGTGACTACAATCCACACTTTGGTTTTGTTAAAGTAGCCGTTATAAACCATCTGAACTGTCCCTTCAAAAGAATGACACTCAACACTGTATTCGAACAAGCACTCTTGTGTTTTTACCATTTCACAATTGTCAAAATGGTAGCAAAATGATGTCCAAGTATGAATAAATGTTCACAAAATATATAATTGACAATGTATTATATTTAATCCTTTTCGGGGGACCAGTCGAAAGAACGACAGTAGAAAACATTTTAATACGACGGTGTTGCAGAGAACGCCTATCTATGAAGAAGTTTATTTAGCGATTCTGATTTTGTTCTTGCTTGAAGCCATGCTATTCTGTTTGTTTTTTGCCTTTGTTTGTACTGAATTTTCTGTGGCTGTTAACATGAACGTGTATTTGTATTCTTCGCTCATCCGTGTGCTGCGTGTAGTTTATAATGTATGCTCTGGTTTTTGTGAATAAACTGACAACAACACTCACTGATCCGGTTCTCTTTACTACTCCATACGCTTTACGCTAAATAATACCATACAACGGCAATGTTTAGTGAGAAAGCATGAACTACATTCATTTTTATTTAACCCTTGGCAAGTGTCTGAATGTCACGTCTAATTACAGATTTAATATAGCGCTTAAAGGCGCTTTACAGATTCTGCGTCACATTCACCCATTCATTCACACACTGACGACCGCGTCTACCATGCGAGGCGACTGCAGGCTCGTCAGGAGCAGCTGGGGTTAGGTGTCTTGCTCATGGACATCTCGACAGTTTCCCAGGAGGAACCGGGGATCGAACCACCAACCTTCCGATTGATAGACAACCGACTCAACCCACTGACACTGAGCCACTGCCGAAATATTATGACAGCTCAACATTTACTGACTTTACATTTTCTGACTAAAACTGTCTCATATGTAATGTGGATCATTATGTCATATGTTAGACATAATTAGGAGGCCAAACGTTGCATACAATACATTAGAACTTAACGTACCAAAACGTGTTCCACTAATCAATCTAAGAAGCCAACCCTTATCCTCTCTCCCCAGCCGTCCAGACACTGCCTTCCTTTGGTTCCTCATGCCTTTCAAGGCCATCAAAAACCTGATCTGCAACCAGTACTTCTGGCTCACTATTAAGTTAGTGGTGGCCCTGCTGTTGGTTCTTATTCTGGGCCTGTTCATCTACAGCATGCCTGGCTACATGGTCAAGAAACTAATGGGTGTCTGAAAGAGAGAGTTGTATCCTTTATTCAAAACGTATTGCACATCGCATTTAATGCAATGCATCTGTGGTTAGTAGAGTGCGTTGTTTGGTGAATAGTGTTGTACAGTGTAATGCAGTGACAATCAAATCCAACATGATGTTTTTAGAGAGTGCTGAAATGATACGTAGCTCAGTTTAAAACCGACACGTCAGACCTGAGTTAAGTACTATTTATAATAATGTAATAATTAAAATATTTAAACTCGATTAGGAGTGCTCCTGTTTCTTTCATCTTCCCCCTTTAACATTCAGCAGGTTTAAAGTACCAACTTGCTTGTGGTATTACATAGATGTATTATCATTTTAAACCATGTATTTGTTGTTACTGTATTCTTTAATAGACTAAGTACATGTTTGCTCTTTATTACATTTTAGATTTGGGTTTGTATATATATTATGTACGGATATTTTAATTATGTATCCTCCTTCACACCAAAGTAATTCACGTCGAATAAGTTTCTTTGACAGGGCAAGGTATTTACATTAAGATTGTAAATTCACAAAACATAATTTCTATGTCAACAAAAACATTGGAGGATGCGGGCATCGATCCCGCTACCTCTCGCATGCTAAGCGAGCGCTCTACCATTTGAGCTAATCCCCCGTATAGAAAACACATAGACCGTAGAAGCGTAACATAGACAGGACTGTCTGAATAAACAAGCAGAGTGGGTGGCGCAATCCTGGGAGAATGTGAGATTTGATTGGGCACCGGAGAGATTCGCGAATACTGATTGGCTCTCGACCTGCGAACGGCTGTGCGTGATTGGTCGTCGCGATTGCTGGGCGAATGTGTCTCCACCTCGAGTCCCTCTCCCGAATGTTCAGGGAGACCTGTAACGGTATGAAACGTTTCCACAACATGACGTAATATCACGGTAACATTTGCATTGTATTGAGGACTATGGTGATTTGATATTTCATTTGTAGACATTATTTCTAAAAGCATTTTCTACATTTGTGTTGACGACACATGTAGGAAATAATAAATAGAAGACCGACGTTTGTTATACATTGCTGCAACACTACCGCCATCTAGAGGCCCCTACAGTCTAACGTCCTGTCGTCTGTTGATGATTTACGGTGGCACAAATACGCCATTATCCGACCTAGTAACACAACTATAATTAAACACAATGTCACCGTTTATTTCACAATCGTTTATTTACTTAATAAAACTCATAGAGATGAGAGTTATGCAAACACTGGTACACAGTCAACGCATTAGAGAGAATCTGGGTCAAATTATTTATTCCAGGTGGCTGTTTGCATTGTGAAGGCAGTACAGGGGCTAAGGACGTCTATTCCTTATGATGCCCATGACGACCAGCATCATTTTGAACTGGTCATAGACCCCTAACTATCTCAGTCTCCAGTATTACACCCCATTACATATATAGTGCAATCATTGTTGAACGATGGCGCACTACATAGCAAATGAGGTTACTGTTTGGTACTCTGATCTGAACTCAACTTGCAATGCTTAAAAACCACAGCTGAGCAATATATTATAGCAAACCAAAAGTAAAAACACAGCAACATTAGCAGCAGAAATGTTATACAATATATGATCCAATCAAAGTAAATTGTTGTTTCTGAGGCTCGTTTAAAGCTGAAATCCACATGGGGAAACTTTTCATTTTCTATGATGAAACCATCACATATTGGTGAAGAAATGTGCAATGCATACTCTGCCTTAAAAATGCAATGAGGTAAAAAAAAAAACAGTGTTTGTTGTTTAAAATACTTGTGTCTTGTGTTTTCACAGTTCAACGTCGTTTCACCATTGTGAATTCGGCTTTAAAAAACATAGCAAAATTAAAATACATGTTGCTACCATTACGCAAGCCTCAACAGCAGCACAGCTATCGTGGATACCAAATTAAGTTCATATCACCAGACACCTGTGACTGAAGCCAAATTTCAAATTCTCCACATAAAGTACAAATACATTGGCCATTCACTGTTATTTCATAACATTCTAATGCTCAGGTACAGCTAATAAAGAATGAGTACAGTCAAAGAGCTTCATTCATGTTTTACAAGATGCCCTAACTTATCCATTTTATACCACTTCCCTTTTGTTGTGTTCCATCCTCCACCCATCCACTAAAACAACACCCGTTTATGCGTTTTCCCCACCATCAACACAAACTACATATTTGTGTAAATTACATACATTCTGCAGCAACTGCGGACGTTAAAATTAATAAATAAGAAGCACAGAGAAAATGAGCGACAAGGTTGTAGGCCGTTTTGTTAGACAGTCTACTGTACGACGCTTGTGGCAACGAGTAACCTGTTATACCGTAACATGCAAAAGGTGCTTTCTATAATCTGCAATAGAACCATGTGAGGTTTTAGAAAAAAACACGAGTCAATCCAAAAGACAAACAAACGCATTGGGATAGGTACCAATTTTCAAACCAGTCCACTTTTGTAATACACGCTTGTGTAATAATAAACGCCCCCAGTTAAATCGCCATTGGTTTTGGATCGTTCTCTTTTGTTATACTATGTACCATGCTGGAACGACTAGGATATGTTCTGTTATCATTGCTGCTACTGTGTCATGGCCGGGGGGACCGGGATGGGTAGCTTTTGACACTGGGATATTGTGGCGTATGTACAGATGTTAGCCGGGAGAGGATGAAGAGACAGACATATATACAGATGACGACAGAGGAACATTTTATCAGAAAGAAATAGAAAGATGACAAAGAGGAGTATCTCAGGCGTGCAGAGAAAAGGGAAAAGAAGCGTGAAAGAGTGAGTGTGAATTGACAAAATGTGTCTAGAAGAGGACAGCGTAAGTACAGAAAACATTAATTTAAAGGGAGGAATATGGTAAGTACAGGCCGAATGGATTCAGACGAGGGAGACAGGGTACGTACAGAAAGAATGAATTAAGAGTAGGAAGAGGGCAAGTACAGAAAGAATGAATTAAGAGTAGGAAGGGGGTAAATACAGACAGAATAGATTTAGAGGAGGAAGAGGGCAAGTACAGACAGAATGCATGTAGAGGAGGAAGAGGGCAAGTACAGACAGGGTGTAATAGAGTCTCAGTATTCATCCTGGTCTAAGTGAGCTTGTTCGTCAATCTCGTCGTCGTCCGGTGCAGCGAAGCCATCCTGAAACACAGATCACAGATCAGGAGATCAGGTCAACCGTTTTACAGACAAGAATGAGTTCCTATTTCACATGTAGGAAAGTGTAAGCATAATGCGGACTTATTATGTCTAAGAACATTTAATCCGTGAATAAACGTCCTAGTTGTGTGACAGGTACCTCAGTGGCATAGAGAATGTCCATAATTCTGGAAAGGTGCGGATTGGAGTCGCTCTCATGTTCCTGGCAGATCAGCTCAATGTCTCTCAGCTTACTGAAGTAGAAATCTCGCTCTTTCTCTAGTCCGTCCACCGTCAACTTCAGCTCCATCAACTGCGCCAAGATAAGGACAAGTTGTTTTATCTTACACACACGTATTCTACTTCAATTGTTCTTACATTCTGTCTGTGAAATATGAACCACATATCCCTTTCAATCCTACTCTTTATTGGTTATCTCACAACCGAGAAATTTGGACACAAACTCTTGTGAACTTACAGATGAACAGACATACACACTTTAACGCAGTATTGCATTGCAGTATTATAACTGAGGCCCTATTAAGACAACTGAGGCTAACTGTTCGTTGTAGGGCCATCAGTCTTACGTCTGCTTGCCCTCACTGGGACTCTACCTGTTGATTGAGCTCCATGAGCTCAGCGTCGCTGCCCCCGTTCCGTGCCAGGGCCGGGGCCTTTCTCACATTCACTGTGTTGTTCAGCACTCTCTGAGGCGTGGGCATTATCTTGGGCACCGTGGGCGACATCCTCTGTGGGCCTGGAATGGTCACGTTGTGTTAGTGGGATTCCTGATGTGATTGGTTAAACCACGGCCAAATCAAAGACACGCTACAGAACGGCGCGCTTTACTTTTTAAGGTACTTTATTGTGAATAAAAACCCTGTCGTTTTTTCCAGGGGTAGGGTTGTTGGTGGCTGTATAACTGATTATATCTTAGTCATACGCATTTTAAATGTTAACAAAAGAATATGCAGGTAGCAGTAAACTAAATAGGGTACATAATCCACAAACAGTCATTGTTTGTCGCAGCATGCGATCAAAGCCATGACGAGTTGGATACCACTTCAGATTTATTCCACGTGTTAGCATAGCAGAATGCTGTGGCTTTTCACTGTGGAGATTTAAAGAATCCTGACAGTGACTTGCAGATCAACTCCTCATTGGCTGTTTCTAGAATGCAAGCCAGTGTTATGGCCAATAAAGAGCTGTCATCCAGCAGATCGTGCCCCCCCACACACAGACACACACACACAAAAACACACTGATTGCTTGCAAAGCGCAGTGTGTGTGTTTTGAGCCATCCAAAGCTCAATCAGCGAGACAAATCCATTCAGAAGAAACAGAATTGTTCTGTTGGGTTACCTGTGGGGCCATGAGTTCTCTTTGGTCTGTGGTAAAAGTGATCACCTGGATTTGGGGCGGGGGCCATGTCTTGGCCCTGTCTGGCTTGTAGAGGGTCATACTCCTTCCCGTCGTAGTTGGCATCAAAGAACTTCTTGAACCACTGAACAAATTCAAAGTTGTCCTGAAACTTTCCTTTCACCAGCTTCTCCACCGGAATTATCTGTAGAAATTAGCATACATACCTTTGATAAATTGTTTCTCAGTGTAAAAAAAACATCCCAGTCACAAAGTTATAAAACCAGAGCAAATATGACAGACGAACTAGACTTCTTTATTGACAGTAAACAGATAATTGTCTGACTTTGTCTACTCCCATCCTTTTGAACGCCGCTTGGAGAACCTTGAAGTTGTGTATGTACTCGTGTTCCAGCTTAGCCTGGAACTTAACCTTCTTTAGCAGGACACAGCCTGGGAATAGCATGTCCATGAACTGACAGTACGCTGCACCTAGAAGGTAGGAAGAAAACATTTTAAACGGGTTTATAAGAAACATATATATTCAAACATATTCTCTAATCAATTGGACAGTTATGTGAAGTTGATTTCAGCAACAAAAAAAACAATGACATCTTTAGAACCAAACTATTTGTACAACCAGAATGACATAATCACTTTATTTTACTGGGATTAGTAAATGTCTCGTTCACGAGAACGAGACCATATTTTTACCAAATTTGTAATAAATCTTCAATGACAAAATATTTGTCTTTCCAATTTTGCCTCGCGCACAGCCACATCTACATTACATGTACATAGTGCTCATGTTAGCCGTGGACTCTTTAGGAGGAATCTGGAGAATACACAAAGCAGTGATGAAACGTACCTGAGCATAGCTGTTCTATCTTGGTGTAGTTGAGGTGCAGAGAATCGTTGAGCCATGCCAACATGTCATGTCGGCTCAAGGTGTCACAAGAGACAGACGTGGCGTGCACATTCACTGCCATCCTCTCCACCTGAAGTAGAGAACTCTGACACGTTTAGGCAAACACTTTCAATACTGCAAAACATGACAGGGTATAAAGCAAACTGGAATTTGGGTGATTTTACCGCTATTAAACAGGACGGTAAAAATTACCTCACATATGTCTACTGTTCACGTGACCCTTCTGAGTGAGGTAGATATAGCAGGAGTCATTTTATTTTTAACTTATCTTTTGTTGGCACAATAATCATCTCAGATTAAACAGAATTTCCTGGTGCTAGAGACAGCACAGACAGAAACGACACTGTAGTTCTGCCATTCTACCATTTTATCAATATTAGGCAACTAGGCTATGTTACATTTCCATCGACATCTTACACATAGAAACAATATCACTTATTATACTTATGTCTAATCAAATCAAACACCGATGAGCCAAAACATGTGTGCAGTGTGGCAGGGTGCGTTATCAGAGAATACCAGAGCCGTAAAGGAGTTAACCTGGTCTGCAACACTGTTTAGGTAGGTACCACATGCCACATAAATGCACAGATCGAGGGGTTCCCAGCAGAACATCTCCCTCCACCGACTTGTCGTCTTCCCACAGTGCATCCTGGTCCGACCGATTCTCCAGGTAAATGGCACACATGTGCACAGCGTACACACGATTTAACAGACCAGACACCGGACCAGACAACCTTCTTCCACTACGCCAAGGTCCAGTTCTGACTCACATCAGCTAGCTGCCCATTGTAGACACATTCCACAGTGGACTGGGGTCATCATGGGTCTGTGGTGACATTCCTCCCGTAAACCTAATTACAATTGACAGTGACTTGTGCTACAGTAGACCTTGTCTCGGTTCAGACCAGACAGGATAGCCTTTGTTGCCCCAGCTCAATGTTGAGCCTAGGGCGTCCAACACCTTGTCTCCGGTTTTTGGTCCATCCTTGGACCACAGTTAGTAGGAACTCACCACTGCTGACCGGGAGCACCCCCCCCCCAGTCCTATGTCATTTCAGAGATGCTCTGACCCAGTCGTCTGGCCATTACAATTTGGCCCAAGTCAAAGTCACTCGGGTCATTACTTCTGATCATTTCTCCTGCATCCAACACGTTGACTATGAGAACTGAACGTTCACTTAGCATCTAATCTACCCCAACCTTGACATGTGCCCTTGTTAGGAGATGGTCAATGTTATTTGCTTTCCCTGTGATGTTTTGGCTCATCGGTGTGTATTCCAATGTGATTTAAAGAGAAAAGAAAAGTGTAAAAGCAGAATATTTCTGTGCAGAATCATTATATACAGACAGATCAAAAATATATTATATACATTTGCAGAGAACTACAGCATAAACAAATGCCACAATTAAATAAATCGAAATAATGAAATGACAGCAGGGATTCCACAAGTTAAAAGCTCCCTTTAAAAGGAATGTCACTGAAAATACCAAAAATAATTAAAAAATAATATTGACCCAAGATGTGCGTGCGGCTACCGAAGTAAAATATGTATTTTATTATTTCCTGATAAAAAACTAAATACAAATGTGAGGCTATCATCACAAATTCAGTAGGTAGGCAGCCTATAACCATTCAGCTGTGTGAATCAGCGTAGAGGAAAACCAAATATTGCTTATGTCTATTACCTAAATAAATAGGTTGCTGTGTGCTATAATCTCCAGATCTTTCTAATCCATAATCTTGACCTCGGTAATATCATCAGTGCATCTTGATATAATTCAACCACCTATAATATGTATTCACAAGCAGTACCTGCACACATCCCGTAATAATACAGCCTATATAATAGTAGATGATAGTGGCCAGTTGGCCTCCTCCACCTGCTGGCTCCTGTTTATACGAGCATATAATAAAGATAGAGGCTTATTATTAGGTTTCAGAGTACAACGATCATTATTATTCTACATTAATAAAGGCATAATTACACCGCTTCCATAAACACCTCCAACGCTATATCGTTCAATGGACTGCGGTTTATTCTAGTCTCTAATATATATATATATATATATATATATATATATATATATATAAGCCTTTACAAAACGGTAAGCGATCAGACATATATTATATTTCCTATTCAGTTATTTTGCCTGCTGCATGCTGAGACAACAATAAATGCGTCCCATTTGCATGGGGGTTTACAGGAACCCAGACCCTGCAGTTAGTTGCTATGTGAGCGACCCTCTGCAGGCCTCTAGATACACACACACACACACACACACACACACACACACACACACCCGGAATGGGAGCGCTGTCAACTGGACGACAAATATCCACTGAACGGACAAAGGATGTGTTCGCGGAAATGCAAAATAAAGTCATTAAATATGCACATGTGTAGTGTGAAATGCATCTAGACATGCAGTACTCACGGTATTTCCAGAGCTTTCTGTACCCTGTTGTTATTCCGCTGGTAGTGTTCCTACGCTTCACAACCCCCCTGTCGCGGTCCGCGCGGTGGTTAGTAACGGGCCCCGCCCCCACCCACCGCTACTGTCTAATGCGCATGCGCCCGACTCCATGCTGCTACAGACTATGTGGTCATTTATAAATAGGATCTGTCCTATCACTGGGGGTGTAGACTCACCAGCCAACATGTGCTTAGGCTAGCATACGGCTTTATTCCTAAAGCCTGGGGTTATTGAGGTCGTTTTATTTGCCAGAGATAAATCCTATAATATTAGGATTTAATACATCATCTATTTTACTGTTGTGTTACCAGGTATATATGCTAAGTATGCAATCTTGTTTATAGCAACAATATGCAAGCAATTAGGTTTAACTGTCTAGCTCAGAAGGGCAGGATTGTTAGACTGGGGATTAGAACCAGTAACCTTTGGTCCAATGCTCTTGACCACTCACCCATTTCCAAAAAATCTGCTGCCCCCAAAGCGGTTTACAAAGCTTCAGGTTTGGTTTCTGATGACACCCTTTAGGACTTCCATATTGAAGTCGAATGCAATTTTATATGAATTGCCAGTTATTTTATTTTATCCAATTTGCCAAATTTTGTCTAGACGACATGGCTATTTATTGCTTTATTTTTTAAGAAAATCAATTTAAACAGCATGACATTTCCGTGTTGTTTATTTGCACTCAATCATGTGATAAAGAGCTGCAAAAACATAAGATAAAAGCAAACCTCGGTGAACTCACAGTAGGCTATTCAGCACCAGTAAGGACATCTTACATTGCAGTCTATTTTGTGGTTCGAAATATAATATAACAAATATAATGTTTAAACTATACTCTTAACAAATAAAAGTCAAATTATATATTCTCAGTAGCTTACATTTTGAGACAAAAACACTAGAATCTGCATACGATCTGGTAATAGCATGGCAGTGCATTGAATGACATTAGGACAACTTTCAATATAGAGCCCAACTTTATATCTAAAGTCCAATCTGGGAAACGTCAACCGAAAAGCAACGCAAACCAGTCAGATATCTTTCAGTGCGTGTCAACACCAAAATTCCTCATGAGTCAATAACAAAATTCCTCGATGTTGTAACAAAAAAGATGAAGGGAAAAAAGTGGTATGTGCTCAGTAGTAATCTTCAAAATCCTAAATGTAATCAACATGTAACTGGTGTTAAGATAATGATCTCCAGTGGCTGTCGTTATGGTTAATGGGAGACTTCACTGGTGAGAACAAGGCAGTTTAGTGTGGAGCTAGCTTGTCGCTAACCAATAATATGTTAAGTAATATCAAATCACCACTTGAACAAAGAATGCTGCTAAATATTAGTCATATCAGTGCGTTCGATACAAGAGTTCTATGCCACAACATACAAACAGTAAACACAGCATTAGTCTATTCACATTGATGGGAGATGAGCAGAAAGACAGGTACACTGCACTAAAATGTAAACCGAAATATAGACACAAACTCTGCAACTACTTACTCTACGTATTTAGGTATTCAATTCTCATAATTCTGCTATTGACAGTCCATTTCTTTGAAAAACATTGCAACGTTTGACAACCAATAAACCACATTTAAAGTAACAGCTGGAGACAAAGAAAAAACATGTTAAAACCAAACCGAAAATAGGTGATTCAGACCATAATTACAAGATAACCACCATCATTTATGTTAAGTGCAATATGATATTGTGTAGTAAATAACGAATCACATTAATTCATGACTGTTCTCAGTCAGTAGAAAAAGTTGTTTTGTTACTCATAAAATCATGTTTCGAAAGGCAGCTGAGTAGTACATGATACAAGTGCAATATTGTAATTATTGTGAGGTAAACCAATTATCATCTCAACACGCCCTCAACCTAAGACAATTAGTGTATAATGACACACAGCAGTTTCCCTAACGTACATCCATTTATCCAAAACAGTAAACTAGCAACTTGGTAGCCACTGTGCAAATTTAGGCGCTTGACTTACGCTTAACTCACATGCCTAATATTGTTCAAGTTTTCACCATACAGGAATATTACCAAACATTTAAAAATGACATTAAAGTCATTAAATGTAAATGCTACTCAGACATTGTCATCATATATACACTAAATGTGTGTGTGTGTCGATTTCTCAAATAAAATGTGAGCTTTTCTTTCCTGGCTAAGCCTCCCGGGTGAACGAAACGAGCAGTTGTCATGGTTGGCTTTGAACTTTCCTTGAGGACTGAGAACTTCGTTGACTATTCTACATCTCACTCGTCGTCTCCACCGTTACCAGATGCCACTGGATCGCCCACCTGGCGGGGCCAGAATCCTTGCAGAAGACCTCTTTGGGATTTTGTCATCGAGCTGGGCACCTGAAGAGATTCATTTTCAAAAGATAGGACGAGAATTACATTTAGTGACACATTGTGCACATAGAACGGCAAAAATACATCTGTTCTATTCATTATATTTCCTCATATGGTAGGTGCAGAAATGCATATAAATTAACTATTAAGGATAATTACTGTTATGAAATCCCAAATGGTTAAGGCAATGTGAACTATGACCTGTGAACTATGCCCTGTGCTAATGAAAGCCTATGGTATATTTGGTATCTGCATGATACCGGAGAGACTGAAGCTGGACTCATGTAGATCTCTCTGTCCCCCATGTCGGGTGTTCGGTCGTGTTGGAGTGTCCCCGTCACTGGGGCCGTTGTCCTTTTTCCCAGAATGCATCACTGCAATGTCCCCTTCGTAGGGTTCACGCTCTACAGCCTTTACGGCCTGGCACTGAGAGGTCACACACACACACACACACACACGCAAACACAAAGACACACACCCAGCAGGTAAGCAAACAAGTAAAAATTAAAAACATAAAATAGTACTATTAACTTATTTAAAGATTAAAACAATCTGGATTTCAGTTTTTTACAGTCAGTTAAAGCTGTGGCGACTTCGCACAATACCTTCTCCCTCTGCACCATCTTCTTGTAAAGGTAATCAGGGAAGGTTCTGAGTGGGTAGAACTTCCCGGAACCTTCGGCACACGTGAACACTCCGTTCTCGTAGACCAAACGACCACGGCTGATAGTAACCAGAGGGACCCCATGGCAACGGAGGCCCTCGTACAGGTTGTAGTCTCCACCCTGTACCTGGGTATCCACGGAGATGGTCCTGCACACAGAGAAGCACTATCGTTATGGGGTCTTGTTTGGTTTAGTAACAGCTCATCATCCATCTTTAAGCATTGCTTTATTAAAGAAAAAACATCTTATCCCCGTCAGGGTCAGAGGTCAATTGTCTGGCAGGATGTAAGAGTGTCTGAGTAGACTGTGTGGATAGTAGGTAGTCTTCATACCTGGTTCCTTCAGGGTCCCAGACCACCACGTCAGCATCTGCCCCCGGAATGATCCGGCCCTTTCTCGGATACAGGTTGTAGATCTTAGCCGCGTTGGAGCTGGTCACCGCCACAAAACGGTTCTCGTCCATTTTGCCTCCGACCTGACGGCAGACGAAGGTTTTCCACGACAGAGGGAGAGACAGAGGGAGCAATTCTGTGATCAATACGCTGGGAATCCAAATCAAATGGCATGCTGTCTCCGTGCAAAATCAATATTGTGACGGACGTATGAATATGCATCGCAGTGCCATGGTAACGAATACAGAAATCACACCAGCACACTGAATCCATTTTCAAGTCTATGTCTGGCCTCGTGTTTGCTTCGCTTCTAGCCAGCGTTGTGCCCACAGAGAGTTCCTGACACGCTAAGTCCGGGTTTGCTCACCACTCCACGCTCCCACATGACACTCATACGGTCCTGGACGCCCGGGACTCCGTGGGGGATCTTTGTGAAGTCGTCCTTGCCCATTGCCCTCTGTTTTGTGGTGAAGGGACGATGGTCAGACACGACTACATTTAGGGTGTCACTGAGTGGGAACGGAGGGAGAGGTGAGAGGAGGATCGGTCAGTGGAAATATTCAACCAAAGCAAATATGCGACGCATACAACCAAGGAGTCAATGTTACTGTTGAAGACCAGAACGAAAGAGAGGTATGTATTATGCAAAGACATAAAGTGTGTGTGACAGGGCGTGTTTGTTCCCTCACTTCCCCAGGAGACTCATCAGGTAGTTGGGGGTGTTGGGGTCCAGGCGTAGGGGGGGTACTGTGACGTAAGCTGCAGCATGGGCCCAGTCCTGGTGGTAGTACTGCAGACCGTTAAGAACCGCGTGGGCTGTGGTGGTCTCACCCTGCACCACTTTACCTGCAGACACAGCACACACGTGTACAAAACAACGTGTCGGGTCGGACAGAGTTACCCGACAGACAGAGAGACAGGGGCTGTGGTTCCGATACCATACGTGACGGGTACAGGAGCAGAACTGACAGGATACGGCCTGCATTAACCCTTACCCTGCATCTTGGCTGTAGCCAACACATCTCCTGCTGACATGCTGGATACATTGACCAGGTAGATAGGACAGTGTGCCTGACCGGGAAGGACACAGAGACGACACGTATCAGCCCAGTTGAACGCCTTTCACGGCCAGTGCCGGATCAATTTAAAAACCCGGAAACGATTTACTTGGTGATAAAAGTTTAATGAAATGTTCAGTCAGGAGATGAAACTCACTCGGTTTGCAATGGTAATTGCCCGGTGGGTGGCCTCGGCCTCCAGCTGTAAGAAAGGAAAGACAAGTGAATGTAGTGGAAAGTAAAGTGCTTCTTATTGCTAGAGTTTTATGGTTGGGAATTTGGCAGTTAACTGACAATCATGTCATTGTTCTGACATCCCCAGGAGTAATGTATTATTTTTATGACACGTTGATGTTAAATATGGAAGGTCTGATGTACAGTAATTAGACACCTGAAATGCCTTGCTAAATTGCAATAATTAGTCATTGTGACGTCATTTCAGAATAATAATAATGTTCCTACCTCTTCGGGCCTGCTGATCTCGATGCCCTCTGGACCACTGATGCCCAAGTCCAATGCCTCCTTGGCTCCCTAGAAAGCACACAGCAGGATGACTCCGGCTCCGTTTGGTATTTCACTCATATCAAAATTATGCACACTAAATATGTCTGCTAATTCAGCGGAATTTCTATTAATTCTAAATCTAACCCTGACTTAAACATGTTGCGATGTAAAATCAATCAATCATATTTATTTTATAAAACCCTTTTTACAACGAAGTTACAAACACCCAGCCTGAAACCTGACAGAGCACACATCAACAAGTTGATTCACAGGAAAACTCCACGATGGGTCGAATTTAGGAAGAAACATAGAGAGGAACCAGGCTGTGAGGGGTGGACAGGCCCTTTCTGGCTGTTCTGGGTGAAATAATAATAGTTAAATGATTACATTATTTTTTTTATTCAGAGAGTCTTAGAAAATAGTCCAGGTCAAACGCATGACCAGTCTGAAAGGGACAACCAGGAGGGCTAAAGAGATTTTACATTGGAACATCACAGATATTGAGCTGACTGTTCTCCTTTCAAAACATTGTCATGGATGTTCTCTCACCTCTGCCACCAGTTCTCCGTTCTCTGCGTGGACGCGAGCCACGGCCCCGATGTCTTTACAGTTCTGCAGAGCCTGGAACAGCTCAGAGTCCCTCAGCATGAACAGGTCCTTATAGGCCATGAACATCTGGAAGGAGTTGATCCCTTTGTCTCTCACCAGGCTCTCCATCTCAGCGCGCACCTGATAAAGGGGAAAGGTCGCAGGATAGAGTTCACCTGAACAAGTCAAATAAAATATATACATACATAGATTTGTTTTGAACCGTGTTAGTAACTACAGTATGTGTTTAACCAGGCCAGTGCAGAGCAGAGTGGCTCTGCTGGATTCATCGTGGCTCATTCAAGTACCAAGTGTGCAACACTGTCGATAAACGGTCTGTTGCAAAGCGTTTTTGCAGCAGATAGTGTTTTTTTTAAACGCACTCCAACAAATGGATGCACAGCAGATATGTAGGGGTTGCTGCAGTACCTTGGGCCCCCACCAGGTGACGCCCATATGCAGGGCATAATCACAGCAGGCTTTACTGTCAGCCAGGGAGCGGGTCTTCTCATAGGCCTCCAGCAGGGACTCGTTCTTCTCTGGTAACACATGTCCAATCACCATGGTGGTACCTCCTGCCAGAGCCGCCTGTAGACACGGAATAACACAAGTAGGTTGAGGATCTGTGGAGCCGTGACACGAACACACAGAACCTGCGTTCAACCCTGCTCTCAAACCATTAGACCCCCCCTGAATATAAGCAAAAATGTGACAAAAAATATCTCAACATCTGAAATGAACATAAGTCATATTAAAAATAATACAGTAAATAAAGATGTCAGTCATGACTGGAGTAGAACAAAATCTCTTACCACCATTTTCAATAAGAATGGTACCACATTTATATAAAGGAATTATGAGTTTTTAAAAAGTTTGAAAATAGGACAAAAAGTGGGAGTTAAGCCACTCTCTAATAAACTCTAAATAAAGATGTATTACAGTCATAATGACGACCAGCCGGCAAATGCATACGTAGCTGAGTCAGTCCTGTTCAAAATAATTAATCAGCAGGTCACGCCTGCATGTCTGAAGCAGATGCAGACATAGATGTATGTGAATGTAAAAATGAAGACAGTATTGTGTGCTCGTCATAACAGGGAAATAAAATACATGACAATTCATTCAAGAAGATGTAGTTCTACCATCGTGTACGCCACTATAGATCTCATATCCATCCCTGTATCTAAACTGAATCCATACATACTGACTCTAACTCCACTATAGATCTCATATTCATCCCTGTATCTAAACTGAATCCATACATACTGACTCTAACTCCACTATAGATCGCATATCCATCCCTGTATCTAAACTGAATCCATACATACTGACTCTAACTCCACTATAGATCGCATATCCATCCCTGTATCTATACTGAATCCATACATCCAGGTTGACGCTGGCGTTAAAAGTATTTTACAGTATTTTACAAATACCACGTGTGTTCATCTGTTAATGTGTCACTAAGTGCACGCTCCAAATAGCACACTTTAGTCAGCTGACCCTGGAGACAGTCTTGTTGTAGTCTGGCAGCTGAAGGACTGTGGGCGTGTCTAGCATGTTTGAGAACGATTGTCTTGCCACACAATGGCCTGAGTGAAAGGGATTGCAGCAGCCCGACGGTAGCCATGGAAACAGAAAGCGATCTGCATTTGTCTCTGTGCTCGAGCCGGACAACGCGGCAGGAGGAGGGTTGGGGGGGGGTGGGGAACGAGCGTGGGGCAGAGAATAGTGCCTGTGTCACCAGGACCTGCCATCCCCAATTCAGCAGTAAGACCACATCTCCAGGGCGAGCGTGTCCTCTGTGGCTAAACCACTGCTACGTTCAGGGGGATTAGAAAATAAAGATTGATGAGTCATGCAGACCCTGAGGTGATCTGGGATAACCCTGGTCCAGGTCTGCTCTCTGCCACAACACAACAATCTCTCCCTCGCTCCCCCCCCCTCTCTATGCAACAACTCGCCCCCTTTCTCTCGCCCCCTTTCTCCCCCCGCTCTCTCTCTCTCTCTCTGCCACACCACAACAATCTCTCTCTCTCCCCCTCTCTTTGTCTTTATCCCTCCACCATTTTCTCATCCTCTCACAGTTTATATTTTCATTTTGAGGGATTTATTTGGTGAAACGTTTCTGTTTCATTGCTAAAGCAAGCTGACCATGAGCTAATAATCAGCTTTTCACACAGCTTTTCACACGCATATATATATATATATAATATGAATGGGAAATTAAATAACTAAATATTGCCATTTGCTCTCCCATCACTCCAGCCGCTTCTATCTCTCCAGTCTGTTCAGTGTACTGCTGGAGGTACCACTACTGAATACTAGTGTAGAAAACTGGATAGACAGTAAAACAATTCTCTTCTTCCAGTTTGATCAGTGTCCTGCTATCTAGCATCATGTTATATCTGCGGTCTTTGTTCAAATGAAAGCAGCATCTCTGAGTCTGAACCACGCCCAGTTTAATAGTCGTTCATAGATCACATCCTCCACTCTACTGCATCTCTAACAAAACCCTTAGCTAGCTCCTTTTATAGATCAAGCAGCATTTCTAATTAACTGGCAGTATGGTAATTACTTTAACTTGACTTCTGATAGGCTGGGTGGATGTTTGGCCATAGGGACTTCTGCAACACTTTTCCACAGAGGATTCATAGTCTGTCTCTTTGTTATGTCTGAAGTTATTGTCGCATGCTGCAAGGCATGCTGGGAGGAATACACGTGTTCAGTTGCCATGAAACAATGAGATTTATCGGGTTACAGGGAGAAGGGGAATATTTTGGGACACATTATTGCTTTCCAAAAGACTGGGTCAATGACTCTGTATCGGTTGCTAGCAAGCATCACTAGCAGTAGCATTTGTGATTTCCAAATTCACATAAGATACTGTGATGATACTGTGATGTGATCATATTTGATGATCCCGTACAATACTGTGATGCATTTACATACGAGTCATTTGTGAATATGCTTTTCGCGTTGGCTCCCTGTAGAAGACAAATCTACCACCCAGCTGTTGCCTACGCCATGTCCTTACCGAGTCAATTAAACAGGGGCTATAATGACATCAGCGCACATCATCTTTCCCAGTGGGAATGTCATTGTTTTAACAGTACTTGGTTATCCAAGCGTAGTCTTGCGGCCAGCGTCAACCAAAACACACATCTAGGCAGAATTGCCTTTTCTCAATGACTCAGTGTACGTTACAGCGCTCTCAGTAACTGGTCAAAAACCTTGGTCAGAATCCTTGCCTTTATACACTACCGTTCGGGTCACTTAGAAATGTTGTTCGGGTCACTTAGAGAAAAGCACCTTTGTGTCCATACGAGATCTTCAGTTTCTTGGCAATTTCATACGAGAAATCCCATACGACGAGATCTCGTACCACGCTGTGTACCACTCCCTTCACACAACAGGGCAAACTGGCTCTAACCAGAATAGAAAGTGGGTGGGAGTGGGAGGCCCCGGTGCACAGCTGAGAATGAGGACAAATACTTTAAAGTGTCTAGTTGGAAAAACAGACACCTCACAGATCCTGAACTGGCAGATTTATTAAATAGTACCCGCAAAATATCAGTCTCAATGTCAATAACGAAAAGGCGACTGGGAGACCATCGGCCAAGCATGAACCAGACTCCAGGGTGGGTGAACTCTAGCTCACCAGGTTATTGAGGGCTTTGCCTGCAACACTAGATCCAGACATCACACACCTTAGTGCCACTGTAGTAGTCGTCCGCGGTGGTGGCGTTCATGAAACTCTGCTGCAGGTGCACGCTGGTGTCAATCCCGCCGGGAATGACCAGTTTTCCGGACGCATCGATCACCTTGGCTCCCCCCGGGATCATCAGGCCCTCACCGACTTGTTGGATGACGCCGTTTTCGATGAAGACGTCGGCCTCCTGCGTGACGTCATCATTCACCACCTAAAGGAACGAAATATGCGCCAATCAAGCTGCTGGTCAGATTCAGGTGACAGGCCAAAAGAAAGGCACGTGTTTTCACAATGTTAGAAAATGTTCTCATCCCATTGGGATCTTCACCGACCAACTTCAACATCATCGGACGAGACAACACACCAACCTTGCCACCTTTGATCAAAATCCTTGTTGTCGATGAACTGGAAGACATGACGGCTCTGTGAAAGAGGGTGAGATGTGAAAGGTTAACAAGAACAATGCTTTTCCTGTCTCTTCATCATCTTTTCGTGACAGCACTAAAAAATGAACAGCGTAGAAGAATGTCACCTCTGCATTTTTTCTCGTGGCAAAAGACACGCCGTCGTGAAATCACTTTTCACTCTCATGGAGAATGATGTAAGTTCCGGACGAGCGACACGAGAAAGTTACACGGGCAGCTACGTTACAGAACTGATAGCTGCATTAGTTTTTTTTACGTTCAAATGTAAGGAGGGAGGGGCACAGTGAAAAACACAGTTGAACCGCTGTGTCCTGAAACAATATAACACAATAAATATTGTCTTCAGCTTGGCATGGCCAAGCTCCTGTGACATCATCAAAATGTTCTGAGGCTGTGTCTGTTGCTGGGTATGAACGGACACGCTTAGCTCTCTGCCCATCCAGCTGCCCGGCTTTATGCCTGTCACACACAGCTTTTTCCATGTTTTTTTGTTTATTACATGTAATTGTTTTCTTTCTTCTTAAAACCTGGCACCAAAACTGAACGTCCTACACTGAACATGTAGATATTGTGGATGTATCTCATTGACCTGAATATTTAAAAAAAATAGCCCACAGTAAACTGTCTCCCTTTGTGTCTGTGTGTGTGTGTGTGTGTGTGTGTGTGTGGTGTACGACACAGTGGGTGTGTCCTCCGTGTTTAAGGTGGGTCCGTGCAGACTGTACCATGCCTACGGTGTGTGGATGTGTGGGTGCGGCACCCAGCAGGGCTACCGCATGCTCTCCATTCTCAGGGCCCTAGATATATGTAGCTGAGATGGTTGTAAAAACCATGGCAAGATGGCATCTCGCAGATGCATGACCGTATATAAAAACACAACACCGTTATGGAGACAGTCCCTGGGACAGCCATTCACACCAACGATTTCTCCAACCCTACTTTTGACCCACATCTGACTGATGTGGCCTTTATAAAACACCACTCAAGGCTTACTTAAGTAAATGAGTGATGTTATGGTGTGTCACAGAAAGGCTTAGTCTAAGCAAGACAGCATATAGTGTTCTCTAGCCTCGACAAATTGTTTGACAAACGCTAATAGAGATTCATAGACTGACATGAAATAGCTGACATGGATAGATAGGCCTGTATCTTTAGAAAATGTGTGATGGAGTTGGAAACATGCCGAACAGATGCGCCCATAAATAAGCCTACGTGTAGACTAAACTTGCTATACGCCTCAAATATATAATACAAATATAATAAAAAGATATACATTTCCCTAGCGGGCCTAAAACGAAGTAAATAGAAAAAAAGAAA
The DNA here is from genome assembly GCA_029465975.1 of Dallia pectoralis. Taxonomy (NCBI): domain Eukaryota; kingdom Metazoa; phylum Chordata; class Actinopteri; order Esociformes; family Umbridae; genus Dallia; species Dallia pectoralis. The sequence goes on from CM055754.1 coordinate 1,901,683, forward strand.
ATGTTTAATTGCACATCCTATTGTTCCGGTTGACACAAAGAAACACCAGCAGCCTTCATCCCTGAGGGTCCATCAAGAATTGCCTCATGATTTGGTAAAAGATGCTCCAAAACCCTCCCATCACAACGGATCCAGACATAATAGACACTCTCCTCCATCCCGATAGATAATGTAGCAGATGCAACCCAGATATCGATTGGCCGAATGCAAAGCCTGGTGTAAATGCATATGGCCCTGGCACTAAGCACTTGTGTTGTCTGTCGTATGCCGTAACTGTGCCTCTAATTTTAACTATAAAATCATTTGCATCGCAAAATCAGAACATGCACCACAATATCCATAGTCGGAGTGTGTGGGACACATTGTATCCACAAAAAGCACCCTGTCTAAGGCCACATCCGCAGAGTCTGGGGCCCCGTATCCAAAATGCTTATTAAATAAATATACCATATCTGCATATCGCTTTACATACCTCTCCTACAGGCCTGTGGCTCCAAAACGCCTCTTGGTTAATTTCTGATACCCGTAAACAGCACACAAATCCTTTGAATGAGACGACGAGCGTGTGCGGTACTCAGCGACAGATGCTCACTATGAATTCAGCCTGATCCATCCAGCGCCTGGTTGGAGGCAGCATCCAGGCCGTGCGACGTGCAGACGCGACCAATCACGGCTCGGGAAAGCGAACATGGTCACCCGAGGAACCAATTACGTTCCACTTAGAGGGGGCGGAACCAACCAAGCAGGAAGTAGGTGTGTGTGAACTGTGATTTTGAGAGGATTGAGTTCTAATACTATGGCATGGAGGGCCGTTAGGTAGACCGTACATATGAACGGGTATTTCTAAATCATGGATGAAGACACATAGGAAACAGGTTGGCTATAATAAACACATCAAACACCAAGACTAGTGTCTAAAGCAGTCAAGGCCGTGCAAATGCAGCGCGGTGTGAGCAAAAGCAGAGCAAATAAAATACGTTTGGTGTTAAATAAATAATCCTTCTGAGAGCAATTTGACAACATTGTAAATAATTTTTAAATAAGTAGGATAGATGTGCGTCAGTGATTCCTCTAGAATGTGTCTCCTATAGGAAATCGGCCCAATAGAATGGTGTCTGGCTTAATCTGGGACATACAGGTGAAAAATAACAGGAGCTATTATATTTTTGCACAAAAACAATACATTTATTCAAGTGTTCTCCAGCACAAGTACATAAGGAGCCATTTTCTTCTTTCCGGGCACTAAACATAAGTATTGGGTAATGAGGGAGAATGACTGCTACATTTGCTGAACGCACTGATCATATTAAAGGCCATTAAAACAATTAATATGACACAAAAAAGTCACAAAGACTGAGCGCCAACTACCAGCTTCACTGGATTATAGAAGTGACCTGTCAAAAACAGTGAAATGGTGAAACGTCATGGGAAGCATCCCAATTGGTACCGAATATAGTCCACTACTCTTGACCAGTTCTGTGAGTCCTGGTCAAAAGCAGTGCACTATAAAAAGAATAGGGTGCCATTTGGAACATAACATTTGCCAATAATCACAAAAGAATCCATCAAAAAACGGCATCTGAAAACATACTACGGCATGGAATGTAGGATTAAGAAGCAATGCGAATACCAGGTTTTAAGCATACATTAAGCATTATGCTACAGTAAATGTTTTTACCGAAATGTTTTTTCTTTTTTACTCATTTCCCATTATGGATTACATGTTTTCCCACAGATAAGCACCAATCTACTACAGCAATGTCTAGTCTAAAACAATATAGGAAACTCTGCATTATTTATTATTCATCCTTTTTTCAAGTACAAAGTTAAAATGCCTTTGTTGTTATATGCAACATATGAGAGAGTGAAATTATGGTACTCTTCCATCATTACTACAAGGAACTTAAAAACAGTCATTGTCAAGACAAGTTTTATTTCGCTTCCAAAACAAATATATTTTTTCTTGATTAATTGATTGATAAAATGTTTAGCACCGTCAGAAACACCTACAATCTGTCTTGATAGTTCTTATACAAAGCAAAAAAAACAAAGTAAAAACAACCAACAACAACAACAAGCAACGCTACGTAGGGCTGTGCAGTGAAGTAGAGACCGTTTCATCTTAAAGCTGTCGTTTCTTAGGCCACTGTTCACGTGACACGTTTCAACTGGATTCACTCGGGACTCAGAACATCAAAAAATAAAAAAATGAACAGTACTAGAAGTCAAGACTTGTAGTCTACCCACATCTAACGCTTAATAGCTTATTTTGATGCAATTTTGACAGTCTTACTTGATTTCGTTTTTTTATTTTACCTAAGTATTTTTTGTAATTCCATGAAATATATATTAGCAAAGAATTATATTTGTACATCTCATAGGTAATTAAAAAAGATGAAAAAAACAACCCAAAACAGCAAACAGGAAAACTCTATGTACAAAATGTACAAGGGGCATGGACGTTTACTATAAGGAAGTGGAATAAACAAGCATCCAAACAGCACACACGGGTTCCTGTGAACACATTGTGTGAAGTTCAAATAAAAGGGTGACAAGGATTTAATAAGGTCACTTAAGCACTGAATCATGTATGAAACTACATTTACATATTTTTATATATATTTTTTAAATTACTCATATTGATCATTTAGAGGACATTGGGAAATCCTAATCTATGCTATTTTTAGTTTTGCTCTCTGACAAAGTCATTTATAAATCACCACATTCAAGGTCAGAGTGATTCTGACAGCCAGAAATTCAGATTTGGAATGTGATCCAGGTATGGGCAATACATCTTTTAATATTTATCCATTTCTGTCTCTCTCGTTCTGCCTATTTGAGATTAACCAAGGCACAGAGAAGAAGACATCGCCCACACATGGTAAACAACATAGTTCCTTTACAACTTTTTTTAAAGCCTACAATCCTAATAGAAATAGACACATTATTTTTCTCTCTCCAGAGGATGACATACCGAATCACTGTTTTAAACAGAAGACAATGTAGGCCTGGAGCACATTAATCATTTCCAATGAATCTGCTGTACATTGAGTCGGATCAATAATAAATCGTTTCCATGGACACACGGCTCAAACATCATTCTAAGAATCCACTCACTTCTATTGGCACAGCCCTACTGTATAGAACATGTATTGTTTCACACCATGGTAGAAGAGTTCACATCATAAGAACCAAAACATTTCACGGCAAAACGACATTTCGAAACACTAAAAGGAAAAAAAAGAATGTATACATATAAAAAGTGCTTTATAATGTTGGTAAAACAGCACAAAGTTGCTATAAAAAGGTAGAAGAACGCGAAGCCGCACCATGTTATTGAAGATTTGCACCTGACAGTATCTAGTTAGCAGGGGTGAGGGAAGGAGAGAGTTTGGACATGCGTGTGGAGACATCATGCCAGCCTCCCTCTCACCTCTCATTACACCCACCCACGCTCACTAACAGTTGTACAGTAATATGACATTGGTCAGGATGAAACTATACAAATATAGCTCACCACAGACTTTGATCTCAAGGTATTATTACGTTTGTAACGACAGAAAACACCACAGCCCATGTAGCTAGCTTCATTTTCTGTTTGTGCAGATTTCCACACACAGGCAGGCTTGGTGAGCCTGATATTATATAGCAAGGCTTTAAAAAATGACTGAAAAAGCACCAGTAGAATCGTCTTTATAAAATCTGTAAAACATAGAAAAGAGGACATAGCATATTATTCTGCAGGCGTATGTCCACACGACCTCTTTTATCGCTAACTCGACGTCATTAAAAGAGCATGTAGCTTCTTTAAAATGCGAAAAACACACATCACACCGAAACGAACACTTTCCAGGCCACTTTTATGGGATTTCCATCTTGTCTCAAGTTTAGTGGCCCTGCCACATGGACTGTGATGTTTCCTACGGTCACGAAGCACCATGGTAATGTTACCATTTTACAGTAGTACCTAAACCTTCACTTAACTCTGTATAGAAACTGTAAACAAAGAGGTATTATGTGATCTGGTGTTTTGGATTCATTAAGACACAGCTCTCTGTGACACAAAAGAAAATGACCCTTATTCACTTTAGCTCAGCGAGGCTCAGACACGGGAGGAAACAGAACGAAATATGGCTGTACTGTCAGTGGGTTGCTTCACCCACGCCAGATATTTGCCAGTATAAAAATCAGGACTACACTGCCCAAATCATTCACATGTACTGTACATACAGCGTCACAAACTTCAAAATTTTCCAAATCGTCAAAGCCTAGTCTTTTTCTCTAATAGTCGCACAGATCATAGTTTAGTCTTTCTCAGTGCCGTAGGAAGTAAGACATGTCTCAAGTATAGCTTGCACAAATAAATCAATAAAAACTAAAAACTGGGTAACACTGCTAAGGGGTAAATAACATATACAAATTAAATAGAATAAGAAGTACATTTTAAAATACGAGAAATCATGTGAAAATTCTAATTGGATGATGTTTTTGCTTGCCTGAGAAATTATACCAGAAATCAGTACAACTTCAAGACCCTTGTTTCTAGTCACAACGTCAGTTAGACATTTGTGTTTTGTTGACCCAAGTCTTGCCACTGTTAAACACAGGCAAAATATTCTTTGAGTGGCGCAAACAAGTGCCGGATGACAGGTACACTCCACGACCTTCCCAGAAGCCTTTGCCTGGCCAGCCGACTCATGTTGGAAACATCTGTGTAATGGACAGGAAAGCCAAACACGCTGGGGGTGGAGACAGTCACCAGCCAGTCACCAGCCAGTCACCAGAGAAACAGTCACCAGAGACACAAACAGACGAAGGAAGAAAGCCTTGAAAATGAGTGCAATCCAAACAGGCACCATATATCAACATGAGATTGGCAATTACACGTTAAGACACACGGTATAAAAGAATGTTTAGGAATGTCACCAATCATCTCCTGTAAGCGAGGCATTTACATAATAATGAGCTATCCAATTAAGAGAAAACTTCCGGTAATTACTTCCAATCGGCTGGAAAAATACATGAATTTAAATGCGATCCGCTGGGATGATAAATTAATTAAACTACAATTAAATGGTATGGAATGACCAATGAACTGGAAAGGTAATCGGTTCTTACCGCTCCATCTCAGTGCACCAGAGGATGTCCTCCTTCTCATTCATGTAGACGGGGAAGTGCTGATCTTTGCCCTGCTTAATGGAATTAGAGCGAGTGGTGATGGTCCTCACTTTGCCAAACTGAGGGGAAACCAGACAGTTCACACACTAAGTGTTGTGTACGTCCGTATTACGCACCGCCTAATTTGTCCACACGACTCATGCAAACTCCCCCCCGTTGGAGCTTTATGGATTATGATCAAGATTGGTGTGTTTTATATGAATTTATATAATATCATTTAAATATGGTATTCTTGATCTTCTTCCTGAATAACTGCTGTAGTTGAGCCAATTGGCACCGCCCACTTAAGTACTAACGGGGAGTGTCGTTATGAATGAGGCACCTTGGCCCCTAGTGGGGGCCCCTGACAGAATTTTTCTCTGCTTGGAGTACCCCTTAAGTACCCCTTTGTGTTAATTTCACTAGTAAGCCTATAGTGTCATCAGTGTTTTCAATTACTCGTACCAGCAGTGGACCTCGTACCCTTGGTTGCGAACCACTGCCCTTTACGGATAACTTGATACAAAACCTAGGTCCTGTAGAACAGCCCACAAGTACAACTGACCTTGGCTGTTCGCCCATGCTCCAGACACTCCTGGAGGTCCAGTTTGTCAGTGCCCATGGCTGCCAACGGTCTGCGAAGGAAAATCGAGGGAACGTTTAGGGACAGGATAAAATAAAAGTGAGACAAATAGAGGTAGAGAGAATGAGAGAGTGAGATAGGACGAGAGAGAATGAGAGAGTGAGCAAAAGAAAGTGAGAAGAAAAAAAACGGATGAAAAAAAACTTTGGTTTTGGGGGCTTGACTGGCTCAGGAACTAGCTCAGATGTGCGTTGATTTGGGCGATGCGCTGGCTGTTGCTTCCCTCACCGTTCTCTCACCAACCTGTTCATGCCAGGCAGGTTGCCCCAGAAGTAGCGGGCGCGGTGGGCGGCAGAAACCTCCTTGGCATCGATCATCACCGGGTTGCACTGGCAAAGAAGGAACAAGAGGAGTGTTAACACATATTCTTTATTACAATCCTGACCAGATACAGAGAATGCCATGCCACAATCAATGAATGTCTTTAAACTATTAGTTTCAATTGTTCCTTTGTGACCTAACAATTATTTTGACAGCATGCAATGTAAATAATCACCACAAGGTGGCATTACATATTACAGTTTTTCACAATCGCTAACACAGTAAGACAGGTTAGATGGCTCTTAAATATAGACAAAACCCTTTTACTAAATTCCAGAATGGAGACCACGTATCCAACCCCTGAGCAATATTCACTTGTTTTCACACACATGTTTGTTTCAAAGAAACCTTTTTCATAAAGCCCAATTATCACTCGCTTGATTTTCTCTGTAGAAAACACTAGCATTCAATATACTAAACTCAAATAATCACAATCCTAACAGCGCTGACATACAGCTATCAAAATGCTAACATTAACAAGCAAAATAGTTTAACAAGCAATCAGGATGTTGACGAGAATTAAAGAGGTAACTGGGGACACAATTCATAATCTAATGGCTAAATTGTCTATTTTACATGTAGATTATTCTACTTTAAACGGTTTTCATTTTTTTGTGCTTATTGGTCAAATCATCCCATGACATTTCCCAGTAATAACGCATAAACCACCTGTGTATTATCCAATAATATTAAATAAGACACCTGTGTGGCTTATTATCTACTAATATCACATGAGCCACCCCTGAATCATCCAGGGATATTACATAGGTCACCCCTGTCTCATCTCTGTAAAGGAACAAACCTCAAGAAAGCGAGAGATGTCCCTCTTGTCACTAACGCCCATGGCCACCACATTCTCAAAGAGCCAGAAGAACGGCCGGTTGTCGCCATCTTTGGGCCGAGCCTCGTGAAGCAGGCGGTAGAATTCAAAGAAAAGGCGCCCAGTGCCCTCTACAGGGAAAGACAGAAAACGAAGGCCATTCAAATTGAGCTGCGGGTCACGTGACCGATCTTCACCAGTCACAGGATTCGCGTGATACACAGTGAACTGCTGTCGCCTACCATAAAGACCTTTCCTCGCCGGGTTGACAATAGATAGGTCGTTGCACGGGCTTCCACCAATCACCAAGTCAAAGGGGCCCCACTCATGTAGCTGTGCAGAGAAAACCAGAAACACAATGAGGGCCCAGAGAGAACGGCGTGGGAGATGGGCAAACACACAGAGACACACATGGTGCTTTTCCAGGTGTCAGTGAACGCGTTAGAATCGGAGCATCGGGGAGGCGGGGCCTCTGGTACTCACGTGTTTACGCGTGACGCTCCTGACGTCGCCCACGTACATGATCCGTCCCTGGTGCCGGACGATGCCCACCGTGATGGAGTCCTCGCACACTTCCGACGCCACGTAGCGCTCCACCTGAATACCCAGCTCCTTCAGCACCAGCAGACCTAAAGGGTCAGAGGGGCACGACGTCAGACGGTAGGCAGCGCGTTTCTGTTCTTTTGATCTAACCGACAGTCGCCCTTGTAAATGTGGTCGGGCTCGACAAGGGCTGGTACCAGTGAAACCCGAGACTGACAGTGGTTTTAAACGTCCGAGACAGAGGACTTCACAGTGCTCTGGGGGGCTGTGTGACGAGGCGGGAACAAGGGGAGAAGGTAAAACAGTTCATATGGGGGAGGAGAAGGAGGAGGAAGATGAAAAGGGGGGGCGATTCCAGTCCAACCTGTTGCTATGCCGTCAAACAGTGACAGGACGCGAATGGGTTGCCTCTTCTCTGCCATTACGGGCGCGTAAAGCTTTGGTGGTTCCTATGAAAATCGAAAAACAGAGAGCCGAGAGAGAGAGAGAGAGAGAGAAAGAGAGAGAGAGAGAGAGTGAAGAGGGGAAGAAAGAGAGAGACAAGAGAGAAAAACGAGAGGGAAACTTTGGTTCAGTATTTACCCGGAATGATCTGGAACAAATTCAGCTGGCTAAGATCATTTGGCTGGAACGCAAACACCAACGAACTGTGTCAGAATGAAACCCACATTCGCCACGGCTCTGAACTCCACAGCCAGCTTAATACAGAACACGGAAACGCCACTCACAAAATCCTGGTCGTGATTGTTAGCGAAGAAGTGCTGCAGGCGACAGGGCCAGTCCGTGCGGCGTTCCAGCAGGCCGAACACCCCCTTCTGGCCCTTCTCGCACATGTAGCAACTCCACGGGTCCTCTTTGATGGCGATCTGTGCCGCGCCTGGGCCCACCAGCAGGTCCACACACTCCACACAGAAACACCTGAGGGAATGCCCGAGGGGTACCGTTAACCGGCAGACACCGGCGGCCACGGGAAACAGATGCGAACGCGCCGAGAAAGCCACACGTGTCCGTAGCAAGAGCGTGTGGAGGATGAGACTCACCTGCAGCAGTTGTTGTTCCCGCACATGAGCACCTCTCGGCCCCCACAGCAGATGGTGCAGTACGACTGGTAGCCGTCGTCGTCGTACTGATACGCGCACTCCAGAAAGCAGTTCTGGCACACCGGAGAGAAATTACTTGAGGTTTGCCGTGCAATGGAACGCGCCGCGCCCTACACGCTGAATCGCTGACGACCGGTATCAACGCTGACATGGCGTTAAGTGTAAGCAATAAAAATCACTCACTCGGTAAATTAATATTTACTTTGATTGGCTCGCGTGGAACATTGGCTGTGTTTGTTTTGCCTTTAATAGCCTTATCAGTGGCACATGAATCCTTTGTCTAGTGATTCTCTGAGCTTATCCTGTAATCTGTGTTTGTGTTTTGGTAACACAACTATTTAAAATAGGGCTTTAAGCCGAGCTGGAGCTCAGAGAGGGGCTACACCTGTATGTAATTAGAGCATCAGAGGAGCAGGTTTCGGTTCCTTTGACCATGTTATCTTCAGACGGGCCACAGTGTCTCTGTACCCCAAGGGGGTACCGTGTGTAACTAGACCCAGATTCATACAGTTAGCCCCGACTCCTACAGTTAGCCCCGACTCCTACAGTTAGCCCCGACTCCTACAGTTAGCCCCGACTCCTACAGTTAGCACCGACTCCTACAGTTAGCACCGACTCCTACAGTTAGCACCGACTCCTACAGTTAGCCCCGACTCCTACAGTTAGCCCCGACTCCTACAGTTAGCACCGACTCCTACAGTTAGCACCGACTCCTACAGTTAGCACCGACTCCTACAGTTAGCACCGACTCCTACAGTTAGCACCGACTCCTACAGTTAGCACCGACTCCTACAGTTAGCCCCGACTCCTACAGTTAGCACCGACTCCTACAGTTAGCACCGACTCCTACAGTTAGCACCGACTCCTACAGTAAGCACATACTATAAGGCACCATGGCCAATTCACCCCTCCTCACCTTACAGCTTTGGCACATTCCTCCAGCAAATAGAGGGTGTTCACGGGAAACGTTCAAACTTCCACAGGATATGCACATGTCTGTGGAGAAAGAAATGTATACCGTGCTTATAAACATTTACCCATCACTAAATCACTGGTGTTTGGCAAGCCCAACGCACACATCTTTTAGAGGCAAAAAAAACACTACCATGCATCCAGCCTGGGATTCAATATGTCAAATTGAAGTATCTCAACAGCTGGAATGCACATAATTTCATAATAAAAGCCAACATGCTTTGAGGGGTTATATAAAATAATCACTTTACTATACATGGCTGAATGAACCGAATCGTCTTACCCTCTATGCTTCTGCACTTCTGTCTAACTTCATAAACAAGTCTTTCTGCAAAACAAATGAGGAAAAAAGAGGTATATTGATTCATTTTCAAATAGAAAAAAGCAGCGTTATATTACAGTCATTTATTTTCCTTTTGAATAATCCTTTTTCTGACTACCTCTTGTGAAGGCTTGTCCAATTACAGTAGACCTGTTGTCCAAAGAAGACTAAAAACATAGCTGCAACCAGATCATATTTACAAATTACATTTTCAAGACATCTGTTTGTATAAATCTATATATATATAAATCTCTCTCTTTATATACATATATACACACATTAAGGGAAAAAATTATCTCCAGACATACACGCCCTCCAACCTCTTCCTCAACCTATGCTTTTAAGGGGGATCTTTCTCCAATATCCTGCATGGGAACTAGACTACGGAGACTGCATTTATAACACCTCCATTTTCGCAGCGTTTGCAAGTTCTTCACAACATTCACCAGCCACATAAAATCTAACACTTTCATCCATTAACCCAGACCGTTAAGTACTAAGCACCTGTCTTCACTGTGTCTTTCTCACACAGACACACAATCGGCCTCAGCCGATAATCCCCGAGGGGGAGGGAGGCAGAGGTCACGACCCCCATTCAACCTAATAAAAAGAGCCTCTTTACCTCTCGTCCCCTCGTCAATCATCTCCTTGACCTTGGGCTTCTCCGCTGCTGTGCTTTTGCGAGGCTTTTTGGCGGGAGGGGGGGTGTATGCTGCGGCCTCTGGCTCCACCCACACGTCAGGGCACACCTCCTTATATGGGTTACGTTCCTCTGGTGGGCGGGGCATAACAGTAAAACAATGAACGCCTTAAAAAAAAAAACTGAATGTACATATAAATGCCGCCATTTGAAGGGCTGACATGATTACATATTAAATACCACCACTTCACCCTAAGGCGTGACCGGGAGCAGGCCGGGGGCGGGGCCACTTTTCAGACGCTCGCTGTACTATAATAATATAGTGTACAAGCCTTCACATTGTATAATTAAAAGGATTATATTATTTTGTTAATTTCTTCTGCTTTAGTGCTAAAGGTCAGGGGATTTCCTGTGGTTTTTTATTAGAAACAACTGCTAAATAAACATCTCACCTTTCCGGTGTTTTCATAAAAAATAACGAGTAAATAAACATCTCACCTTCTGGTGGCTCCAGGCCCTTAGGCCCGGTAGGTTGAAAGCCTGTCATGGCCCACTCTATCATCTGCTTGTTCTGTTGATCCACAGACTTGGAGGTTTCTGTCTCGTCACTCTCTAGACAGGCTGTGAAGACTCTGCCTGCTCGGGTGCTGGCCATCTGCAGCGGGACAACACCTGTCAGCATTACTTCATCACCTGTATGTATGTGCTGTCTAGATCAGAGGTCTTCAACAGGCCTTCATCACCTGTACTTATGTGCAGTCTAGATCAGAGGTCCTCAACAAGCCTTCATCACCTGCAAGTACGTACTGTCAAGACCAGAGGTTCTCAACAAGCCTTTAGTTCTGAAGTCAAATTAAAACATGTTCTCACAGTTGAGACCCAATATTTGTATTCAGTAATCCAGGGAACAGCGTTCACTCCTTTTCACTGTGAATGTAATCGGGATTACTAGTTAAGATGCCTGGATGATTGTTCATTTGTAAGGTTCACCGTAATGTCTTACTGAAGCTTGTGCCTGTCAGTGTTTCTAACTATTAAGCAGACCACAGGGTCTGTCACAGTCTAACACAGTAGGCAAGCAGTCCTCACTGAGGCTACCAATAGACATAATACACGGTCTGTTACATGCGTGTTACATACACCAACAAGCTGTGGGTCCCACCCAGCCATCTGCAAAGTCATGTAAATTCACATGGTCAAGTCAGGTGTGGATCTACAGGCTAGTGACCAGAAAGCGCTTGTTAAAGGTTGGCCTGACAAAACCAGATTAGACCAATATTTATATTGTATCTATAAAACATCTAGATCGGAAAAATTATTTGTCTATACAATTTCAATTCTCGCTGATTCTAGGAAAAATGGCCCCGTCTATATATGCTTTATCTAAGCATATCTAAGAGGAAGAAAAGTGGCGTACGGAAAGAGAAAGATCTTGGTCAAATTTTCATCTGAACCTTCAATGTTTGATTCTGCAAGATTTCAACAGATCTCATATATGTAGGCAAAAATAGATGCTTAGCAAGGCAGAGTTCCCCAAAATAGATGGTTTCAAAACAACATTGCTGTTCGTGGCAGCCTAATCACAGATGACAGTTGAATAGCCATTGTGTCTGTTAGCAGGTGACATAAACAGAAGCGTAAAAGCCCTACAATAATACCATATTACTCATGGCCTTGAGGAAGACTTGGCAAGCTCACTTGTTAATTGTAATCAGACGGTTGAGCGCCACTCATTTAACAGACATACTGTGTCTAGGGTCACTAAAAACAAGACCATGAGTATTTCAGACCACTTCTAACAGCCAGTGAGCTATAAAATGTGTTAATTCGTTGCGATGAAATGAAAACCAGGTTTCAATTTAGCTGCGGTTTGAACAAGTAGCACAGCAGACGGTAGCCGGGTGGACTGTGATGAGATGTGTCTGAATGACTGCTGTGGATAAAAGAGAAGGGAAGCCAGCCAATCACTAACCTGAAGCACCTCGTAGATGGCTTTCTTATACATGGGCTGTTTGTTGTAGGTGGGCTGATGGAAGGCGTTAGAAAAACAACTCAAAGGCAAAAGTTTCTCTACACACACCTGGAGGAAAACAGAAAGACGGGTGAACAACTGAACATTTCTTATTCCCCCGTCAAAGCAGTTTAAATAGGCCCAGTTCAGTAAGCACAGCATGTCAAAACATGAATCCAAACGGTTTTGGGGAAAATAACGTTTAGCTGGATCGTTTAGCCGAATCATTTATCCAGACCTTGAGTTAGCTTGTTCATCGTAATATAGCTCGATATGAGACTAAAACACATCACAACCTCACCAAAGTATTAGTTAATAAACCCAGTGCTAGTAGGAAAAGACAAGTGCCTTTTGAGTTTTTAAAGATTCTCTTCAAAGAGATGTGGTCTCTGGTACCTCAGAGTTTACATTAGTTCTCATCTGTTTGGTGGCAAAAAATAATGTAACTTACCACAGAGAACTTTCCATCACCGAACCACATAACCCATCGTGTGCCTTCGGCAGCTCGGCTGCGACCAGTTATCCACCAGGAGACGATACGACCAGGCCACCAGGAGAATCCCCTCAGTTTCCCCCACACCAGATCCCCGATGCCAAAACCCCGGCCGTCCTACATCGTGATCAGAAACCGGTAAATAACAGCACGGTTACACACAGCGCACACTGACAAATAACAGCACGGTTACACACAGCGCACGCTGACAAATAACAGCACGGTTACACACAGCGCACGCTGACAAATAACAGCACGGTTACACACAGCGCACACTGACAAATAACAGCACGGTTACACACAGCGCACGCTGACAAATAACAGCACGGTTACACACAGCGCACACTGACAAATAACAGCACGGTTACACACAGCGCACGCTGACAAATAACAGCACGGTTACACACAGCGCACACTGACAAATAACAGCACGGTTACACACAGCGCACGCTGACAAATAACAGCACGGTTACACACAGCGCACACTGACAAATAACAGCACGGTTACACACAGCGCACACTGACAAATAACAGCACGGTTACACACAGCGCACGCTGACAAATAACAGCACGGTTACACACAGCGCACACTGACAAATAACAGCACGGTTACACACAGCGCACACTGACAAATAACAGCACGGTTACACACAGCGCACGCTGACAAATAACAGCACGGTTACACACAGCGCACGCTGACAAATAACAGCACGGTTACACACAGCGCACGCTGACAAATAACAGCACGGTTACACACAGCGCACACTGACAAATAACAGCACGGTTACACACAGCGCACACTGACAAATAACAGCACGGTTACACACAGCGCACACTGACAAATAACAGCACGGTTACACACAGCGCACACTGACAAATAACAGCACGGTTACACACAGCGCACACTGACAAATAACAGCACGGTTACACACAGCGCACGCTGACAAATAACAGCACGGTTACACACAGCGCACACTGACAAATAACAGCACGGTTACACACAGCGCACGCTGACAAATAACAGCACGGTTACACACAGCGCACGCTGACAAATAACAGCACGGTTACACACAGCGCACACTGACAAATAACAGCACGGTTACACACAGCGCACGCTGACAAATAACAGCACGGTTACACACAGCGCACGCTGACAAATAACAGCACGGTTACACACAGCGCACACTGACAAATAACAGCACGGTTACACACAGCGCACGCTGACAAATAACAGCACGGTTACACACAGCGCACACTGACAAATAACAGCACGGTTACACACAGCACACACTGACAAATAACAGCACGGTTACACACAGCGCACACTGACAAATAACAGCACGGTTACACACAGCGCACACTGACAAATAACAGCACGGTTACACACAGCGCACGCTGACAAATAACAGCACGGTTACACACAGCGCACACTGACAAATAACAGCACGGTTACACACAGCGCACACTGACAAATAACAGCACGGTTACACACAGCGCACGCTGACAAATAACAGCACGGTTACACACAGCGCACACTGACAAATAACAGCACGGTTACACACAGCGCACACTGACAAATAACAGCACGGTTACACACAGCGCACACTGACAAATAACAGCACGGTTACACACAGCGCACACTGACAAATAACAGCACGGTTACACACAGCGCACGCTGACAAATAACAGCACGGTTACACACAGCGCACGCTGACAAATAACAGCACGGTTACACACAGCGCACGCTGACAAATAACAGCACGGTTACACACAGCGCACGCTGACAAATAACAGCACGGTTACACACAGCGCACACTGACAAATAACAGCACGGTTACACACAGCGCACACTGACAAATAACAGCACGGTTACACACAGCGCACACTGACAAATAACAGCACGGTTACACACAGCGCACGCTGACAAATAACAGCACGGTTACACACAGCGCACGCTGACAAATAACAGCACTGACAAACAAAACAGCACGGTTACACACAGCGCACGCTGACAAATAACAGCACGGTTACACACAGCGCACGCTGACAAATAACAGCACGGTTACACACAGCGCACGCTGACAAATAACAGCACGGTTACACACAGCGCACGCTGACAAATAACAGCACGGTTACACACAGCGCACGCTGACAAATAACAGCACGGTTACACACAGCGCACGCTGACAAATAACAGCACGGTTACACACAGCGCACGCTGACAAATAACAGCACGGTTACACACAGCGCACGCTGACAAATAACAGCACGGTTACACACAGCGCACACTGACAAATAACAGCGTAGCAAAATGAGTCGGTGACCTGCTGAATAACCACCCGTCGGGCGTGTAGTCTTTACCTCGTACTCAGGCTCAGAATCTGCACTCTTGGGGGACGTCTTGTCCCCTCCTGCCATGGTAACCGGTTCAGGTGTTGTAGCCACCGTTGGCGAGGCTGGGTCTGAGGGCTGCTGCTGTTGTTGTTGTGGTTGATGTTGTTGTTGTGGGAGTTGTTGTTTTTGTTGTTGTTGGGGTTGTTGTTGGGGTTGTTGTTGTTGTTGGGGTTGTTGTTGTTGGGGTTGTTGTTGGGGTTGTTGTTGTTGGGGTTGTTGTTGTTGGGGTTGTTGTTGTTGGGGTTGTTGCTGGGGTTGTTGTTGTTGGTTTTGTTGTTGCTGCTGTTGCTGGTTGTGTGTGATGACTGACATTTCTTCCTTGTGTTGTGTTCCAGGCTCCAGCTCTTCGTGGTCCTCCATTGCATTCAGATCTGACACCAGTTGGGCTTTTTTCTCTGCCTGAAATACCAGAAAACACAAGACAGGGAACGGTCAGTCTTCTCTGTCTGGAATACCAGAGAACGTAGACAGGAGGTCAGTCCTCTCTGTCTGGAATACCAGAGAACGTAGACAGGAGGTCAGTCCTCTCTTTCTGGAATACCAGAGAACGTAGACAGGAGGTCAGTCCTCTCTGTCTGGAATACCAGAGAACGTAGACAGGAGGTCAGTCCTCTCTGTCTGAAATACCAGAGAACGTAGACAGGAAAACGTCACTCCTCTGTCTGAAACACAACTGACCACAAACTAACCAATAACATATAATTCAAGGATATAATTTAGGAGCAACAACGGTTCAGTAGGTTGGCATGGATAATAAATATGAAGCACATATATACAGTAACGAGATCTATTCATGAACTGGCATGTACAGTATCATATTTTTAGGGTTATTTTTTTATTTTGGCAAAGAGAGAATTAAACCCACTCTGACATTGTAAACGTACATTCTAAGCTCAATGTGCAGATGACCACATAAAAAGATAAGAACTCCCAATCTATGTTTTGCTAATTTAACTTTATTAGTAATCATCGCACAGTAACCCATGTAATTAAATATATTTCCTGATGTGTTTTACACCCCATTGTTGTAAACAAACAAAAGCTATGTGGTGATTTCCCTCAGGACCAAACACAGGAAAGTGAACCAGCAGCAGAGAAAGTGTGTTTGACACATTTTAGAAGTGAGCTGCACTCAACGGGAGTAGAGTTTCAATGTCAACAAGAGTCAAGGAAAAGTAGCCGAAATTAGGCCTACCTCATATTTACACAAGTACAGTCTAGAGCACATGTGTCAAACCCAAAGCCTGCGTTACTAACACAGAGAAATGCCTCTACATATATTCTAACATGTATGTAAATGCATGCACAATGTTGTACACTTTAATAAATAAGAATGAAATACAGAGACAGTTATTTAACAATATGTTAAAAAGTAGTTACATTAATACAGCATTTCTACCAGGAAGCATAACGCTGACTTGGACCGAGGTGACTAGACTTTAGAGATGAAATATTACAAGTAATTACGGCCATGAACTTTTAGATAAAAAAACAGAGCGCTCTTGGTGTTAAATACAGCATACTTTAGTGTCCAGCACTGATGACTGTTGACACAATAGGAAAACAGCCCATTTCCTGTGGTGTCGAGGCGCAGTTATCAACCCGCCCTGACCAAGCCCAAAGTCATCTCTCAGCGACCGGGTTTCCGACAGGCTCTGGCGGCTCCAATTGGCAGCACAGTAAGAGTTCACCGGGTTTGCGGTACCTGACACTGAACTATTATGGCAATCAAATGGAAGACAGGCAAAACAGGCCCAGCTATGACTTAAGGCTCTCACACAAAATCCCTGACAGCTGCACACAGCCCAATGCAATCTGCCTCTCACTCCGCCTCTCACTCCGCCTCTCACTCCGCCTCTATTGGTTTCTTCATACAGTAGGGCCCTATAATATTAATCTGCTGCGAGGGCCGACGTAG
Source organism: Dallia pectoralis (assembly GCA_029465975.1). Classification (NCBI taxonomy): domain Eukaryota; kingdom Metazoa; phylum Chordata; class Actinopteri; order Esociformes; family Umbridae; genus Dallia; species Dallia pectoralis. Next base: position 1,919,017 of record CM055754.1, read on the forward strand.
TGGACGACGACATTCCCCGAAGCCCTCCTCCACCATGTGCGGCGGGACGTTTATTTCTGAGCTGTTGTTGTACATCAGAGTTTGAATATTTGTTATATTTTATCAATTTGGTTTGGTCTAGTCGGTTTCATATTACAGAACATATAAGGCCCTAAGCAAAACCACGTGTTCACACAAGCCATCTCCTATTCGAAGGACAAAATTCTTGTTAGTCCACGTTAACCTAACAGACCAGGCGTAGAAAGAACTAGATCTGCCACAGACTGGTGTCGATAAGAAAGGGATGAAATATCATGGGAGAGACGGTCTTCTGCCCTGCTCAACCAATCAGGTAAAGAGATGAGATTGAGTGTTTCCATGTTGTAGTCCAAATACAGTCAGGTCTCTCAGAGTCTTTCCATCTCCCCACAAAAACCTGAAATTATTTTTTATAAGATAAAACTTGATATCATTTGTGTCTCCTTTTTACGTATCTAATGCGTCTAAATATGAACTGCAGCAAACAGAATGCATTAGAGATTTGGCATCTTTTCAAACGCTTGAAACAATCGATAATAATAATAATATAATACGCGCCCAGATTCTCTTCCTGTTTTGTTCCCGACTGCTTTCCCTGCCGTGAACTAAGACCACCGTTTTTTGTGCGGCAAATTGACTCACGCCAACTCTCTATGATCTCCTTACAGTAATAGTTTTACTATGTTTTATAGCGCCGTCTAAGAACTTAGGAAGTGCCAAGAGCGTCGATGCCAAAAGAAGCCAGATCTCCTAAGTGCACAAGTTGATTGAGTGCTTTGTACAGTATGCCTCAACATAGGAAACCCTCCTAATTACTGACTGGAAACCGAAGAAAAAAAACGAAACCTACCAGAGTTAGATGGGTTCATACGGGCTAATGTAAAAGCCCGTCTGTTGGAACGACAACGCAGCGAACCGGAGACTCTACGCAAGCAACGCGACCGTCACACAACCGCTTGATGTTCAGAGGCGGTCCTGACAACTCGTGTTTGTTTATGAGGAACACATCAGGGAATTCATTTCAAGGCTTAAGTTTAAGTTCAAACGAATGCCTGGAATTTCAGCCATGTTCAAGTAGAATGGAAATCTTGACGGCGTGATGTCACAGAGTTGATGCGACTAGAACAGCTGTGCTGCGGTACATATCATCATATGTGATACTGAGCCTGTCAACCGCCAAAAGAGGCTCAGGTAAACAAGGAACGAGGGTTTCTTCTCTCACTAAATACACATTTGAACCTCTTATTACTATGACTGAATGGGGACTTCAGGAAATGTTTACGCAAGCAATGTCTTGTCGCTATAAAGTACTGCTACTACTGTACAATAGTGGCCATTTTGGGGAGTCAAAGCCCTCTCCGGGATGCAGCAGCTTATCTATTGGGTTACTTATCCTAGCAATCAATGGAAAACTGACTCTATGAAATGCCGGTGAGGGAGGAGCAGAGTACAGTGGCTACAAGAACCAGATATTTGTCTCTGGCCCTTTTCCCAGTTGTAAATGCCACCCTTTCAGGGCCTCTCTCTGGTGTGAGTGCAGTTACACCAGGGCCGCAGTCTGCAGGACGGGCTCTTTAGATCCACAGGAGGAAAAAAGAAAAGGAGGTATTTTAGAGGGCGGGAGACAATGCAGTCTTTATGGTTTACACATGCTGCCTTCCACTGACGACCAGCTTGCAGCACGTCTATGTCAGATATGATCTGAGAAAATAACACCACGCAAAGACACTAAAACAATAAAACCACTATAAAGAAGAGTTGCTACGTTCTGTGCAAAGTACTCAAATATTGATTACTATGAATAGCTTTGCAAATCTATAAATAGCCTACCTGTCACGAGTGGTGAGTTAGGGTACTGCACTGTCTGGTTTCGGGTGCCCACTTCCTGGTTTATGTTGGTTACAGCTGTTGGGGTTTTGCAATCACTGGGCTATAAAGGGGATTGCTAGATGTCACTCTTTGCTCTTCATTGTTACATGTCACAGTATGATAGAGGTGAGTGTTTGTTTGTAAATAGGTTGTATTGGTTTTGGGAACTGTATATTTATAAGACGCTACATATGCGCACTTTCATTTCAGTTTAGCCATTTAGCCTTTTGTCGCCGTTTTCGGTTTGTTTTATGTTTGAAGAAATAAACCTTGTCTTTAAACGGATCATCTACGACTCTGCACATGGCTTCCTACACTACACCTTACAGCGGTCGTGACAGAATGAAGAGCCACCTAAGCCAGCGGAGCCAGACGGTGAGTGGATTCCACGGGGGCAAGCAATAGCGCCCGTCGGATGAAACTCACCGTCGCCCCACGGAGCGGTGGGAATGGAATCGGCCGGAGACACCACAGGAGCGGTGGCTACGTCTCCGGCCGTATGCTGAGTACGAACCATCAATGCAGCATTCAGGGTCTGTGAAAATGGGTCCGCGGGCCTTCTATGAAGGCAAGAGGACATCCCGGAGGCGCCCCAAAGTGATTTTCGGGGGGGAGCTAACGGGGTGTTCAAGGAGGTCCGCGGAGAGAACACCCACGACCCTGGTGCTGCCACAGCAACCACCCACTGCTCCGGGGCTGCAGCCAGAGCCAGCAAGAGCTCTGGAGCTGAAGCCAAAACCCCAGCTCCAACAGGGCTATGACCCTTTCCGGCCACCAACCTCCAGGGCCCAGAGACCACCTAAGGGCCTGGAGAGCCAGCCGTCCGAGGTGATTAGGAGATGGTGGGGGGTGTGGTTCACCCTACAGGACCAGCCTCTCCCACTCCAGCAAGAGTGCCCTGAGCGGTCCCTTCCACCACAGCAGGAGTTCCAAGATGAGCCCCTCCCACCTTTGCTTGAGTGTACTGAGCGGCTCCTCCCTCCTCTGCGTGAGTGTCTAGATGAGCCCCTCCCACCTTTGCTTGAGTGTACTGAGCGGCTCCTCCCCCCTCTACGTGAGTGCCCGGACCAGCCCCTCCCACTGAAGCGTGAGTGTCCTGAGCGGCTCCTACCCCCTCTACGTGAGTGCCCGGACCAGCTCCTCCCACTCCAGTGTGAGTGCCCTGAGGGGCTCCTCCTTCCTCCGCCAGAGCTCCCAGAGCGTCCCTGCCTGCCAGAGCTCCCGGAGTGTCATCTCCTTCCTCCGCCAGAGCTCCCAGAGCGTCCCTGCCTGCCAGAGCTCCCGGAGTGTCATCTGCTTCCTCCGCCAGAGCTCCCAGAGCGTCCCTGCCTGCCAGAGCTCCCGGAGTGTCATCTCCTTCCTCCGCCAGAGCTCCCAGAGCGTCCCCGCCTGCCAGAGCTCCCGGAGTGTCATCTGCTTCCTCCGCCAGAGCTCCCAGAGCGTCCCTGCCTGCCAGAGCTCCCGGAGTGTCATCTCCTTCCTCCGCCAGAGCTCCCAGAGCGTCCCTGCCTGCCAGAGCTTCCGGAGTGTCATCTGCTTCCTCTGCCAGAGCTCCCGGAGCGTCCTTGCCTGCCAGAGCTCCCAGAGCGTCCTTGCCTGCCAGAGCTCCCAGAGCGTCCTTGCCTGCCAGAGCTCCCAGAGCGTCCTTGCCTGCCAGAGCTCCCAGAGCGTCCTTGCCTGCCAGAGCTCCCAGAGCGTCCTTGCCTGCCAGAGCTCCCAGAGCGTCCTTGCCTGCCAGAGCTCCCAGAGCGTCCTTGCCTGCCAGAGCTCCCAGAGCGTCCTTGCCTGCCAGAGCTCCCAGAGCGTCCTTGCCTGCCAGAGCTCCCAGAGCGTCCTTGCCTGCCAGAGCTCCCAGAGCGTCCTTGCCTGCCAGAGCTCCCAGAGCGTCCTTGCCTGCCAGAGCTCCCAGAGCGTCCTTGCCTGCCAGAGCTCCCAGAGCGTCACCGCCCGACAGAGCTCCCAGAGCGTCACCGCCCGACAGAGCTCCCAGAGCGTCACCGCCCGACAGAGCTCCCAGAGCGTCACCGCCCGACAGAGCTCCCAGAGCGTCACCGCCCGACAGAGCTCCCAGAGCGTCACCGCCCGCCAGAGCTCCCAGAGCGTCACCGCCCGCCAGAGCTCCCAGACCGTCACCGCCCGCCAGAGCTCCCAGAGCGTCACCGCCCGCCAGAGCTCCCAGAGCGTCACCGCCCGCCAGAGCTCCCAGAGCGTCACCGCCCACGTCGATGGCCGCCGCCACGCCCACGTCGATGGCCGCCGCCACGCCCACGTCGATGGCCGCCGCCACGCCCACGTCGATGGCCGCCGCCACGCCCACGTCGATGGCCGCCGCCACGCCCACGTCGATGGCCGCCGCCACGCCCACGTCGATGGCCGCCGCCACGCCCACCACGATGGCCGCCGCCACGTCCCACAAGATGGCGGAAGCCTTGCCGCACAAGACGGCGATCGGGCCACCAAGGCCCTTTAAGGGCTGGACCTGCTGTCTTGGACTAACCCTTTGGGTATGACAGTGGGTCCTTGCCTGTTGCTCCCTTGTTTTTTTTTGTATGTTGTTGATGTTGGTTGTTGTTGGCTATCTGGGAGCTAGCCTTAAGTGGGGGTACTGTCACGAGTGGTGAGTTAGGGTACTGCACTGTCTGGTTTCGGGTGCCCACTTCCTGGTTTATGTTGGTTACAGCTGTTGGGGTTTTGCAATCACTGGGCTATAAAGGGGATTGCTAGATGTCACTCTTTGCTCTTCATTGTTACATGTCACAGTATGATAGAGGTGAGTGTTTGTTTGTAAATAGGTTGTATTGGTTTTGGGAACTGTATATTTATAAGACGCTACATATGCGCACTTTCATTTCAGTTTAGCCATTTAGCCTTTTGTCGCCGTTTTCGGTTTGTTTTATGTTTGAAGAAATAAACCTTGTCTTTAAACGGATCATCTACGACTCTGCACATGGCTTCCTACACTACACCTTACAGCGGTCGTGACACTACCACCTAGGTTGGAAATAGTTCGATTTATTTTCCTATTTTTAGAACCTGCTGGCTAGTAGCATCGGGCAACTTCCAGTAACTGCATGCTAAGCTAACAATATTATCTTCAACTCCCTCGAAACTGTTCAGAGACCTTTGAATAGTGTTACTGTAAGTACAAAAAAGTATCCAATCCCCAAATTATCCCATTGGCTGCAATAGGAAAAGGCCTTCATTCCTCTGACCGACTTTCTGACTTGAGAGAAGTGTGGAGAAGTATGTAACGCTACACAATAGAATGGAAAAGTGTCCTGGGTTTGAAATTTGGTAAACCCCAGGGTGAACGCAGGCAGATGGTGTACAGAGTCTGGTAATTGCAGCTGCTTCTACCGGTCGACCGCAAGAGGACTGTGGATTGGCCTCCATGCTTATGGTCATGCTTATGGTCATACTTACGGTCATGCTTATTTATGGTCAGACACACAATATCTCAGACACCGCTGGCCTGGTTATGACCGAATTTGAAGTGATTTAGGGTAACGTATACATTGTGCAGGGGCTTCTGGGTAGATCATTAACCGAAGCAGCATCTACGTGTGTCGAGTGTGAAGTGTATGTTTGCCTACGTGTGGTTGCAGTAGAAAATGCCTTCATGTATGAACCTGTTTAATACCTAACTTTTACACTGTTTAATCATCAACTGGCACACCTGCTTTGATGAGTCAACTAATCATCAAATCTTTGACAAAAAAATAAGGTGCGCCAGTTTAGGGTAAAAAACAGAAATGTGGATGTTGAGCGGAGGTGGGTAAGGCCTGTAACGTAACCAACAATCACAATAATCCTGTAGTCCACAGGAAGTGATCAATTAAACCCGCCCAGAGAGATGTAAAGTTACCCTAGCATCACCAGCTCAACCAATAGGATCCAGAGAGCTCATTACAAGCAGGATATTAAGTCAGAAAATGCCTCAACACACAGATGAACACAATGTGTGTAGCAATGTGACAATAGTCTTTGTTCCCACTCATAATTGCCAAAATACCACACACACGCAGGGGGTCACACACAGAAACACGCCATTGGGTTTGGTCCATGTTGGAGACAATATTATAAATACCTTAATGTAGTTCCCTACAAATCTGCATGTGGCATTGTTAAACTAGCAAGCTGAGGAGATAGATTACTAGCGAAAATGACTCAAAAAAAACATCTAAGACGGAGTTTCCTTTAGATCAATAAAGAATGTGAGGTAAGTACAAATAAGTCAAGAGGTCTATTGATTACCAGTTTACAATAATGCTGATAATAAATGTTGAAAGGTAACGTACCCACTGATAACACACGCAGAGGCCTAGAAGTGAACCGTCTCTAAGGTCAACAAGTTCAACTACTCTCCATCTGTACAATACAAACTTCCCAGCAGCAAACTATGTATCAAGATACTGTACAAACATGTACAACTACTCAAATCTGTAGCAGATGTGTGGTTATGTACAGAAAATAAATATGCATTTATCTAAATATACAAATGATATAAAAGGCAACACAAAAAGACTAACACAATTCTTCCAACTTGTCCAGTAAGAACTCTCAGATTTCGCCAACACTGTTAAACAGGAAACACTTTCCTGCGCAACCCTCCCTCGGGACATCTTACTCACGTCTCCCAAAGACCATTGCACTCACTTTCCATTTTTAAAGAGACGGTTCCCCTTTAAGCGGCACAGAGACAGCAGATGGTTTGTAGCAACTCTAGTGGAAATACCTGAAGTCAGCATATTCCCACTCGCCGTACGAGGGCTAATCTCTCATGCACACCATCCGCCACCGTGTTAGCAAACAAATAATGCAATACACATACCGATACACGCCAACGCAAGACCCTCTTAATCCGTAGTGGGGCTACAGTTTTTTACCCCCCACTCCCGGGGCAGAGGAGATCGTTCCCAAAAAAAAAGAGAGAAAGAAGCATGAACATTTCTTTGTCTGGGAATTCGGGGTCAGGTGACTGCCGACAGGAATCCTGGTTGGCTAGAAAGGGCTTGCAAAATGTTGGCAGAGAGCCAAGAGGTTGTCTTGCAAGCAGAGCTGTATATTCGCTGCAGACCACATCTTTACCCATATATCCATAGCACAGAGTTCAATTCCATAGCTGCGGCTGGGGGAGGGGTTGCTGAAAGAATGGGGGGGGGGCTGAGAGGACGGAGAGAAACGTCCACTGTAAGACAAAGCACATAAAAAGAGAAATCGCTCTCACTCTCACCGAGAAAGCGGAAGACGGCAACAGAAAGGGATTCTTCCCCTTTAAGCTAACCCCTTTCAGTTCGGAAATCTCCTCCTCCTCCTCCGTCGGCTCTAGCGACACGGTGAACCTGATGCCCTGGTCCCAGCAGAACAACACAACCCAGCCTGCTTATTTACCTTCTGTGTTCAGTCCAAAGCCTAGGGCTACGGAGCCATCAAAACAAATCCATCCTCAGGCAAACTAGGCAAAGCGAATCAAACTTACTCAATCACAAAACACAAAATGTTCTCATGTTTATTTCGGTCAATGTCCTCTTGCGTCATCTTGCGCTGCTTTATTAAAGCTCTGGTAGAAGATCTGCTTCCCACTATGGGGAACATGTGCGCTGCCTGGCCTGGGGTGCCTGCTTCGCTGGTTCTTTATGACATTTCACTTGCGAGACCTCAGCATGTCCTGCTAATTTGGCAATATTTCCCCAACCGGACACTTTTATGGGTTCTCACCAAGCCTACTCCAATGGCTGGACTGAGGACTGGGAGGGGGGACGGAATAGTAGGCCCCATGCTGTTGCCATGGACACAGTCATGTGTTATGTAACAGTCAGATTGTCACTAGAAAGGGACGTCCCAGCATTACTATTTGGAGTAGTGCTAATAGATGTTATGAGGAGAAGGGGTGAGGAGGAGAGAGAGGGAGAGAAGAGAGAGAGAGCCGGAGGGAGGAGAGGGTGAGGAGGAGAGAGAGGGAGAGAGAGAGAGAGAGAGAGAGAGAGAGAAGGGGAGGGAGAGAGGAGAGGGAGGAACTGAGGGAGAGAGAGAGCGACAGAGTATTTACCGCGATTTATGACTTTGTTTAGGGAACACATGATTAATTATCCAAACTGAAATCGCAGAATTTAATTAACAAGTAGCGTACATAATGTTACAGTAGATATTACGTCATGTTTATAACGGGCTACCAGCGTAGAAACATGTACAACTGGCAGGCAAACAGAAACTATATTGGCTTCCACAACAGGCAATCTTAGATTATCAGGAAGTGTATTAATACAGCAAATAAGTTCAACTTAAGTTTGGTTTCAGATGGAGGCTAGATCAGCCTGACTGGTGTAAGTCGATGACTAGAACGTGACTTTGGAACGTGAATTTGGACATTGGTGGGAACTTATCCAAGGACACAAAGAAACAGAGTGAGCAAGAAGAACCAGTGGTTATTTATCACTCAACAACAATAGTGCATTGAAGTAAAGCCCTGCAAAGACACAAAGACAGGAAGGAAACTAAGTCAAGAGGACACTCCAAACCCCCACGGTCCCCCAAACGAAAGAAATGGTACCTCTATGAAACTATCAAATGACCCATCAAATACACTTGGCGTTGAAAAGGTCTACAAACGGGCGACCGCTCCGGACAATCTGAGAGCAGGTTGGAATAAATGGATGGAAGGAACGAATCTAGGACAGAACCAAAGGATTCAGATTAATGGAGGGAGCCCATAAGACCAGACAGGTCCAGACAGGTCCAGACATAAGCCCAGACAGGTCCAGACAGGCCCAGACAGGTGACATTGGCCCAGACAGGCCCAGACAGGTCCAGACATAGGCCCACATTGGGCTCCCCAACACAAACCAGGTTCCCCAAAGGCGTCCTGAGAGACCCTGCCTGAGACAGTGGCGGCCAGCTAGCCGGTGGTGGTAAAGTACTCACCTCCATCTTCCACTTGGCCAGCCACTCCTCCCTGGTCCTCTTGCTAATGTAATAGGGGTCACCGGCTTGGAAGGTAACCCTGGGCATCGGCCTCTGACGCAGACTGACGGAGCCACGCAGCCTGCCAGTCCCAGGGCCTCGGACTCCCTGTTTAAAGGGATACACAGAAGAACACCAAACATTGAAGGAATTGACCCTAACGCGGCGGTGGGTTTGTTGTTCTGCTAAGACGTAGCAACTGGTTGTTGAGTGAGGAAGATGACACAAGCAAACAGTCTGAGGCGCTCACCGTTGGCTGGTGCTTGGCACTGGCTTGTCAGAGAAGCAATATTTGTTCCAGAAAGACATGATGACTCTTTCACAAAACTGCAGCATAGTGCAGACGACATGCGATTGGTCTCCAGGAGCCCCGGCAACCCGCTACTGTCTCAACCAATCACAGCCTGGCCTGACAAGCACGCTGACGCCCATTGGCTAACCCAAAGTCCTCCGCAAAGTGTCAGATAATGGACACCAAGTGTATTTGATATTTCAGATGTATCCTTGGTTAGGTACCAGTTCTTTCAGAACTCCGAGGCTTCATGCAATTCACCCGACGCGTGGGCCAACCAGAAGGTTCCCCGGACATGTAACGTCAGAGGCTGGTGTATCTTCCCACCACCGATAAATCAGACGGGTCAGGAGAAGTGTGGCCGAACCACTGACCGTGGTGGAGGACTTACCTCGCTCTTGGTTGCATTGACTCCGTCCTCCTCCTTCAGCTCCACATCTGGAAGGAAATAGAGTGAGTCAAACGGGAGGAATCGTTCAGCAGAACAATGCGTCTCAACTGGTTTACACGGTTTAACTGAACTCAAACTGAACAAGGAAGTCACGGGTATACGGAGAGCGAATAACAAATGGACCAGGCAACAAATACACCTATTCAAGTGAATAATTCCTTGTCGCTCTTATTCATAGGTGAAGAATATGCACCTTAAAACAACTGCATAATTCTGTCAGATTTTCCTAAAACATCAGGTTCATAGATTTAGACTATGCAGCTAGCCAACATGTGTGCTCTATTGCAGGTGTTCTCACTATATTAGTTGTTTAAGTCGGAGATTGGGGCTCCGAGTTGGTCAATATAATTCTGTGAGTGTTCGAAGTAGGTCTTAACCATCTTTGCAGAGTGCTTGGGGACTTCATTGGGCTGAAAGCCAATCAGAAAAAACATTCTTAAGATGTGGTCATGGTTTAAGCGCATACTTTGGTTGTAGATTACCCTGTCAGATGTTGAGCAAGCACTTTGCTGGATTTCCTTCTCCTGCAAAGAAGTGAGCTCTAAGTATCGTTCATGAAATGCAGACAAATCAGTAAAGAAAAGACATGATGATGTTATTCAAGGCTGTGTAAACAGCAACTCTACCTACACGCACCACTGGGAACTTGCAGAGGAAGTAGCTAAAGTTTATACATCAGGTTCATTCAAATATACAATAGATATCTCCAACTTCGAGAAATCTAAAGCAGATGTGACAAGAAGGTTTTCCCATTTTCAACATAAACTATTTAGCTAACACTGTCTTTTAATCGCAATAGTTACTAGTAACCAAAGACTATGTACTGGTGGCTTTTAAATGGCGACGAATAATTTAGAGAGATCAAATGTTAAAACCGCTTTCCATTGAAGACAGTCGATACCCCGCCCCGCACAGTGCCGAATGACGATAAACAGACCTACAGACCTACCCCTGTGTAGGTGCTGCAGTCAAGGTAGTAAGAGACGAAGGCTCAGAGAGGTTGAGCCAACAAAGTGGTTTTGTTCAGTGGTCGAACGGCTGCCACAGGCATGAGGTGGTGCAGAGTGGCCAGGTTGGCTTGGGCGAACACCTTAACACATTTTGGCATTATATCCTCCAGATGATGAGGAATAGAGTATGGTGGGTGCGGGGGGGATCCACAGCTGGCTGCTATTACCAGAGCTCCCCTCCCCAACCCCTGGTCGCTAAGCAGAAAATGAACACAATAGCCAAGTCACTGTTGCTCTCGGGTGACTTTAAAGCTGCCATATAATCTCTGCTCGGCGAATTCCGCACACTGGAAAGAATGGATCCCCGGTGGGGACTTGTGCTACACCAATGGATGTGCGGTGGGGACTTGTGCTACACCAATGGATGTGCGGTGGTGTGTGTCCTTATCATTATGCAACCCCCCCCACTGTGCTGGGGCACAACTTTACGCATGATTTCTGCGCACACCGTTTCCAGTGACATCTATGTAATCTAGTAATAGCGGCAGTAGATGGTCCTCTTCCCACGCCACGCAGCCGCTTTATTTACCACTCCGCCTCGATTTGAACACAGAGGACAAATATCTGTATCATAGCGTTCCTTGTGTGACTGAACGTGTTTCCGATCTACATCACATCCCGAGCAATATCTATTGTATTTCCGGACGAAGCTTAAATAGCCCATTGTTCGTGTGCGTAGAGAGAAAACAGGGTCAGAAAACTCAGCCTTTCTATTTAAAACTACACTTGGCCTTGAAGTGTAAAACCACAATGTCGTTGGTGGTGCGGAAAGAACCGTACATGAAAAACGGACACGTTTCCTGTAGACAAAATTTACAACAAAAACATGAATGATTCCCCCCAGCTCAAGTACAAAATGTAGCTTAGAGTACTCCCCTTTTCCACTACTGGAATAATATCCAACTTCTGAAACCAGAGTATTTCCAAACGGCGCCCCATTCTCATGCAACCTACTAGTTCTGCCCAGAGCCGTCTGGACCCTGATAATAAGTAGTGAGGACACTAGGGAGTGGACCGTTGCTTGGGACACAGTCTTTGGACTTGTCCCACATTGGTGCCATTCACTAAGTGTGTGATTATTTGCAGGGTGTAGACAGTATTTAAAATCTTTCTGAAATGCTCAGTGTTACTACCAGCCGGGATAGTTTTAAACCCAGGTCTGCTGTAAGTCCAAAAGCATTTTCGCCATTCTTGAGGAGCATTGTTTTCCTTACGCAGCAGAGCAGAGTAGGGGTTAGCCAAAGAGCATGGAGACTACCCAAATGAAACACTAGTTTAAAACTCACCAGACCCCCATGGCTCATGAATCAACTCGAGGTCGGAACAACAACAGCATGAAGCTGAGGGAGTGGACGGCTCTGAACCAAAGTCCAAACACAACGCTAACCAAACAATGACTCGTCTTTAAAGCCATGGAACCTTCTCGTCGCATTCGTGGAACAGGTCAGACACGGTACGACCCCGACTAAAAAAAACACTTTGTTTCTCCCTATCAGCCCTCGAAACCTCGACAGACGGACCCGAAGACGGCATGTCGCAGCTTAAGGGAACGACATGGACAAACACAGGACTCCATATAATTAGCGTAGTCTGAATGAACGTGGCGTCCCAGTCTGCGCCGACACAATACAGACAGAAGTGCAGTATCGTCCAGACCCATTACAACACTTGAACTTGAGAGAGGACCGGGGCAGCCGCCTGAAATGTTCGTCCCAAATGGCACTCTTAACTATGTAGGGAATAGAGGGAGGTTTATAAAGTGCTCTGTGTTTTCTGCTTTATCTGCCGCGGGGCTGAAGTGCCCTAAACACCCACTACACCCTGAACACAACAAGGCCGGTCCACAGAGACTTCTTCAACATGGTCCCATCATCTACCCGACCGTTGTCTTTCTGTCTGTCTGACTCTCTCTATGCTCTTTCCTCCCTGTGCGTCCATCTCTCTTTCTCTGTGTCTCCATCACTCTTTTTTGTCTCTGTCCCTTTTCTTTTTCCATCTTTTCTATTGCCTTCTCTCTTCATACGCACTGGGGTTTAATAATATCTGGAAAATATGCTTCCCGATAAATTTGGAAGTGCCATTTATAAATCAGCAAAAATAAATCCGACATGATGAAACAATCACACATATGGATCTAATCTTGCTTAAGTTACACGTAGTAAACAAACGGATGTCATCGCAGTACTTCGGTTATTAGAGTAACTGAGAGCCACTTATGATATTCGTCATTTGTAGAGTAAAAAAAGCTGGATGAAGCTTTTTTAATTCTAACCAGCTAAAGTGATTTATTCAATTATTTAGCTTCGTATTAGAATAGCTCCCAGTGCTGCTAAGCTAACGCTAGCTTGGCTAGTTACCCAATAAAGATAGCGATGTTATTATACAGGTTGTTTATCGTGTGCAGCTAGGCCAGCTATCATTTGGGAATTGAAAAGGATACACTGATTTCTCACAGTATTATATATGTAGCTTCAGTGTCTATATTTTTGGCATGTACCAAATATGTATAATGTGATTCGCTGATATTGGCCCACACATGGCTACCCCAAGGCATCATTGTTGGCCAGCACTTCCGTTATCTTGTATTTGTGTCGGGTCACTTTCTGACCCAATTTACATGGAAAACTACATTAGTCTTAAGGAAAACATATATCTGGTTGATTATGTTGCAGATCTAAAAATCCAGGTCGGCTGCAAACTATTAGGAAAGAGAAACCCAGCAGTCGATCAAATTCAGGTTCGGGAAGGCGGAGCAAATGGAAGCTGTCCTTCTTCGTATTCTAGTTCCCTCCGTTAAACTGTACTCTCTTTTCTCTCTCTGTTCCATCATGTCCCGGTCTCCCTCTACGCCTCCCTCTTATTGCTTCCTCGATGGCATTAGGTGACAGCCAGTCAGTAAGGGAGGTGGAAGCCAGGCAGAGTGGGGGTTGATTTACATTCTGGCTCTAGCCAAGGTCAGTGAGGAGAGAGGCGAGTGTGTTGGCGCTGCTCGCAATGTGTCATCATATACAGTGTGTCTGGTGTCCTAACTCACACCTTTAGGCAGTATGGGGATAGATTTAGGCAGTATGGGGTTAGGGGTTATGGGGTTAGATTTAGGCAGTATGGGGTTAGAGTTAGGCATTATGGGGTGAGATTTAGGCAGTATGGGGTTAGGGGTTATGGGGTTAGATTTAGGCAGTATGGGGTTAGGGGTTATGGGGTTAGATTTAGGCAGTATGGGGTTAGAGTTAGGCATTATGGGGTGAGATTTAGGCAGTATGGGGTTAGGGGTTATGGGGTTAGATTTAGGCAGTATGGGGTTAGGGGTTATGGGGTTAGATTTAGGCAGTATGGGGTTAGAGTTAGGCATTATGGGGTTAGATTTAGGCATTATGGGGTTAGATTTAGGCATTATGGGGTTAGATTTAGGCATTATGGGGTTAGATTTAGGCATTATGGGGTTAGATTTAGGCATTATGGGGTTAGAGTTAGGCATTATGGGGTTAGATTTAGGCAGTATGGGGTTAGGGGTAATGGGGTTAGATTTAGGCAGTATGGGGTTATTTTTAGCCATTATGGGGTTAGGTTCGTATTTGGCCAAAAAATTTGATTATTGAGGACAAGGAAACATGTATTTCTATGTTTTCTAATCCACACAAGGACAAATATACAAGGCAACTCGTGTGTATGTGTTTGTGTGTGTGTGAGGTTTGTAGTGGTTGCAGTGTGTAAGTGCCTCAGCTCTGGGCTCAGTGCCATCCACCTGGCGTGTCCCCGACAGTCAGACACACACACACACACACACTGACACTAACACACACACATACACACTCACAGACACACACACACACGCGCATTAGAGGCAGCGGCAGCAACAACATGGCAGAAATACACCAGACCTACTGTCTCCCTGGACCTGACAAAAGCTCTCCTGGAAGCTACACAACAGAGCAGACGGTAGGAGGAGCAGACGGTAGGAGGAGCAGACGGTAGGAGGAGCAGACGGTAGGAGGAGCAGACGGTAGGAGGAGCAGACGGTAGGAGGAGCAGACGGTAGGAGGAGCAGACGGTAGGAGGAGCAGACGGTAGGCTCTCTCTGTCTCAAAACTCATTTGCCTGTATTCTCTTTACTCTTCATGTGTTTAGTCTTTCTTCCCTCTCTGTTTCTCTTTCTTTCTCTCCATCTCTATTATATATAGTATTGGGGTGAATTAAAGCCTTGGTTACTGCCCTGGTCATCAAGGTCACCGGGCAGCAGCATCTCACAGAGAAATGGGAGGGCAGTTGGGAGGGGGGGAGAAAGGGAGGGAGAGTGGGAGAGTGGTGGAGGGACACGGCGGTCATATCTGAGAGGAAGAGGATTTGAGAAAGGGAGGAAGGAGAAGAGGAGTGAGGAAGGAGAAGAGGAGTGAGGAAGGAGAAGAGGAGCGGCCATATAGTCACCCTGGATCTTCATTAGGACTCAACTAAACCAAGCTAACTGGTCAGTTTTACCAACGTGGGCCTCAATGAACACGATTAGCAGCTAGCTAAATCTCTCTCTCTCTCTCTCTCTCTCTCTCAATCTCTCTCAATCTCTCCATTTTTACATTTATTATAACATATTAAACGTTCTGAAATATTCATACACACTGAACTCATCCAAACAACGATCTCAGGCGGCTCCAGAACCCTCTCGCATGCGTTATCCATTTCCATTCGCTTGGCATTGCTCTTCAGTCCAGGCCGAGTGCAGAGCCGGCCTGCCAACAGTGTAGTGAGATCTAAGATAATAACGGGAGCAACCAGAACAGGACTCACATTTGGTCGGGCGCTCCAGTTTCCGTCTGCCTCGTTTCTTGCGCGGCATACTTGGCAGACACTCCCCTTTGTCCTGCTCTGAATCGTCCTGCTTGTCCAGGCTCGACTCCCTGCTCAGTAGAAACCCGTTCTCCGGGAGGCTCAGGCTCGGCCCCAGGAGGGCCGGGAGTCCGGGGGGGGCGTCCAAGGCCCGCCTGAATGGGGCGCCGGGGGGACCGCCAATGCCTGGTAACCCGTTCTTCTCCGGAGCTTTCCTGTCTGGCTTCGGGGAGTTGCGGGAGTCTGCCGGGGTCCGGTCTCTGTCCACGTGACCACCGCTCACCAGTCCGTTATGCATCACAGAACCAGGCTGCTTCTCTCTGCCCGCCGGCGGCACCCCAAGGCGAACGGTGCCTCCACCTGCCACACTCTCCTTCACAGAAACACTGCCCTCCATCTGTAGGAGAAGGAGACCCGTGTTAAACACATATAGAAGACGACTGAGTTGATATACGTTTTCCAAATACCGTCCATTTGTAAACATTCCCCTCACTTCGCCGCTGCTGTGTCCAATTTCATTCTAATAAATTATATTCTGGTCCCGTTCGCGCTGCTCCTACGGCTGTTGCGGATCTTCACCCCGAGTCAATACCGACACACTGACCAAATAACCTTTTGTTGGTTATTGAATTATTCAGCAAGGAAAGGGTTACAGTCAGAAACCCTGTAATCTCGACGACCGGTGTATTTCTTGAATGCTACAAGTCATTTGTAGAGGGTTTTTCTCCGCTGCATTACAGCAGCAGAGAAATATGAAAAGAATGTGGGCTTTCTGTCAAAGGACGGAAATCTCTCATTTTGATTGGATGCTTCACTGACGTGGTACTAAGCCCCTGGAAACCATTTCATGCTGTAAAGAGATGTGTTTACTACGCTATTACAACAGCAGAGCAGAGATCCCCTGATCACAGAGATCCCCTGATCACAGAGATCCCAAACAAGATAACCTAGCTGGGATTATCTGGGACTGATTTGACCAAATTGTAAATCTATGTATCTATATTATATATTTGAGTCAAGCCAGGCTTATATATATGTAGATTTAAAATGTATATATATAAAACCTAAAAAAGATACGATGAATATGGTTTACAAATGTTAGAAGTAGAGGACATTTGAGATAGTGGAGGGGAGATCTACTCTTTCCGGCAGACAACTGCCTAAAAATAGCATCTAAAAATAGAATTTTTAAGACCATTTCGTTACTGGGTCAGAGCTGAAGAAAGGAGACTATGTCTAGCCAGTTTAGGGTTCCTATTTATCAATACTGACTATATCATGTTGAAGTGCCTATCACCTCGAAACATGACCCGGTGACATTTGCCCCCGTGACCAACCACTGTTCCCTGCTAAAGGTCATAGGGCGAGAGATAGTAAACAGAGACAGACAAGGGCCGTCAGGAAGGTCAGCCAGCTGACGGTGTAACAATCACACCATCAAGATCAACAAAACGCAATTAGATACGTCACTGGGCAGTGAGCACAGTTAAGTATTCCTCACTGGGCAGTGAGCACAGTTAAGTATTCGTCACTGGGCAGTGTGCACAGTTAAGTATTCGTCACTGGGCAGTGTGCACAGTTAAGTATTCCTCACTGGGCAGTGTGCACAGTCAAGTATTCGTCACTGGGCAGTGTGCACAGTTAAGTATTCCTCACTGGGCAGTGTGCACAGTTAAGTATTCCTCACTGGGCAGTGAGCACAGTTATGTATTCGTCACTGCCAGGCCTTTTGCAGACAATTAACTATAGAGGATGTTGGATAATGTTGTTGCCTGTATGTAGGTTATAATTAAAAAAATACTTAATATTTATAAAATACAGTTAGATGTCACGTTGTGTTGTCAGTTTTAGTGGGGTAAACTCTAAGACTAGAAATGTCCCATTGACAGTGATGCAGGGGAAAACCTTCCCAATCCTAGCTATGTGATTCGCCCAGCTCAAAACCCACAACCTCGTTCCGAATGCCAGTCTGGCGTATTGTCTTTCTGAAACGAGGGGCAAAGAATTGGATCCCTGAGAGGTGTGGGGGGGAGGGAGACGGTGGGGGGGAGGCTGACGGGGGCGTGGCTTTGTACGAACAGACCAAGATGGAGCCGACATTCAACGTTGCTGCTCTTATAAAAACGGCATGTGGTTTTACAGCAGCAAGTGCAATAGAAAGGAACTGCAACCGTTCATTGAACCAGCGTGAGGCAGACGCATCTCTCATAAAACCTGACCAGAAGTGAATGGGCCGTTCACCAACACCTCCGGGGTGAGTTTCAAAACCAAATTGAACTTTTTTGATACTTTTACTGATACTATAATTTGCCTGTTAATTTGCCTGGTCATTGACACTGTTTTGGCGATTTTGGTAAAAAAAAACTATTGTTATATTAGCATTATAAATGATCTATTGTGGCCTGGGGTAGTCCAGTGGTGTAAGAAGATGCTGTATGGCTGTTCAGCAGAAAACTCCCTCTATATTTTATCACATTCCTGGAAAACAAGCAATGCGAATGCCTGACGAAAATGTCAAATAAAAGAACGACATTATATGATACACTCACAGGAATTGGCTTGCGTTTTCTCCCCGCAGGTCGGCCTACTTTGCAGGTGGCGTTGCTTTTAGCCGGCTTCTCTTCTGGTGTCAGCTCCTTGTTGAGTATGGTGCTATCACTCTGTCAAACGAGCACAGGTGTACCATATTATCAATATCACTTTGTCAAACAAGCTCTCTGTCAAACTACTGCACAATGTGCATCATAAATCAAAGAGGATCAAAGCAAAGTCAGGAAAAAACGAAACTTCCAAATCCCAATAGAGTCGCAGCAGACTCAGATAACATTACAAACTCATAGAAACAAGGTAAGATTCAGGTAAAATAAAGATATATATATAGAAATATGACATCAGTCAACTAGCTCAGCCCTAAATCATCTGGTGTTATAGGTAAACCTGAAGTGTCTCCCAAGATCTCCCTAAAGCTCCAACTTTAAATTTATGAACTGTTAAGATTCACAAAGCCAGTTACAAGAACATTGCACATATTGTCACTAGGACTGGGCAGAAGTTTAGGTATGTAATGTGAATTGACAGCAGTGCTTTATACAGCATAAAGTACGCATTTCATCCTCTGAACAGTTAGTGGCTTTTACATTGGTCTCCGTCCTGTGCCTCTCTGGGACGGAGAGAGACAGAGAGACAGATGGGATTTAAATTAAATGTCTCTTAGAGTGTCTCTGAAGTAAGACCTCAGGCATCAGCTACTAGCACTGATGCTGACTTCGCGGATACACACCCCCTAATGACACGTTAGGAAGGGACTGAGCATGTGTGTGTGTGTGTGTGTGTGTGTGTGTGTGTGTGTGTGTTTGAGCGTGTGTGTGTGTTGTTGTGTACATAGCACCCCCCTGCACATTCCCGTATTAATAAAACCAAATAGTCCCTCCGTGACAAAGTCCTCTATCCAATCTGACCCAGAATCCCACAGGTTGATTGGGAAAATGATGACACTTGTATGTACTTGCTTTGGGCTTTTGTAAAGAGCACTGAACAGTTTAGTCTTTCAGATCATGGCACATAAAGTAAAACTGACCCGGTGGATCTGGTCCTGGATCAGCACTCCGACTGTTTGGGAATACAAGTTCTACGTTTTAAAATGGGTAGTGTCTTACTGACTGTGTGGTGTTTCAGAGAATAAGGAAGACTAGCTTGAACAATTAATTGAGGCGGACCAAATTCTGCTTAGCAACCAGCTAATGGCATCACAAGGTGAAAATGTAATCAGCTCCTGAAAGCTGCTGATTACAGACCCTGGGCTTTGGGGACAGACGGAGCACAGAGCACATCTAGTCATACTACTTTCAATGACTAGTAGTAGCTAATGCTTGAAAAGCCGTTGACCTGATAACCTTGGGTTTATTTAGACTTTTCTCCCACAATTGCCTAATTTTAATGGTCTAATCACCTCCATAGATTGACAGAAATGTACACGTGTATGTGAATGTATCTGAAACAGTTGTTTAGTCCTCAAGCAGTTACTTCTTCTGCCCTCAGTTCGCATGACAAATCACAGCCTATCCCCTAGGGACCCTGGTAAAAAGCAGTGAATGACAAAGCCAATAGAGAGTCATCACTGGTTCCCCACCACATAGGGGAACCACATGGGCTTTCCTATTGCCGCTGTTTAAAAGAGCAATCACGAACACTGAACACCAACTCTGTGATACCAATTGACCAAAAAAACACCAAAAGCAGAATTAAGGTATTCGCACGGGCAGCATTCTTAAATAGAGAGTGTCTTTCTGCTGTGGTAGTCGGGATAATTATTGTATAGAGATCCACAGAATGTTACAGGAAACAAAATGTACCACAAGAAAACATCATTGAAAAAAAAAAATCACTGACAATGAAGAAATAACTGCATGAAATACAATGACCACCGGTCACCACCCTGTGGGTACCCCCACACCCTTCTGCATATCACCGCCACTGTTTATGTCCGCTGTCGGTTATTTAAAACGATGGCTGTTGCTTAGCAACAGGACACCGTTGGGCAGCGATAGCGGAGCGATGAGAAGAGGAAGAAGGAAGGGAGACGAGTACAGGAGGATAAATGTCCCAGTGCACAGACACGTTGAGCAGTTTCGGCAGCGCCCGCCCGGCTGGCAGGCTGGCTGGCAGGCTCAGCAAACATTAGCCAACGCCCCTACATCACGCTAACAAAAAACCCTGGCAGCATTCATACAGGCACAATCTGCACACATGGTAGAGATGGAGTCATCACATAAAGTACAAGCCCTGCTCTCCAGAGAAATAGACAGAAATTGCGAACGCCCACAATTGTCATATTTTCCGAATCTTCTATCAGCAGACATCATACAGACAGTCGTATTGTTTGTGTATCGGTCAGCCACATACCTGTGTGCATTGGACGAGACTGGACACGGGAAAGTCTATATCTCTACGGCTAAATGGTCTGAGGGACCATTGGTACTGTACATGTTGACTAATAAACATTCAGCGTACGGGGGGATTCTACATTGATTTAATAAGTTGGTTAACCATAGAGGACAGGGCTACGTAAATATGAGTTTGACAGGTGATCAATAATGTTTCTCTGTGCTAAAGAGGTGATTGGTGATATTGTGGCTATATTGAAACATACGAGCCCACTGCTGGACGAGTACGGGGGCAAATTGATCAATCGAATGTGTATATAAAGCCCCAGTTGTATCAGCAATTATCACTGTTGCTTCGTTGGCTAACAGCTGGCTGTACTCGTTCAGCACCAAACTAAATAAATTGAGTAATTTAGTCATTCTTTCCATGACAGATCCATAGATGGTTAAATGTACAGTAACCCACCATTTCATTTCTTAGTCTGTTGTATAACCCTGTAGTGTTTATATTAATATATATTGTCAACATGTGATGGAAGCTTTTTTGCATATGTAGATTATATGGAAATGAATATGGAAATAATGTCTCGTCCATCTGGGATCACACAGTATGTGGAACGACCGGACGCAATAGAACATGGAATGTGTCTTGCTTTCTCAACCAATCAATCAAATCAATTACGACTGCGATTTAGGTCACTAAACTCAATAATACAATGTGCGTTTCACATGGGTATAATAATATTATGAAACAGTAATAGACAGTCATCACAGCAATAAAACGTTAGTGCTTTAGTGACAGCGGTTATAAACTGCAAACAGTTTGTCTCTTACCATTCTGTTTCCCGGAGCACCACAGGTGTATTCAGAGTGTTTGAACGCAGCTGTGTTTTGGGCAGAAACAGTGTTGGACGGCATCGCCAAGAGTGCAAAATCTATGGATGATCTTTCCAATGGGAAAATCAGAAGCTTCAAAATATAAGAAAGAAAATCAAAGAAAGAAAAAAGGTGATCCTTCGGTGATCCCCCCTGCAAAATGAAGAACAGATTGATTCATAGACCCGGAATGAAATGGAAAATACAGAATACAGAACATGTGATATGAAATTGTATAATGCATTTGGCTTTGTAACAATATTTGGTTTAATTTAACCTTTAACCAGGTAGGCCGATTGAGAACAAATTCTCATTTGCAACGGCGACCTGGGGAGAAGCTGTGGATTGAACCCTGGACAACATACACAAAAAGCAGGCACTCTACCACTGAGCTATCAGGAACATGTTGTCCACAGAATCCACTATAGACGATCCCTTAACTTTAAAGAAAATCATTTCTAACAACGCTGCTTTCGTTTTTAATTTCTCTAGTCTGTCCAGTTCATCTGACACACAATATAACATGTGTGCGAGACTATAAGGGCGTTAAATCCTATTGAATAAACTATTATGCATTATGAATATGCATATGCATATAGTAGTACAGACGCAGAATACATTTGATAATAGATTTCTTTCCAAATCTGATCTGTCTTCTTGGTGCAGACTGGTGGCTATATGTAGGGACTATATATATCCTGCCTACACTCTGGATTACTGCTCCACACACACACACACACACACACACACACACACACACACACACACACACACACACACACACACACACACACACACACACACACACACACACACACACACACACACGCAGACTCTGTGACACTGTTTTGCATGAACACACCGTTTATAAATCAACTATTAATACTAGTTAATAACATTTAAACACCACTCTGTCACAATTACTACATGTGCTACTGTGGCGTGTTTCGGTTCGATATCGTGGGGGAACAAATACTGCGGAAGATGCTGTTGTAGCCACAGAACGTGTTACTTTTAGAATATATATAAGAATGTGTGTGGATACACTGTTAAGGCCTACTGATTCACTGATTCACTGGCAGCACACATCACACGCATGATACATTGTAACATTCGGATGTAATAAAGAACACAATTCATATCCGGTTTGCCGGGTCACCTGCATTTGTCATTCGTAAAGGTTCAAATGACAGCGTTTTACGCGCATTCGCACCCGGGGAAATCCGCATTCGGAACCCGGTTTAGGCCACGACCATTTGAAGAATAAAGCCCCGTTATGTGTGACACACAGGCGGATGCTGAACACTCGACGGGTCGGCAAATACGCGGTCGCCAAGTTCAAGTGCACACACACACACATCGCGACGTCTAATCACAACCCGGTTACAACATCTGCAAAGGCACAAACAGGCAGCCTGTCTCTCCCCCCCACACACACCACCACCACCACCCAGTGCATGTCAGCCTGCTCTCATGACTGCCTGTACCGATAAAGGTTTGGGTGATACCGGGCAAATGGTTAAACGAGTGAATCACGGTGCTCATTACCCGTTTTGCCAAGTCCCAGGCCTGACCCTTTTGGTTTCCGCGTGCTCCCGGATCCTCCTTCTTCTCTCCCCGTCCTCCACCTCCCCAACCGGCCGACACTCCGCCAGACGCTCCGCTAAACACCGCAAGGGGCCAGCGGACTGTACGGGTGTCCACCAGGTCCTAAAGGGAGCGGGGTACCGGCTACTACGACTGTCATTTAGATATGGGGTTTATACGAAATAGTTAGAATTATACTTTTCACCCAAAATGCAGTTCACAATGATGTTAGTGTTTAAAAAACTATATTAAGTTAGAAGGTTTAGTATTAAAAAAAATGAATGCATCAGATCCGTCGACATAGATGGTATATGCATGTAACTACCACAGGCCTTGGGCATTTAGACCACACGCCTATTTATTTCAGACTGGTGACTTAACACTAAATGTCTATTCCTGGACACTGAACAAGACGAGAACAAAAACGGAAACATCTTAATCTAACATGACCAATAATCACAACAGAATTGATCGTCATAATTTCGTCCAGAATGACTGTAAGCCTAAAGAACTAACCTGTTTAGTGGGTTGACAAGAAATAAAGACTTAAATATAAATAAATATAATAACATATTCTTCATGCTTTACATGGCATGGGCATATAATATACACTTACCGGCCACTGTGACGGATACACCTGCTCGTTAAAGCAAACATAACAACAGTTAACGTGGCTGCAGCTCAATACATAAACCATGCATACAGGTCAAGAGTTGTTGGTCAAAACTTGACCTAAGAGACAGTGACCGTAGACGTAGAATGATGGATTTCAGAAACAGCTGAGGTCTTGGGATTTACCATTACTATGGTCTCTAACTTTTACAGAAATGGGTACAAAGAACAACCAGTGTTGTAAGATTCTTAACACATTGTACATAATACAGTAAAAACATACATTTCAAATGCCCTTTGAAACCATTGTTTGAAAAATGTTGACTTAACATTACCTTTTTATTTTTTATATTATCTCGTATTTTCTACTTGCTTTGACAATGTAAACACATTTTTGCCACTCCAGCAAAGGCCCAAAAAATGTATCACTGACATAAAGGTGGGTAGAAGTGATGATTAGACTGTGTGAGACGGGGCATCTTGCGAATGTGGTTCAGTGAGCAGAAAACATGGCTGCCGTCAGTGTAGCTCCTGACATTACACCGCCGTAGACTGTTTCCAGTGGTCTGGTTCAATCAAGGACAGCAGCACGTGACACGTCCCTCAGAGGAAGATGAGAACAGGATGGATGAGATGTGGATCCACACAAATACCGAGGTGTCCTGTTAGACAGCTGTCTCTCCTTCAAGCACCAGGAAACCGATTCTGATGTCCAGAATCGGTTTCCTGTTCGACAACAGGGCGGCCTTCATTCATTCAGCCAAACTTGCCCTGTTGAAGGTGCTTATTATACCATACTCTTATCTCGCCCATTTCCTTCAAACCACTCCTGTCGGAACTTTTGTCCGATCACAGTACGTATTAACTGTCTGGTTTTCGTCCACCCCGTCTTTTTACCTTACCATGCCCATTTTGCACAGTGGATTATTTTGACCTGTACTGCTGTCATACCTGTGTACATTATTTGAATTATTTTATTTGCTCAGGCATGCTCAAATGCTCGTCCTCCTAAAATCATGTAATGTGTTCACACTAGTGACCTATACCTCCTAGATACACATTACCTCAAACTTTCTGTATATAGACATGTTATTACCGTAATATGGTGCTCAGCTGACCTACACGTACCTCATCCTGCACTGTCTGTGTATTCTCTCTCCTCTAGGTCCTGTATTGCCATGTAGAATACCACTGCTACTGGCACTCTTTTATTCTGTGTATTTATTGTGTATATGTATGTGGTCTTGCACATTCTCCGTTTAAAAAAAGGAGAACAGTGACCCTGAAACAGGCAGACACCTACACACACCGTACATGAAAAAGAACCCTTGTCTACAGACATCACAGAGCTTTTTGTCTCCTTTATTTTGAATATAGCCCTTCACATTGAAGCTCAAATCTCCAAAGAGCATGTGCAGATGAGGGATTAAGATATACATTTGTGATTGGACGTCCTAGAATATATTACTTCCTACGGCTAGTAGTGATCTTTTATGTTAGGAGAGAGATGTTTTTTGGCCAGGAAGAATATTTGGGGTTTTAACCACTCGATTAGTTAAATGACAACAAACTTACAGACTGTATAATAAAACAAATATGAAAGTGGTCTTTTCTTCCATGGCACCCACAGATCAAACGATCGATAACAACCCGGCGAATACAGTTCTGTAAAAAGGCATCACCTGAAACATCTCAAGCGTTGCAATCTTTTAATATATTTCACTATTTCGTCATTTTATTTACAAACGACTGTGATCATGTGACAAAAAAATATGTCTTTTTTAAATTAACACAAGAAACAAATGTTTTTCCAGATCTGTAACAGTACCTAACACAGAAATAGATAAATAACATTAAGGTAAGATTGGAGTTGCACATTTCCTTCCTGCAAACAATAAAATGATCACAAAGTGCTGTATATACATTTCTATCACCTCGGTTGCTAGACACAAATCATTCTAGAACAGTTGGGATGTCTAGAACAGCTGTTAGCTCTAGAACCATTGTTAGCTCTAGAGTGGTGTGATGAAATCTCAAGAATGGTGGATGGCTCTAGAACAGTGGGTGGTTCTAGAACTGTTGATTCTTTCGCTCTAGAATGTGTGAGGATTTAACATGAAGATGTGGATGGTCTCGATTATATCATGATAAAACATTAACATCAACAACAACAATAACATAGCGAATGTTGATATACCGTTATGATGACACACAAAGTCTGCAAACAGTTTGGCACAAATGTAAACGCTGAAGAAAGGTCTACTTTTCTCCTGAACAACACCAAATAAATACTTTTTCCCCCACAAGTTCACAGACTGAGACTAAAACTACTACTTAAAAGGCTGATTGATCTTCATATATCTGCATGAGTGGGTTTTACTTTATACAGCACTTTATACATAACATCTGGGTACGAACTCAAATCATTACATCGCATTCCGATTCGTGGATTCAACAGAGAACCCACGTATTCACTATTCAAAAGGTTCCCGATCAGCACTTTTCGTCATTTCTTTCAGATCGTCGTCGAGTGGAAGAAACATTGTCAAACCTGCAGTATATAGGACTGAATTGGTATTTGTTACTTATAAGTTCTTGTTTTACAATGTAGTGCTGTACTTAATCTCGGTCAACCTTTATATCATAGTATTTTCCCTAATTTAGGCAACAATATGATAACGTGCAAGGCAGGTGCTCACTTTTGTGAGATTTATTTCAACATATAATTCCACTAGCAAAATAAACGAAAAGGCAGAAGTATGAGGTTGTGTAAAATAAATAACCAAAACATCACAGAACGTTGGGCACAATGGCGACACTTTTCGGTTGTTCTTTTTCTTCACACTGCGTAATAAGGTCAGAAGACCTTATCTTATACAATAGGTTGTCATGACCGCATCTATCCACGTTTTGTACAGATTCTGTACAGTTCGTTTCTTAACTTTTCTCGGATGCCATTTCATTTCATTGCAACTTGTATAAGTATTACCATTCAAAAGTTATTTTTGTATGTTACTATCATGACATGAACTAAACTAAACTCTTTACTGTCTGTCTGTGTCTAAACCTAAAATGTTTGATCTAGTCATTTCTTTCCGTGCTTGGTTTCAAAGATTAACAGAAACCCTGAAAAACAAAAAGTTATATCAGAAAACGTGATTGCTTTATTGGACTTGATATCCTTCTGGATCAGATAAATATTTAGCCATGTAGCAAGTGTACAGAGACACCTATCAGAAATCAGACTAATTCAGTAAAACATTGAAAATAACATGTCGGGCAACATAGCACCTTTAGCAACCGCATCGTATTTCGCTCATTGAAGTCGTTCGACATTCTCACCCAACACAAATCTTACGGTCTAGTTAACCCCAATTGCCCTGTATCCTAATTACCCGTCCTTTCCACAGAACTTTGCACCTTTTCACTTGATACATTTCGACGACGGAAAAGGACGGGTGTTCGACATACGGTGTTGTCGCAAGAATCGCTAATCAATCCAGTGACGCTAAATGCCAGAGTGGACGCTCCTTCAGGCAAATGCTTGCACCAATTCAAAGCTTTAAATTGGGGGGGTGGGAGGGTGAGGGGCGCAGATTATTGAAACTAGTGGTTGCTCTGTCGGCTTTCTCCAGACTCTTTTATGATCACAGCCTCTGATCTATGACCCATAAGGAAGCAGGTCTGGCGCCCATTAGAGACCTACGCTACAGACTTCGTTAACATCAAGTAGGCTGTGTTGCCGACCAGCCTAAGAGTTGCCAGTTACCACTACGTCCTGTCTACTTGGATGGTCCCTGAGCACCTACCCGTTAACACGCGCAAAAATGTCATACAGTCCTTGTTTACTCGGACTAAATCTAACTGTCAAAACAACTGTTACTCTTCTTCACATTTTGTTCTGTCCGTCGTCTCCTACTTTCTGTTGGATAGAAGTGTACTATGTGGTCAAACATTACAATTCCTTGATTTACAAAATGGCACAACTGAATAATACTAATTTCAAATAATGAACTGAAGCGCTCCCCCGCTCTTTGCACAGACTGTAAATCCTGTTCCCGCCGACTAATTACTTCATAGATTTGGCAGGAGGCGCCATGCAGTTTTAAATGCTCTATAAGACGCATTTACTAGCTACTCTCGCTTAGTAAAATTCCTACAGAGACAACGTAATTATTTCATTTGTTTCAAACAAAGGGACATTTCCCTAATCAAAAGAAACATTGACGACAGAAGCCTCCATTTAACCAAACAAACAAACAAACAGCCCTTGTATTTTTGCAAGGGCGTCTCACAGCACAGTGAGTACAGAGTAGCAGCAGTATTTGAATGAGTGCATCTCAAATGGGACACTCCTCCCCTGGATCTGACTAATGTGAATGATGAGAGATGACAACTTACCTGACTACAGGTCCCAGCAGCCTCACATTTATTACCCCCCTACCAGCGAACAGACAACCGCCTCGATTAAAACGAGCACTTGAAAACCAGAACATTCTGTGTCAGCAAACTATCCGAGGGGGTTGAAAGAACAACGTCCCATGGGGAAAGTATAAGCCTGCGTTATTCCACTAAGATCTGGCATAACCTGATGCTTATCAACCTACCTACCTATCTACCTATCTACCTATCTATCATACACACAGTCCAACTCGGGACAGTGCAACCTCATGCAAAACCTTGAATGAAAACATACTAGCTAGCATTCACTAATCATACAAAAGCAATGACGGCTAGGGAACATCTCAACACCATGAAGTAGCTTTAGGGTCAGTGCTTGGTACAGTGTGGAAAGTATATCGTACAGACAGTGTTAGTGTCCCAAATGGAGTCCGGTTCCCTGTGCAGGCCACAACCTTTAGGCCACTACCATTAAACCAAGGCTATAGGGATTAGGGTTCCATTTTGGAGACACCCAGAACAATCTATTGTTAAGATAGGTTGACAGAACGCCCAGCCAGACGGTTATTAGACCTTTGACCCTCACAGTCATGATGAGAGAAATCGATAATTGCATCATTATTACAGCTTTACGTTTTTTTTGTTTTTTTTTTACACGTAACGACATAAATAGACACCTCTCGCTGTTTTCCCCCGGACAACGAGGCATGAAAAGAAACGTTTCATAATAGTTCACATAGTGAAATCCTGTTTGATAACAGCATGCATTACTCTACGTGCTAATGCCTGATTGGACGGTTTGGTTTGATGTGGCTGATTCACATTCTGGTTCTTCTTCTTCTCCCATGTACGTCCAGTCTGACCTTCTGTATAGATGGAGTGGTGTTTGGAGCGGTCCGTTCTCCCTGGTTGGTGCTTGAGCACTGTCACGGTGGCTGAACACAGCCAGACAGACAGACAGACAGATAAGAAGGACACGTTTGACAATTTATTCCTGTAGTTGTGATGACATTGTGCAGACAATAGCCTACAGGAAAATTCACACATACCTTGTTCACCCTTTTCATTCCGCCTCAGCTAGAAAGCAATGTCAGAAATCCTTAGTTATTTCCAGCTACGTAAAAGTAGAATATACTATGACAGATTTCCTATTGAAATGGAGAATTAGAATAAACTTTGCCTTCCAATTTTGCACTTATATTCTTAAAAAACCCACAACTCCTAACTGCAAGGACCAAACCGCCGCACCCCGACCTAAATCACTACGCCAGTCAGTGTACCTGATATTATATACAATTCCAGGCTGATCGTTTCAAAGAAATGACTCTCAGACAGCTTAAATGGGAAAGGCGAGTGTAATGAGATAATCCTATTTTCCCTCACCCCTGTCGCCATGGCCTCCGTTTCTCATGTTGTTGTCCTCTTCCTCAGCAGCATCATCTACTTTAGGACCGAGACCCAAAGAAAGTGAGACATTTTATTTTCAAACCTAGAGATGTCGACCAATCACAGGCAGCCACGAGGTCAAGTGCCATTCAACTAACCTGAGTGGAGTTCTTTGACCAATGATGACATGGTGTTTGTTATTGAATCTGCAGCAACCAGGAGGTCGTTACGAAGATTTCTAGGTACACCTGAAAGACAGAGGACACTTTAACGATGGAGTCGGTGATTTCTGGCCACAGAATGCCAATGTTGCAGTGTCACACCAAAATGGGTCCCCAAATATATGTGCCCGTTAAACTTCTATTGATTTTACAGCCCAAACTTATGCAGTACCATTGACTGAAACAAAGGTAAAAATATAAAAAACAGACAACAGACATGAGACCGTTGACCAGGGATATATGAGACCTGTTTTTATTGGGCTGGTAACCGGTTTATCATAGCAATAATGCACTCCTGGGTTTTGTGGGTTTTTATTGCCAATTTACTACTGCTAAGGCCTTCATCCACACACATAACAGTCTAAATATAGCTCTTAGCTGTTGAATATTGGCCATATAGCAAATCCCCTGTGTCTTATTGCAGAAATATTCCCCAGCATGTAAAACAGGATGACATTACAGAATAACACAGCACATTTCCAACCAAAACCAGACATAATTGAAACCAGTTTTCTCCATTGAGCAGGTATCCAGGACGTACCCTGAGCGAAGGCCTCCAGCACGTCGCCCCCGACCCCAGCCAGGCAGTCCTGGGGTGTGTGGGTAGGGGTGGACCCAGCTGAGGTGGAGCGGATGGGCATGGGCATGGAGCAGCCGGCACCGTGACTGGGGGAGGAGTGGGGTGAACCCCCGGTCTGTGTCTGACAAGTAAGACGGGCATTACCATCAGTGAAACGTTAAATCGTATGGCCAAAAATATATGAAGACACCTGACCATCGCACCTTTATGTTGGAAATCCCATTCCAAAACTGTGTGCATTAATAGAGTGATTCCCCCCTTTGCACCTATCACAGCTGCCACTCTTCTGGAAGGGCTTTTCACAAGATTTTGGACTATGCATTGCAAATCCATGTGCAAATTTCACAAACTGACTTGTGGCCTAAATGGCATCGTACGACAGTGCCACGTTTAAAGTCATTGAGCCCAGTTCAGTTCGGCCCATTATACAGGAGATTTTATGGTTATGTGCTGGATTGAATGGTTGTGGCTGAAACACCTAAACTCAATAATTAGTAGTGGCATCCACATACTTTTGGCCATATAGTGAATCTATATGGGACTTATTCACATATATACATTTTTTACATTGTTGCCGAGGCACTCTGTTTGAACAAAAATTATTTGTGGTTGTCACAGTTATTTTAGGAGCGGTGTTCCGCTATGAATAAAAGCGTCTGCTAGATGTCTAACCCAGCGCCCGACCGTCTTACAGATTTAATGTCTGTGATGTTATGCTTTTAAGAATCAGCATCTAGTTTAATAGGTACTGGGTCTGACCCCCCTCTGTTTCCAGAACAGTTGGAATTCTTCAAGGCATGGACTTTACAAGGTGTCAGAAACGTTCCGCACGGATGTTGGTCCGCGCTGATGCAATAGCATGACACTCGAGTAAACTCAACCTCCAGTCCTCCTCGTGAATTCAGTTTCAGACAATACATGACCATGTTCCATTAACCGGCTAAAAGAATTTGCGCAACGAAGTGTAGTTGTGAAAAAATGCACACGGTCAACACCAGATACGCAGTGCCAAGAGACCTGACATGGGCCAGGACCAGTGCTTGGACGTGTCCCTGGACATGAGCCACAGGGTGGTCGTCTGCTGCAGTCGTCCAACCTTGAAACGAGCCAGAGGCTTGTGCTCGTTGTGATACTGTCCTATACACTGAAAAAAACACACTTATTTGTGCTGCACCGCTGTCAGCTTCTATTACAATTGCCCTTCTCATGACCCACGACCAACAGGATCCAACCAGTGTAGACGGCCGCACACATTTTAGACTGATGTTGGACTGGCGCACACCAAGGACCAATGCTTTCACCCATCGAATGCAAAATCGATTTCTAATGTTGCCCATTCGAATGTTCAACCCAATTGTCACTGAATGGTATAGACCTGATTAGCTGGTTACTGAGTGTAGGGAGCCATAGGAAACTATCCACCGACGATGGATAATACATTCTAGTCCAGGAAACAAATACTGCTAAAGCATATCAACAACCTGGGAAGTTAGTTTAACTAGTATGAGGCCTAGACCATCCCCTGGTATATTTAGTGTCGCTAAGACCAAACACACACACACATATGTACCTACACTACCTCTCTGTTACAGAGCCTCTACAGCTCTAAAAGCTAATGAGAACCACGTGTTAGCATGTCTGTCTACAAGCATGTCTGTCTACAAGCATGTCTGTCTGCGGGAGTAAAGACGGAACTGTGCTGTGCTGCCTTGAGGGACACTGTGTCCCTCCCAACGTTGGGGTGTGGTGGATA
This sequence comes from Dallia pectoralis, assembly GCA_029465975.1. Lineage (NCBI taxonomy): Eukaryota > Metazoa > Chordata > Actinopteri > Esociformes > Umbridae > Dallia > Dallia pectoralis. Next base: position 1,950,737 of record CM055754.1, read on the forward strand.
AGAAGAAAAGAGGAGAAAAGGGGTTCTACAGGGCCAGGGGCTAAACCTGGGTTCAAACGCCACTCCGATCATTTCAGAAACCTAATCTGTGCTTGATTGAGCCTGCCTAGCTAAAACAACATTACAGCGATACAGTGTCCAGAAACAGTACCTCAGCTGGCACACCTTACTCCACACTAAAGTTGTCTGAAGGATTCTGGGTAGGCCTTCGTTTGAACCCAGACCTGCATCGGTCCAGGGCCATTTGGCTCCAGGACCGGCTGGAGATGGTTAACATGAGTGGAAATCTTTGATTAAAGGAACTTGCCTCAGACGCTTGTTTGACTAAAAAAGTAATACACGGTGTAGTGCAAATGTTGCCAAATAACCTAGTCAACTATTTAGGATTGTAGTAACACATCATCATCTAGGGTTTCCCCTCGGTGGAGGTCAAACATAGCTAAAAAAGAATTTCAGCTAGTTGGATATTACCCTCTTCTCTAATCAAATAGAGTATCAAGTTATTTAAACGGTATGTATTTACTTTAGGTAACGTGTCAATTATCTATAGGGAAAGTGCACTGCTTCACACACGACTAGAGCCGGAAAATCCACATCCGGTGGAAAGGCAGAACGGAAAACGAGTTGTTTGAAACAGTATCTGAGATGCATCTCCGCACACATTCAGGCAGAGAGTGCAACCATGGTGAGTGATTGAGCGTGTGGGACTGGTCGGACGTATTGCTCAGACAGCTGCTGTATTGCAATTGAATCATCGTCTGGCGGCGAGAACCTTCCTGGACAAGAGGAAATGCAAACGTCTAATGTATTCACGGGTTGAAAGGCTTCAGGAGTTTGTAATTTCCGACGCAATAAGTCAGACAAGATTTGTCCCGGTGAAAGACGCATTCAACCCCCCGGGAAAAAAGCATCTCCATTAATTATAATAAAAATAACACTGGCGATTTCCTCCTGGAGCAGAATTCTTCTCCCGCTACTGAAACAAATGAAGATATGGCATCTGTGTGTGTGAACGTATAATTAACTGAATGGAGAAACACTCACCTGTTTCTGCTCCTCGTCCTATCGGTGATGAGATCGCAGTGTGGGAGAAGAAAGAAGTGACCGAAGATAAAAAGAAAGACAAGAGTCAGGTGCTTCAGAAACAGGAGAGAACGACTCGCGTATTCATTCAGGTCCTTTGAAGGAGACTAGCACAAACTCGACAGTTCTCTAAAATAATAAAAACACCACGGTAGGTGTTCGACCAACACTCGATGACAGTGAAATAAATTAAGTTGATACTGAAAATACAAGCGCGTTGCGAAAGACAACGACAGCATTTTAATGTCAGCAAAACAAGCAGACTGAGGTGTTGGCGCCAGCTGACCCCCTGTGGTGTTAGACTGTAATGGCGGGGTACCTTAAGTAACCTCATCAGGCCCTCCAGCTGACCCCCTGTGGTGTTAGACTGTAATGGCGGGGTACCTTAAGTAACCTCATCAGGCCCTCCAGCTGACCCCCTGTGGTGTTAGACTGTAATGGCGGGGTACCTTAAGTAACCTCATCAGGCCCTCCAGCTGACCCCCTGTGGTGTTAGACTGTAATGGCGGGGTACCTTAAGTAACCTGATCAGGCCCTCCAGCTGACCCCCTGTGGTGTTAGACTGTAATGGCGGGGTACCTTAAGTAACCTCATCAGGCCCTCCAGCTGAACCCCTGTGGTGTTAGACTGTAATGGCGGGGTACCTTAAGTAACCTGATCAGGCCCTCCAGCTGAACCCCTGTGGTGTTAGACTGTAATGGCGGGGTACCTTAAGTAACCTCATCAGGCCCTCCAGCTGAACCCCTGTGGTGTTAGACTGTAATGGCGGGGTACCTTAAGTAACCTGATCAGGCCCTCCAGCTGAACCCCTGTGGTGTTAGACTGTAATGGCGGGGTACCTTAAGTAACCTCATCAGGCCCTCCAGCTGAACCCCTGTGGTGTTAGACTGTAATGGCGGGGTACCTTAAGTAACCTCATCAGGCCCTCCAGCTGTACCATCAGCTCCCGTCTGCTCTCCTGTAGCGCCGACATGCGTCTCTCCAGCTCATCTTTCCGGTGCCTAGTGTTCCACAGTCACACACACACCTGACTGTCAGACACTACTGTCTCCTAAAATACAGTCCACATGGTGTTTCTTCTCAGAAGACAACCGAGTGGCGCTGAAGAAAGTACGTTTTTTTAATCAATAATGGTTATAAGGAGATTAAAAGAAAGATTAGGTTGTGTGTAGGACAAAAAAAGTACCTAATAGAATTGGATAAAAAGGTATCTGTTTCTCAGTTAAACAAAGGCCAGTAATGACAGACTTTCCATTAAGCTTGGTCAGCCTCCAGGTAAACAGCAAGAGACAAGTGAACCAGAGATAAACAAGGGAGACTAAGAGATCTCACGCCCTCAGATTTGTTAGTTAAACAGAAGTCGTTGAACCACGCAGACAAGACTTAGACCGGACCGCAATCAAAAAAAATATATAGGTAAACTGTGTGAATGAATTATCTTGATTTAAAAGGAATCTTTAGACTCAACACACACATCGCCGACTCAATGTGATGACAACAACTGAACCATTGGTGAAGAGGAACTCCCCCTGGTGGTCAAGTAGAGAGCTAACTATAATAATGTCTCAAACATGACAAAGTGGGAGTGCAAAGAAACGCCTGAAATAATATCCCTTATTTAACGCTCTTGACCAGAAGGTCGAAAATAATTTCTTCTCTTTTGCGCCGTGTAACCGATCCAGGACAAGAGGGGTTAAGACGTTGCCTTGTTAACACCCATAAACGGAAGTCTCTCTGTCACTGGCTGTCTCTCTGTCACCTCTTAAAAAACTGAACTTCCTGTGGCAGGTGGGTCGTGAAAGGTTATGACATGCGTCTTGTCCAACAGCACATCCACAAACATTTAACTCTCACGAACATAAGTACAGATGTGTAGAGATAGAATAGCCTGGTAAAATTACCCTGTACTATAGTAGTTGGTAAATATACGAGTACCTCAGGAGTCTAAGTTCGGCCAGAAGGGTCGGGTTTTGCTGGGCTTTCTCCGGCGTGGGCTGGGAGGCCTGCTCGTGCTCCAGACGCAGCCTCTGGATCTCCTGAAGGATCTCTCTGAGGGACCAAAATACACCACAAAATGGAAATTTAAAATCTGCATATTTTTTAAAGCCTGTCCGAGGGATTCACAGACATAATCTTAAAAATATATTTTTCCCCAACACATTCTTATATGAGCATGCCATACTTTTTACCCGATGAACTAAATGACAAGTACGTATTTATTAATAGAGTGCCAATCAAATACATTCCCACCTGTTTTTGTTCTCTAGCTCCGCAATTAGCTGCCTCTGTTGTTTGTTGGCATCAAAGTTGAAACTCAGATCCGTTGGAGGACATTGCTGAAAGACAAAATGACTGTTAAAAACCGAATGAACAAAGAATAAAAGAGAATAAAAGAAATACATCATGCCGGATTTACCCGTGAGAATCCAAAGTAAAACGCGTGGTGGCATATATTTATTTTGCCAAAATGAGACGTAATTTCTAGCCTTACAGTCTGATAATTTCTCGAATTAGTTGTTTTCTTATTCTCTGGTGACCAGGTTCGTGATGTTATCCGATGTGACTTTGAATCTGTCTTAATGGACATCCTGTGTTTATGTAACCGGGTTGTGATAGGCATGACCCTGTGATCTGGCCCCGCCCCTAGCTGTTCAAGGGGTTAAAGGTTGACAGGAAGTTCTGTTGGTTTCTGCTGAAATCACCAGTTGAGCAGCGAGGGGATGTGTGTCAATGCACTTTACCTGGTAGGTTATACTCTATGTTAATGTGTCTGTGTGTTTTAATGTGTTTGTTGTTGTGTTTGGGTTGTTGCTGGTACTTGGCCTATGTCACTGTTTTATGAAGATGTCAGTTTGTACTTGAATACAATACGTTTTGTAACAAAGCTTATCCTAGTCTGTGCCTCTGTTAAGGAGGACAAACCTAAGTGCTCTGTGTAGAGGTTACACTCACACCCAGGCCAAATACATCCAAACCTGGCTACTCACTGTGGAGTTGCCCGCCTCGGCTGCCAACCGGGCTGCATAGCGGGCAATGAGACGGTGCTCTTCGTCCAGTCGGCTGGGACTCTCTAGGACACTGGATGGAAGGAGGGACGGGGGAATGCAATACATTTTAATATCTCGTACGACATGGAACACGTGGGGACTAATAATGCCACGGATGTAATAGCTTAGGGGGTCACTGTTTCATCGTTCTCAGATCCCGACACGGTCATCGTGATTCTCCGGGGTTCGCAGTGGGAACGCCAATACAATGATGTGACACGTGTGCCATCTGGTCCCGTCACCGCTGCTCATTCCGAAATCATTTACCCGAATATGTCGTGGCTTGTCACCCGGACATGTGGTCAGAACAGATGATCGGACGGATGCAGTCTCCTCGCTCACTGGTCCGCAATGAGGAGTAAAGCATCGCTCCCCATCTGTCTCACAGATTCTCCCCCCCACCCTTTCTGTCGCTCATTTTGACTGACAGGGAGATTAGTAATGACTATTACACTCTCACGATCTAGATGGAAATGAATTCAACCCCCCTACTGCAGCATCTGTCAAACCTCAGCTCGGGCTTAACATCCAGTCTCTGAACATCTCTCGGAAACAGATTGAGTTTCTGAGAGGTCGGTCCCAGTTGAGGCCAAAGTCTGACTTCAACGGCATTGGGTTTTACAGTGCCTCCGTAACACTGTCGTGGAACGGCATGTTTGAAGGCAGTTCTCTATCTATTACTGTTGCAGTCACTCTACGCTTTCAGCTTTGCATCAATAGAGTGTTTGAGTCTAGCGAAACGGCCTTAGAAGTCTAAATTTAGTCAGAGAGGTCAGTTCTGTTTGAAACATGCTCAAGTCTAAGCGCCTGGTCCTGTTGCACATCTACTGCTGCACTTCGGGTTGGAATCTAGCCACACTGATCTTTAAAAAGAACCTTGTCAATCTTTCTAAACAATGCAAAACAAAGACAAATAAAAAAAGCAGATGATGCCTTAATTTCCTCCATCGAAAATCTATATTGAGTTTCTGTGACGTCCCGTGGTCCTAGAGTTACATCCGTGTACATCAGTGGAAAGTACAAAGAAGACCCCTGTGCCCCGGTTAGAGCTCAGCTGTGAGCTGTTCAGTTCCTCTACCACGCCACTCTGACCAACTAATGCAGACCACAGCCTGGTCCCAGATTGGTCTGTGTTGGTTCACAAAAGTCACTCGAGTACATCAAGCAACCCGGCATGAAATCCTTCCAATCCACCAAGGTCCCATCTACTGTATCCAACCTAAAAGCCAAATCCAGTTAACCCTCTGCGAACTGTTCCGAACCTCCGTGAATAAAGCATCTTGCCCTAAATAGGTGAAATGTACACAATGACACGAAACAAAAACACTGATTGGTCAGATGATGACACGTTTACAAGCAATTAGAAATAAACTTTTCATGACCAATCTGCATGAATTGAGATAAGGTGTATGTTAATAAGCTATGTTGCATCTGGGGAGGAGTGTCCCACCACGAGATATTTTCAGATCAGTCCCTAAAGCAAATTAATACTATATTGACAAATATACTTTAATCTGGGTTTGGCCCGGCACATGAACACATAAATCATTAGGGACACTTAGCAGCCACTATCAAAACGCAAAATATCCAAGTATGATTTTTCACTTCTATGGTTCTGCGTAAGTACAAGGTTGTAAATAAAAATTTCTGGGCAAAGATGGAGGGAGAAGACGCGTTTTCAGCTCACCAGGCAGACAGAAAAGACCCGGTTTGAGTGCTACTGGGCCTCCGAAAACAAAGTCTCCAATAATCAACTGTCTTTGCTCAAATCGCCGTTCAAATTATCGGATCCCTTAAACAAAATAAAGACTTATCAACTGGAATCCTTGATGATATCTGGCAAAGTGCAAAAACGTGTAATAATGAGAAAAAAAGTACAGTGTTAGATAACATAGTTATTGTATAACTATTTTTTTGATCTACGATCTCTCGATATCTTGTGTATCTACAAAACAGTCGGGGAACACACTTAAAACCTTAAGGTTCCTCGTTGATACCGTGTAGCTAAGCGAGAGTGAGCTAAAGCACAGTCCCAATATTCATCTGAAGTGACATCACTGACTCCCAGGCTCTTCAAATGAGAGGAAGCCAATTAAACTGAACAAAGCTATAATTATATGGTTTAATATTTACAAACCAAATGTGACAGCGTGTCACCTTACACAGTTAGACGCTAGGCTAAGAAGCCCTGGGGAGAAACAGGCTGCTATGCTGCTTAGCAAACTCACGCGTACGTGAACGCATTCATTCACACGCACACGCACACACACCATCCCTCAGACTGGCTCTGATTAGATAATATGGGAGAAAACGCTACCATATCCCACTGCCTCCAAAAGGACACTGAATCTACAGCCTAAACGCTAAAGTTAGCCTTGGATATCTCTGTTCATTGAACTCAACGATGTAGGGGCCTAAGATTGAACTGATCCAGCTACTCGCAGGCTAAAAGGTCAAGACAAAGGTGTTAAGGTTCCTCTGAAACTCGTCAAAGTGAAATCACTGGGTGCTTGCTTTTCTCAGCCCGAACAGTGCCACGGACAGTACTCACACACACACACACACACTTACATGTTCCTCCATCCATCTCCCATTGACCTCTCTTGTCTAAACACACACAGCATTATCTAGCTAGCGATTAGCAAATGCCTGGGGTGACCTTAACCCAGCAAGTCAGTTTCCCTTAGTCTGCCTGCAGAAACAAATCTAGACACGGTGTGTGTGCGTGTGAATGTGTGATCGCCTAGAGGAGAATTAGTTCTGCATCTTGCGTCTCAACTGCCCAGGGCTGCCAATGACTGACCACATTACAGTAAGGCATCAGGCAAATAATCAAACTGCCTAATCTGTTCTACTAGAAATGACAGCGCCACAACGCAGTCCGACCTCCTACATGTCACTGAAATCCAGGCCCCGGTGGTGTTAAATAAATAATAATGACTTCTCTGAGAGGCTGTTCGGGAGACAGATCGGAACCGGCGGAGCAGTTTGTCAACGACGGTGCTTTGGGAGGGCAAATACCTCCGCATGGACGTCAGGAGTTGGGTTAGGTATGAGAAATACGGGGGGATACGAGAAGAGCTTTTTCCTGAGGCACTTACCTTTTATTAGGAGTGGGCGTCCCAGAGGACATGAGCATTGTGTTGTTCTCGTTGTCGGCCACTGGCTTCGGCTGACTACAGCGGAACACAAGATCGCACTGCTTCAATGCTACGCTACGGGATGGATGAAGACACGGACGCTGTTTACTGAGATGAGCCGACAGGTTGGGAAAGAGGACGTCTGCATGAACATGTAAATTACTGTGAGGCGCAGGTATAATCAGGCAATCAAGGCATCTAGAATCGGATGGCATTTTCTTTAGGTTATCCATATTATATGTGTATCAACTGTGTTTACACACGATTGCTACCACTTGCGCTGTATGAGTCAATCAATTGTGTTCTATAGAGTAATAGACTTCACATTTCTATTCAAAGGTTAAAAACAGGGTCAAAAGCAGAAAATTAACCTGATAAAGTATGTTTTTTGGTCAGGAACAGGGAAACGAAAAGTGACATTGCAACGGAAAAGAGAATTTGGATGAGTAAACCAAAGAAAGTCCATCAGGCCACTGTATAAAGCCTGCCATCCACTTCCTTTGATCCAAATTACAATACTTTTTTAAAGGGCGATAGTGTGCAATTCATAATACATTTTCTGCTGCTTGGAGCAAAGAACTAACGCAACAAATCCTTAAATATTGAATCACCTGCAGTCTTTCAAATTCACAAATGAAAAAACAACAGTTGCAAAGTACATTTCTCCATTTCTCGCTGTTTCTTAGACCGGACATCCCTTCCACTAAAGAAAACTGGCCCAACTTGTGTTACACTCCTCATATGACAGCAACTGTTCTAATACACCCCATCTATATCTCGCTCTCTCTCTTTTCATATTCATCTCTCTCTCATCCATTAGCAATCTGCACTACATCCCTCTTTGTAGGTAACAGCTACGAGCCTTGAACAATTTAAACAGGCTTAAGAACTGACATCCCAGAAGTATTCAGCAAACTGTTTGTTTCCCACAAAAACGCTCGAAAAAATGCCCGAACTCCGTGTCACTGAACCGTTCGTCTAAAAAGGTTTTTCGATATTCTGTATTTACAAAGACTTCTTCATCAACCGGTTATTAGTATGCGTACGTACAGCCCATTATTCATTCCACAATAATCGTCTCTATGAACACTAGGGAATAACCATTACTGCTCTGCATTAGTATTCATCATAGTATACATTATTCACTCAAAGTACTACTCATGAGTATAAGTAAGCACCCTGGGGGGTCAGCAGAGTATTTGCATAACCATGAAAATTCAATATTCTATCCCACCTGAAGTCGAGCTTTTACTTTGCAAACACACTACGGGATACATTTTTTAAACCTCCACATGCAAACACAAATCCCAAAAATGAAATGCTGATTCTGTCCAGGTAAGTAAAGGCAGAGTGGACTCTGACGTGCTTAAAAATTAACGCCAAATCGAAAATAAAAAATATTCAAGAATACCTATTTTAAATATATTGCACATTTCTAGTCTTGTCAAAGGCTGACAAACAACTAAAATCTTCAACCGAATCTCTAACCCTAACTCGATGTCCATCAGTGTGAAACAGGCGCATGCACGTTCATCAGACAGATAATTCTAGATAATCACTTAGCGGAAACCCAAATCAGAAGTTCAGAGTTGTCACTCACCACCTTTTGAGGCTAGATTGAACGTGTCCAGCTGATGCCTAGCCAAATGTATCCAGCTATCCAAATGCTGCTGTCACCAGCTTCCTATCCTGGTTTGCTCTGCCTTCAACTGAGCCAGCAGCATCTCATTGCACTACACTGCTGCGGTCTCCAAGGAGACCAGGCAGTCACATGACTCTATGACGATGCAGTCAGACTCTCTCTCTCTCACACACCACACACCCACACACACACACACACACACACTCAACGGTCCAGCTAGATTTGGCTTCTGTTTTTAAACCAGCATAAACACTGATTGGTCAGATGATGACACGTTTACAAGCAATTAGAAATAAACTTTTCATGACCAATCTGCATGAATTGAGATAAGGTGTATGTTAATAAGCTATGTTGCATCTGGGGAGGAGTGTCCCACCACGAGATATTTTCAGATCAGTCCCTAAAGCAAATTAATACTATATTGACAAATATACTTTAATCTGGGTTTGGCCCGGCACATGAACACATAAATCATTAGGGACACTTAGCAGCCACTATCAAAACGCAAAATATCCAAGTATGATTTTTCACTTCTATGGTTCTGCGTAAGTACAAGGTTGTAAATAAAAATTTCTGGGCAAAGATGGAGGGAGAAGACGCGTTTTCAGCTCACCAGGCAGACAGAAAAGACCCGGTTTGAGTGCTACTGGGCCTCCGAAAACAAAGTCTCCAATAATCAACTGTCTTTGCTCAAATCGCCGTTCAAATTATCGGATCCCTTAAACAAAATAAAGACTTATCAACTGGAATCCTTGATGATATCTGGCAAAGTGCAAAAACGTGTAATAATGAGAAAAAAAGTACAGTGTTAGATAACATAGTTATTGTATAACTATTTTTTTGATCTACGATCTCTCGATATCTTGTGTATCTACAAAACAGTCGGGGAACACACTTAAAACCTTAAGGTTCCTCGTTGATACCGTGTAGCTAAGCGAGAGTGAGCTAAAGCACAGTCCCAATATTCATCTGAAGTGACATCACTGACTCCCAGGCTCTTCAAATGAGAGGAAGCCAATTAAACTGAACAAAGCTATAATTATATGGTTTAATATTTACAAACCAAATGTGACAGCGTGTCACCTTACACAGTTAGACGCTAGGCTAAGAAGCCCTGGGGAGAAACAGGCTGCTATGCTGCTTAGCAAACTCACGCGTACGTGAACGCATTCATTCACACGCACACGCACACACACCATCCCTCAGACTGGCTCTGATTAGATAATATGGGAGAAAACGCTACCATATCCCACTGCCTCCAAAAGGACACTGAATCTACAGCCTAAACGCTAAAGTTAGCCTTGGATATCTCTGTTCATTGAACTCAACGATGTAGGGGCCTAAGATTGAACTGATCCAGCTACTCGCAGGCTAAAAGGTCAAGACAAAGGTGTTAAGGTTCCTCTGAAACTCGTCAAAGTGAAATCACTGGGTGCTTGCTTTTCTCAGCCCGAACAGTGCCACGGACAGTACTCACACACACACACACACACTTACATGTTCCTCCATCCATCTCCCATTGACCTCTCTTGTCTAAACACACACAGCATTATCTAGCTAGCGATTAGCAAATGCCTGGGGTGACCTTAACCCAGCAAGTCAGTTTCCCTTAGTCTGCCTGCAGAAACAAATCTAGACACGGTGTGTGTGCGTGTGAATGTGTGATCGCCTAGAGGAGAATTAGTTCTGCATCTTGCGTCTCAACTGCCCAGGGCTGCCAATGACTGACCACATTACAGTAAGGCATCAGGCAAATAATCAAACTGCCTAATCTGTTCTACTAGAAATGACAGCGCCACAACGCAGTCCGACCTCCTACATGTCACTGAAATCCAGGCCCCGGTGGTGTTAAATAAATAATAATGACTTCTCTGAGAGGCTGTTCGGGAGACAGATCGGAACCGGCGGAGCAGTTTGTCAACGACGGTGCTTTGGGAGGGCAAATACCTCCGCATGGACGTCAGGAGTTGGGTTAGGTATGAGAAATACGGGGGGGGATACGAGAAGAGCTTTTTTCCTGAGGCACTTACCTTTTATTAGGAGTGGGCGTCCCAGAGGACATGAGCATTGTGTTGTTCTCGTTGTCGGCCACTGGCTTCGGCTGACTACAGCGGAACACAAGATCGCACTGCTTCAATGCTACGCTACGGGATGGATGAAGACACGGACGCTGTTTACTGAGATGAGCCGACAGGTTGGGAAAGAGGACGTCTGCATGAACATGTAAATTACTGTGAGGCGCAGGTATAATCAGGCAATCAAGGCATCTAGAATCGGATGGCATTTTCTTTAGGTTATCCATATTATATGTGTATCAACTGTGTTTACACACGATTGCTACCACTTGCGCTGTATGAGTCAATCAATTGTGTTCTATAGAGTAATAGACTTCACATTTCTATTCAAAGGTTAAAAACAGGGTCAAAAGCAGAAAATTAACCTGATAAAGTATGTTTTTTGGTCAGGAACAGGGAAACGAAAAGTGACATTGCAACGGAAAAGAGAATTTGGATGAGTAAACCAAAGAAAGTCCATCAGGCCACTGTATAAAGCCTGCCATCCACTTCCTTTGATCCAAATTACAATACTTTTTTTAAAGGGCGATAGTGTGCAATTCATAATACATTTTCTGCTGCTTGGAGCAAAGAACTAACGCAACAAATCCTTAAATATTGAATCACCTGCAGTCTTTCAAATTCACAAATGAAAAAACAACAGTTGCAAAGTACATTTCTCCATTTCTCGCTGTTTCTTAGACCGGACATCCCTTCCACTAAAGAAAACTGGCCCAACTTGTGTTACACTCCTCATATGACAGCAACTGTTCTAATACACCCCATCTATATCTCGCTCTCTCTCTTTTCATATTCATCTCTCTCTCATCCATTAGCAATCTGCACTACATCCCTCTTTGTAGGTAACAGCTACGAGCCTTGAACAATTTAAACAGGCTTAAGAACTGACATCCCAGAAGTATTCAGCAAACTGTTTGTTTCCCACAAAAACGCTCGAAAAAATGCCCGAACTCCGTGTCACTGAACCGTTCGTCTAAAAAGGTTTTTCGATATTCTGTATTTACAAAGACTTCTTCATCAACCGGTTATTAGTATGCGTACGTACAGCCCATTATTCATTCCACAATAATCGTCTCTATGAACACTAGGGAATAACCATTACTGCTCTGCATTAGTATTCATCATAGTATACATTATTCACTCAAAGTACTACACATGAGTATAAGTAAGCACCCTGGGGGTCAGCAGAGTATTTGCATAACCATGAAAATTCAATATTCTATCCCACCTGAAGTCGAGCTTTTACTTTGCAAACACACTACGGGATACATTTTTAAACCTCCACATGCAAACACAAATCCCAAAAATGAAATGCTGATTCTGTCCAGGTAAGTAAAGGCAGAGTGGACTCTGACGTGCTTAAAAATTAACGCCAAATCGAAAATAAAAATATTCAAGAATACCTATTTTAAATATATTGCACATTTCTAGTCTTGTCAAAGGCTGACAAACAACTAAAATCTTCAACCGAATCTCTAACCCTAACTCGATGTCCATCAGTGTGAAACAGGCGCATGCACGTTCATCAGACAGATAATTCTAGATAATCACTTAGCGGAAACCCAAATCAGAAGTTCAGAGTTGTCACTCACCACCTTTTGAGGCTAGATTGAACGTGTCCAGCTGATGCCTAGCCAAATGTATCCAGCTATCCAAATGCTGCTGTCACCAGCTTCCTATCCTGGTTTGCTCTGCCTTCAACTGAGCCAGCAGCATCTCATTGCACTACACTGCTGCGGTCTCCAAGGAGACCAGGCAGTCACATGACTCTATGACGATGCAGTCAGACTCTCTCTCTCTCACACACCACACACCCCACACACACACACACACACACTCAACGGTCCAGCTAGATTTGGCTTCTGTTTTTAAACCAGCATAAACACTGATTGGTCAGATGATGACACGTTTACAAGCAATTAGAAATAAACTTTTCATGACCAATCTGCATGAATTGAGATAAGGTGTATGTTAATAAGCTATGTTGCATCTGGGGAGGAGTGTCCCACCACGAGATATTTTCAGATCAGTCCCTAAAGCAAATTAATACTATATTGACAAATATACTTTAATCTGGGTTTGGCCCGGCACATGAACACATAAATCATTAGGGACACTTAGCAGCCACTATCAAAACGCAAAATATCCAAGTATGATTTTTCACTTCTATGGTTCTGCGTAAGTACAAGGTTGTAAATAAAAATTTCTGGGCATAGATGGAGGGAGAAGACGCGTTTTCAGCTCACCAGGCAGACAGAAAAGACCCGGTTTGAGTGCTACTGGGCCTCCGAAAACAAAGTCTCCAATAATCAACTGTCTTTGCCAGCATCTTTGTGGCAGAGTAGTGTGAGCCCTGTGGGCCCAGATAACAACTTAATATCCGTTGACGGGGACGGAATCGAAGATTAGTCACTTTCCCCGTTTGGGAATACGATCCAGCAACTTTTTAGTTACACATTCACCTGCCTCCCTGACTAAGAGACATGTTCATGTTTTAATAAGATTTCAGGGCTGCTTTACGTTTACTGAATCTATTCAAACCAAAAATCTTACCTTCAACCACCTAACTTTAACGGAATAAATGTACATACACCTATAAGGCTATAACATTTCTGGAATATTCTTGACGATTCATGAGTTTTTACAAAGTAGGAAAATGCTTACACACACTCATACATTGGGAAACACATTCAGCTTTTTATCCTGACCTCTAGAATGTATTGTTTTTCATGCTATATTTTTATAGAAGTGCAGAAGAGCTTTCTAAAATAAATACATTTACATATCTTTACATCTCCTTGCCCCAGCCACCACAAACACAGGGTCTGTTGTGTAACCCGGGATAATAAATACAGAACTGTACCAACCTCTGAATTCTCTATACATAAATTACTTCTATTTCTGGAAGAAATGCTGTGGTATAGAGAGAAGAGATAGAGATGACAATTTTATTGACCTGCTCGAGCATGTTTTATTCCCTGTTTTACTTGTTATTCCCACACCCATTTTGTCATATTCCGTTGTATCTACAAGCCTGGCTCATCGCAACAACTTTAAACACATTCCGGAGAGTTGAAGATCACGTTATGCCTTCCTCCAAGGCCACAGCAGCAAACCTTTTACCCACACTGCGATTCAAACCAGAAAGACACATCGGTCGAACTGTGCGCGCGCATACTCACCTGACGACCTCAGTTTGCTTTGAAGGGGTCCTTCTGATGTCGTTAGAGCATGATCAAACCAGGAAATGCCTGATCCACTCACGGAGACGCAAGCCAATTTGCCACATGGTGCTTCCAAGCAGCACGTTAGTTACCGCCACAAACAAAACTCAAACCTTGTGATGGTCAACCCTTTGCTATAAAAGAGTGTCCTTTGGCCATTGAGCCATCTGAGTAGCCTGGGAGGATGTTTCCCTACTGTGTCTGAGGTCAGCAGTTCTTTGTGCTGTGAAAGTGTGTTTCACTAACGCAATTATATGCCTTTACTCAGTAGCATTAATGTGACTGGCTATCGGCCCCTGGCCTTCAGGGTGATACGTTGATTAATGCCACACTAGACTAACTTCACACTAGAGCCGTCTCCCTGCCTGTCTTTCACCACCTCTCACTGTCTCCTTCTGTCTCTCAATATCTCTGCTAAAATACAAAATGTAAATGTAAAAAAGTAGGAATTATGAATAAACTGTTTATCGGGGCGTTTAAAGATCTGCAACTGTAATAGCTTCGCCATAACTTGTATGTCTAAATCTAATTGCTATAGATGACACATGGATATTTTGTGTTTGGCCTGTGGCTTTAAAGACAGGGGAGATAAGGCTGTTCTTTTATAATTTCCCCAGCATATCAGTTTTGCATCTATCTCTGCCTGCTGAGATCTCCATTTCACCCTTTACCTGAAATCTGTAAGATGGAAACGCATTATATTATATATTCAATCTGCCGTCCACTGCTTCCTGGCAATGCACTCGTTTTCTCAATCTGTCAATATTCCTGTCATACAATCCCATTGATCACATCACGCTAACAGCAAAGTGAATTACAGAGCTATTTCCTAGATCGCAGTGGCAGTGATAGGATTTGTATCGACTAGGAGAACGAGGCAACCAATAGAACCACGGGAGACCTCCTGACATTCCGCAGTCGACCCATAAAAGCTGAGTCATGGTCGGATGGGGAAAATATTAACAGCTACGGTGAAAATTATCGGGTCACTAATAAATCATTTGTCCATGCAGCCGAGGCAGTGTTGGCTGATGACGCAAACAAGTATTACACGGTCATTTTCAATTTGCAAATCAACTGTGGCAGATAGTCCATTACAAAATCCTAACTCTGCATGTATGAATCCGATAGAGACTCCCTGTCAGTCTGAGAGAAACCACAACTCACGGTTTAGAGAGAGGAAATCACGGCGTGCCAAGCATCTCATACCGGCTGTCTGTCCCACAATAAGGAACCCGTCGCCACAATGGCTTCACAGTTCACACCCTAATCACTGACATCACCCGTTATCGCCTCTTCCTTCATTTATACGCAGACCCCCTTTATGGCCGACCATGTTGAAACATCGGTTCAATACAAACACCCTGATCCAAATTGCACAATGTTTCATTTCCGTTCAGGCCGATTTCGACTAGCATCTCGCAGAATAAATGTGTCTGAGATCTCAATGCCACTCTTACTATCTTTATAGGGCACTACCTTAGTAGGGATCCCTGGAATCAACGCACTTCATCAAGAATAGGGAACCATTTAGAACCCACATGGGGTTTGTAATTGTCTCCGGTTTCAATTTGAAACGTGGAAATGAAGAAGCCGCGTGCGAAACAAACAGACACACGTGTCCATCCGTTCACAGTCGAAACATGTATAGTCAAGTGTTGGGAAAGAACTGCACGGACCATAGAATTATATGATTTAGGTTTTACCGCCTGGAAATTACCTTTCAGACATGCTTCATGCTTTATTAAGACCCATAATACAGCACTAGTCGAACCCATTGTCTTGCTCATTGCTCATTATGTCTAATAAAGATGGGGTGCGCTTGATTTGCTGAAACCCACATTTATTGCCAGAAGAGATGGAGGGGGTGTCAGGCAGGGATGCATGGACAGTGATGAAAAAAGGGTGGAGCTCTGTGAATAACCCTCGTCCTGAGTCCATTCCAACTGCACTTGGGAGACCGCAACGGTAAGAAAGTGGCCCTGGTCCCAGATCTGCCTGTTGGTGCTGTCATGCCAAACAGGTCTCAAGAGTACATGGAAGCGTCCATTACCCGGCTTTATAACCTGCTCTGTGCTAATATCCATGAAATGGCATCCAAGAGAAAGCATGGGAATGCACTCTGTCCATTAACCATTCATAATACCCCTTGGTCCTTCGCTCGATATAGAGATCTAGTAAAGAAACATACAGTAATACGCGAAGACCCAGTCTGTTCTAACCCAACTGTGGTAGTGCTGTAAAATTTACACAGGGGACCTTAAAGACAAAGTACTTGTCTTTTCACAATAGTTTGTTTAATTTTTTTGTTATTTACCAGCTTTATTAGACATGGTTGAAGAAAGTGCTCAATTTTCCATAAGTCACTGGATGTTACATTTCCAGCATGACAGGACACTGTATTTGCCTACTTCAACCAGGCGCAGAGCGTGATTATCTGTTTACAAACCGTAAACAATATCCCACACCGTGCACCAAGACCCAGTGACTTTTATAACAAACATAATCACTGTTAGTTTCTGGATACAGATAAATCCAGGACTTTTAAAGGCACATCTAGGAATATGCTTCATCTCTGTCCAGAGGTTGCAAACGTATTGGGTGTACTCACACAGTGTGGGCCATGCTGTCCTGGCCTTTCTCTGACTGCTCAGGGAACACAGGGTGAGGTGGCTCTCCAATCGGCACACATCCCAGAGATTTACTGATGGCGTGGCTCAACTTTTTTGCGGGGGATTTCTGTAAGATAGGCAAAAGAGAGAAGATTATTTATATTATATTCTGTGGAGATTCTATTCATTTCCACAGAAAGTCGGCCATGGGAGATTCCACCTTGATTTTTTTTCCCAACAAGTATTTTTTCTCTAGTCAGTACATATGAATGGAAGGGGAAAGTGAACATTTAAAAAATAAATTGAAATGGAGCCTCTGTGGTTGTCATGCCTACCCAAGATGAGTGCTCCTTCATTTGATGCTGGTTGCTATGGGGACCGTTGGCATGGCCACGCCAAAAGCAGCTCTGACAGAGTTGGTAACCATGACACTGTTGGCACCGGTAACGGAACCCCATCATACTTTCACTCCGGCAGTAAGAACATTCCACGGGATGGAAGACTTGAAGTTTACGGGCAGAGGGACAGGGGGCATCAAAGAAGTTATCATATATATTTGGGCATTCAAAACTTGAACTCTGAAAGCCATGGTGAATGACAACGTCAACGTATACCGATCAAATGACAACACACTGGTAAAAAAGCTTATTTTGCGTTAGCATTAGCAAGGAGTTTATAATAGCATTAGGGTCACTCTGCAGGTTGGTAGTGAAGGGCTAATTAGGGCTGCATCCATGCTCTGCATTGCGTTAGCCGTGGATATTGGCTATACACCCCACCCAGTCATGCATACTTACTGAGTCGTACTAACTATAATATATAAGCACACACATTTATGTTTTACAACATCGCTCAATCTAAATGCTTTGAATAGACTGCGTATAAATAGTGCGCGGCAAAAAAATGGACTGTGAAAAATATAGCACAGAAAACAAAATGTAAATTGGGAAAACGTTACCATTTTCAACATTAGCTAGTCGATGCATGAGAGGTAGCCAGACCAGGCACTGAGGGGGAGGATCTGCCATTAAAATGTCCAAAAACGTGTTCAGCAAGATCTTCTTCTAGATACAAACCAAGATGCATTCCGTTATAAAGGTAGAATGTTCTAGATCCGCGGTGTCAAACCGGTTCCACGGAGGGCCGAGTGTCTGCGGGTTTTTGCTCTCACCGTGTACTTGATTGATTAATTAGGTCACTAATTGGTTAGGTTCCACCCTCACCTGGTCGTTTAAGTCTGAACTGAGAACCAACGCATGAAGAACATACATACGCTAGGACCTTCGTGGAATCGGTTTGACACCGCTGTTCTAGATGCAAACACAACAAGATGGAGTCAGACAGAATCCTGACAAACCGAGTTCCATTCAGTTAAACCGAGGTAACGCAACACAAAGCATTCATTTATAAGAACCGATTGGGAAAACGAACAGAAATCTCAGCGTCACCTGGACACAAACGGATGTGGATATTACTGGTAGTGACAATGGGCACATGCGAACTGGGACCCTATTCCCCATGTAGTGCACTACATTTGACCAGGGCCCACTGAGCACTACAAAGGCAATAGGGTGCCATTTGTGATGCATGACATAATGACTGAACCCCCAGGTGAATCCAACCTACCTGCTGAGGGAAGCACGTTCGTACGGAATGATCCGTGTATCCAAATGACGGGCCCTCAAACACTGCCGTGGGCAGCTTAAGAACCTCCCTCAAAAACTGGTCAAACTTAGGAAAGGCCATCACACCATTGGAGTCAGAGATTTGGGAAAAGATATCTGGGAGAAAGAGAGGACGGTTCGGGGTAGAGGGGTGCGTACACCAGAAGGGTGAGTAAAATGTATTATTTGTCGTACTGCAACCATGACATTAGTAGCCCAGTATAACTCAACAGCACCACCGTGTGTACCATTTAAGCAACTACAGCCAGGGTCAAAGAGGAGATTGCATCTAACTTGTATTTTATGTCTGATGAAAAGGTTTAGCAGAAAATAATTTTCTCTCCTTATACAATCAGGGGTACATTGTGCCCTTCAGCTAAGCACAAGGAGATGGACTTACAGCGTAGTTTGTCCACTATTTTCCCTCCACACATGGTTGCCAACATGGACTTCATCGAGAAAACTGTCAGTTTCCCGTGGCCTTCACTAAAAACATGAACAAAATAATCACAATTCAGGAAAATAATTAACAAATACAAATTAATCGAAATACACATTGTTATTATTCTGACAAAGCTCAAGCATATTTCCCATACCACAAACCAAATACATGTTTTCAATAATCAATATTTGCTTGCTGGCCACAGTATAGCACACATGCTTGGCACTTCTGAATACGTGTTGACCTTGGACATGTTACCTGAAGGCCCAAAATCGTTTGAAGCGGAGAGCTCTGAGCACAGTCCGACATATTGAGTGGTTAAACCCAGATGACCACAGAGATCAATTCAACTGACTGACTTACAATATTACAGATGTCCATGAGGCAAAACGTAATTAAACAGTATAACATATCACTATGAATGTGTGTACCCACACAAAAGCCCATATTCAATCCCATGGAGCACATTTGGCAGATGAAAGTGCTTGCAACATGAGAATTATGGGTTCAATTCCCACGGAGGACCAGTAAGACGAAGTGTAAACATTTTGTTTTTCCGAATATGGCATCTACCGCATAACTTTAATGTAGAAACGCAAATGTGCATCTCAAAGTACATTTGTGTACTGCGTGTGGCATCCAAATGTCTATATATGTGTCCTGTGTATCGTACCTATCGTACGTGGCCATCATGAAGTTGAGCAACAAGCCAATGGACTGCTCTACGTTGATTTGGTGCGTGGTGGGCAGCCTCTTATTGAGCTGGTAATAGATGGAGGACAGGATGGTCTCCAGTCTGGACACGTTGATCTCGGCGTTGTGGTCCAGCGTGTTCAGGCCGCTGTCGCGGAACGCCTCGATCATGTTCCACACGTCGACCAGGTGAACTAAGACAGAGGGGGGAGGGGAGGGGAAAAGAAAGCGGACATGTCTAATAGAACTGCCGGTTGATTTGAATCGGGGTCCAGCGTGATGAGAGCCATAAGCGCCACACATGTGAGTCAAAAGATGCAGACTGATTCTGGTTAACAACGTTCCTGATTCTGCTGAGGCCTTATTCACAAATTGGAAATGACACAATTGGGAGGAAACAGGGTACATTAATATATATATATATATATATATTTATTATGACCACTCATAGGTGTCGCGAGCGAATAACGTTGTTCATCTCGTAACAAGGGCACATGTCACGGTCTGTGTAGATTAGTGATGGCACCAGGATGCATTGTGGGAAGTGATGGCACCTGGATGTAGACGTTACCGGGACCTCACAAACAGTTTTAACCCCCATAAGCCTTCACAATCAGCCACATTAATATTCTGATCATATTGATCACTGGACATGTTTATGCTCCGATCCATGACAACTACACCTCGCAACTTACAGGACTTGAAGGATCCGCTGCTTGAAGGATACCACCTTCCTGGGTCTTGTATAGTCAATGCCTCAATCCCCTACATCCAATTCCAAGGAACAGTGAAACCTGGTTTAACTAGGGAGGTGTAATTAGGGAGGTGTTACGACACGATGTGTGCAGCTTGTGTTGTGTTGCTAGGCTACAGCTGGAGTAGCTAGGGGAAGAAGCTTAAGAAAAGTATTGGATTCTAGCCAGGTTGCAATGTGAGCAAACAGGTGTAATGTGAGAAGAGCGGTTGCAGACTTCGAGCGGTAACATCACGCACACATATTTTGCGTCGTCTAATGCATTTATAGCCTCAGAGGACAATAGGTCGTCGTTCAGTAGCTGGAACGTTCCGTGTCGAGCTGTACTTACGGTTGCATCTCTTCTGCACAAATCTTAGTTTGCAGGCCGTCCTGTAGGTCGAAAGTCGGATGACGTCAAAGTTTTGAGCCCCTGGTAAAGAGATAAAAAGTCATTAACCAAATTTATCCTGACACAACCCCGGGGGGGGGGATTGCATCAGATACTGTAAAGTGACTGGCTGTAAACGGCTTGGCTAAGATCTTGAGTGTGAATGACTGGTTATAGTTTGGCGCTAGAGGTAGTAACTTAAATCAGTTTGTTTAGAGGACATGGGCCTGGGCACAATGGGTTTACAGTTTTGAGTGAGGGTGCGTTTGGCTCAGAGCGAACAACGGAGTGTGAATAAATAGTTATGGTTTGGCTGTGGAGTTGTCTCTCCGGCTGTCACTCACTCATCTCCATGAAGAGTTGCCTCTTCTCCACCATGGCCTTGCCTCGCTTACTTCCATCCTCAATCATTCTGAGGAGAAAATCCCAACGGGCACACTTTATCTACCCCAATATGTCATTACATCATTATTGCATACAATACATTATCGGCCTATACGGTCCTTTGAAATTATCGGGAAAGAGTTGCTGCGATCAGTGCGATGACAATGTATAACACCGATATGGATTTAATTCTGTACAGACAGCAAGCACACAATGTTCTAACAACCATATGTTTCTTAGATCTTGGTGAGAGCTTGATCGTCATGCATAAACCTTCCAATAGCGTTCTGGTTAGTTTGTGGTTTTGCAACGTCTAGGAACACACTCCGATTGATTTCATATGAGGAAGGTTTTTGAATATCTAGGGAAATGTTAAGAATCAACATCTGCAACGTCCACAACATTTCGTACAGGTTTCTTCATGAATCCAGTGACTGTAGTGTCCTCAAATAGTTAAGACAATGTTAAGAATCAACATTCTTCAGAGATCATTTCAGGTGAAAGACACAAATCCTAGAGGTATTTACCTGTTGCCGGTTGAATATTAGATAATTTGAATCATTAGCCACTGGTGGACCTGGGAAGAGAGGAAACATCAGACTATAAGGCAGGTGGTTGTGGTCGTCTCCTTCTTTTGCTGGGTCTCAGCTATGCTTTAGAAGTAGCCCAAAATAAGACGTCCATCCAGGGCAAATTAGTCTGAATTTTCTACAAGTCATTAAGGACTGAACTCAACAACAAAAACTCTTTAACATCGAATAAAAGTTCTGTACTTTCCCTGTGTGGCACAAGGGAACACTTGAGTACTCGTGCTCTGGATCTTTCAACCGGTCCCAATGTGCACTCTGCTCCCTTTAGTCGGGGCCCCTGTCAGAAGTAGGGCAGAACACAGGGAATAGGGTGCCATTGGGGAAACACACTCTGTCTGCGCACTACAAATGATAATTCTCCATGACATCGGCACTCAGCTAAGACTGCATCCTGTGGACTAATGACACACGTGGCCCGGCCGGGGATCCAAAGAGAGACACCTTATGATGATAGACACAGTACACATTACAGAGCTCGTTCCACAAACCTGGTGGAACCCTGGAAATGGCCGGGTAGGCTTGGGTGTCACTGGGCCTGGGTTCAAATACTATATATCGACTAGTCGCAAAAATATTTGCAGCATCTCTGACTGGCCTGAAGTGCCAGGTGGATGGATCTGGCACAGTTGGTACTATTTCAGTGGTTCCATTAAGCTAGACCAGCTGAATCAGCATTGGAAGTATTTTAAGATATTTAAAACAGTATTTGAATCAGTTGATCTGTGTGACACAGAACAGTTGACCGGACATGGTTCTATTTAAGCAATAAGGGTCGACGGGTGGTCTTACATGACCGATACACCAAAGCCTAAGATCTGTTTTTTCTGCAAAATGCTTCGCTGGATGCCTGGGTGAGGCACTTAGCTGTGGTATATATTGCCAATATATCAACAATCTCTGAGAGGCCTAATTGCCATTAGGAACCGGTTACCAACGTAATTATTACAGTAAAATGCAATGTGAGGTCATTGTATGAGGTCTCCAAGACTACAGCTTTCAGCCAATCACCATTGAGGGTGCAAACCACCCGGTTCTTAATAAAACACAGCGTTCTGTCTCGGCGTCGCCCACTGTGGCCACGGGGGGATTGACCAGTCACAGATCTGGACCAGCTGAGCATCACCAGTTACCGTCTGCTTCCACAATGGTAACACACTCCCTTCATAGTGCACTTCTTATGGGTTCTTTAGACGTATAGCTGGCTGTGGGGGTGCGTTTTTATGTTGTCAGTGGAGACACCCAAGCCAAGGTTGAGCGCCGAGGAACTCAGGTTGACGTGGCTATTTTATGGGCTCCATCTCCACTGTTCATTTCTCACTCTCTTCATGGGTGTTTATGGGGAGTGAGGACACACACAGCATGTGGTTATGGTGGTTTCCTTGTAACTTTTGAAGACACTGAGGTACTGTTCTGCATTGTGATCATGTGATCGTGCAGAAACCATAACACATGTGGAAACAATATGCCTATTTAAAGGTTACATGACTTTGACATGGATTATTGAGTATGACATATAGTATACAGGTTATGACAAAATAGTATAGAGTAGTATATAGAATGGAGATTTGCTCAAGATGAGCTCAAAAGCCCTGTATGGTGTCCAGAATGAGGAAGTGGTGACAAAATTGAAATTACTAAGTAAAAAACGAAATCCAAGATATCATTTAGTGAACTGCAATGGGAGATCAATTTGATTGGATTCTTGTGAACAGATACAATCATAATAGTAAGATAGATCTGGTTCTGTGTTGCTGAAAAAATAGCCATGATAAGAAAAAGGCAATTTTAATTGCATTGGTAGACACTGAAAGTCAATTGCCTTAAAGCACTTTACATGGTGGATAACTTGTGTGCACACCGGTGGATAATAAAGCCTGCATGCATATTCGTGGAATTGTATTTTATAGATGTGACCTTAAGACTACCGTTTACAGTAAATACGAGGGAGCTACCAAGAAGACACCATGGGTAAAGCAGAGAACAGACATATGCAGTGGTGAAGATGACCAGGATAATGAACATGATGATGATGATGATAAACAAAACATCAAATGCCAAATGGCAACATCAAATCTCCGGATTATAATGCCGATACTCGTTGTTTATAGGTCAACCTGAACAAACGTGCTTATAGAGGGATGATCGCAGGACTATTAAGCATTATGTCATCAAAGGCCCCCCGGGTTCCTATTGGGAATGACTGAACTCAGGCGCATCAGCATCTATATGGCACCAACCCCGCACACACACACACACTAATATGATAACTACCTATACTGGAGTGGTCCAATAACGGAGCGACTCTCCAACGCGTGCACATATATCCTAGAAAATGGGATTGCAATGTTAATCTGACGGTTTTTTTTACAAGCAAGCACCAATCTCCGCCCGCATGTCGAGCAGGAATCAGGCAGCAAATAATGACAGCATGTTTATACGTGAGTCAACAGGAATCGGCCACTGCAGTGGCATCTATAGGGATGGTTCAACACAACGCACGATGGTGCACGAATGCACACGAATGGTGTCGGGTCGGGGCGATGCATCTTAAAGGAATATTCATATTGTAACGCAATGACATCATATATATTCCAAATATAGACGTCTTTATATATGCAGAGTTGTCAAATGCAGATCTGCAGGCATTGCATGGGCTATTATAATACATGGATGCCTTACCAGTAGGGGAAACCACGCAGGATGCGTTTATGCCATCAGCAGCATCCGATGAGGAGGACCAGTATCCACAATATCTCCTCCGCAAACCATCACCGCGCTTATTCTCACCTGGGACAGATTATAAACGCTTTCGGGTTGCTATCGGTGCGTTTGCGCTGTCAGAGCGATGCCAAGCGAGGCAGATTGTCCATTGTTAGATTTCCAGAGCGTTTTCTGTTTCGACTCCAACCCGGTGCGTCTCATACAGATGCACTTGTGCGCCGCTCGTCCAACCAGCAGGGGGCAGCAGATCGCACACAAGCGACATGAAGCTGCGTGCGCATCCCACAGCTCCACGACTGGGGGCGGATACAGTGCAGTATATCGTAAAACACTCACGACTCATGATGACCCACGTTTGTTTTTGTATTTTACAAAAGTTGTTGTTCCACATACGTCCAAAACAGATGTAGACAGATTAGGACTGGCCGTAGACCGGCTCCAGTTCCCTCTATGGATAGTTTTTCCTGACGACAGATTAGAGCAGGGCTTCATAAAAATATTTGACAGAGGCTACATTTGGTCTAAAAAGTCTGGTGGAAGAACTGTGAAATTAGTGAATTAATCTATCAAAGAAAGTTCATCCAAAAATAGATGTCAACTGGTTTAAGTAAAACCCAAAGCAGACAATCTAGTACTTGTACTTCTACATTAAAAAAGATCCCAAATGATGAGACTGTAGTGCATTGACTCTTTTTCTCCTCACCAGGTCCACATTGAAACATCATGGGACTTTGTACTAACCTTTGCATTGTGATGACATGGCCAGCTCATTCTATACATCTTCAGACGGAGCCCGAAGGTCCTCAAAATCTGGGTCCGAAGGTGACCCTGATGGAAAAGGCCACCCCGATGCTGAAGAGCGATCGGGTCACCTTAATAAAGTTTCTGTTAGAATAAGAGTCACAAAAACCAGCAGCAACAAAA
This sequence comes from Dallia pectoralis, assembly GCA_029465975.1. NCBI lineage: Eukaryota > Metazoa > Chordata > Actinopteri > Esociformes > Umbridae > Dallia > Dallia pectoralis. The sequence goes on from CM055754.1 coordinate 1,976,102, forward strand.
GGAGAAGAAGCTGCAGAAGCTCAAACAGAAGCAAAAGAAGACCCACCAGCAGCTCTCTGTGGTCATCAGAACGCTGGAAGAAAAGATCAAGGAAATCTGGGCAGTACTGAGAAGACTGGAAGAGTCCATTGAGGTGGTCAGAGATTATATATTAGTTGTTAGCTGGGAAGCCCATGCGCACACCTAAAGTTGTACACATATTGCATGCAGCTAGGGTTACAACCGAATGAGGATCGTACACGTCCCTGAGCCAGGTTGATTTTCATGTTTCCTTTTAAGTCCGTTCCTAAATGGCAATTTATAAAAAGCAGTTTGTAAAATGTTCACATTAAGGCCACACATGACGACATTTTGTTTTACATTGTTATTTATTCCTAATATATTGTTTGATAAAATACACTTTTGTTTACAAGAGCTGATAACTATTTTACATTCACCTGCATTTTTAAATTGCAACTTTCAATTTTGAAAACAGCAAAGATGACACAGGCAGCGGGGAATGCTCCTATCACACAAATAAACAAGACACACTTATTCAAACCATTTTGATTGCCTGGTGACACATAAGACACTTGCCAAAACACAATCCTCAGCCTTTACTTTTTATCCTAAAATGTAAAGAATCAATCCAACTGTTATTTATCTCTCTGAATTTAGGCTATAATTGGTTTAAAGGTAATACAAAGTTTGAGAAAAACAGACAAAAAGATTCTACCAAGTCAATATTTATAGGGCTGTTAGAGTTAATCAGTTTACTAGAGTTTTTTTTAGTGCTTGTGTAACTTTAGAGCACATTTTTTTCTATGCAGTAATTTGCATTGTGCAAAAGCGTTAAAAATACACCAAAAACACCGAGAATACATCTATACAGCTAAAATCTACAATGCCATGTAAAACATGTTGGCATTGGGGTTAAATAAGGTGCTATACCTCATTTCGCCGTCACTTTTAACAAAATAAGAATCTGCAAATCACAATTCATTGCAGCAAAGTTTGAAAATGAACGGAATACTTTTTTTGAGTTTCACAGCCCAAATTTGAACCTGCCTCACACTTCAATGATGTCAGCCGCTTGTTTCTAAAATGAGGGAAAAAAACATTTTCCTCTGCAATCCATCAACAGCACAACTGACACATATTTACATTTTAGTTTTTTAAGATGACGCTCTTGTCCAGAGTGACTCGCAGTTACTCCCATTGACAAGTCAGTCAAAAATTTGTAACAAAATTAAATAAAACCATTATATTAATTCTCAAAAAACTACATTTTGATGAAACCAAATGAAATGGAATACATATAGATTTAAATAAAAAAGTTATAACAATTTATAGATCAAATTTATAAAATATTTGAAAACTGATTCTGAACAAATAGTTGGGGTACGTCCCATTCCGTATATAGTGCACAAATGTGGACCAGACTCGATGGCCCTGAAATGTAATAACATTATTATAGGACATTTGATGTCATTTCTAATACTAATCTTGGGAACTATCGAAGAATCCTGAATAAACACAGCAACTAATCTTCACAAACACACAGCTCAGAGGCATACAGTCCTGCCAAATAAGCACATTATGTTGATAAGATGTTTAAGACATAAAACAATGGCATTATATCATTAAGCAAATTCATTATACGAGTATACAGTTCTCACAGGGTTAAAATATTCCAGACAGGATATCAGTCGAAAAGTACATGTACTTCAATTTCAATAAAAATACTAAGGTACTTACAGATCAGATTTAGAAAGCCTGGGATTTTTTACATTATAAAAGTCATTTTGTATGAAGTGGTCTCTCCACTCTTGAAAATATGCATGAAACAAAAGACCAGCCAATATATATAATTCTTGAAAATACCCTGTTGTTTTTGAAAAATGAGTTGTAAATAGAATTTGTATATTAAAATATATGACAAAATATATTACTTTGTTTAACTAGTCAAACATTTAAAAATCGGTTCCCTTACTCTTCATAAAATTACTTTGGCATGTTACCATGGAAATTATTTATATAAAATGAATATCTTCAGTTTTGGATTATTTCTGTTACGTTTTAATTTTCTAATTCTAATGTGGTGTTTAATTAATATAGATGAAGTTAATTGTACCTCCCTAATAGAACCATTAAGATTTGATTGGTTTCATGAAAGTACAAAATTTAGTGTTTAAATAAATGCGTCTTTTAGAGACAAACTATTTTGCGATAATAACATGTCATGTTGTATATGCTTAAGCAAGGTACATAAAGCTAAGCTAGAGATGTAATTTCAAAATCTAGCAACCCAAAAGAAAATGTATACAAAAACAGAAATGGTCCTTTTTCTCCCTTCTTTCTCAGTGTTTTAGAAGTACATAATGGCTAACGTTGGTAGTTACTCTGGACTATGTACAAGCGCGAAGCTTAAGGTGGAGGCGATGTCAGATTACGTATCAGAAAACCTTTTTGCGATAACCTTGAGCTGAATTGACAAACACATTTGTGTAGCCGGCTCCCAGATGGTTTCTTCTGTGTTGCTAACTGTTATCATCATTGCCAGAACACAGCACAAACAGATTTGGTACTAGGCGACTTTAGCTTGCTCCTCAATGTGTTCACTACCATGGTAACAGTCCAACTATACACTATATAAACTGTCGAGGATACACAGTGTAGAGCACTGTCATTCAAGTCCTTTGCCAAGTAACTTTTAGTATGTAAAAGCTATGTGCAATTGTTGTCACATAATATATAGTAAAATCCAAATAATTTTTATATCTATTATCATTGAATATATACCGGTACGAATGCTTCTAGTATTAACTATATACATGATTGATTGCGACCTTCATCTCTAGATATAGATATATCTATATAAATCGTTATATTTGTATTCTAGCATGTCTCTCTAGCAAAGTCTCTAAATAGTAATTTATATCCCTTCTTCACCGTTGAAAACATCTCCACAACCAGGAGTGGCAGTCTGCAACATAATAACCTTGTTATTACGTTCTACAAAAATAGGAACATTCATTTTTTTAAACTTCTTTTTCAAATCTAAACTATCTTTACAAAAATATAGCACAATAACATATCCAAGTGCAAAATATTGCCAAGATTCAACGTTTCTCTCATGTCTGAAAGGTGCAGATTTGATTTCAACAGAACAAGACAAAACCACTAGGGTGAATTGCACAAAACAAACACTCTTTGTCAGATGGATTAGATGAAACAACCAATTTCATCACAGCCGTCCAGTGTCCTCACTGAAAGCCATTTCACAATTAGAAATTGAACATTGAAACCAGATTTCTTCCTGAACGTAAATTCAACTGATCCCAAGCCTGCTGGTAAGCGCTACTTGTTGAAAATGGTGGACGAACCTGATGCCGATTCGTAAATTGGTGCAATTATAACCGTTTGACCGTTACCGTGGGTTTCATCGTACCACCAGACATGAGACACAGAGTTTTGAGGGACCGATGCAATCATCATGGCAGAAGGCCCCACAGCCTTTACACATGATCATAGCTTTGAGTCGGCAGTAGCATTTCGACTGAACGTCCTCTATAATGGATCCTTCCAGGAACCCCCGCTCTGGAGTCCTGTCCCCCTGGTTGTCCAGCGGGTGACCGGCGGGTATCGTGGTCACGGTCACCGAGAAAGACATGACGCCGCCGGTGGCTCTGTCCACGCCGCTGCCGGATACGGAGGAGGTGGCGCCCGATTCGCCGCCTGAAGCGTCCGTGGTGCCGTGGTTAAGGGCCTGAGGAACGGACATGCTGATGGTGCCACCGTAGTACGACCCGACCAACGAGCCCTCGGGATCCGGTGGAGGCCTCTGGGTTTGAAAGGCAGATTGCCGCTGGTGATGTCTGTGATTGACAGGCTCCACAGTGCCGGGACGCGGGGACGCATGTACCCGATATGGGCCCGAAAAACCGGCCTGTTTCGCATTGCAAAGATCGGGGTGTGTCCTGTGCTGCGTTTGGGCGGACGGGTTGGTTTCTTTGGCGCTGACCGAAGCGTTGTCGTCCCGCTCCCGTAGGCAGCTCCCGGCGGACGGCGACTCAGACTTGATCCGGCGGAATTGAAAGCCCGGCGCTTCGGCCGTATTCGTTATCGACAAGCCCTGTGGTTCCAGCTTGACCTCAGCGATGTTAGGAGGACACAGGAGCTTAGTGTCGGCCGACCCGCTGTTAGCCAACTCCTCATCCTCAGTTTGCTCTCGTTTCAGTTTGGCCAACGGGGTCAACGAGGTGTTAGCGCCCGCTAATTGGTTCAAGCGTTTGCTGCTCTCCGAACCTCGTCCATAGGTGGAGATATTGAGGAGGTAGTGCCCAGACATGGCCGGCCTGGACATCCTCTTTCGCCCGGGGAACCCGGAGGGGAACCGAGGGCAGTGCCCACATTCTCCCCGGTGCCCCAGGTGACATGCTCCCAACTGGCCAGGCTGAGCACTGCCTAGTACCCCATACGGCCGGTTCTGTTGTTGTTGGGTGGCCCTGTGCATCAGAGTCTGGAGGATCTGCTCTTGAGCGTCTTTGTTGGGAGTTTCCCTTTTATGAGCCTGGAGGTCGGCAAACACACCGGCTCTTGGACCAGCTTTGGTGTACTGTCCCACGGAACCAGACTGTTCAGGAGTGAAGTCATCCGAACCACCGGAGTGTAGATAGTGGCAGTCCCTGTTGGATGTCCCGGCTGTCCTGTGGGACCTCAACCTCTCTTTGTCATTGTTGGAGGTTTCGGCCTGGCCCAGCGGTTTGGGAAGTATCTGGTCAATAGGGACATCTTTTCCCTGGAGGAGAGAGGTTACCAGCGGGTTGTTGGCTGGGAAGAAGTGGCTACCCATGGAGCTCCCTGACAGACCAGACACATTGTGGCTCTTCACACCACAAACGGAAGAAGAGTAGCTGGAGGCTGACAGTGAAACGAACGGATGAGGTGTGTTCTGAGTGTTTCCCTGTTGGGTGCCCAACACAAAGCCAGAGTTTGTGTGACCAGCGGAGTTGCCTCTCTGTTGGTCGTTGTGGTGAGAGGCTATGCCGGTGTTGGAGATTCTCTGAGACAGGCTAAGGTCTAGGAGCCCAGAAGAGCCTAATGACCGCACTGAACCGGACTGGGCTGGGGTGGAGACTTTATCAGGGGAGTGACAGGTGGATTGACTGGATGTGCTGCTTGCTGGATGGCAGGCGGTTGACTCTGACTTGGTGACAGACAAGGGGCTGGAGAAGAAGGCCTGGGCTGGTCCTCTATGAGTCGCCTGCTCTTCGCTGCCCCCTCCTGGTCCTGGGCCCGGTACTGCACCTTTAGAGGACGAGCTGGCCGCAGCAGCTGCGGCTGCACGCTGAGCCCGGGCCAGCTGGGCTTTAGCCTTAATGTCGGCCAAAGTGCGAGCGCCAGTGCGTCCGGGGCTGGGGCCAGGGCTTAGAGGGACAGGGGTCCTGGGGGAAACCTGGGTCGGAGATGCAGGGACTGACCGGATCCGCGACACAGGTATCTAAAAAGAAAAGTGAACAAGAGATGATAGAACATTAGCAAGTTGTGGGCCGGTGCCCTAGGTTGGCATAGCAGTCGAAGCCAATGCCTTTGGTGTACATGTACTGCTGTGAAATAGGTTTAAATCCCGCCCACTGTTCTGTCAATAAAGCCACTCCTCCACCTTTGGCCAGGTGGTTGTCCAAAAAAACATAAATATTCCTGAAAAAAGTGTGAAATGACTGTAAATATGTTTATGCCTTCTTGGTAGCAGTAGACAACTCAGGTCTCAGAATCGTCTTAGCGGATATTCACCATATACATGTCAGTTGAAATATGCCAAACTGTACAAACGTGACTGTTTACCTTAAGAGGAGGCACTCTCTGTGCAGTTGTTACTGAAGGCGCTGGAGATGTTACGACAGACACTGCTGGTGGAGCGATGCGGGGCTTTTTCTGGGGAGTCAGTTCTATTTCCTGTTCACTTGATGACGACTTCCTTTTCAACGCCTCCGAGGACGGCGTGGCAGATATGGGTGTAGAACCAGGAGTTGATACAGGGTTGGAATCCGGGGTGGGAACAGGAATAGAAACGGGAATAGAAACGGGAGTAGAAACGGGAGTAGAAACGGGAGTAGAAACAGGAGTAGAAATGGGTGTGGCAACTGGGGTGGGAACGGGGGTGGCAACAGGTGTGAGAACTGGGGTGGGAACGGGAGAGGGAACGGGGGTGGGAACGGGAGAGGGAACGGGGTTGGCAACGGGGGAGGGAACGGGGGTGGGATCAAGAGTATGATCAGGAGATGGAACAGAACGAGGAACAAGAACAGGAGAAATGAAAGGAGAAATTGGAATAGAAAGAGGAGTGGAAACAGGAGTGACTAAGGCTCCTCCCTCTGGTGACACTAAGGCTCCTCCCTCTGGTGACACTAAGGCTCCTCCCTCTGGTGACACTAAGGCTCCTCCCTCTGGTGACACTAAGGCTCCTCCCTCTGGTGACACTAAGGCTCCTCCCTCTGGTGACACTAAGGCTCCTCCCTCTGGTGACACTAAGGCTCCTCCCTCTGGTGACACTAAGGCTCCTCCCTCTGGTGACACTTCCAAATCTTCCTTCCTCTCACTGCTGTCGCTGTCGACGTTCAGAGGCTCCGACTTTGGAAGGTCCCTCGGCTGGGATATGAGCTTCCTCTGGGGACTGAACTCCGGCTGACCTTTCTGGGCAGGGAATTCTGGGATCTCGGGAGACTGGGGGATAACTAGCTGGGCTTGTTTCACCTCCTGCTCCTGTTTCCTCGGCTTCTCCACGGGCGGAGTAACCACAGACATCGGATCCACCACCTCCGGTCGCCGAACTACAGGAGCTTCCATTGGCATTATGGGCAGAGATAAACCTCTACTACGGGTCCTGTGTCTGGGATACTCGATCTCCACTGTCTTCGCTATGATTTTCTCTGGCACCGCCGGTAGTACAACTGGTAGGAGAACGGGAGAGGCTCCTACTGATTCCGCTCGGGGAGAATCTGCTTCCGGCCTCGGCTTGGGACGCTCTATTGGTTTGGATGTCAGTTCTACTTGTTTACACGCGGAGTTTATTGTCAGCGAGGAGGAGCGGAGTCTCCTCTCTGAGGAGCGAGTCTGGCAGCTGTTCTCTGGGACCTTCAGGTCTTGCTGTGTTTGACCAGCAGGACGTAGCTGTGACGGAGAAGGAGAATGGGGTTTCAGGTCCAGACTGAAACCCGACTCAAGGAGCTCTCTGGATTCCTCTAAACTGAGTCCGGAGCTGGTTGGGAAGAGCGGAAGGGACACCGTGAGAAAAATCTAAAACTCTTTTAAGACAGGGCCTGTCTGAGCAGAAGCATGGAGGGAAAAACATTAAAGGACGGACCATTAAATGACTGTTTTTGAAAGCACTGATAAAATATGACGTACTTTTCACCGTAATAGCTCTCGAAGAAGCTTTCCTTCCAATGTTCTACCTTCTTCTCCTTCTCGATCTCCTGGCGCATTCTAAGCTGCAACTCAGGTGTGAACTCACCTGGATATAATAGAACATACCAATACACACATATATATATATATTTATTCATTTACGGTGTACTTAAACTCATAAATACTTAATTGAATATCTATTAGATCATATTAAATTAGCCGTATACACAGTGAAATCCATACTCAATATTAAAGCACGGGCACCAAATCATGCCCCCAGGTGGGTTTGTGATTTCCTACTAATTGTCATCAGGCAACAGGCACTGACCTTCTGCCAGTCGTTCCTTCCATGACTGTGCTGCTGATGTGAAGAACTCATTGTTCAAGGCAGAACTGGTGACCTTCAACATACCGTCCATACAGGCCTAGGAACAGAGACATGGATGTGTGGTCATCACCATCATCGGTACATAAACACCAAAAACTGCAGAGCAATTGTGACTAACTTGATCTTAATTTTACAACACTGTAATAATCTTTAACATTCTCTGTCACCTCATTGTCACCTGTACAAGACAATGCCTTGTGTAGTGTACAATCAATGAATGGCAGGTTTAATAGCAATAGTTTTTCATTCTCTCTGGTGCCGGGGAGCTAATGATGGTTAGCAGAGCCCCACCTGTTGGTCGACTTCAGGCAATAGTGTGAGAAGCCTCTGTTGGCACTCAGTGGGCAGGACAGAGAAGGTGTGTTTGTTGATCAGGGCACGCAGGTTGGTGTTCACCAGGATAGAGTCTGGTGTCTCAACGTCGATCTCCACACACTTGGTACGCTTCAGCTGCCCTAAGGAAAATAAAGGAACCAGAGAAGATGAATCGACTGCATATTGTCCAATTGAACAAGAGTAGATAATAATACTGTATATTGTCCAATTGAACAAGAGTACATAATTATACTGTATATTGTCCAATTGAACAAGAGTAGTTAATTATACTGTATATTGTCTAAAAGAACCATGGTAGATGGAGAGCTGTGGTCCAATCCAGAGATCCCATCTGTTTTGTCTGTGGCGAACTCCTATGGTGCTTATTATTCTGTTTGGCGTGTCAACAACCACAGAGTTCAGGCCAACACATTATGTTGGATAATACGACTGGATAATGAGCTTGTTGAGTTTACTACAGATGTAAGAGGCGGTAATATGATCTGTGGCCGCTTATAAACTGGCGGACCTACTGCGGCAGTATTTGAATGGGTCATAATGCCCTTTATATGAAGGACGGACTCTGACAACATTATAGCTAATGTGGATTGGAATAAACATATTAACTAATAGCGTTACAGGGGCATTTAGAACGTATAGTGACCCCTCAAATGGATCCACAGTCTGTTACACTTGTGACCTGTGTTCCTGCAGAAGTGGCGCTTGGCATTCACACCATTCAATCAGAGCAGAGTATCTTTTGGCAAACTCAGAACAGACAGGCACAAGTGTTTTGGTTAGGAGTGGCTTCCGTCTGGCCACTGTACACTAAAAGCCAGATTTGTGGAGTCACGTTTTTTACATATATATTTTTAAACATCATCAAACCAGAAGATTCTATGGCCCAGGCCTGAATGCCAAGCACTACATCTGGCAAAACACAAGGTACCACTGATCACCTGGTTCATACCAACCCTACGGTGAAACATGGTGGCGGGAGCATCATGACCTGGGGATGCTTCTCAGTGGCAGGGACCAGGAAACTGGTCAGGGTTGAGGGAAAGATGAAGAGAAAAATATGGAGGCCCTTGAAGAAAACCTCAAACCTTTGATTGCTGCCATAGGCTCATGGTTCAGTACTGAATGGCTTATTTTTTTAATGAAAACATGTTTTCTCAAAAAATAAGCCAAGCAAGGACATTCTATAATTATAAAGTCTATGGTAATTTACGTTTATACGAAACCACACAATGTGGTGAAAAGGAAGAAGTCAGAAATCTTTCCAAAGGGAGTGTGAGTTGAGCATATTATGTAGCACATACGGGCATTGAGTCGATTGGACCTTTGGGACATCTTCCTGGTACCAGCAGCTGGACAGGAGTCTGTGTGGGCAGACATGAACAGTCATTTACTTTATTTGAACACAATTCAGCTACAGAAGACGATACAATGCATTTCAATTTAGCATAACCCAGTACTTAACGTACAGTCACCTCTAAAATGATTGGCACTCTTAATGAAGATAGTCTAAAAACGGTGTATGTAATAAGCTAATGTGCTATACTTTTCAACATGACAGTACATAACAAGTTATACTAATACAATTATTATTTTTTTCATTTAAACAATAACAGGTGTGAAATTGATTGGTCTGTCCAAAAACGTCTGTCAAAATCAAAGAAAATAGAAGCTGTACTACTGTTGTACAACCACTACATCTGAGTTTCAAATCATTTTATTGCATAGATTCCTGTTTCATTGGAGTATAAAAATGAGGTAACACACACAAAAATATATTTGTTATAAATATAAAAACCCACAAATGAAGGGACACAATATTTATTTTACAATATATACAAAACACAAAATATAAAGAGCTTGGTGGCCTAACGTCACCATAACAGACAACACCTCCATGCCAATTGCATATTTGAGAAGATTGCCAGAATCTAAGGCTTAGTCCCTATATTTTTGCAAGAGTACAAAATACTGAAATCGATGAGTAGCCAATTGCTTTTACACTTAACTGATTAGGAAATTAATTTATAATTTGAGAAATGTGTCATACGTGTCGGATTCATTCCTTAAATCTTCAAGCAAGTACAATATATTCAACATGTTGGAAAATTACAGTGAAGCTACCTGGGTTTTGGTTGCTGATAGCACTCCTTTTGCTAATGTTTATAAAAAAAACCGTGCCATCATTTTGGAGGTGAGTGTATTTCTATTGACATAGAAACAAAAAAAGCCATGCAAAACCGGTCACTGTTTAGGACAATAACCACACTGCTCTGTCCTTAAAAGGTAGAGACTAATAAGCTCAGATGACCATTAATTGTCATCGGATGTGAGAGATCCCTATAAACCACAACGAATAATGTGTGTATTAACAGAGTACACGTATAACATAATAGCGTGTCCATATCTGTCACCTACATCGGTCACCTACATCGGTCACCTACATCGGTCACCTACATCGGTCACCTACATCGGTCACCTACCAGTCTTAGTGGTGATGGCGTCAGCCATGTCCTTGACGGTCTTGAGGAGCAGTCTGGGGCTGGTGGAGGTGGGCAGGCCCCCCTGTCTCCGCTGGTTCCTCTGCTGCTGCTGCTTCAAGGCCTGAGGGACCGAGAAGACGAATAAAACATTAGGAGGAAAGGAGAACCTGGACATCTGAATATTCAAATGCATGGATATATAACCTGGACATCTGAATATTCAAATGCATGGATATATAACCTGGACATCTGAATATTCAAATGCATGGATATATAACCTGGACATCTGAATATTCAAATGCATGGATATATAACCTGGACATCTGAATATTCAAATGCATGGATATATAACCTGGACATCTGAATATTCAAATGCATGGATATATAACCTGGACATCTGAATATTCAAATGCATGGATATATAACCTGGACATCTGAATATTCAAATGCATGGATATATAACCTGGACATCTGAATATTCAAATGCATGGATATATAACCTGGACATCTGAATATTCAAATGCATGGATATAACCCTTAGCTGTAGCACCCTACACCTATAGGGCTCTAATTTTAAGTAGTGTACTATATAGGCAACAGGATGACATCTCTAAGTAGAAGGAGTTCTCCCCTCCCACTGGCAACTCATTTTCGTTTGAAATAATATAGAATCTATATTTGACAAAGGACAAATTATTTTTGACAAAAAAAGTGTCTTTAGACAAATTCGATTAACATCAGTTATTGTGGGACATGGGGACTCACTGGGACACTTTAGTGCAGCTGGCCTGCAGCAGTATTAGAATTCAAACCTATATCAATACAGTTTGTATTATGCATCGGCCCAGTAGCCTACCTGCTTAAGGGCTTTCTTGCTGTGTTTTTGCGAGGGAGAGATCAGCTTGGGTAGAGAGGGAGATGAGCAGCGAGGTTGAGGAGACGATGGATCAGACGGCAGCTTGGAGGGCACTGAGAGGAAACACACACTTAGACGGACGGACAGCTGCACACCTTTATCCTCCTAGATATCAAAACCAATGTTTACATCCCAAATGCTGCTAATACCAACATGAACGTTGTATGTTGATTTGAGTTTTTACATTTAAGGTGGTTGTATCTATAAGAAGTTGGAACCTTCTAAAGTTGCCTTGCAGTCTTACAGTATATTACATTTTTAAAGCTAAAACGTGATGTATTTAAACATGCAAAAATAACTAGGCCTAGGGGCGCAATGGAATTAAGAAACATTTAACTTTTCAAACGGCAGATAAGAATGAAGATGAGATGAGATAAGAATGTGTTAGTCACAAAATTAACCGTAGCGTTTGTATTGGTTATTTCCTGTTGTTTTTTTTCTCATGGCTTGCATTTAATATTTCACTCACCCAACGTGCAACCCTTTGACGTGAGTTTGGGTTCTTTTGATAGCATTTGCTCTGATGTAGCTTTTTGCATTGATGTTACGAATAATAAAAATAACAAAAACAAGAGAAATAAAAGATATGTTCAGCGATCTTCTTTAACTGTGTAACAACGGTTCCTTCATTCGCTTGTGTGTATGAGGAAGTGGTCACAGATATGACTCAAAAATATATATGAAAAACGATTTCCTGTTATAACAGTTGCTTTACAACTTTTGAAGGAAGAACGTAAAATAATAAACATTTCCAAAACTAAATCTCCGTCAAAAGAGACACTGAATCTCCTTCAAGAGAGACACTAAGTTGTACAGTGACAATATTGTACCTTTTAACAATATTGTCACCCTGGGCACATTTGTTTTATGAGCTGTACATCTCGTTCTTTGCTCTAGACTATTTACAAAAACGAAACCTTTCCTTGAAGAAAAATAATTCAATAATTCACCCTTAAAAGTCATTAATCACTAGCAGAAAGACCAGAGAATACAGTACAGTCGAAAAAAGCCCATTTCCCCCATTAGATTAGCTTAGATTTAACTTCATTATTATTGAACAGTACAATACAACCAAATGCAGTTTGCATCAGAGCAGTTCAACAATACTTTGCAGGGCAGTAAACCACTACGCAGGGCAGTAAACCACTACGCAGGGCAGTAAACCACTACGCAGGGCAGTAAACCACTACGCAGGGCAGTAAACCACTACGCAGGGCAGTAAACCACTACGCAGGGCAGTAAACCACTACGCAGGGCAGTAAACCACGACGCAGGGCAGTAAACCACGACGCAGGGCAGTAAACCACGACGCAGGGCAGTAAACCAATACGCAGGGCAGTAAACCACTACGCAGGGCAGTAAACCACTACGCAGGGCAGTAAACCACTACGCAGGGCAGTAAACCACGACGCAGGGCAGTAAACCACTACGCAGGGCAGTAAACCACTACGCAGGGCAGTAAACCACTACGCAGGGCAGTAAACCACTACGCAGGGCAGTAAACCACTACGCAGGGCAGTAAACCACTACGCAGGGCAGTAAACCACTACGCAGGGCAGTAAACCACTACGCAGGGCAGTAAACCACTACGCAGGGCAGTAAACCACTATGCAGGGCAGTAAACCACTACGCAGGGCAGTAAACCACTACGCAGGGCAGTAAACCACTATGCAGGGCAGTAAACCACTATGCAGGGCAGTAAACCACTACGCAGGGCAGTAAACCACTACGCAGGGCAGTAAACCACTACGCAGGGCAGTAAACCACTATGCAGGGCAGTAAACCACTATGCAGGGCAGTAAACCACTATGCAGGGCAGTAAACACTATCACTATCAGGGTAATAAAGAAACTGGAGATGTAAACCATCAGCCTGGGAGAGGACATGTGTCTATATTGACCTCCACCTACATAACCACACATTGTTTGGTAGGATTGCAATAATAAAGCCTTTGCTTTCGTCAAACTACCAACTCCAAGCATCTACAGTTTGCCAAACCTCGCTGGAGCTTTTTGAAAACAGATGAGTTATAAATTGATTTGCATTTTACAACTAGATTGGGGGGCTAGGGGCTATATGTAAAAACATAGAAATCAGAGGGTGTACTTTCTGTTTCACGTGACTATACTAAAGTTAATGCCTTATGAGTCATGGAAAAACGCAACACTAATATTTTGAAAAAGAAACAAAATGTCCTCCTTCCCATTTCCTAATGAAAACGTGAGCTAATAAACACTATGATGTGACAGTGAAGCGTACCTCTCTTCCTCCAGCCTCCCCTCCTTCCTGTCTGTCTGTCCGTGTTGTTGCTGTTCTCTGTGCTCCTCTGGGAATCGGACAGGCCGTCACTACTGTTCTCCTCAGACTCCTCCTCAGACACCTCCCGAGATAACTCCTTTACCACGTCCCCAAGGTCTTTCTGGTCACACAACAAACATATACGTTATGTTATTATTTTGCTATATAGCACACACACACACGCACTGTAAAGCACAACTTCACATTCATTAATTTCCCTTCCAAAAAGAGGCAGTGACATCACAGAGGAAAGTACCACCTCATAGTTTTTAATAATGTGGCGCTGACTAAGCTACTAGTTAAGCATTTAAGGTACATTAAATTGACAACTTGAAACTGACCTTCAGTGTATAGACCCCCATTCGTCCCGGTATTTTGTAGAACATCCCTTCTTCACCGCGAGAGTTGGTGTGGAGCATGGCATTGAGACAGGCCAACGGGGAAGTACCGCTAGACAGAAACACACGAGGGAAGCACATCCAGTTACATCCACGAATCAGACTGTTTACTGGTCACTGAACGGGAGGGAACAGCCACTCCTGATTCACACCACAGGCCTGCTCTGAACTGAGCTGGGCTTGTCCTGACATCCTTTCTAGTATAGATTAGACAGCTAGGGTGGATGCGTAGCCAGGCCAGGCCAGGCCAACACAGCTTAGACAGGCCTGGCTTGGCTCGGTTTGGCCTCATTGTGAATGAGGGGACATTGTTTAGTATTTAGAGTATGACAGCTTCTGCTAAGACTGTGCTACATTGTCTGAAACAACAACACCTGACATGCAATAACATGTTAATACCATCTAGACCTAATATGTTTTGTTAATAACATGCACTAAGAAAAACTGCATATTTCAAGGAGTTTGTTAAGAAGGATGGTGGGGGGCAAAACTAACTTTGTCTTACCTTCTGGATGACAAGAGTGAAAAAAATGAAACGAAAAAAAAGAAATTAAATCATTAGAGTTGTGTGAATTTAATAATTACCACCAAGAAAAAGAAATGTCAAAAGAAATGAAGAGGAACATAAGCCACGTATAAAACCCAAGGGAGTAAATGCTCCTGCTCGTCTAACACACCCAGGTCTTGTGTAATGATCCCGTATTCAACACATCTCAAGGCAGGAGCACTGATGTAGAATCAGGTTATTTTTCCCTCAATGTGTGCAAATTATTCATTATCTAAAAGGATACACTGTTCCGGGCTCAGCACTCATAATTTGAAACAGGATGTCCGATGAATACGGGTCCTTGTCCAGTATATCATAATATCTAAACAGTGGTTCAACATGTGCATGGAGAACACACACAACTGACATTTTATTCACCTGATTTCTTTCAGTCTCTCCCTCTGAATGACCTGTAGAATCTCTTTGTGACTCATGGGTGTATTGGGATACTTTTCCAATACCTATAGAAATGGGTCAGAACGTTGCAGATCAATAATGTGTTACACATGCCTAATACCACTTAGGATTGTGAAATCATAGATCCAAGGTCAAAGACAATAACATTCTGTCTTAAAAAGACAATAAAAATCTCTTACAAAAAGTAAAAGTTTAAAAGTCGATTTGGGATTTCTCCCTGATGTATAGTCACAATGAATACTATTACATAGACAGGTAGGACTAGATCTTAGATGTAGGCATTTAGCCTTTGTTGATTGATCAGTTCGCATTGTCAAAGCGTTAGATGCAGCAGAAATGGGCAATCAAAACTAGATCTTTGGAGTAGTGGAAGGTTGCCTGGTCTGACATTTCTCCATTTTCTTTTACATCAAGTGGACATACACGTACGCCGTTTTTGGGGAAGTGATTTCAACAAGATCTGTGGGAGGATGACAAGCCGGTGAAGGGAGTGTAATACTCTGGAAAATATTCTGCTGGGGAAATCCCGGGACCGGGCATTGAGGAAGATAATAAAGACATCAATGAGTTGCCCTGGCCTGCAAGTTCCCCAGGTCTCAAACATGTTGAGAATCTGTGGGATGTGCACGACAAACAAGTCTGATCCACCGCCGCTAAAACGTGCAAATCAAAGAACTTGAGGAATCTGCTGCCAATGTCTTGGCGCAAGATACCACAGGACACCTTCATCTGCCTCGGCGACAGGCCATAACTGTTTTTCGCAGCATGCAAAGACCAGCCGCATATCAGGCAGGTGGTCATAATGTTTTGGCTCATCTGCTCGTGTGTCAAGAGAATGGATGACTAGGTGGAAATAAGACAGACCTCAGTGACCTCACAAAATCATGACTCACTTCCTTTGTGTGTCTGTGTAAACGAGAACGCATAAGCAAGCTGAGATCATAACACCACCATCTGATGGATGTACTGTTGCTTGCCTAACATTATGACCATAAAGCCAGAGCAGCCTATGCAAAAAAAGGTTTCATATGAATAGTATTTAGTACTGTGTTAGCTACTGCATGTCAGCATATCTTGTTTACATAAGGTACTGCATCTTGTTTACATAAGGTACATCCACGATGTGCTAACACGTAACCACATTTAAGCAGTCTACTTGTACTGATGGCCAATACAGTGATCAGCTGTGGCTAAATCAACTTTAACCCAACGTTTTATAAGCACTACAGTTCAACTAAGTGTTCAGTAACTAACTGCGCTAGCTTAGCATTATTAGCAAAGTACTGTAGCAAACTGGCTACTACTTTAGCAGTCGTGCATTTGTCATTATTTAACATTCAATAAAATGTCAGTTGACACGCGTCGATGGAATATAAGCTACGACTAGTTAAACACACGACACTGGACGTGTTTCACGGTGTATTTCATCCGATCAGCGCAAGCTTTCAAACCGAGTTTCACGGCTAGCATAGCATAGCATGCTAACTGTTAACTAGCTAGCGCTCAGCTCGCGCAGCACTTCGGCGTTTCCTGCACGTCACGTCATGTGTCACGCGCACGGATCGATAACACAACACGTCTGCGGTTATGTCGCTTCGCCTTTATCGATAGGCAAACGTCAGCTCGAGTAAAGGCAAGGTACGCGACTAGATGGGATACATCGATTAGCTGTCAGTGAGTGACGCCACACAACAAGGCTGTCAAGGCAACGTAGATGGACGTGCACAGTGCTTAGCTTAGCGTAGCTTAGCCGACAAGCAGCAGGCCTCGCGCTGCATACGCGACATATCGTCTGCAGCGCGAGCAGCGGGTCATGAACCCATAAACACACAGTTGTACAAGTGGTGTAACGCGACGGGAAAACACACGCGAAACAAACGGAGACGAGGACGACAGTAAATACCGTTCTTGCAGCCTCAGCCCAGGTCCTGCCTTTCTTTTTCTTCTGTCTCTCCCTCATCGCGCTGCCGTGCCGTGCAGATTAGTGTTGAATTTGACAGAGTTTCGGTGTTATGTTGTTTAGTTACCGTGTGTGAGACCCGCGGCTTCTGCCATATTGGGATTTTACAGTAAGGAGCGTGTCACGTGATCCAGACAGACGTCATCTTTGTTACTGTACAAATGACAGCTGTCAGTGGCAAACACCAGACTTTTTGATAAAACGGGCATTTGTTTTGGGCATTTTTTTTTATTATTTGTTATAATAATAATTATTATTATTATGGCAGTAGTTGGGTGTGGCGACATTAAAAATAAGGTAATGGATGTGCGATACTTATATATTATCAAGTAAATCCTATTCAAATGACATAAATTATACATATTCTCTCCACCACACACACACACGCAAATGATGCTCATACAAGCTATGTAACAGTTCATACCATTTATTTTGATGTTTGAGCACATCAAAAGCTAAACATAACTTTAATCATTACCAGCATAAGCTATAATGATAGCAACAAAAAAAATCAAGCTCAGCATTGCAATCCTTTCCACAACGGCTTATGTTAATCTTTCAGTTTACAGATATTGAGTTTAGTGAAATAATATACTATGAAACTGTTGATTGCATAATTTAAACCAGCAAGGCATATATGATATACAATGGAATGTGATAGAATCTAGAGTCAGGGGCTCCCTGGAATGGCATCTTCCAATGGAGTGTGGTTGGTAGAGGAGGGTCTCTGGATGTTAGGGGAACACTGGGTCTGGGGACCTTGGGTTATAGAACTGGAAGATGAAGATGATGAAACATGTGAAGAGGATGAGCGTGGTGCCTGGTACCTGGGAAATAAGAACAGGGCTTACTGTGCATGCTGTACGACTGGCAACTCATGTATCCAACTTCCATATAGAGTATTCATATGAAACCAAAAATGCGCTAAAACTGCTGTCTTAAGAGTAGACTAAACAGAAGTAATTGTTCTGCATCTGTTCTTTTTCGTGAAAACATAAAGACAATTTTGGCTGATGGTGATATAGTAACGTAGGTATGACTAATCACAGAATAAATCACCAGGACTAACTCACCATGATCGTGACTTCCGGACCCTTCCTGATGCAGTGGTTCTGTCCCTGAAGGGGACGTTGACTAGCAGGTCTCTCCTGGGGCTCCCAGGACCCCCAAAGGCCTGCTCCAGTTGTGCTCCGTTAAGGTTGAGTGTGTACATGGTGGGTGGGCTCATATCTAGCTCCAGGAGCATTACATTCTCAGCCTACCGAGATGAGGGAACAGAGAAATTATTTATATTAAGATATTGAAAAATTATTTAGAACTGAGTGGATTATTTTACGTATTAACTCTCAATAACTGCTTTTGTATTTTCCATTTAACACATGTAATTGATGTAGAATTTTTCTAAATGTCTGATGGTGACCAAAAGGATCTCTACTGAAATATTGACACGGCACTGCAGGTCTTTCAACAGTACAGTTTGCAACTCTAATACTATTGTAACTGTCATTCCTGGACTTCTGGACAGTCCTAGAAGATATACAATTTGGTTTCCTTAAAAAACAAGAAAATTTCAAAGTGGCCCTAATCGTTTGCACAAAAATGTACATCTCCATACAAATGACATAATTGAACCTTCCTATTTACATTTAATTAATAAACAGTATCTTCTATCTTCTAATATAGGTGATGGAAAGCCATATTATTTTGTTTAGTATTTGTTCTACCCCCTCTAGAGGAACAAGTTTGAACTGCACCCAACTCTGGATGGTTTTATTTAAGACCAACCTACCCGATATCGACACGGGGCTCCTGTTGTGGCTGCCATCTGTGCATATTGGCTAATAGGTCTCTTGTAACCAACCACAGATGTGGGCCTTCGTTTCAACTGATGAGCTGACTTCCTGTAATAAGATGTGTACAGGACCAAAGTCCGGTTTAGATGCTATATTTTGGAGCAATTTACATTTACACCAGTCAACAACCAGAGATACCGGTGTAATTGGAGAAGTATGCTGATAGTATATTACATACTATCATATTAATTATATACTTTAATATATTACATACTATCACCCAAGTTATTTAAAAAATCTATATATTAAAGGGGGGATAAAAACATGGTAAACTAAATCCCACCTTTCGATCTATAATCTTGAAACCTGCATTTTCACAGATCCTGTAAGCAAAATACATGTATCGGTCCTGTGTGAGAGGTTGTCTGCTTTAATAATTACTAAACACCTACCATGTTGAACACATCCCTAATTTGAATTGCAAACAACTGTCACGGTTTAACAACTCGCCACCTGTTCCAATGTAACAGTTACTAATAACTGTATAAGTTTAACGCGGGTATGTGCAGTACATTTGCAAGAACACACGACTGTGTTTTAAAATGGTCGTATATACAGGGTTTTATTCAAATTTCTTCTCATGTAAAAATCTTGTCGGTGAAATATATGTGAACTCACTGACCCTTCTGGAGTTACATAGGGTAAAATCCTCCACTGGTCCTCCTCACTGTCAAAATGAAGCCGGTTCATAATCTTGTTCTTTTCTTCGGGAGGGATGAAATTCTCAATTAAGAGATACCTGCCGGGAAAAAGTCATACATTTTTGAAAAATGTGTTTGTTTGTTTGTGCATGCTAGAACCTGAGTGACAGCATGCGTGCACATAAGTAATACTCACTTGAACTTGAGTTCTCTAGTGAGTTCATTCTGTGTTTGCTCAAGCTCCTGTCTGGTTACTACATGTTCATCGATGACATCACCAATCTCAGCCTTGACTAACTGCAGCTTGGCATACAACTGGAGCAGTGAGGAACAAACACACAAGTAGAACACAATACCTGCATTATACTCTTATTCTTGTCAAAACATCCAGAAATGAGAGAGAACACTGTCTCAAATAACTCAGAATCACACAAGAGTTCATTTGAATGATCCTGGATTGGCTTTAGAAGTATAGAAAGACCTGTTGGTCATCCATTTTACCCTTTTGAGCTTCTTAGTCTTGAGATCTACTTCCTGCTGCAGGGAAGAGAAGGTCTCTCTCAGCTCTCCGGTTTCCTCATCCTGAGCCATCACCTGTTGTTGTATCTCTCTCTCGCGTCTTATCTAAATACAAACAACGCTAATAAATAATTAGCTTAAGCACTGCGAGAATCCAAGTTAAGAATATATCTTCGTGCAAACTACAGGGATAGCAGTCATGCTGTGTGTTCTCAATAAAATCCACTAATTAATAAAAATGTAACAAAGGCTCTTTGTTTAAAATGATTTTTTACCTGCTCTGCTATCTCCTGCCTTTTCAATTCCAGCATCTTCTGTTGCTCGTTGGTGTGGTCAATAATGTTCTTTCCCCCAGCCAATATTTTGCTCTCCATTGCCTGTTAAGGTACACAAATGACCAAATGGATTATTGATTATTGGAAAGACAGATGCCCCCTAGTGGTTTGTTGCTTGTCGCAAATACAATAAAAAAAATGCCATTACTGTTTAATATAAAAAGTAAATAATGAATGTGTCACCTTATATTTCTCAATAATCTTTTCTATAGCTTCCTGTTCCTTCTGCATGTCTTCCATCATTCTCTCCTTTTCCATCTGTTCCTTCTCGCCAAATGCCTTCCACTTTTCTCTGGCCCCTGGGCTGCTATGGGCACTGGAAGAAAAGTATTTCTTCGGGCTGTCCTCCACAGAACTATATCTATGTATCGCTATGTTGCTGGAACCAGACTTTTTGGGACTTTCCCCCACAGAGCTGAATCTTTGTATGGGTATTCTGGAGGTAACAGCCTTTTTGGGGCTTCCCTCCCCAGAGTCCCCCATGGAGTTCAGTGGACTTGATACCCCTTCACATTTCTCCTCGTCTTTCATGTTGTTTTCCTCTTCCGTCATATAGTATTCCGCATTCCGCTTCCATTCTGCTTCCAGAGCCTTCCACAGTTCCGCATCCCGTTCTCGGTGGGCAATGTCCTCTACAATCATACTTTTGGTCAGTCTCCTGCTAGTCCTCCTTCTTCTCCTCTCCTTCGCCATGATCCCTCGCTCTTCAAGCTGGGCCTTCAGGCGGGCAATCTCCTCCTGGAACTCTCTCAGCAGGGCATCCTTTGGATCTTCGTTGATCTTGGGTTTGTTCTTGATGTTTTTGGCCCTGTTTGCGTACCTCAGTGTCGTCAGGGACTCCTCGTAGTGCTTGGACGACGGCCCCAAAGTGGCCAGCATGACCGTCTTAGCGTTGCCCCCCAGTGAATCCTGGAGCAGGCGAGTGAGTTTCGAGTCCCTGTAAGGTACGTGCGTGCTCCTCCCGTCCACTAAAGCAGAGATGACATTACCCAGGGCCGAAAGGGACAGGTTGATTTTAGTGGCCTCCTTCAGGCGGTCCCCTTTGGCACCAGTCTTGCTCTGACGTTCGCTGCCAGCCAGGTCGACCATGTTCAGCTTCCCAACACGTATGTGGTCTTCTCCATCTGCGCCCTTCTCACTGCACTCCACCGTGATCATGAAGATGGCATGAGACCGCGAGCTACGTTCGTTCATATTCGTGAACCCCACAGACCTGGACTGGTCCCCTATCTTCATGACATGCTCAATCTCCACGACGTCCTTAGTGACAACGGAGGACAGGTCTTTGACATAGACCCCTGAATCTGGGTTTTCCTTCAGATCTAGTTTCTTGTTGTTGTCCTTACATAACAGATCCCGAATATCTTCCCTATAGATTTCTAGATAAGACGCCCTGACCAAATATTGCTGGTTCTGAGACCTGGAGATCTGCGTAAAAATGTGGTTAAACGAATTCGGGATGATGCCTCTCTCATTGTCTGTAGGCATGCCCAGCATCGTGTATGTTTTACCAGTTCCAGTCTGTCCATAAGCGAAAATTGTCCCATTAAATCCTTGTAAAACCGAGTCCACCAGAGGCCTGACGGTTTCATCATAAATATCACCCTGTTTCGACTCGTAGTCGTAGACGGCATCGAAGGTGAACGACTTCATGATTTCTCCAGGTGACGCCCTCGGGTTCCTCAGTGTGATCTGCCCCACTTTCGCATCCACCTCCAGCATGTTGTCGTTGCTCGTCTCCTCCCTCATGAACGGGCGACACCGCACCACCACCTTCACGGTCTCCGTCTGTTTCGGTCTCGACATGTTAATTTCCTCTCGGACCGTAACGAGTGCGACTATAATCAGCTGCACGCATCGGATCACGCAGCAACATGACTCATCTTTCGGGGGGTCTCTATAGCAGCATCCTCCTCCAGTGGTACCCGGGTAGACGGAACCATGGCATTCGCTCTACACGAGAACATTGCTTTTGCACTCCGACACAGCGAATCATCACATGGTCCGTGTCACTCGTTCGACTCCGGTTAACATCATCCTCTGATTCTGGCACCGACCACTGATCCACCCCTCTCATCGAACCGCACTAAGCGACACGGTACAAAGGATGCTGCGCCACCACTAAATAAAACCCCCACCGCCGTCAGCCTCCCCAGCGTCCTCCCAGGTACACACCCTACCCACTGCTGCAGACAATAGGAACACGACATGTGACTAACGGCAACGAATTGGATAAAAGCTCCATGTTGTAACCATGGGTAATCCAATTAATGGAGAACAAATAGGCCAATTACAAAAGCAACACCCAATTAGCACGTTACGATTTTAATTAATTCACAAAACAAACAATCTTTTTACTTCAACATCTCTTTTCTTTATTCGTTTACTTGCTTTATACATTATCGTCCAAATTATGTAAAAAGAAACACCCTCATTTACCTAATTAGTAGACATTCAATAAAACATGAACAGAGATCAGTCACTTATAAAGGCTAAAATGGCACCCTATTCCCTAGTTTGCAGTGTACAGATTAGGGTGTCACTTGGTGTTGGCATGGATTGCATTTACATTCTGAAAAGACTAGGATTACCCATAACGTCTGGCAGCGGCCTCAGATGGACACTTTAGAAATATATGATCAAAAAGGAAACAGAGGAAGTAGCAAAACACACAACCCAACCAAAGGACATTCATTCTGAAATCTGATAACTTCCACAGTGAATTTCGTTCTGTGATTTGTGAAAACAAGCCCCACTCAATGATGCAAGCGAAACTTCAAGCTTGGTTCTTATTTCACAGAAAAATTCAAGGCATACGCACATTCTAATGGCAACCTGCTAATAATTGCTAGCGGCACATGACATGTTGGGGGAAAAGTCACTTGTGGAACCTCTTGCTGGGGTCCTTAGCGTGATCCAATAGAAGCTGACAGGGGGTGAATTGGTTGCCATAAACCTGCTCAAACCTCCTCATCTTTTCCACTAGCTTGTCAGCACCGAACGTATCCACAAACCGGAAAGGACCTGAAGAGTAGGATTTAAAAGTTAAAAACAACATATGTGTTTTTCAATCTCTCAAAACGGCGGAAATTGAGTATCTATCTACACAAGCTCCGCAGCTGTCAGCTATAAACTGATGATCAGTTAATTTACAGATTTAATTGTAGTTTTTCCAATGATCAAGTTAAATGTAGCAAACATATGCATGTAATCATCCGTCAGTATGGTTTAGGGACATTTAACAAAACAACTATAGAGCCGTTTATGACTCATGGGTTCAATCCCCACTGGGATGTGACACACATCCTGAAAATGTGTACACTAGCTGGGCTGCAGCCGGCACAAAGCATAATATAAAGCAGTAATAATTTAGATTTCCATTCCTGCCTGCGTTGTCTAAATAGTCACACCCACCTCCGAGGCAGGGAGGGAATCCTAATCCGAACACAGCTCCTATGTCTCCCTCCACAGGACCATTCAAGATCCCCTCCTGCAGGCACATCACGGCCTCGTTGACGAAGCGGGAGACCAGACGGTACTGCACATCAGAGTCTGAAGATCTGGACGAACAAGATGGACATTGGGGTTCGAGGCGTCCACCGTGACATCGAAACAGTGAACACTTATGCGGTCGCTGTGTTACTTACACTGAAGGGTTTGCTGGCAATTTGTATTTCTCCAGAAGTTCTTCAAGATCAGGGTTGACGTCTTTGCTTTTGAGTCCTGGCGTATAAACGTAGCAGCCCTTTCCTGATTTACGGCCTGTCAAAGAAAAGATGAATACACCAAGTGTCAGGCAATAAAGACGACAATGCATTTACAATTATTTGGCATAATTTATTTTTGTAACTCTGTCACAGTTCCTCTATGCTCGCATCTTCACTAAAAGATCTGCAGTCCTGCGTTCTGAGGAAGCTCAGAGGTGACCCAACAACGAGCAGAAATATACCTTTGAATCCTCTCTCCACCATGGTCTTCAGAACCTCTATGTTCCCGCCGCCGAACCTCGACCCGAACGCCTTGCCCAGGTCCTCACCCACATGGGCGGCTACATCAATGCCCACCTCGTCAGCCAGCGTGGCGGCACCGACTGGGAACCCGAAGCCTGTGGTGAGGGCATCCATTTTCTTTGGGTCCACGCCCTCCTACAGTGACACACGGCAGACGGAAAACAGGTTCACTAGCACCATGCGATACCCATGTGACCTAAAGTCAATAGAACATTCTAGATGAAGAGACTGTGTGTGTGTGCGTGTGTGTGGGGGGGTTAATACCTGTAATACTCTCACAACTTCCGCCAACATAGGACCCAGGCACCTGGTGGTATAGAACCCAGGGCCATCCTACAAACATAAAACACCATTTATGGACTGTCCAAAAGCCTGCCCAACAGGATATTGAGTTCTATCTAAACCCGGGGCAGGAAGTGAGCGATAAGCGAGAGGTTGACTCACTTTGACAACAATGATGACCTTGCCCTGCTTCAGGCCGACAGCCACAGCCGAGGCAGTAGTGTCCTTAGACGTCTTATCTGTGGTGATGATCTCCAACAGCTGCATCTTGTCCACCGGAGAGAAGTAGTGCATCCCGATCACCTTCAACAGAACATACAGTAAACCGATTGGAGATGCGTCTATTCTGACAGAGAACGGACAAGCCTTGTGATTAGAGGTACCAACCACAACATATTAGGACCGCTTCAGGACATGCTTCCTGTCTAGCGGGAGTATTTGTACATCAAGCAGTCACACTCTGCAGAAACAGGAGATTGGCTCATGTCCCCAAGAGCCACTCAGGTTATGCTAATATATCCCATTTATTCACCCAACCACATATCCAGTTTCAGAGTGGTTATTATTTACAAATGAGTTTAACAAAACAGTGGATTCAAGGGTCAAGAGGGGACAGCATGTCTTTTAAAGTGAAGATTGAGATACCGAGCAACTGTTAGCACACGTACCTTCTCTGGCCTCATGCTAGCGGCACACGTACCTTCTCTGGCCTCATGCTAGCTGAACACGTACCTTCTCTGGCCTCATGCTAGCTGAACACGTACCTTCTCTGGCCTCATGCTAGCTGAACACGTACCTTCTCTGGCATCATGCTAGCTGCACACGTACCTTCTCTGGCCTCATGCTAGCAGCAGCGATGTCTTTGATGGGTAGGGCAGATGTGTTTGTGGCGAATATGCAGTGAGGAGGAATCACCTGCAAACAGGCACAAACATACATTCAGAACAATCCTATTCCTGAACGTCTGATCACAAGTTTGCCCTCCTTTATGTTATTGTAAGATATTCTTTTGGCATTTTCATGCTTTCTTAAGCCCCAGTGAAAGTGAGGAGAGTGGACCGGTTTGTGTGCACCATACAGGCAGCGGCCTAGATCGCTGGACACCCCAGGCCACCAAACATCGTAATTATATAATGAATTAGTAGTGGCATGGGCATGGCACTTGTAATGGCAGTGTAGCAGGGTTTAAATTCCTGACAGGGGCTGGCACAACCAATTCTGAAATTGCATTTCCCATTGCTGCTTTGGATAACACCAGCTGCTAAATTAGTTGCAAATTTCAAACGTTTATTATTGCTGACTTGCATTGGAGTCATTTAGCAGGGTTTAAAGACATGAGTCATTTAAGTTAAGTGCCGAGCTCAAAGGCACAATGACATGTTAAACACAACAAGGACCGTAACATTCAGAAGCACTTACAGCCTCCACCTCCTTTATCACTTTGTGTTTGATGTTGAGGTCTTCAAACACAGCTTCTATGACCATGTCAGCCTTCTCAAAGCTTCTGTAGTCCAACTGGCCCGTCAGATTGGACAGTATGGAGTCCCGGTCGAATGTTGTAATGGTCTTTCTTTTGGTTTTATCATTAAAGCTGGTAAGAAAAAAATTGAATGATTAGATCGGAGTACCCAGAACCAAATCGGGTACAGACATTCTATATTTGGGTCGGGTCAACCACATTTAAGCACGTACACTAGCAAGAATATACACTGCTTATAGAGATTGGTTTAAATACCATTACAGTCCAATTACACAGAACAAATCCAGTCCCAGACTAAAAAGCCCAAAGAGTAAAAGCCTGCACATTTTAGACCCCATATGCTTGCTGCTGTCCCCTGTGGTTAACCCACCCTTTATAGACCTGCTGCTGTCCCCCTGTGGTTAACCCACCCTTTATAGACCTGCTGCTGTCCCCCTGTGGTTAACCCACCCTTTATAGACCTGCTGCTGTCCCCCTGTGGTTAACCCACCCTTTATAGACCTGCTGCTGTCCCCCTGTGGTTAACCCACCCTTTATAGACCTGCTGCTGTCCCCCTGTGGTTAACCCACCCTTTATAGACCTGCTGCTGTCCCCCTGTGGTTAACCCACCCTTTATAGACCTGCTGCTGTCCCCCTGTGGTTAACCCACCCTTTATAGACCTGCTGCTGTCCCCCTGTGGTTAACCCACCCTTTATAGACCTGCTGCTGTCCCCTGTGGTTAACCCACCCTTTATAGACCTGCTGCTGTCCCCCTGTGGTTAACCCACCCTTTATAGACCTGCTGCTGTCCCCCTGTGGTTAACCCACCCTTTATAGACCTGCTGCTGTCCCCCTGTGGTTAACCCACCCTTTATAGACCTGCTGCTGTCCCCCTGTGGTTAACCCACCCTTTATAGACCTGCTGCTGTCCCCCTGTGGTTAACCCACCCTTTATAGACCTGCTGCTGTCCCCTGTGGTTAACCCACCCTTTATAGACCTGCTGCTGTCCCCTGTGGTTAACCCACCCTTTATAGACCTGCTGCTGTCCCCCTGTGGTTAACCCACCCTTTATAGACCTGCTGCTGTCCCCCTGTGGTTAACCCACCCTTTATAGACCTGCTGCTGTCCCCTGTGGTTAACCCACCCTTTATAGACCTGCTGCTGTCCCCCTGTGGTTAACCCACCCTTTATAGACCTGCTGCTGTCCCCCTGTGGTTAACCCACCCTTTATAGACCTGCTGCTGTCCCCCTGTGGTTAACCCACCCTTTATAGACCTGCTGCTGTCCCCCTGTGGTTAACCCACCCTTTATAGACCTGCTGCTGTCCCCCTGTGGTTAACCCACCCTTTATAGACCTGCTGCTGTCCCCCTGTGGTTAACCCACCCTTTATAGACCTGCTGCTGTCCCCCTGTGGTTAACCCACCCTTTATAGACCTGCTGCTGTCCCCCTGTGGTTAACCCACCCTTTATAGACCTGCTGCTGTCCTCTGCTCAGGCCATCAACAGTGGTGTCCTTCAGAATGGTGTTTATGCCTTTGTCCACAGTCACCTGAGCAATCCCTGCGCCCATCAGACCGGCTCCCAATATGGCTAGGTTCCTATTGGGTCAGTGAGGAAACAGTGTGTTAAACAACAGAAGGGGATTACACACCAATGATTCTTATTATTCGTACTAGTATCTCCAGTTAATGTTGTGTCATTCTTAAACAATACATTACAATATCTGCATCTTCAGTAACTGAAACACTTGCTAACTATCCAGTTTAGGGTCAAAGGTAATCACATACTTGACAGGTCTCTCAGGGACCCCAAAGCGATTCTTCTTGCACGCCACTTGGCCACGGTAGAGTCCCATTAATGCGTTTGATTCAGAAGTCATTGCCAGTTTGCCAAAGTTCTGCAACATAAAAATCAAAACAGTAAAGCAGATATTTTTTTATTTTTTTTTGAATGCCACAATCTATGAAAAAAACTTACTGAGAAGCATATTACATTTTATTATATTCATAATGAATATACAGTATTATTCCCTCACCTGTGCTTCCGCCAAATAGCCAGAATCTGGGCCCTGCTCCAAACCAGCCTTCACAGTCTGAGAGGAATGATAAGACAGTAATGTGAATCGAAGCCAATAGTTCAATCAACAAGCAGAGCATCTGCTTTCACATCCCGCTGCCACTTTAAAATCGTTCTCACAAAAAATATCCTCCTCATCATCATTACTCACACAACTAGGATTACGCAAACATGACATCCTCTTACCTCAATGATTTTCAGGGGGGCAGGGTACAGTCCCTTGGTCATCTTCATCACTTTTCCTGTGACGGTCTTGTAGATCTGTTGCCGAACAAACTCAATGCCCATTACGTAATCTTGGGCCTCTGCAGAAAAAGATTTGTATGCTTTATTTTATCGAAAAGGCCGGAAAAAGAGCAGTGAGCCAAGCAGTTGCAGGCTGAACCTCGGCACCATTTAGTAGGATGTCTCCTCCAATCATTGAGGTCACAATGCCCTGATCTACACCAGCACGTACTTTCCATCAAGCCTTTCTTCTTGGTGAGAGCAATCTTCTTGTTGACAATATCTTTTGCACACTGAATGGCAACCTCCTCCAGGTACTCAATTGTCCGCTCCTCTGGACTCTTGAGTCCGGGTCCTGAAATTTCAAACGGCAACAGTATAAACACCTTCAGAGTACCTGACCTGATACTATTACACTCATTTAAATAGCTTGTAATGATTCATACAGTGATACCTAGTGGGTCTACCAGCTGATGAACCAGACCCATTCTCTTGGCTTTGTCTGCCCGGATGTTCTTTCCGGTCAGCATCATGTCAAAGGCACTAGGAATACCTACCTGAGGAATACACACAGTAAATTTAAAATACTATGACACCATGTCATGCCAATTATTTTGTTTTGCGTTTTAGGGAAATCGCTAGGATTCACAAAAACATTTCTACAAATGAGACATGCATGTAACCTTGTAAATATGCCTTGTTATACATGTATATTTTCTGTTGACACTCTTAACCATTAAGTTGCCCTAACATTAATATCCCAGATTTATTACTCTCCATGTAGTTTAGTTGTGGAATTATGGACTTACAGGCTATGATTTCCTGAGGTACATACCATCTTGGGGAGTCTCTGTGTTCCACCAGCCCCGGGGAGAAGGCCAAGCATCACCTCAGGCGTCCCCAGCACAGTCTTCTTGCTCTTAGTAGCAACTCTGTACTGGCAGGCGATGGCAAACTAAAAACAAAGCATATTTTAAAAAAAGACAGGCTGATCAGTTCATGGATGGGAATGTATACATCATCGACTCACGCTTTGGTATCAAAAATAACTATTCATAAAAGCCAAATTGGTCTTGCTGATTGAGTTTGTTTTGGGATTGAGACGACTGTGAGGGTGTAATGTTAGTGATTTGGCAGTCACCTCTAAACCTCCCCCCAAGCAGGAGCCGTTGATGGCTGCAACAATGGGTTTGGGGAAGTTCTCAATCCTTTCAAACATCTTCTGTCCCTCCTGAGAGAGCTTGGTCACCTCCTCCACGGTTGAACAGGCCTGGATCATGCTACAAATGAGAGGAACGACAGGGTGTGAAGATTAGAATACATGTGGCTAAAGTTGTGGGGCGGAAGTTGAGCCCCACAAGAGAAACTGGTGCAAAAAGGCACTCGACAGTCTGTTGGTCTGGATGAGAGAGTCTATTAAATCAGAATCTTTACACCTTTTTAATATCAAAGACACCGAAATCCTTAATTCAGATTTTTGCTAGTTCTCAGCAATTCTAAACAATTCTAGCCTTCGCTATGTTTTTAATGCACTCTGATAATTGCCTTTCAGGCTAAGTAGGTCCTAACTGCCACAGGACATTACTATTAGCTTGGAGCCTCCTAAATCACATGAACATCAATTATAAGGCCCTGACTACTACTGGTGTACAAAGACTGGAAAGTTATTTCATTAACATTTGCATAGACTAAAAAATATTATCATTGCGTGTGAATAAGAGACAAGTAGAATGCCAGATTGGATCAAACCTAGGGAAATAACACACAGAATGGCATTTGTTAACAATGTACTTTTTTCCACTGACCCTCTATTGCTCCCTTTCAGAACGATTTCCTGAATGACTCACATGTAAATATTTTATTTTGAAAACTTGAAAATGTAGACATATTACTGTTCAGATATCTACAGCTATACAAATATCCTTTGCACATAAGAGGCAGGCTACCTTCTACTTCGAAGGGAGTATTTAAATAAACACCATGCAAGCCTAGGTGGAACCAAAGCTAAAGTTTTCTATATATAGTATAATGTAAAAAGTATATTTAGTGAGACCCACCTAATGTCAGCTCCAGCGATAAAGCAACCAGGCTTGGAGGAGATAAGGACTGCACTTTGGATTGCATTGTTGGCCAGGACCTCGTTAAATACTTCGGTCATCTCATTTTGCATCTGTACCGACAATGTGTTGACCTGCAAGAATATGAAGTGCATAAATGGCAATGTATTCTGGTAGTTTAAATGTAATAAAATCCTAAATGAAATCGATTCATTATTAAATACATTACTTTAGAATTTGGGTCATTCATCCGAATAACTGCAACATCCTCCTTAACTTCGTAGTTGACAACAGATCGGGCTGAGAAGAAAGTGTGAATACATCACACACAATTTTATTTTAATTGTGTTTCATAAGAAATGATTACTGCAACACCAATTTTATAATTACCTGAAATGACAGGGGCCACTGAAAAGGTACGAGATGAGATATCTAAAAAAAACAAAGAATAAACTTGAAAATATACATTAGCTGTTAGTATAAACCTATGACGCATTCGATAACTAAAAATATATGGTGACCTACTTGTTCTACATTTTATTATAGGCGTTGAAACTGCAACAGATGGAACTCATGTGATGTTAATTGTCTACTCGGACAACTTATGTTACGGTTTGCCCTCACTAGTAATGCCCCTGTGAACTCTCACCTACATTATCTGTCTGGCTGCACGTCTACAATAGAAACTAACTGAATAGTTGTATGGCAATCAAAGACAAATTAACGCATTCAGCGACTATAATGTGCTCATATTTGTTCCTCATAAGTTGTTGTTGTAGTTGTTAAGTCTTATTGTGTGTTCACAGCTAGCCAGCTACGCTAAAGTTTTGTTTTAGTTAAGCTATTTTATGTGAAGTAGATAAGTTTGCATCTAATGAATGACACGTTTTTAATAAGAGATATGTGTATATATATGTATGTATTGTTACCATAAAAACAAAACTACTAAATGAGTAAACCATAATATTGGCTACCCATCTACCGGTAGACTTACAAAACTAACGTTAGCTGGTGTTAGCACTTTAGCAGCCAAGTTAGCCTTATTCATTGGCTGCACCGCTAGCATGAACTAGTTTGCTAACATATCAATTTCAGTCATTAGAGATGATTTTCATTTAAACTCAGACTTTGGCAGCAATTAGGGACACGTCCACACAATTCTACCTGACATGACGTTGTATCTCCTTGCTGTAATTCGGGAGAGCGCACCCAGTGCTCGAAGACTAGCCATCTTGGGAGGTCAAGTACACAGAAACAAGCGCGGACTGATATCTGTGACACACAACCGGAACACACATGCGGGAGCGTGGATGTCTAGTGAAGTGCTTCACCGTGGGGCAGGTCAAAATGCATACATTTATCTGTATTTATACATATATATATTCCAAATTGGTTATATTTTATGTGCATCAAAAGACGAATTATATTATATACATTTTTTTGTGGAAGATGATAATGTCAAATACAAAAATGTAGTGCATCCCCTGACAAGTTTACTTTTTAACATTCTTGAGAATCAGCATTTCGTATGATCACCACAAGGTGGTGGCAAAAGGCAACATGTTTTATGGTACTACTG
Organism: Dallia pectoralis; assembly: GCA_029465975.1. Classification (NCBI taxonomy): domain Eukaryota; kingdom Metazoa; phylum Chordata; class Actinopteri; order Esociformes; family Umbridae; genus Dallia; species Dallia pectoralis. The sequence continues at coordinate 2,008,271 of CM055754.1, forward strand.
TTAGAGTTGATATTGGCATTTTGCATCTACCTAATATTAGACAAATATCAATGCCTAATTAAGTCTTAACCGATGTGTCTTATCCCACATATGGAGCATTGAAAATCCACAAATTACTGGTATATCAACCATTCTGGTATTTTGACAGGCCGGTCGGCACAAACACAATTCTTCCATCTATCATTATGACAAAAAAATCTAAATTCTCTATTTTATAGATCATCTGTGCAGGCAGATTATCAGCCCTCGTCTCGTGATCCCCTTCATCTGTCAAGTATCCAACCAATAAGCGGACCGTGAGGAGGGCCTTTCTGCCATGGATGGCAAAATGGACGAATCAGATGGCTGAACACCACATAGCAACCCCAATCACACGGCAGTACGGATGATTGGTCGCGAAGGTGTAGTAACCGTGATTCCCCACCACCACCACCGCTCTTCCCCCCATCTTGTGGACTCATTTTTGTCTTGTTTTGGTAGATGTCCAGATGTTTCTCCTAAAGCTACATGGTCAACACAACGTTGCGGCCACATGCGACTAGCTGGACACTTACATGTGATTCCGTAAATACAAACTATCTCAGACAGGTATGACGTTGCTTGTTTGCTAGCCAGCAACTAGTTTATCTGTTGGGCTGGTTTGGAATACAATGCCATCGTCGATGGAAGGATCCTCTGGAGACGATGACCTTTTAACTGTAAAACACGAGCTGAAAAACGGTAAGTTGTTCTGTACACAAACTACCCTGGCTTTTAACGCATGTCACGTTAGTAGCTACCTTATTATGTCTCCTTCACTGAACGTTAGCTACGTCTATTACAGTACTACTAGCTAGTTGTACTGTTAGTTAGTGAGTTAGTTAGCATGTGTAAGCAGCGACTGTATTGACTTGTGTTAGCTGGTCAGCTAGGGTTACTTAGCTGTCTGACAGGCGTAAGAAGAGTTAAGTACACATAATGATATAGTTGGTGGTGGTTTATTTATGACTTATATGGCTTACTTAGTTAGTATTAACGGTTACATTAGGTAATATTCCCCTCATAAAACTCCCTGTGTTTAAATATATTGTACTAGTTGTGCTGCAGTCAGGCAGGGCGGTGCATGACATTGCTGGCTCACTGCTCGAGATGGTATCTGTCATCTGTCACTTTTGAGCGGTTGTAATATATCTCCTCTATCTCGCTCTGTATCCGTCCCCTTCAAACTGTAGCTGCCCATTTATGCTTTTGCACATTGCATTAGTTAGTAGTAGCTGTTGTTGATAATCTCTGTATAAAAAAGACATTAAGGCTCACTTTTAATTTTTGATGCCCCGGTGTTTTATTTGAGTTCAGCCTGGTCCGTACAGACGCAATAGCCAGCCGGAAAGCACAGAGACAGCCATGAATATTAAATGAAGTGATTTGTCAAAAAAACGACTGTTAAAAAGACCCAGAAGAGAAATTAGCTCAGGAAAAATACACTATTTTTTTGCTCAGGTGTGATTCTGTGATGCTGCCCTGTCTTTTTATGTTGTTCATAGTTTTGCAGTAACCTTTTTAATGTTCGTTTTAAGGACTGGGGTGGGTAGAGGGAGTCAAAAGTTAGTTGGCTTAAATTCTATCCTAAGTCAACTCATTCATGTGTTCCAAGGCCAGCGGCTTGGACCACTACAACCCCTCAGGCCACACCATTATATTTTAACGTCTGACGTGCATCTCACATTCTTTCTTGCTTGATTACTACCAATCTTTTTTATCTGTATACATCTTTGACATGGTGTTGTTTTTAAGTGTCAGTAAACATATGGAATTATGGCAACGAGTAGACGAGTGGACACATCCGGGTTGTATGTGAGTGTACTATTTTGTTTTCATCACATTATTTTTTAATCTTATTGCTGACTTGGTCGCTTTCATTTAAAACAGAACGGTCCCAGTTCGCAATAATTTCATGGAGTTCGGCATTAGTTGAGTCAGTTGGTATTTCCCTACCAGCAACTGTGATGTCCACCTAGCAGCCCGATAGCGTTTAGAAGTGAACGAGGATCTGACTAAAGGGGACCTAACTCAGTAAAATCTATTAATAAACAGTGAAATTACTCATGGCCTTTGGAGTGGCCGCTTGGCCTGGCTGTCAGGCATGGTTGTTATGCGATCTGCACCTCTCGATCGGCAGACAGCGTGACATGCATTGCTCTGGGACTTGTAATCCAGTCAGCTAGTCAAGTCTGTCTCGTCTTCATAAGTGGTGACTGAGGTCACTTTCAGCCATTTCTTGCGTAGGCTGATGCGGATATAATGACAAAGCCTAAGTCAATTTGTCTTTTCTTAAGGCTCTATTGCAGTAGGACGGTATAGTCAAATTCCATACTAGTATATTTTTAAACTGTTCATACCGTCCACCGCTAAATGAAAGTGAGTGAGCGAGTGAAATTGTGTGCAAGTGAGTGAATGAAAGTGAATGAAAGTGAGTGCGTGAATGAACGTGAGTGAAATTGAGTGAAAGGGCTTTTTTGGGAGTGTGAGACCGCCCGAATGTGTTCACTAGATGCTTGGAGACATGCACTGGCATGCTTAGACCAAACAACCTAACCTAGGCAAGCTTTCTCCCATATTACTCAACGTCCAACAGTGTTTGCAAAGCTGCTGGACTTGCACATCATGTTACTCACTTATTACTTGTACTGTTGTTTGCATAGCCTATTTGTCTGGGATTTACTTTAAGGATTGGCCCTATTACCGTGGCAAGGGGTGTGAGCCGTGAGCCTGCTCCAAAATGGCTCCGTTGGATTTGTTTTGCTGACAATAATAAACGTTGTCATAGTTTCAGCAGTCTGGTCTTTCTGGTTTCTTCCCTGTGTGAAGAAAGAATAGCATAATTTTTTGAGCGATTGCAGCCTTTGCGCTGGTTAAGAAAATCCCCATGACTTCGCCAATGGGTAAGTTATATGGAGAAATGCATTTGGTTCAGTCAGACGTTCTAATGGTTTAATGAGGCCTTTTGGGCAGCACTTTGTTGATCAGCACTCTTCAGCTAGCTAATATTGCTTATGGCGAGAAGCTTTAAAAAGTTGTATATCATGCATGACAATAAAACTTTAAATCTTGAATCATGATGGTCCCAACACTGTGTGTTTAGTAGAGCTGGTGTAGTGACATGTATTCAAATGTGTGATTGTAGTATTTGGTTGTGTGCAAGGGTTCTCATCAGTCACTGTCATCTATTGTGTTTTTTTCACAGCCAACCTGACTGGCCATGTTGAAAGAGTGGGCATGGAGAATTTTGAGCTGCTGAAGGTGCTTGGCACCGGTGGTAAGGGACAATTGTAACATATTTATGCTTCATTTGAAGAAAAACTACCAGCGCTGGCCAATAAAGAGTTACGTTCAACTGCCTTTTTCTTACTTTTGTCTCCCGATTCCGTATCAGCCTATGGCAAGGTGTTCCTGGTGCGTAAAGTGAGTGGCCACGATGCCGGGAAGCTGTATGCCATGAAGGTGCTGAAGAAAGCCACAATAATACAGAAGGCCAAGACAACAGAGCACACGCGCACAGAGAGACAGGTTCTGGAGCACATCAGACAGTCTCCGTTCCTCGTCACCCTCCACTATGCCTTCCAGACGGACACCAAGCTGCATCTCATCCTAGGTCTGTATCTCCGGCTCCACCTAAATCCCACTGTCGTTTTTCGCTTTCGCCCCCTTCAGTTTCTCTGGTTGCTTTTTAAAATTGTTTCACTCCTTTGCCCTCCTTACTTTTTATTTTTATACGTTTTGAATACAAGGCGACCGTATACATGTCGTCCCCCACGAATGGTTTAGCAAATTGACCTGGCGTTGGACTAATGGAATTTAGTGAATTAGTGTAGCGCAGCCCTTGGCCCAATCAGTGTCATTTTGTAAATGGCTGCTCTTTATGGCATGCAGCACCATTCACCCGTTTCTCTTATTAATTGGGGCAGTGGTGAATGGGATTGGATGGTTTAAATAGTCTCATATCCCTGAGCGGCGGATGAGATGAATCACAGTCAGACAACTCAAGAGATAAAAATATGTGCTCATTATAGCTCTACTGTCTGTTTGATACTCGTTTTCTTGCATATTTTCTAGTTTTGACCATGTTTTTGATGTGTGTGCCAAAAAAGTGAGCACTGTATATCAGGATATATTAATGGCATTCATGTGCCAGACTGTGACCATGCAAATTGCAACTATTGACGAATAGACATGCCCTTTTTACGAAACGGACAATATATTGAATTAAGACTTCTGTCTATAGTTGCCAGCTTGCCTATCATGTTAGTGTAGGTCCTTAAATCAGTCCCAGAGGAATAGACATTTAAATGTCTATGGGCAGACATATTGGGTCCCTTAAATAGCGTTGCTTATGAGGAGAGGGACCTATGTACCAACTGGTATGACTTTAGGTCATGTGCGCAGGGTGTCACCTTGCTCTCTGCATTTTTACAAGCTTGTTACAGCGCCACCATCTGGCCAATCAGTGGAAAAACTGATCTGCAGTGATCTCCTAGATTTCGTTGTTAGAGGCAATGGAGTACGTAAAGCAAAAATGTAAATTCCCAGAATGACAGATTGTGGCTGTTTAAGCTATACTTATTTTGTGAGACCTTTATTCTGAAACGTTGGGTTCTAACACAATACCACCTATGTTGAATTGAACAAACGTGTAACATCCAGCCACTTAAGACAACCGAACCAGTTCATACCGTACTTGCATCGTTCTTCTGACAGATTATGTGAACGGGGGGGAGCTCTTCACACACCTGGTGCAAAGAGTTCGCTTTACCGAGCAGGAGGTGGCTCTGTACAGCGGGGAGATCGTTCTGGCCCTCGAGCACCTACACCAGGTTAGTTATCTGTACATCTCTCCACCTCAGACCTCAACGTGATTTAGTTGAGCTGTCTACTAGAAATCATTCTACGTTGTGTGTTGTCTCAATTATGGTACTTTAAGGTAAAGCATTGATTAAGCATTACCCGGGACTAAAACGCTATTTCGAAAACACTGAGGTTTGCTGTATCTTTTGCAGACTGTGTTGAGTCATTACATAAAAAAATATGTCTGTATGTTAACAATGCAGACATCTATTTGTACACAGTGAATTATCCCAAATCCACTCTTATGTGCAATGAATTGGACAGAGATTACCCGTTATGAAAGGAACTGGGGATATCAACTTTTTGAGCTATACGGTACTTTTCAGGAGAATGGCCTCTCATTGAGGGGCATGGGTTAAATTATTTTTAAAGTCTTCTAGAACCTATAAACTGTCAAGGCAGCAAACTCATATACTGAAATACAGAAAAGCATAGTGTTTGTGGTTTTCCCCTGTGATGTGTGCACACACATCCATCTAAAGATAAACCAAGTAGTGTAGCTGTTAATATGACGAAGGCCGTATAGGAGCTAATCAAGATGCTGAGTAATTCAGACGTGGTGTTCAGAAATGTAGATGACTTTTTGGACAGAGTTTCAATTCAAACGCTAATTCAACTGTCATTTTTAATGTAGTTAGTTACAAGAAATTACAACATGGGTCATAAAAGAAAAAAGAACAAAGATCTGTAAGAGTTTGATTTGATATTCTCCATGGTTTTAGCCCAGAGCTATGTCTAACCTACATCTGAGAACCCATGTTTAAAGTCTCACATCAGTCACATGATCATCCAAGGTGAGGTCACTTTCAGACAAGGTCATATCACCTATTTTAGAATGGTGTGTTTTTGTGGTTTTAATGTGGCGATCATGCAACTGGAGTGTGCCCCTTTAACAGTCTTCCTGGATCATTTGCTGGCTGATGAGTCCACATTGTTGTCATTGACGAGCATTGCTAATTCTCTGAATGTTTTCCAGCTCGGGATAGTCTACAGAGACCTGAAGCTGGAGAATATCCTGATGGACTCCTGTGGTCACATAGTACTAACAGACTTTGGCCTCAGCAAGGAGTTTGATGAGGTATGTATTATGTATGTGGACAAAATGGCCGACACCCTCTATGTCAAAATTTTAAAATATTGTGTTTGTAATCAAGTGCTTTAAAAAAGGTTAGGCTACTTAAAATCGATTGCAGCCTTGGATTTATTTCATTTATGAGGATTACACAAACGTATATTGTATTGTACTACGTATTCAATACTCATTTATATATATATATCATCCTTGTATCAAGGGTGTATTACCAGTAGTGACATACTCCTTAAGTCAACAGAACTTCTGCAAGCTGACTCTTACCCTCCACAAACTCACTCTCCCTGCTGGAATACTGGCACATGTTCTGTCATTTTACGTCACGTTGCTCTGTACCTTTTCATGTTTTACAACGTGTTTGTAAAAGTTCTGCAGAAGCCCCAGTGTGAACGCTCTATTCTTATAACGGGCATGTGGTCACCCAACTGACAACTAGACCAGCCAGTATCTGCACCACTTAAAGTTAATGTGCAGCCAGTGGTTATGCAGTCTGTGAAACTTCCCTCTGAATTGAAGCACTGTACCGGGTCCATTTGACTCTGGTTTTGGTTGTAATGTAGTAAACTGTCAAGAACAATTCCGAATGGTGGTTTTGTCAATACTCATTCTGTATAATCATTATGTACTGAATACAGACTGTGTGGATCAATCTGGCAATATCAATATCTGTGTGTGGGTATTCTTTCATTCCGTGAGTCATGTTTATCTCCGTTGGTAGAGGATGGCTAATTTGTCACTTCCTGTTGTGTTTATGTTTATATATGTTTGTCTTTTTTTAACAACAATTTAATAACAATTCCTAAACAGTTTAATATGTTTGTGACTAGAAACAGGGCTAAAACTTTACGCTAACTTTGGAAACAAGTGCCCTTTGGGTTGATGTCTGATTCTTCATACTTCCCTGTTATTACCTAGTTATTTCAGCACGGTTCTTCAAATATACTACGATATTGTAGTAGTTTCACCAGGATTTGAGTGTTAATGTAGGGCCTTGGCCAAGCTTCTTTCTTAACATTAACCTACCAGTACTTTCTTCCTTTTTTCTCCTTCGCCATTGTTTCGGTTTAACTTCCCGTGTCATTTCCGTGGAACGGCCAGACATACTTACTTAGCTGTTTTTACCTGAAACTGTACTAAATCACGACACATCGTTTGTCTCTGTGTCATTTCTCAGGCGGAAAGGGCTTACTCAATCTGTGGTACCATAGAGTACATGGCTCCAGAGATCGTAGAGGGAGGAGCAGCTGGCCACGACATGGTAATTTATTGCCCTCAGTTGGCTTGTCATTAGCACGGTATGACAATGCCAAATGCACACGCTGGGCAGGTAATTGCAGGTCTCGCCCGCTAACCACTAGGTGTAGTCTTCTGCATGCATCTGAAAGCTGCCTCAGGTGTTTTTGGTGCCTACCCATGCAGCATACTTAAGACACCGCGCTACAGTTTACACGGTGTCTGCGTATGTAGCGTGGGCAGTATATGATCATCCTAAACGTTGATTATCCATGGGGTACCTGACTGTTCCAGGCAGTCGACTGGTGGAGTCTGGGGGTGTTGATGTACGAACTGATGACGGGCGGCTCACCGTTCACTGTCGATGGAGACCAGAACTCTCACACTGATATCGCCAGGTAAGCATCACTGCATAACTACTGACCCGTCAGTTGTTACTAGGGATGCACCGAAATGAAAATTCTTGGCCGAAACCGAAAACCGAAAAAGAGGAAACCAAGACCGAAAACCGAAACACCGAAATAAATTATGCCAATTATTAGTACCATTGCATTTATGGATATGAGGCACCAAGGGCGTAGGTTTGGTCTCAGCTTCGGTGGGGACATCTCTCCCCCCTCATCCGGCAAGTGAACTTTTACGGAGAATAATGTGATTATTTTTGCGTTTAGTTGAGACAATAGCCTGTTGCTTTTAGATGGTAATGCTGTTTGTCAGATTCAATATATTGTAGCGACCCTGGTGGTGCCACTACTCCGCCCCTACTAATGGGATATCCCAAATAGGCCACATTACATAAGCAAAATATACACAGGAAACATTTCCACTGTTTATTGTGACTGCAAGATTCTAACATATGGGGTATGTATTAACAGAAAGCACTGGTAACTTTACCGTTGTCTTCAGTCACTCTCCTGTGTACTTATAGCGTGTCAGATAACTCCCCTTCCCTAGGTTTTTTAGCCAATCAAATTACGGCGTTTCTAGTACCGTCCTCCTGGCGCTGCGGTCGGAATTGACCCAAATCGCTTCACAAACTCATAACGGAGTTCGCTAAAATATTAGTGGGGACAATTTAGTCATGTTAAAATGTTGTTGGGGACATGTCCCCAGCGTCCCCCCCCCTAAACCTACGCCCATGTGAGGCATTTTCTTGCAGGATTTCACTGAACATATAAGACAACGAGGGTGCATGCCCCTCATCTAGTGCAGAGACAAGTCTTTTTTTCTGCGCTCTGATCTCCGTGCGCAGGCTGCTCCGTGCGCTGCTGCTCCGTGCTCTACTGCTCGGTGCGCTATTTCTCCGTCTCCACGCGGGTTCTCCGCATCCATCGCCGCCTGGATCATATCTCATGCGCGCTGCTTTATTTCTGCATCCAAGTAATGGTCTTTATAACGCGGATCAAGTACAGTCGCGATGAAGTGCAGAGGATCCGAATAGATCACAACATATTTCGGCCGTATTGTTTCGGTGATAAAAGTGTTTCGGCCGAAAACCGAAAATGCCCTTTTGGGCCATTTTCGGCCGAAAATTTTCGGTGGCCGAATATTCGGTGCATCCCTAGTTGTTACTACAACAACACCCATTTAAATCACTTCTATTGAACTCTGACCTCTGTCACCTTTCAGGAGGATCTCCAAGAAGGACCCTCCGTTCCCTAAAGACATGGGCCCTCAGGCCAAAGACCTAATCCAGCGTCTCCTCGTCAAAGACCCAAAGAAGAGACTGGGTTCGGGTCCTGACGGAGCTGACAACGTCAAGAAACATCCATTCTACCAGGTAGCAGAGAGATGGAGGGAATTGCCTGTATGTGTCCAGAATTTCTATACCTCACAGACAGATCTGGAATCAGGCTGTAGCTAAGTAATATAGCGGATAGATTTTCGAACAGGCTTAACATGCATGCACACAGCTAACGTCAATTTCCAATGAGAGCCGGCTACACCCGATGAAAATGAGTGGAGCTACACACTGAGACAAATTCTCCCAGCGAGAATGACATTTAAAAGTTGAAAGATGTTCAACATTATGCTAATTGCCAGCGAGTTTGGCGAACCAATGGCAGGGACGATGTTCTCTGAACCAGGAAGTCCCTTTTTTAATTTCTAATAGCTAGCTAAATACATGAACAAGAGACATTTCATGGCGATGTCCGGTTTTCCTATTATTTAAAATGCTTAGTAGTAGTTGTCGGTGTGCGGCCAAGGTTACTCCTATATTGCACAAATATAGGACCATGCTCTAACCAACTCCTAGACAGCATAGACTGATATGGGACGAGGAGATCACCAAATACAACTCAACCTCTGGGGACCAGGCTAACTCCTGTAAAAACACCTGTTTTCTGACTGTATTTCGTTGGGTTTCCTCCCCTTTTAGAAACTCAACTGGGAGGACCTGGCAGCTAAGAGGGTTCCGGCCCCGTTCAAGCCAGTGATCAGGGATGAGTTGGACGTCAGCAATTTTGCGGAGGAGTTCACAGAGATGGACCCCACCTACTCCCCGGCTGCTTTGCCTCAGAACTGTGACCGCATCTTTCAGGTGGGACAGAAGGGTTTGATCATGATCTCCTGACCCTATCTCCTGACCCTATCTCCTGACCCTATCTCCTGACCCTATCTCCTGACCCTATCTCCTGACCCTATCTCCTGACCCTATCTCCTGACCCTATCTCCTGACCCTATCTCCTGACCCTATCTCCTGACCCTATCTCCTGACCCTATCTCCTGACCCTATCTCCTGACCCCATCTCCTGACCCCATCTCCTGACCCCATCTCCTGACCCCATCTCCTGACCCCATCTCCTGACCCCATCTCCTGACCCCATCTCCTGACCCCATCTCCTGACCCCATCTCCTGACCCCATCTCCTGACCCCATCTCCTGACCCCATCTCCTGACCCCATCTCCTGACCCCATCTCCTGACCCCATCTCCTGACCCCATCTCCTGACCCCATCTCCTGACCCCATCTCCTGACCCCATCTCCTGACCCCATCTCCTGACCCCATCTCCTGACCCCATCTCGTGACCCCATCTCCTGACCCCATCTCCTGACCCCATCTCCTGACCCCATCTCCTGACCCCATCTCCTGACCCCATCACCTGACCCCATCACCTGACCCCATCACCTGACCCCATCACCTGACCCTATCTCCTGACCCTATCTCCTGACCCTATCACCTGACCCTATCACCTGACCCTATCTCCTGACACGTGTAGATCAGGTACACCCGTTCATGGTGATGGGTGGGTAACGTGCCCTGCCACACGGCACACATTGTTCCGGAATGTGTGAGGTAGGCAGGAAATGACCACAGGACATCTTTAGAGGCCTTGTAGAGGCCAGGCTTCAGCGAGTCTGCGCTGTTTTTGGTGGCGTGCAGACGACCAACAGCAGATTAGGCAGTATGTTTTAGCTCGCCAGTGTATATGTTCATACAGAAGCTAGCTTTCACTCCTTAGCATTTGACACATTTAATAAATTCCCAATAGTTGGCTTAACGTTGTTGTGTGCATATTGACAGTCTTATTGACTAACGGCATATCATTACAGCCGTACGCAGTCTGTATAGACCTAACGCATGAATGCCTATTTACCATAAAGTTTTGAACCATAATGAGGCCCAGAGCTCCTCTTTGTAAAACATCTCAACGCATGATCTGGGATCACTTTTCCCCTTTATAACCTAATTATATGGACGGAAGGACCTGAACCTAGATCAGCAGCCCTGAGACGCTTTATGAATGCGCCAGGATGCCGGCTTGTGGTCGCCTGTCTGATTGATGTGGTGTATCGCGTGAAATCCCAGCTGTGATTGCCATGCCTCCTGGCTTCCAGAGTCTGGCTGATCAATAGGACCCATTAAAGGGCCTCTCTCTCTCTCTCTCTCCTTTTTCTCTGATGGAATGAGAGGTTACAGTTGCGGAGAAACACCGTGTCTGCCTCAATTACACCTTAAACGTATGATTGCTAACTTAATCTAGGCTCGGCTTGTTTTATTTCACGCCCGCAGCCAGCCTCTCACGTCTGCTGATATGTGTAGGCAGGTCTTTATCGCTCGCAGACGGGCCTTGGCAATTGCGTCGGATAGAGATGGTGGCTGCTATCACAACTTTTAACTCTGGGGTCTGCTCTCCCGCCTCGCCTCACAAAACAAAATTAAATTGCTTTGGAGCCCCGACGACATGTAATTTCACAGCAGGGAGCAATCAAATATTGAAGCCTGGCAATTTGGGCATTCTCATGCATCAATTCCCCATTTATCCAGCCTTCCGTCCATCTCTGGCTCATACTCTGCATGCATGCTACGCAGCTGTTTGCACGCACGCACGTGTGCATGTGAGTGTGCGTGCACGTGCACCAGCCCCGGGCCATTCACAGCTGTAACCAGGCAGCTCGTCCCAATCTTGTCATGGATGACAGTTTTTAGAGCACAGATGGAGAACCAACAAAGGACATTCATTTTGAGGCTTTCACTTCACAGTAATCACTGGATTGACAGGTTCAACCTGGTCCTCAGCTTAATCACTGGATTGACAGGTTCAACCTGGTCCTCAGCTTAATCACTGCATTGACAGGTTCAACCTGGTCCTCAGCTTAATCACTGGATTGACAGGTTCAACCTGGTCCTCAGCTTAAACACTGGATTGACAGGTTCAACCTGGTCCTCAGCTTAATCACTGGATTGACAGGTTCAACCTGGTCCTCAGCTGAATCACTGGATTGACAGGTTCAACCTGGTCCTCAGCTTAATCACTGGATTTACAGGTTCAACTTGGTCCTCAGCTTAATCACTGGATTGACAGGTTCAACCTGGTCCTCAGCTTAAACACTGGATTGACAGGTTCAACCTGGTCCTCAGCTTAATCACTGGATTGACAGGTTCAACCTGGTCCTCAGCTGAATCACTGGATTGACAGGTTCAACCTGGTCCTCAGCTTAATCACTGGATTTACAGGTTCAACTTGGTCCTCAGCTTAATCACTGGATTGACAGGTTCAACCTGGTCCTCAGCTTAAACACTGGATTGACAGGTTCAACCTGGTCCTCAGCTTAATCACTGGATTGACAGGTTCAACCTGGTCCTCAGCTTAATCACTGGATTGACAGGTTCAACCTGGTCCTCAGCTTAATCACTGGATTGACAGGTTCAACCTGGTCCTCAGCTTAAACACTGCATGCCTTTTCAGTAGTAATTAAGAAAAACAACTTGTACTGGACCTAACGTCTGTCGTTTGTAACCAGGTGTTGTCCTTCTCTACCGTTGGCTGTGCGTTGAGGGTGTATCAGTCCATCAGTTCGTGTTGAATGTTTCCGTTCTCCAGTTGTTTACGTGTGTGTGTTTGTGTCTTTCCTGTACAGGGCTACTCCTTCATGGCCCCCTCCATCTTGTTCAAGAGGAACGCTGTGATGGACAATCCGTTACTGCAGTATAGGTGGTCAGGATCAGAGAGACCCGGGTCGGCCGCTGTGGCCAGCTGTGCCATGATGAAGGTACACCTGTGTGTGTGTGTTTTGGATAGGATCAGAGCTTTGCCTTCACACGCTACAACGATTTCACTAATATTGTTCAGGTCAATGGAAAGTCGGGGCACATTCATTTGTTCTCATATGACGAAATAAACTGTCGAAGATGTTTGCATTTTCTAAAAGACTGGCCCTTGGACTTCGAGTGGATTCTCTTTTCTGTTTCAGCTTTTTCTGTGAATACACAGTTTCTGGAGTGATTAATAATATGGTTATGAAAACAGCGCTGTTTGTGATTTGACTGTAAAGCCCCTCTCCTTAGGACTCGACATTCTATATGAACTATGAGATGGACCTGAAAGACAATGCTTTGGGGGAGGGCAGCTTTTCCATCTGCAGACAGTGCATCCACAAGAAGACTGGCCACAAATATGCTGTGAAGATTGTCAGCAAGAGGTATGATATTTTAGCCTTGCCTGGTCCCACTGTCCAAATACTTTAGTATTCAGTTCTGTTTGGCTAATGGATTTATGTCTCGATATTTGTCAGTGCCACTTCCTTATTTGTCCTACTGACATTGCACATTGTATGTTTTTTTCCCAATAGATTTAAAACGTATGAATATGTGTTGTGAAAGCACACAGCTTTTTTTCCCCCCTCAATACAGTGCAAACTCTGATACACATTATCCTACATGCAAGACAATAGTGTCCATTTTGCTGTTGTTGTTTTTTGTTAGTGTACAGCCTGTCATTTAATGAGAAACTGTTGAAGGAGATCAGAAACACTTAGAGATCAAAGCTTTTAAAACCTGGCCACTCCATCCTGATGGACGGCTCTGATTGAGTTGGGTGTTGTCATGCCAAAATGGACTTGTTAATATACTTCAGTTGGTCTTAATTCTACACTTGGCCACAATGAATAAGGAATTTGTATCTCCTTTTACTAACAGATTGATGATATTGTGTTTATTGAAAATTTCCGCTGTTTTTAATACAACTTTTGAAATGTGATTTATAAAAAAAAGTATCAAAACCTTCTTTACAAACATTAGTTTTGCGTTTGCCAAACCGTGACACCAGTTCCTGGCGAGGCCAGGTCCAAAGAACTCACAGGAGACTCTGTAATTATAAAGAGCTGGCTGTCTTTCTGACAGTTCCCTGACAGGAATTGGCTGTAGCGGTGACACCTAATTTAGTATCGCCTCTGTCTGACAGGTGCACATGAGCTTATTGCAACACCTGCTGATGACACTTTCCTTCCCTCCTGTCATGAATCCATCTAGGATGGAGGCCCAGACCCTGAAAGAGATCGCAGCTCTCAAGCTCTGTGACGGTCACCCCAACATTGTGAAATGTCACGAGATCTACCATGACCAGGTTAGGACTATTCAAATAACACACATCTACACCAGTTGGTTTCATTCAACCATGACCAGGTTAGGACTTTTCAAATAACACACATCTACACCAGTTGGTTTCATTCAACCATGACCAGGTTAGGACTTTTCAAATAACACACATCTACACCAGTTTCCATCAACACTCCTTTCATCCGTAACTTTTGAGATATACAGGTTCTTCTCATTGAGATCAAATGCGCTTTTTCAATAATGCTTAATGCACGTGCGACGCAAATGAAAGGCATCAGGAAATGCTGCTATTTGACAGAGTGAAATAGTAGCATACGGACAGACCGCCCTCTTAAGTCAGAGAAGTGGGACAGATGAATGTGGAAGCTTTATTCTTCCTGGGATGTTGTTCCTGTCTCTCTGGTCCCTCTTTTCTATTGTCCCATAATAAACACTATGCTCTTACATTTGTGATAATCTATTTTAATCAAGTTCAGCAGCTGCACCGCATATAGGAGGCCTCCACCAGGCAAAGGCCTAGAATAATCTGCTACCTACATAAAACGTTTATTTTCCCTGAATCTGGGCCTCGGATCTCATTAAGGATTTGAGATTAGTGAATAAAAAAACACAATATGCTCCCAAGTTGGGTCAAACAAGTGTGTGTGTGTGTGTGTGTGTGTGTGTGTGTGTGTGTGTGTGATATGGGGCAGGTTCATTAGCTGGGTCTCTTCAGACCTTGGAGCACCACTTTAACTATGATGAGCTCTGCTGGGTTCCTAGTGACTGTACCTCAGAGAGGTCGCCGGTCCCAAATGGAACCATACTCCCACTATAGTGCACTACTTTTGCCCAGAGCTGTGAATGAAAGTAGTGCAATTAAATGGGCATAGGATGCCCTTTGGGAGGCAGGCAGAGAGAGGGCCTGTGACCTAGATCAAAGCCGCGCCTCTTCACTGCCGAGCCTTCCCACCCCGCCTCTCCCAATCCGTGTTCCATCTTGCAACCCTTCACCCGAAGTGCACTTGCACACTCTGATTCATCCAATGCTGGGACTTCACCCGAGGTGTCCAAGTGCACACTTGGAAAGAAGGATGCAAAATTGGGATGCAGCCCCAACTTACACCCCCCTCGCCCTCGGTCTTTGTTCCCCCTTTCCGACTGCTAATGAGACACTACTCTGCTCTTCCAGGGCTGCAGTGGAAGCCAGACACAGGGACATTATTCCCCAGCCACTTTATCATGGTCCTTTCACTTCAGTCACTCTGTTAGGGTTTCATCTCTCAATCAATCAGAGAGCTCTATTGTTATTGCAATATGTTTCATTTGATACTTAATATTGAAAAGTGGGTTCAGCGTTTTCCCTTATTATTTGTATTTTTTTCTTCACGTTCAAACAGTTTGAGATGTACTATAACCGACTTGCTTCAGACCTGGACAAATCGCATTCAGGCTACATGTTACTCAGTACTGAAGTTCATACACGCATCACAATCGCACAACTCTTTTTGCATGTGTATTGTGCAAGACAAGAAAAAACTGAAATATTTAATTCAATTTAATAAATTCAAGACATTTTAACCTATTATTTTTTTGTGTGTGTGTGTGTGTGTGTGTGTGTGTGTGTGTGTGTGTGGGGGGGGTGTTTCTCTGCTTCAGCTGCATACCTACCTGGTGCTGGAGCTGCTTGGCGGGGGGGAGCTGCTGGAGAGGATTCGGAGGAAGCAGCACTTTAGTGAGACTGAGGCCAGTCGCATCATGAGGAGACTGGTGTCTGCCGTCAGCCACATGCACGATGTTGGGGTGGTGCACAGGGACCTCAAGCCAGAGGTACCAGTCAAACTGTCTCAATACAGGAAGAGATACTTGAGAAACATGGCTGAAACTGTAGCTTTAAACGTGTCACATCCTCCTCCCATGATTAGGCCCCTCCTTCCCATGATTAGACCCCTCCCTCTCCAGCTTAGGCCCCTCCTGTTACTAGGCTCCTCCCACCCATTATTAGGCTCATTTTGTCCATAATTAGGCTCCTCCCACCCTGTATTAGGCACATATTGCCCATAATTAGGCTCCTCCCTCTCATTACTAGGCCCCTCCCACCCAGTATTAGGCTCCTTTTGTCCATAATTAGGCTCCTCACTTCTAAACATTGGGCTCCTCTCCCCGTTGTTAGTTTGCCATTGTTGACATGGGTGCCGTTATCATCAACAACAACAACAACCGTTTCTCACCCCCGTTTCAGAACCTGCTTTTCACAGACGAGAGTGAGAACTCCGAGATAAAGATCATAGACTTTGGTTTTGCCCGACTGAAGCCCCCGGACAACCAGCTGCTGAAGACGCCGTGTTTCACCCTGGCCTACGCCGCACCAGAGATCCTGAAATACGACGGCTACGATGAGTCCTGTGACCTCTGGAGCCTCGGGGTCATCCTGGTGAGTGGTGGTACGGATGGGGGAATCATTATATCACTTGAAATGCTTTTGGCAGAGAAGACGCGTGCTCTTTCTCTTAGCACTTCTCGCCCATTGTGTTAGGATTGTTTTTAACAATACGACCCGCGGTATAGAGAATGCTGCTCAGCTCGAAATCCAAACGGATACCAAAAGGTTTACTTCTCATAGGCCTTTTATTTACACTTTATGAGCGCTACAAAATGCATGTGGATTTATTTTGGCATGTCAACGTTCTGTGTGACTTGTGGCTGTTGACACGTGTTGTCACTGTGGTTGTGTGCTACGTGGTTAGGGCCTGTCAGGGCGTAGCCACGTGTTGTTGACATGCTGTTGTTGTGTTGTTGACATGCTGCTGTTGTGTTGTTGACATGCTGCTGTTGTACCTAATAATATAGGCATGCACACGGCA
Organism: Dallia pectoralis; assembly: GCA_029465975.1. Classification (NCBI taxonomy): domain Eukaryota; kingdom Metazoa; phylum Chordata; class Actinopteri; order Esociformes; family Umbridae; genus Dallia; species Dallia pectoralis. Next base: position 2,025,159 of record CM055754.1, read on the forward strand.
GTTATTGACTGAGCACAGAATACCTCTGTAGACGTATAAGGGAACATAAGAAACAGCGTCATGTCAGGGTGACTGCGTTGACCTATTAGCGTACATCCGCGTGACAGCTGTGACCAGCCAGCCAGCTGCACATCCCATAATTCCATCCCTAGACCCCGGTGCCCATTCCCTCGTCCAGGCTCAAATGTGCTAAAGATATGACGGAAGAAAACCGGCTGCTGCCGATCTTTTCAATTCATTTGATGGCGCCGTGGGCACCTCACACGAGTGTTGGTCTGTGCTGTTCCCCAACACGTAAGTGCCATAGAGGACAAACGGAGCACGGCATCTGTATCCAAAAGTAATGACATCGCCCCACACCGGCACTACAATCTAATTACCGAGATAAACCAGCTGCTTTTTGAATGACTTTATATTATTATTTTGTAGTTTTTACGTTGGATAGGAAACCAGATCGTAGCGCGTGCAACCTAGCCGGCTAAATGGACAGTTTGGGCACAGATGGTATCATAGGCTAATCATACTGATGGCACAGGAAGACAAGACAATGACGGGTAGATAAACTAATCAGGGTGCTGAGCACATCAAAAGCCTCTCTATCAACTTTGGATTAAAACAGTATTTCCAGTCAATATAATTCCAAACTGACAAAAATATATCTTTCTGCTGTTTCTGGAATGATGTTCGCTGCCTTTATGTTTTGGGATTTAGTTGGTGTGTCTTGTTCTGTGTCTTACTGTGTGAGAGAGGCGATGTGCCCAAAAGGAAGTGATGATGTTTAACGTTATCTGATCCAAAGGTTTAATAGTCCATTTCCTCCACTGCTATAACGATATGCAAATGACAGATTTTATTAATAACCCCCAAACCTGACAGGGCTTTAGATTGGAGCAAATACAGTGTGCTTTAATTAAAATGTCTTTGGTTGGTTGATTAATGACAGGATGTGGCAGGGCAGAATGTGTTAAAAAGGCAACAAGTAACGCATCTCCATCCATTTACAACTCCTCCCCGGAGACCAGGTTTCGATACTCATCTAAACCTACACCTCTTTGCCTCTATTGCTCTCCCTCTGATTCGCTAGATAAAAAAACGTTTACACAAGTAACTGTGGTGCACTGGCTAGCTCGTTCATGTTCAAAGGTTTTGTTATTTTGAAATTGTTTTGGTCTCTAGTCTAAAAGGTTCAAGATATTCTGTTAGGGTAAATAACGCTAATTATGCAAATTCAGATGATTGTCAACGTAATAAGTTCAAGAAGGATTTTGGTAACTGACACTGGGTCTCTATCGCTGTGGCGGTCATTTAAACCCAGGTTAACGTATATAAATATTACTGGGTCTCTATCCAGAAATGAACAGAAATGGCAATATGTTCTGTCACTTGTGTGTGGCGTTGTTGTTGTAATATTTTGGAGTTGTGACATACATTTCCTGATTATTGGGGTTTCGTCAGAATGGTCTTACTAGTTTTGGCCAGTGTAAATACCACTCCAGGTTTTTCTGCTCATGAAACAACAACAATGTAAAACAACATATTGCATCAAAGAGCAGTTTAATATCTTTTGATTACATATCCGCAGGCAAATTACTTGGCTTGGAAAAAAAATCTATATGTAATCCCAAACTGAAGCTTGTTCTGTGGCCTCAGCATGTTAGCCTCAGACAATGTTCCACTGAATATGAATTTAGAGGAGAGGTAGAAAGCTAGAGGGATGGAGGAGGGATAGATAGATGGATGAATGGAGAGAGCAAGAGAATAGAATAGGAGTGAGATGAGGGATATGAGGGAATATGGGGGAAAAAGCTTGTTAAAGATAATTACTTCACTTGGCCTCTAAAGTGGTGCAGACTCACCACTCTCTTCTCTGTCCCTCTGCCCGTCTGGTCTCTGCTCGTTTGGTCTCTGTCCCTCTGGTCTCTGTCCCTCTGCCCGTTTGGTCTCTGTCCCTCTGCCCGTTTGGTCTCTGTCCCTCTGCCGGTCTGGTCTCTGTCCCTCTGCCCGTCTGGTCTCTGTCCCTCTGCCCGTCTGGTCTCTGTCCCTCTGCCCGTCTGGTCTCTGCCTGTCTGGTCTCTGTCCCTCTGCCCGTCTGGTCTCTGTCCCTCTGCCCGTCTGGTCTCTGCCTGTCTGGTCTCTGTCCCTCTGCCCGTCTGGTCTCTGTCCCTCTGCCCGTCTGGTCTCTGTCCCTCTGCCGGTCTGGTCTCTCTCCCTCTGCCCGTCTGGTCTCTGCCCGTCTGGTCTCTGTCCCTCTGCCCGTCTGGTCTCTGTCCCTCTGCCCGTCTGGTCTCTGCCTGTCTGGTCTCTGTCCCTCTGCCCGTCTGGTCTCTGTCCCTCTGCCCGTCTGGTTTCTGTCCATCTGGTCTCTGTCCTTCTGCCTGTCACTCTGCTTCTCTCTCTGTCTGTCCTTCTTTTTCTGTATGTCCTTCTATCTGTGTGTCGCCCCCTGGGGGTAGAGTATAGTAGTTTACTAGTTAGGCTTTTACTAAGCTGTGACATGACGCTTCCTGACAGACCAGGCTCTCTGTAATGCAGAGTGCCCTGGAAGCATGGCAAGCCAAGTAGTGACAACACACCACACAAATATACTAGCAAAACATCTATTAAGGTGTTTGAAACCAGGCCAGGAGCTTAATAAGGCTTAGATCAGTTGAGAATACATCCAGCCAATGACTTAATAAGCTCAGGTCCGGTTTAAAGTTAAGCTGTAGACATCCATGGAAACATGAACACACAGTAACAACATATACAGTGCTTTGCAAAAGTCTTTGGGGGCTTGTTTAAAACTATTTATCTGGATAGTAAGTGTTTATTTGCTCTTAATGGCCCTTTATGACACTAGAATGCTTTAAAATATTGTAAACATTAATACAACATAATATTTACAATATAAAAACGACAACATATTTGTGTGATCCAAAGGGTAATTGATATTTTGTGAAATTCATAAATACAGAGCAAGCTAAAATGTTTATATCTGATGAACAAAACATCAAGGTCCACTTCTGTAAGCAGAATCATCTGGCAACAAAATATATATGCTTTCATTGTGAGGAAAAAGCCTTAACAAGAAATGGCCTACAATGGCAGCTAAGAAACAGTTGTTGTGAAAAGTGCTCTGATAATTGGCCTAAATTGCAATTTCTCAGTCTGCCATAAGACCTTTGCATTGGTACAGTGTTAAATATATTATGTGTTTAACTTTAATTCTGTTATATTCCAGTACACCATGCTGTCGGGCCAAGTGCCGTTTCAGTGCCAGGGGAAGAGTTTAACCAACACTAGTGCAGAGGAGATCATGAAGAAGATCAAACAGGGGGACTTTTCTTTTGAAGGAGAGGCCTGGCGGAGTGTTTCACAGCAGGCCAAAGACTTAATACAAGGTGAGCAGGGGAATATAATATGGAAAACCAGTAGGTTGTTTATATGTAAGGCTCAGTTGATATTGTGGGTTAGATTATGGTGTCTCAGTCTACTAATGTATAATGACTCACACAGCCAGTAACATTAGGTTCTACAGTACCACACACTATCAAAGTGACAATTTCCAGGAACAGGGGTTGGGCTGGCCTAATCAGACCGTGTTGGAATTAGCCTAATCGTGGTCGTCGTTGTCCCGGCGGGTTCCTACAGAGCTGTTGACCGTGGACCCCGACAAGCGGATCAAGATGTGCGGTCTGAGGTACAACGCCTGGCTTCAGGATGACAGCCAGCTGTCTTCCAACCCCCTGATGACACCGGACATCCTGGGTTCTTCCACCACCGTGTCCGTGCACACCTACGTCAAGGCGACGTTCAATGTGAGCATTCGATCATTCAGTTAATTAGGACAGGAGGGGGGGAGGCTGTGGTAGGAGTCTGGAAAGGGTTTGAGTCAGAGGAGTCGGGGGAGTCAGGGGATGTATTTGTGATGGGTCCCTTAAAACAGCATGAAGATCCTTTAGAACGGTATCCACACGTACATTTACATTTGAGGAACCTAGAGCTCCAGCAGCACTCTTCATGTTTTTTTTCGGTGATACGGTTCCCCATGTTGTACTCTGCTGTTCCAGGCGTTTAACAAGTGTAAGCGGGAGGGCTTCCGTCTGCAGACGGTGGACAAGGCCCCGCTGGCCAAGAGGAGGAAGATGAAGAAGACGAGCACTAGCACAGAGACCAGGAGCAGCTCCGGAGAGAGCAGCCACTCTTCCTCCTCCTCCCAGTCCCACCAGGACGTCCAGTCCTCTTCCTCCCTCCAGGAGCTGACAGGGTTAGACGTCCAACCTCCACTGCAGCCCTCCTCCACCTTCACCTCCTCCACCTCCGCCCCTGCCAACACGCCCCGGGGCTCAGACACGATGCAGGCTCCGCCGCGCCCTCAGCTTCCAGCGTTCCATGTCCCTGAGTGACAGACGGGCAGAAGTAATATAGACCACGGGTCAGAGCGAGACTTGTTCCTGGGTCATTTGTTTTTCCGTGCAGGCAATCTGAAAATGTGCACTTAGAGAGAGGGGGGAATGGGGGTGGGGTGAAAGTCCTGTTGGACTGACGGAAAGACCCTCTATCTCTCCCAGCCAATGGCAGCTCGCAGTCAGTCCCTCTATCGGTCAAATGCATGGACAAACAAGCGCACGTCAAAGCATGCATCAGAAGGACCCAGCTCTCAATCCTCGCTAGCAATACACACATACAGACACACACACGTGAAAAGGGCTGGACAACGGAGAGTCCCTCCTACAGCCTTGGTTCTTTAGTTCCCCTATGTTTCCCCTTATATCTGTCTGTCTATCTGCTAGGTGCGTGATTGTTTTTGTGTTTGTTCGTTCGTTTGTTTGTTTACACTGTGGTGAGTATTGCATTTGCATGTACTGCAGCATTAGCATTTTACAGCATTAGCATAGGACAGTAATACAGACTGAAATGTATTTTATTTGGACTTATAATGGGTTCAAAGGGGGTTTCGATCGAGCCCTAGAACTCTTGACCTAGAACCCTTGAGAACATTTCAATGGCAGGCTTAGGTTGTGTCATAGGGAGCTCTAAGCACTAGATATACATTTCTGCTTTAAACTCATAACCAGATGGTGAATCCGCAGTCTGTTGACCTGCTCAGATCAGTAAGCATTAATTTATTGGGTTTTCGTCCAACACGTTGAGGTGTGGGGTGTGTGGGGTCGGGGTGTGTGGGGTGGGGGAGTGCGCTAGTGTGCGTTCAACCGAATCATTTAATTGTCGTCAGATCGATGAAGATGCATGTTCTACCCCAAGGCCACTTCTCATGATGGTTCCCCAGCTATGTGTATAGCTGTAGCTTTCACACAATTGTTCTGGAAGTAGCTAGAATATTACAGTGGCTAGAATAACCGTAACACATTCTGATTGGGTGTCTGGTCAGTGTTTGTCTCCAGGGTAACACCAGCCAAACTAACCAGATTATTGACATAATTTCCTGAGTGAGGCAAAAGTTTCATTGTGCCCCAAAAAAACTGCCTTTTCAATACAAGACACTTTCCCATGTGTATATAGACCGTTGCAAACAGTGGTCTGTTGTTCGTGGTTGTCTTTTCTTCAGTAGAGGGCTTCATATGAACTCAATTCAAACTTAAACTATGCATATTATTATTGTTCTGTCATTCGTTTAATGCCGTTCACACTGAGGGTGTCTGGGCCTTTAGCTTGATATGTTGACAGGGAACACTGAGTACACACACACACGTACACACACGTGTACACACGTACACACACGTGCACACACACGTACACACACGTACACACACACGCACACACACGTACACACACGCACACACACGCACACACGCACACACACGTACACACACACACACACATACACGTACACACACACACACGTACACACACACGTACACACACACTCGTACACACACACACACGCACGTACACGCACGTACACACACACGCACGTATACGCACGTACACACACGTACACGCACACACGTACACACACACACACGCACACACACACACACACACACGTACACACACAAACACATGCCGGCATCAACATTATGTTTTTTTACTTCCTTGGACTGTGAAGGCTGACCCACACACACACTCACACGTACACACACACACACACACACACTTCTCATTTCCATGCACTGTGAAGGCTGACCCACACACACACTCACACGTACACACACACACCTCTCATTTCCATGGACTGTGAAGGCTGACCCACACACACACTCACACGTACACACACACACTTCTCATTTCCATGGACTGTGAAGGCTGACCCACACACACACTCACACGTACACACACACACACACACACACACTTCTCATTTCCATGGACTGTGAAGGCTGACCCCTTGAAGCTAAACAGTGCAGCTCTTCTCCGCCTGACTGGCTCCCCTCACTTCTCATCTCCTGTCTCAGTAAAGCCCAAGTCTTTTGTTTGGGTCTAGTTATAGACTGGGAGACGGTCCCAGAGAGGAAGTAGGGGATGACAGGGGGATGGAGAAGATTGAGGTGATGAGAGGAGTAATATGGAGAAGATGGATGAGATGAGTAATAAGGTGGAGGAGATGGATGAGATGAGTAATAAGGTGGAGGAGATGGATGAGATGAGTAATAAGGTGGAGGAGATGGATGAGATGAGTAATAAGGTGGAGGAGATGGATGAGATGAGTAATAAGGTGGAGAGGATGGATGAGATGAGTAATAAGGTGGAGGGGATGGATGAGATGGGTAATAAGGTGGAGGAGATGGATGAGATGAGTAATAAGGTGGAGGAGATGGATGAGATGAGTAATAAGGTGGAGGAGATGGATGAGATGAGTAATAAGGTGGAGGAGATGGATGAGATGAGTAATAAGGTGGAGGAGATGGATGAGATGAGTAATAAGGTGGAGGGGATGGATGAGATGAGTAATAAGGTGGAGGGGATGGATGAGATGAGTAATAAGGTGGAGGAGATGGATGAGATGAGTAATAAGGTGGAGGAGATGGATGAGATGAGTAATAAGGTGGAGGGGATGGATGAGATGAGTAATAAGGTGGAGGGGATGGATGAGATGAGTAATAAGGTGGAGGAGATGGATGAGATGAGTAATAAGGTGGAGGAGATGGATGAGATGAGTAATAAGGTGGAGATGAGAGGAGTAAATAAGGAGAAAATGAATGGGAGGGGAGGAGTAATAATACTACCACATAGGAGGGTGGCGTACTGATGTGGCGTACTGATGTGACGTACTGATGTGACGCACTGATGTGACGCACTGATGTGGCGTACTGATGTGACGTACTGATGTGACGCACTGATGTGGCGCACTGATGTGACGTACTGATGTGGCGTACTGATGTGACGTACTGATGTGACGCACTGATGTGACGCACTGATGTGGCGTACTTATGTGACGTACTGATGTGACGCACTGATGTGACGCACTGATGTGACGTACTGATGTGACGCACTGATGTGACGTACTGATGTGGCGCACTGATGTGACGCACTGATGTGACGCACTGATGTGACGCACTGATGTGACGCACTGATGTGACGTACTGATGTGACGCACTGATGTGGCGTACTGATGTGACGTACTGATGTGACGCACTGATGTGACGCACTGATGTGACGTACTGATGTGACGTACTGATGTGACGCACTGATGTGACGTACTGATGTGGCGCACTGATGTGACGCACTGATGTGACGTACTGATGTGACGCACTGATGTGACGTACTGATGTGACGCACTGATGTGACGCACTGATGTGACGCACTGATGTGGCGTACTGATGTGGCGTACTGATGTGGCGTACTGATGTGGCGCACTGATGTGGCGCACTGATGTGACGCACTGATGTGACGCACTGATGTGGCGTACTGATGTGGCGTACTGATGTGGCGTACTGATGTGGCGTACTGATGTGGCGTACTGATGTGACGCACTGATGTGACGCACTGATGTGGCGCACTGATGTGACGTACTGATGTGACGTACTGATGTGACGTACTGATGTGGCGTACTGATGTGGCGTACTGATGTGGCGTACTGATGTGGCGTACTGATGTGACGTACTGATGTGACGCACTGATGTGACGCACTGATGTGACGCACTGATGTGACGCACTGATGTGACGCACTGATGTGGCGCACTGATGTGGCGTACTGATGTGGCGTACTGATGTGATGTACTGATGTGGCGTACTGTAACTGTGTCCTATTCCACAAAGAAAACGCTCAACTCTGTATTGCTCTTTCCTGTTGTTTCAGGTCAGGCGCGCTCCAAACTGACAACTCGATTAGAAACATCTAACTTCTAACTGTTTTGTGTGCCGCCCGGTGAGTGGAAAGAAACAAAAGTGCTTCAGCTGTGGAAGGTTGTTTTCACCTGTATATCGACCTGGTTCCACTGGCCGGGTGTGTCCTATGCAATGACTGATCTGAGGTCTGATCTAAGGGCTAATGAGCCCTTGGTACATGGGTTTGGTTCTCCTTTATCCGTCCACATTCAGACGCATCCCGCGCACATTGTCTGGTTTTCTGGAATGTGTTTTTGTGAATAGCTCCGTGCCACTCCTCAAAATCGTACGTATCCAACTTTTACACATGCAAATCAGCTTTAATATCAACGTTGCACTTTTGATTAACTTTTTTTTACCATGGTGTTTTTTAAATTATTTTTGTGTAGAGGTTTTAAGGATCTCTGTAGACCAGAGATTTCTTAACCCTCTTTCTCAGACCCACATAGGTTTTTTTTATGTAACCCTAAACTAGCATATCCTAACCAATTGTCATGCTCTTGACTAATTGATTAACTCATTGAATGAGATGGGCCACTTTATTCTTAGATAATAAATTGAGCCTTACTTATTTCAAAGTATACCGAAGACTGCTTTCTTTTATCATGTTGCTACAAATGTGACTCAAACATTAGTTATTTTTGCCACTGTGAGCTGTAAAAGGACAGGTTGTCGGTTCTGTGAAAATTGGCTATGGATCTTGTCGCTTGCGAGCAAACGTCAGCTAACGTTGTCGTGTGAAATAAACGTGTATTGGCATTTATGTGGATATATCCATTATGACAATAACGTGGATGAGTGAATGGAAACGTTTTCCGACTACACACTTAAATGTGGAAATATGTTCACTGAGCCGCTTGTAGAGCAGCCATTTTAAGCAACCATCCAACAACTGCGTAAGAACCACTGTAAACGAGCGGACATGTTTGTTCATTCTATGCAAATCATATTAGCAATTTATCTGTGGAATAAATATCCTGTTTTAGATTAAAGGTCACAGTAGGTTATTGCCCCCCATTTGCAATGGGCCAAACCATACATGTAAAGCTGCTTACTCCTTTAGTTACTACGACAACAGATGTAGCCTAGCTATCACTGTGAACAACCATGTGTTTGGTTAATTTATATCCATGGTGTGGTCACTGTGAACAACCATGTGTTTGGTTAATTTATATCCATGGTGTGGTCACTGTGAACAACCATGTGTTTGGTTAATTTATATCCATGGTGTGGTCACTGTGAACAACCATGTGTTCGGTTAATTTATATCCATGGTGTGGTCACTGTGAACAACCATGTGTTTGGTTAATTTATATCCATGGTGTGGTCACTGTGAACAACCATGTGTTTGGTTAATTTATATCCATGGTGTGGTCACTGTGAACAACCATGTGTTTGGTTAATTTATATCCATGGTGTGGTCACTGTGAACAACCATGTGTTTGGTTAATTTATATCCATGGTGTGGTCACTGTGAACAACCATGTGTTTGGTTCATTTATATCCATGGTGTGGTCACTGTGAACAACCATGTGTTTGGTTCATTTATATCCATGGTGTGGTCACTGTGAATAACACCATCATAATCTTTGAGAAAAGTTAAGAATTAAGTTATTAATGAAATCACATTGCAGTGTTTTTTGGCCATGAGAAACCACGCGCTGTATGTTTTTATGTAATAATTTGTAATGTGAGCTATTTTTTCCTGCCTGTCAGATCCAACTTATTTTTCCTGTTAGGAGATTGTGTGTGCATCCTAACTTGGAAAATACTGTGTTTTACTGTGTAGTTTGTGGTTTTCTTTGGCAGTTTCTAGTTGTTCATCCAATTCTAAAGTGAAATAACAAAGGGACCTTTTTTATACTTCAGAAAAAATGAATCAGGAAAATGGATTACCTTCTCATTGCTTTAAATAACTTCATGGAATTAATGTATTTATTTTTTATTTATTTTTGTGTATGAAATTAATAGTTCAAAGTAAATAATTCAAAGTAAATAGCAACGAAAAACTGTAAGTTACGTAAAAAAGAAAGATCATCATTTTTCTTCAGAGGTGCTGTGGTTTGACTGACATTTCCAAGAGTAGCCAAAAGAGGGCAGTGTTGACCAGCTCATGGCTCTACCGAATCAGTTATACATTCTCTGTTGACAGTCCAAACCCTCTGTAGCTTATTTGCCACTCACTGTGTAACATTACTGGTTACTATATATTGTATATTTATTGACAGGAAAAATGATTTGAAAAGATGGAATATGTTTTTTCTTAACTATGCTATAATGGGGGAGGGCAGGGGGTCTAGCTGGGCTAGAAATCCAAGAGTATATAAAATGGAATCATACTAGTTAGATGTTACGTGCAAAAAAGATATATAATGAACCAAAATAACAATATTATTGTTTTAGGGTTTGTGTGCTAATGCTGTAAATACTGTAAGTACGCTAAGCCATAATATTCTAGATGGTATATTTAAATATATACATAGTACCAGACAAATAATTTGACAAAACTACAAATTCATGGGAATTTGTTTAGTTTGAGAATTTCCCACATTGTATAATAATAGAGTATGCATCAAAGGAGAAATAACAGATATGTAATCACGTAGTAAGCTGGTTGAATGAATGCATTATTCTATATTTTTATTGGTTTTGATGTCGCCACTATTATTTTACAATGTGGGTTATAGTTCAACCAAAGAAATCCTTTTGAATGAGTAAGTCTGTCCAAACCTTGAACAGGCACTGTATGTATCAGTCATGTCTAATGCAGTGGGTTGTCTTGGGTTGTTTTTAGATCGGTAATTACATTGAGTATTAATAAGAAATGTTATGTTTGTTTTTTAGCCGTGTTTTAAAATATTAATTTCATAAAATTATTTCTAATGTATTGTGTGTGTGTGTGTGTTTGGGAAATAAGGCGAATGTGTTTGTGTATGGGCCTTGTATTGGACTGGTTTTGGATTGAAATTTGAATCAACTGAGTTGAGTCAATTGAGTTGAATCAACTCCCATTTGATCAGAGAAACAGTGGAGAAGGGGACTGTCTGGCGTTGGAGATGAACCCGGCTGGTATTGTTGGTTTGTGTTTGCAGACGTTGCTTGTCAGGTGGTTTGTTGTACTATCGGTGTTAAAAAATGTTTATTAAAAAATGTAAGGGCTTAAAGGTTTTGGTATCATTTATAGAGAGAAAATATATCATGCTAATACTTGTTTGTCATGTGTTAAATAAAGGAATTTAAGGAATGGATGTCTTATTCCATTAACTTTAGTTATTATGTAGGCACATACTCTGTATGTGAATGCTATGTTCTGTACTACATTGTCCTGGCACAGCTCTGTTTAGGATCACAATGCTGTGTTAGTTGTTGCTTTCTGTGGTAGTCCCAGCTAGAGTTGTGATGGCTGTGTCTGAGTGTGTTTAAGTATTTAAATATTTAAATACACACTCAAATATTTCAGTAATCAACAACTTAAAAAAAAGTGTTTTCATTTTTGAGTGACAGTTGGTGGATAATATGGTTGTTAGGAGTATTATGTTATTTTTACAGTGGAAAATACTGCAGGTTCCTTCTAGTACCATGTCAATAAAATGAGCTCTGGATATGGGTGTTGTTCCAGCAGGAGTGAAATGTTCATGTGATAGTCATGGAAGAAATGTGGGTGGGGGAAGTGACTGAGGTGTCCCAGGAGTGAAGGAGAGGGTTGTGACTGAGGTGTCCCAGGAGTGAAGGAGAGGGTAGTGACTGAGGTATCCCAGGAGTGAAGGAGAGGGTAGTGACTGAGGTGTCCCAGGAGTGAAGGAGAGGGTAGTGACTGAGGTGTCCCAGAAGTGAAGGAGAGGGTAGTGACTGAGGTGTCCCAGGGGTGAAGGAGAGGGTAGTGACTGAGGTATCCCAGGAGTGAAGGAGAGGGTAGTGACTGAGGTATCCCAGGAGTGAAGGAGAGGGTAGTGACTGAGGTATCCCAGGAGTGAAGGAGAGGGTAGTGACTGAGGTATCCCAGGAGTGAAGGAGAGGGTAGTGACTGAGGTGTCCCAGGAGTGAAGGAGAGGGTAGTGACTGAGGTGTCCCAGGGGTGAAGGAGAGGGTAGTGACTGAGGTATCCCAGGAGTGAAGGAGAGGGTAGTGACTGAGGTGTCCCAGGAGTGAAGGAGAGGGTAGTGACTGAGGTGTCCCAGGGGTGAAGGAGAGGGTAGTGACTGAGGTGTCCCAGGAGTGAAGGAGAGGGTAGTGACTGAGGTATCCCAGGAGTGAAGGAGAGGGTAGTGACTGAGGTGTCCCAGGAGTGAAGGAGAGGGTAGTGACTGAGGTATCCCAGGGGTGAAGGAGAGGGTAGTGACTGAGGTGTCCCAGAAGTGAAGGAGAGGGTAGTGACTGAGGTATCCCAGGAGTGAAGGAGAGGGTAGTGACTGAGGTGTCCCAGAAGTGAAGGAGAGGGTAGTGACTGAGGTGTCCCAGGGGTGAAGGAGAGGGTAGTGACTGAGGTGTCCCAGGGGCCAGGACTGTCTGAGGGACAAATAAGACTGGCAGCCTAATGATGGAGTGCAATGGGGGGGTGTTGCGCTGTGTTTGTGTGATGTGGGGGTTTTGACTGCAGAGTGGTGAAGTGGCTCTGTATCCTGGAAAGGGCCCTAAACACTGGATGCCATGTCCTTTTGTTGCCAGCCAGTTTTGACGGGCTCTCCCTGGGCCAGCGCGATGATGGGGATACTACCATTCTTTATTCTCATCCTGGACTCACCCCTCACTCTTTCTGCTCCCACCTCCCATCCCCCCCCCGTCCCGTCCCGTTCCCAAAGCTATGTGCCGCATTCCTGGAGGCCACCAGTGAAGCAGCTTTAGATGGAGGGTCGCTGGTGCCTGGGTGGCCCCTTGTGCCCCGGCCCCTAGGGGAGGAGACAATGTCTTATTAATTGACTGGGCGTCTTGTCCTGGGGACCGGGAAGGAATTAGGGGAGGAGGGAGGAAGGGAGGAGGAGGAGGAGCCCCAGTCGATTTGTGGGAACTGGCGGACATTCATCCGACACTTTTCCAGATTTATTCTGTTTCGATTCACATTATGAGGCCGGTGACGATCGTTTCGGGAAACAATACACTGGAACCGTACTGCTCAAACTCTCCTACAGGATTCGGTTAAAAATCCTCACCGCGTACCATTTCCGTCTTTAGCTTTAATCGTTAATGTCCATGTGAACGCGGGTCAGTCTAAGCGCAGATTGAATAGCCCCGCAGATGGCCATCCATCCATCTCTCAGTGGAGAGTAGCACGCTGGACAGGTTTGATTAAGTGGGAGCGGGGGGGTTGCAGTGTGCAGTGTCTCCCCATGTGGTCCCCACAGGTGTCTTAACCCTAATCCCATTACATGTGTCACCATTAGCCCTAATGGAGGAGACCATTGTCCCCCGGCCTCCCTATAGCGATGCCCATCAGTCCAAACACCTTGAGTCGCTAAACTCTAACTAACTCCCCCCCCCATCATGTTCCGAACACTTCCCACACAACAGGGAGTCTCCATGCCAACGCCGGACTCCCACACTCGTACTTGTCACAACTACACTGGGACAAACACGCCTCGAACAGCAGCATGACAGGCTTCAGTACCGACTGGGTTCTAGTGTGTGTGGGAGTGTGCGTGCGTGTGTGTGTGTGTGTGTGTGCGCTTGCACCTTGTCTTGTGTGATTCAGGTGACATGACAACCATCCATCACGTCACATCCTTCACAGGGCCACTGACACGTCAACACGCTGGAAGAGACTGATTGAGCTGACCTCCTGTCTGACCCCGCTGACCCTCTGTTTCCTGTTGTTAACGGAGCCTGCACAATACCCCACTAGAGGTATTAAAAACACACACACACACACACACAGATACCTAGGGACCGGAGGGTTCTAGGAAGGCAAGGGCTGTTAAGAGCCGAAACACAGGGACTGCAGAGCAACCACTGTGCATTTCAAGTGAGGGATCTTCTCTTTGGGTGAAAGAAGAATGCAATTGTGTTCCTGTGTGTCTGTGTATGGTGGAATGCCTAAAGAGAAGAATGGCAACTTTAAAGCCACCGAATAATGTTGATCGGTTGGTCTGTGGTCCTGGGATCCCTTTTCTCTGCTGAATCCCTGTGAACTCTTCAAAACCATTTGTACCGTACATTAGGGTTTCTCTAGATCACACGCTACTGGATTCTCTTTCACTCACACACTCATGTTTCCCGATCACTCTCGATCTCTACCGTAGTCATGCTCTTGTGCCTGTTTGTGCCTGTGCGTGTGTGTATTTGAGTGTGTGTGTGTGTGTGTGTCCTTTCTCTCTGGGCAAATATGTCCAGAATGCCACTAGTCTGAAGTGTTCGCTGGTTACTATGACAATGTTTCTAAGCTCTAGTTGGGAACAATCACCTGTCCTTCATATTTCATGTCTTTCAGTATCCTCATGGTATTGATGGTAACTTTAACTCCCGTTGAGATCATTTTAGGACCAGGGAGACAAAATGAGATATAAAATGGAATGAAGGGAAAGGCAGAAGAGAAGACCAGAAACGAAGGGAACTCACAGGAAAGGAAATATCTCCCAAAGTGTAGCACATTCGATAGGTTGGCACTTATTTCCTCTGGCCTTGTTGGGGCTCCGTAGCTCTTGAGAACATACATTTAATATTGCTGGTAGCTAGGTAGGAGAACCAAGTAATAGAAATAGGGCAAGTAGAATGTGAAATGGATAAATATGAAACATTTTAACAGCAAGCAAAGCTTGTATCACTGTTTTTTTTTCATGAATCCCCAAATGCTTCGTAGAAAATATTTTTTTGAAAACAACGTTTTAAAAAAGAAATATATGACGGACAACCCAAACATGGTAGACATGTTACGATCTGTGGTTCTCTCACCACCCCTTTCCTTACTCCATTTCTCTCCTCTCCATTTCTCTCCTCTCCATCTCTCCAACTCTCGTCCATACCTTCCTCCGTCTCCCCTCGTACTCTGTGTCTGTGGGTGTCAGATCCAGCCCTAATCCCCTGTGCCGGGCCGCTCCAATCATTATAGACTCTGATCTGGTGTCAGTGAAAGGAGGAATTAGCCTGGAACACAATCCCCGTGACCTCCGTGACCCCGGGACAAAGGTTCAGCTGCTGGAGGTCCAGCTCTGTAAAGCTCTCAATATGGCCGAGACAAAACTGTTACAATGAACCTCACAAAGGAAACACAGGGGGAGGCTACAGCCTGTTTGTCTATGTCCTTTTTGTCTGTCTGTCTGTGTCGTCGGTCTGTTTTGGTGCTAACATCATGTCCCACAGGGAATTTCCTTTTTTTCCGGGTCAGAATACGATGTCGATGAATTTAATCAAAGATATGTGATGTGCAGTATTCATATATGCACTTCAATAATCCTCAACATATTCTCCATATGTCGCCCCCCCCCCCTAAAATCAAAACCATCTAGGATATTCTGGTGGTTTCCATTTGGTTGCCCCTCCCCTCTTCTCTTGCTGCACCCTGAGAGCTAATAGGTTTCCCAAGAGCCCCCTGGTGTGTACATGCTAAGCAGGTCTTTGTGTGGTTTAGAGGAGGACAGACCCCTGGCCGCCAAATACACATTAACACACAAGCACTCTCATTTTCTAACCCTATCCCCCTGTTACACACACACACAAACACACACACACACAATTGTGTATTTCTATCTTTGTGGGGACCAGAGGTCCCTGAAGAAAGTCCATATTCCCTCACCTTTACGTAACCTAATATTTATGCCTAAACCTATCCCGCACATATTACCCTGGTGACGAAACTGTAAACTAAATTCTAACACTAGTCCTAATTTTAAGTCTGACCCTAAACCGAACCTCCAAACCAAACTTTGACTCTGTCCTGAGGGGCCTGGGAAAAGTTTCTTAACCCGGGACGTCGTTTGATGTTTAACCATCCTTGTGAGGACTTTAAGACAATACACACGCACACAGACAAACACTACGGTACATCCAGATATATAGGGCCAGCATGGCTATCGTATCACTTATCATTGAGTGTGCGGGGGTCCAAGGAGGGAGGAGGTGTTTGAGCGAGCAATGGGTCTTTCTCAGAACCCAGCTCTCATATTTGGGGGTGAGGGGGTGATCTAGGTGAATAGGGATGACTGTTTATGTTCTTTTTCACCACAGAGAGCTCTACAGATCGCACATTAGCCTCTGTGCCCACTGGGAACCCTATAGAGCCTGGTGGCGACGTCGCTGCTGTGAAGCACAGAGGGTCCGTCCTATATAGATGCTGTTAAAGCAGAGCTGCTCATGTATACCTGAGTTCATTCTCACTTTGTCCGAACGATCAAAGGCAATACATTACTATAAAATGTGATATGTAATTATGAATATGTAAGTATGTCCAATGGCGCCCCTGTGTGGCCAAATTGAGCCCTAGTTCATACATCACAGTCTGATTGATAACCCTGATTATGTGTGCCAAATGTACTTCAAACTAAGAAATTACGATACAGAGATAACATCATGTCGCCCTTTTGGCATCATTATGTGGTCTAACTGAATTTTTTTGCATATGTTACATTAAGGAATGACCTTGGTCCAAAGATAGCAAATATCAATTGTGTGAAGACATTTGCTGCTATAGCAATATAGCTCTTGAAGCATTTTCCACATATTCAAAATCCATAAAAGTCTGAGATGACGTGTCCCAATTGCAAAGATGTTCTTTGTTAGGAGATGGACCTATCTATCTTCTTGTCTTCATGTCAAACAGAGTGAGTGGCGTGAGCTTACGAAAACGTCTGGCTCAACATCGCCACCGTGTGGTCAATCAGAAAACCCTGCTCATGGTAAGTCCTGTCTAGGTTCTTTACTCTACCCGGTTTAATTATGATTCATTCAGTGTTTTACGAATAGGATGTTTATCCTAAAATCCAAAATGGTAGAAAATTCAATATGTGAAGAGATGGTCATATATGGAACGAGTGTCATGAACCTAAAACACGTGGCGTGGGTGTAGTTAGCTTGCGAGGTCAGACACTATGGAGACTTATTATAAAATACCATACTGTTTGACCGTTATAGGTCATTTAAACTCAAGTATGTTGGCAAAAAAACACCTGAAAACTGTACGGTAGCAATGAAAATGCAAAAAAAAATCTATTGTATCGGTTAAGATTGAACCAGGCGTCATCTTGCTATTATTAAGTCCTTAATGGTGCGCATATTTATTCTGAAGTCAGAACTGTGAACTTAATAAAGTTATGTTTATTTGGTTTTGACATGAACATTTAAGTCCCTTTCAGTTTCTCAGGGTGATGTAACTTCATCATGAATTGTAACAACTCCGAAGTCGTATCGATCACGGTTACTCATGTCTGATGGTGTCTACTAGAGAAATAGTTCAGATCTCTATTTCTTTGGTGGGATTTCTCGTTTTTGGACGATTTTCTTTTCTGCATCTGACACACACATTGTCGTTTCCACTTTCTACCAGCAGGTGGCATACTTGCATAAGAATGCATACAGCCAAGCTGCCAGACTTTCTCCCTCTTGTCTCACTCCAGCCTTGCTCTGATCATCTCTGCTCCCTTACAAAGAAATATGTTTCTTCTAATAGCATTGTATTACTGCAGCCGCTCTGAGAGGTTGAAGCGCGTCGTCTGCGACAACCTTTTTCAGTTTGCGTCAACCTCTACGTATGCATATCACCAAGTGCCTTCAGTGTCTTCTCCTGACCTTACAGACATTTTGTTTTGGCAGCAGCAACTTACAGAGATAATATATGTCGGTGGAACAAAGCCTGAATAAATCTCTAGCGCAGATAGCTAACGAGAAACGACCTGCTTCTGCAGCGTTCTATCGCCTTGTTCTTTCATCTCTTGTCTTCACTCACCCTGTCCTCTCCGGTCCCCGTCCTGTCTCCGTTGTGTCCCCTTTCCAGCACTCCCTTCTTTCTACCTGTCTCTTCTGATGACCTGTGGTTAAGATTTGGCTGGGCGCTTTGCATCTGCTTCCATCTGAGCCAAACACCATTTCTCATGTTTGTTTGAGGGGCAACACTTGACCTCCAGTTCTCCTTTATGGAGAGCGAGGGTGTGAGCTGGGGGGTGGGGGGAGAGAGAGGGTGGGTGAGCGAAGGAGGAAGTGATGGTTAGAGCTGCTCAAGGCTTTCAGAGCGAAGAGGAGGAAACCAGACATGTCTGTCACTCTCCACTCACATGGCTGTACAGTAAAACACAGGCGTGTTTCTGTGAGGAGGACCAGAAGAAAAGACTCACCAAAAAGACAACGATCACGCTGAAGATGTTCATTTTTTTGTCGGTTTATTTTCCTGAGATTCTTTTGAGCCGCGATCTCGGCACCCGTGTAAAAAGAATGTATCATTTGTTAATCGTTTTTGATTCACGTACGCTCGTTTGATCCGAACGGGACTTTTTAACTGGCACAATGAAGCTTAAGTTCGAACATCTATGAATGCGTGTTCAGTCTTCTGCTTTCATCTGAGTTTGTCCGTCATATGACATTAAGGTTTTTGTATGGCTTTTCTCAGTAAACATAACCGACAGCCATCACCGGGTTTGGGCTTTGTTGGTCCTATATTGGTGCACATCGTCTTTTATATTCTATCCTTCAGTTCCTCTTATTTGTCCTCCATCGCTTCTTTTCATATGTGGTTTTGCTAAGGTGCTAAAAACCACCCTATTCCGTATATCGTGCAAACGTGTGCACGATCTAGGGCCCAGTGTGGCATTTTGGACTGCAATGTCGTTTTCCCTTTTCAGTCAGTTCGCCCTTCAGCTTATTCTGTAAGTAAAACGAAATAACATTAAAAAAAAACAGGTGTCAAGGTCAGTTTTCACCAATGTGTCTCAGCATGCATCCACCAGACCAATTATAAAAGTGGTGGTGGGGGGGAGAAACCCTTGGCCTCTCCGAAGACCCGTGAAAAGAAAGACTACTGGCCTCGCAGTCCTGGCGATTGGCGCTTGGAAACTTCTGAATCGTCCTTCCTCCAACTCGCTCTTTCATTCCGTTCTCTAGTCCTCATCAACTCTTGAGATGTTAACTCTGATTGTGATTTGTATCTTCAACGCGTGGTTGGGCAGGAGCAGTGGAGTGATGCGGGGAGGCTTCCGCCCCGAATGGCGCCCTATCCCCTACGTGGTGCCCTGGTCTTGACCAACCCCGGGTCAGAAGAAGTGCACTACGTAGGGGTGAGGGTCCCAGTTGGCCCACCGGCTAGGTGTTTAGGAAGAGGAAAAAGACAATACAATTAAATGATTAACGCTCAGCGGGGGCCACCCACAATTAAAACGATTATAGAAATTAAACTGACATTATGTCACAGCGGAGAACTGATGATACCAGCTCTGGCTCGACGGCAGCTTTTTTAAAAGCAATTTTCATAATTCCAATAATTGAAATTACGGCATATTCATCCGTTTAAGCGGGTGAGGAGGGCTAAGAGTGGGCTACTAATGAAATGTAATCATTAGCATCCAAACAAAGTAATTGGTGAGTTCCTTATTCAAGGAGATAAAACACAATCACCCACTGTCACACACGCGTGCACGCACACACGCGCGCACACACACACAATCATCCCTGTCACAAGGACAAGAATGTAAAGATGAGAGCAGCACTGGTCCTGTAGACCGGGTTTGTGCGTGAGTGCGTTTGTTATTAATCTGAAAACAGCACTGATTGCCTTAATTAAAGACCCTACTGTACCCTCTGATTTGGTTTATAGATACTTTTAGTTGAGGGAGGGAGGGAGGGGGGCAGCGTTGGGTTGAGGAGAGAAAGTGGAGGCGACACGAACGCTGACGACGTGAAGTTCTTTGGATATCCAAAACATTTGGGGGGAAACCTCGTACAGAGTGAAGTAAGCTCTGCCTGGTTGTAACCATCTCCAACCCGTTCCATTAGGACGAGGGAGCGAGGAGGAGGTGGAGAGAGAAGGTTTTTCTGAGGCGGGAAGAGGAATTGAGGTTGAAGAGGTTGAAGAACAAGACAGGGAAAAATGGGCACATGAAGAGTCTTGAGAATGAGCGGCCCTCCTGCATGGTGAACCTTTCTTTTGGCTTGCCTGCCCACAGACACCTCTCTCTCTCTCTCTCTCCCCCTCTCTCTCTCTCTCCCACACCTCTCTCTCCCCCCTCTCTCTCTCTCTCTCTCTCTCTCTCTCTCCCCCTCTCTCTCTCTCTCTCTCCCCCACCTCTCTCTCTCTCTCTCCCCTTCTCTCTCTCTCCCCCTCTCTCTCTCCCCCTCTCTCTCTCTCTGCTATATTTCTCTAATATGAGCAGTGTGTGGCGTGTCCTTATCATCTCTTGCCATCCACCCTTCCTCGTGGCGTGTCTCTGTGTCAGCTCAGGTCCAGTCTGACTAGCTTCATTAAACCCTCCCAGAGGGGAGTCAAGGACATAATGCATGAGCCCACTGCCCGGCACCCACACGAAACGCCACAGAGAAAATGGACCCGAACCTTTCCCACCTTTCCTTTCTCCCGTCTCCTCCTCTCGTCGCCCACTCATTAACATCGTCCCCTGGTTCTTCTTCTACGCCTCATTCACTTCCAACTAGAGCTGCAACTACTAATCAATAAAAATCGATTACGTCAATAATAATACTTTTGGAAACGCATGCCACTGTCGATTAGTTTGGTCTACAACACAGGCGCAAAAAAAAAAACATTTTGAAAGATGGCGGAGGTAACACAGGAGGGAACTTGCGTACGAGCAAAAATGTCAAAAGCATGAAACCAGTTGAATGATTTTTTTTAACTAACAGTTTTTTAACTAACAGTTTGACAAAAAAAAAACAGTGACAAAATTTGCATTGCAGAACTAACAAAAATAACATCCGTTGTAGCAGAGATGACATTAGGTGAACAGTGCTCAGCTCGGCAAGGCACTTTTTAAATTGAAAAATAGTTTTTCACCACCAAACCTGCGAGTATTGTCGATCAGCTTCGGCTAGCTAGCCTCTCTCGACGTTACTGATAAATTAACCCTGTGTCAAATCTGGTGTGTTCTTTATATCTCCACAACTGATAAGTTGAGGCATTTTAATGCATTCCAATTTCCATTTCCAGTTTCACTCAAAAGTCTCTCAACTAACTTCATGAAGTATGACCCTGGAATGCTTCAAAGCAACAGTCTTGAAAATGATCATACGCTAACACTTTAGTTTTATAACTTTTATAAGTTTATAATAATTCTCACATTTGTTTCAACGAAGGCGTTGTAAAAGAAAAACACTTCGACAGCTTGACAGCCAACTCTCCTCGTTCCTGCATCCAGTTCCCGTCTGTCCTTCATGACCTGTAGGGTTTGGCTTCTGTTATCTCCTGACCGGGAAAGCAAGCTATTTTTCTGGCATGACAGAGCACACACTGACCCCTTCATTTTCTCCTTCTGTTCCCCCCCTCCACCTCCTCTCCTCTCCATCTTTAGCACAGCTTTTGATAGCACTGCTGCGAAACGTCCATTTTAATAGCTTTGTCCCCGGATCGTTTAACTACGTCATTGGGCAGCCCTGATGGGGACCTGTCAATGGTGGTCCGTCTCTAAAGATCTATGCGTTAGGTTCCTGTCATCTATCTTCGCATGCAGTTTCCTTTCCGCATTCCCTCCCTCTCCTTATTTTCTTTACTTCTCTCTTTATCTAGCTCTTTTTCTTTATTTTTCCTTAGCAAATGGGAAAACTGTCCTTGGTTGGATTCTGTTTTTTCTTCCTCTCCTAAAAGAATCCATTTTCTTTTGTACACACTAGACGTGACCCTGTAACAGGCATTAAGTGTCTCCAACCTGATACAGGGTCGTGTTCAGTGTACTGATGACCACAGGCTATTATAAGTCTGGCACACACACACACACACACACATACACACACACAGCCTCAAAGCTTTGCAGCACAGTATTGAGGTCTCAGACGTGTGGCGCATAACATGAACTAAAGCCGTCTGGAGTGTAATTAAGGTTTAGGACAGGAGGCTGTGGGGGTGGGGGGGTCGAGGGAGGGATGGTCAAGAAGATCTATGTCTAACTTCAGGCCCTGGTGACATTATATTTACCACTAAATGTAATACATTACTCTCATGCTAGGTCCCGCCAGCTTAAATTCACAATAAGATGTAAAACAACAAAAACCTGTGAAATAGTTGCACACCTGACGGACGTCAAACAGTGGATAAATGAGAGAATGCCTCAAACTCTCCATTCCC
Source organism: Dallia pectoralis (assembly GCA_029465975.1). Classification (NCBI taxonomy): domain Eukaryota; kingdom Metazoa; phylum Chordata; class Actinopteri; order Esociformes; family Umbridae; genus Dallia; species Dallia pectoralis. Next base: position 2,047,627 of record CM055754.1, read on the forward strand.
GTCTACCTGGCTGCCCTATCTCAATGCTCAGTGATTAAACCTGATTTTCTCTTGTTGCTGTTGCTCGTTCACCTGATGCAACCAACACAAAAGTCCTCGCGGAGCAAAAATGAACGAAGAATGAGACGGAAAGAGAAAGGGGAAGAGCGGAAGAATGCGTTTTGATTAGCATTAGGTTTACTGTTCACGGAGGAATCACGGTGGAAGTGGAAGGCATTGTGTGTGATTGAAAGAATGGTGTATCGACCGGAAACATGGGGGCCGGGGGGGCTGGGGGGGACGCACACTGACATTTCTTAATCAAATACGGCAATCAGGAGACTAACCAACAGAACAGTGGCACATTACATTACAATCCCTTAAATTCATAATCAAAAACAGGGGGAAATGAGATGGAGAAATGGAGAAAGATAGATGGAGAGAAAGTGAGGGGGGGAGAGAGAGAGAGATTGCGAAGGGCAAAAATCCCGGTCATTACGTCTCTTCTTACTGGCCCGATGAGAATTAATCAGGGGCCATTAGATTGTATTTACTCAGCACAGCAGGGGGTTGGGATCAGCCTCTCCCCTCTGTTCCTGTCTCTATAAAGCTTCATCTCTCTCTGTTTCTCTGTGTTCCTAGGGATGGATACTGGTGACGGGCACCTCTGGGTAAGTACATAGCAGAGGAAACAGCAGTTGTATTACCTCTAATGGGTGTGTACGGGTTCACTGGATAGCAGAGCCTGGATTAAAGAACACGGTTTGTGTCTTGAGGGCTCCATTTGATCGGCGCGTGGAGACGGTTTACCACGGCAGCGTGATTGAAATCTCACGGCCATGTCAGAGCGAGGACTGCATATACGGTGAACGCTGCTGCGTGTGTCCCGAATGACCTTGACATATCAATGAAGGCAACGGCAATGTTTCAGAAACGCCGATTAAGAATGTTTCAGAGACACAGGTTTTAAGTGGAGTCCTAAATCTGCTTCGTCTATTTAGGCCGGACCAGGCTGTTCTCCCTGTTGACTCAGCCTGCAGGGCAAACATCTTCCTTCCTCCTCTGCCCGCTCTCCTAATGCACTTCACCCATAATTCACCTCTCTCCACCTCTGTCAATATCACAGGAAGAGTTAGCATACACTGTCTGCATCTGCTGCGGAAGAACGCATCTACCAATCGTGTGTGCGTCTTCTTATAGCACGTCCAGCCGTGTAGACATTTTGTACTTTCTTCTCTCTCCCTAATTCACTATCCAATTCTTGAATATGCAGTCATTTCATTGTGGCAATACCCGGCAAATCTCTGGAGAGTTGAATAGCGGGACATGTGTCCCCTGAAGCATGTTCAGCAAGTTTTCTGTGCCGCTCGTAACCCCCTCCCCTCAACAAGGAAGTTTGTCAGGAAGTACGCCGTTGAAGGACAACTGCTTCCCCAGTTCATGATCGCAGGTGTGCGAACCAAAATAAGGAGAGTATAACCAGACCATCCATATTGCTCCGCCTTTTGGGAATCTCCTGGGCCCTGCCAGTATATTACAACCCGGATAGTAACCCGTGGTCGTACAACTGTCCTGCTGCACTATTCGAGAGCCCCCCCCCCCCAGACAGAGACTTTTTTGCTAGTTAAACACCCATTCCCAGGTTCCCTCTGATCACAGTAAATTATAGAAATCGTTCCTGAATCATGCACTGAAAGAGATTGCTGTATAATGGGTCTACAGGCTCTAGTTGAACAGTTGGCTGTTGATAGTGTATTTATTCAGTGCCCAGTCGGGTACAGGTCACTAATACAACAGGGTCAACAGTTGTAGAGAGCTCTGTAGTCGGCAGCATGATCTCCAGGTGGACCTTAACTGGCCGGCACTTCAAAACCCCTCGTTGCTGTCTGCCCAGCCTAACCATGCCATTACAGCACAAAACCTCTTTAAACAACTGATAGCCACACAAAGAGGGCCACAGCATACTTTCTATACGGGCGATATGAGAAAACAGTTAACGATGTTTACTCAAGATTATCTGCTTTCGACACCAAAGGAGTCTGGATAGATTCAGAATACCTGGGAGGAAGAAAAGCTGGAATGGAAGAAAAGGAAGAAAAAAAAGAAGCTTGAAAGAAAGATAAAAAAACGGGCGTTTAGTTAGTTGACTCTATTGTTCAGAAATGGATGGAAGGGAATAATTTATTTAGTTCCAATGTAAGTTTGGGTGTGTCTATGTATTAGATCACACAAAGCTTCAGAGGTAGTAATATTGTACATGTTCACTAAAGAACAGGCCAGTAAATGAAAGCATTTAAATTGTTAGAGCCAGACTGAATGAAAAGTAGCATCTTAGAGGAAATGTTGCTTTTGTTGGATCGTCTGGAATATTACCTTAAATGGGTAGGTAGCATTTAATTGGTGCATTGGTATCATATGTAATATGCCTATAAATTGAAGGTAATTTCAAACTGACACCTTACGTAATTCCTTCCCCATATCAGATTAAATCCTACTTCACTACCTTTTTAAAATGGATAATCGCATGGGTTAGGGTTAGGGTCAATGACGTAATGTGTATATTTTGGTATCCCAAAACAAATATTGAAAAAATTCAACTGTTGTACAGTAGCAGTGGAAGTTTTGGACACTCATTCAGGATTAAAAGGAAAACTATTGTGCTATTTAAAGAAGTAATAAAATTGTCCTTCTTTAACTAGTTGACTCAAAATGGCCAGAAACAAAAAACACTTCTGAAAGCCAATTTTTGTGTCGAGAAATGAAAGCTATTCCAAGCAAGATACTGCTAAGAAACTGAAGATCTCGTACAACATACAACACCCTTCACTGAACAGCGCAAACTGGCTCAAACCAGAATAGAAAGAAGAGTGGGAAGCCCTGGTGAACAACTGAGAAAATGGACATTAGTGTATTTTATTGGCCAGTCTCAACAGTAAAGAGGTGACTTTGGGATGCTGACTTTCTATGCAGAGTTGAAAGAAAAAAAAATATTTCAGACTGGCCAATAAAAAGAAAAGAATAAGATATGCAAGCAACAAACACAGACACTGGACAGAGAGAGATTGTTAAAAAGAAAAATCTTAGTTTGAGGTGTTCAGATCACAAAGAAGAACATTTGCGAGATGCAGACCAAATCCCAAAATGCTGGAGGTGTGCTTGACACCATCTGCCAAGCATGGTGAAGACAATGTAATAGTATAGGAGTGCTTCGCTGGTGGTAATGTGAGAGATGTGTACAGGGTTAAAGAGATCTTGAAGAAGGCATGCTATCATTCTATTTTGCAATGCCATGCCCTGTGGACGGCGCTTGATTGGAGCCACTTTCTTCTTACAATGACCCAAAGCAGAGGCCCAAACCATGCAAGAACTGTTGAGGTAAGGAGCAGTCAGCTGGAACTGTGCCTATAATGGAGGGGCCCGCACAGTCAGTGAGGTAAGGAGCAGTCAGCTGGAACTGTGCCTATAATGGAGGGGCCAGCACAGTCAGTGAGGTAAGGAGCAGTCAGCTGGAACTGTGCCTATAATGGAGGGGCCGCACAGTCACGGGATCTTAACCTTATTGTTGTGAAAATAGCCAGACCGTAAGGTAGAGCTGGGCGGTATACCGCAGGAAAATGTTATACCAGTATTGGTTCCTGTACCGGTTTGGATTGTTACTATACCTTCTGTAACGGTATTAAAAAATGTTATGTGTTACATATAATTCTTTTCATTTAGTGTACTTCTGCAAAGAACGAGAATAACCTAATTTTGGGATGAAAGTTCATGAAAATGCTACGCGTTTTATGTCTTCACCTAAACAAGCAGGTGGACAAAAAAACTGTTGGAGGAAAAGACGATGGAGGATGAAATTAGTAGCGCTGCCGAAGTAGACACTCAGCTAATTCCAACAGATGGTGAAGGACTTGTGATTAAGAAAGGTGCCACGTCAGTAGTGTTGACATGGTTTGGTTTGAAAAAACTGACACAGAACAGCAAAACGGCCTGTCATTGCAAAAGAAGGAAATACGAGTAACCTATATAGCCACATAAAAATCTACCATGTGGTCGAATGTGGTGAAAGTATGAAGAGGCGAAGTACTTCGACATCCACTGGTGCGAAGACTAAAAAAAATACAGTGATATGATACTTCTGCCATATCGCCCAGCCCTACCGTATGGTACGTAAGAAGGGCCCATCCAGCCAATCCAATTTGTGGGAGGAGCTTCAGGAAGCACGGGGTGAAATCTGTTCAGATTACCTCAACAAATTCAAACAAGTACAAAGCCAATGGTCTGCAAGGCTGTAATGGAGGAGTCTGTAACGAAAGCAAGGTTTGAAGGACACAATTATTATTTTAATTTAAAAACATTTTTTTCAACCTTGTCAATTACTGTATTTCTCATTACTTTTTCCCTCTTTCCAATTAAAACTAATTTTGTGTATGTTTAAATACTCATACTCGTCAGTATGAGTCACTATTAGAAATAATAACATAATATTTTAAATATGTTGTTTATGAATCCTATTAAGTATAAATAATAATTTGTAAAGAAAAAAATATGATTTTTGTCTGTACTGCTAATACGTTTGTTGTTGCTAAAAATTAGTTTCCAAATAATGTAGGGATGCACTTTAAATGACAATACATACTTAGTCTTTTAATTGGGGGTGATATTTGCTGATGCCAGGACAATATCAGGCAAATTGTCACAGAAGTGCAAAGAATTGTTTTCACAAAACAGCCGTTGTTATTGACTCAAAATATAGCAAACAAGTTGCTAGTTCAAATATTTTGCCAGACATAAAGATGCTTACTTTCCTTGATTACAAAAATACTTACCAAGGGGGAAAAAACTATTAGCTGCAGATTCTAATCTGTAGATTCGATATTGTAAGAAAAACTCTTCGTAGTAAACTAGTTCAAATACTCTGAACGTTTACCTCAAATTAATGTATATTTTAAATCTGTCGTCCACCCGCAACAAGTGCCCTCGGGAATAGATTGTAGGAGGATCGATGCACTGAATCCTTGAAGGATGGCTTGGAATACATTCATACCAGATCAATCAACTCCAGATATTGTCATACAATTCCAGATTTGGTTACACTTTACTTTGAATTCCTATTTGTAGCTGTACTTCCCACACACAAACCAAGCTTGCTAAGGTTTGGTTTAGGAGAAGGTGTAGGGTAAGAGTTAAGGTTAGGTTTAGAATATGTGTTAGGTTAAGGTTAGGTTTAGAATACATTTTAGGGTAAGGGTTAAGGTTAGGTTTAGAATACGTTTTAGGGTAAGAGTTAAGGTTAGGTTTAGACGGAGGGTTAAGGTTAGGATAAAGGTTAAAGTTAGGTTTAGAAGTATCTTGTTATGTTGTGGTTGTAAACCCTAGATGGCACTGGCCCACTGCATTTGCTCTGATCATCATCATTAAAATATCTCTGTGTATAAATGAATAAATAATAAAAAAATATAATGCCTTCATTACATACTCAAACCCTTGTATAAAGGTTACATTTAGTGGTCAGTTAAAACTGTTCAGTACTTTTGGGACTTAAAATAAAGTGTTAGTCCAGGGTTGAGCATCAGATTATTCCAATACCAAATGACATAAGGTCTTCCAGGATGACTTTTATTCACGTCACAAGTGTCAGGCTGTAGAGGGAATACTGCTTCACTGCCTTTAACACAAAGCAATAGGGCCCTGTTTGGTAACCTTAATTATGACATCCATATTATGACTGCACAATAAGGACTCTCAGACAGACATTTGTAGCTAACTACAGAGAAACAGATTCCTGTTTCAGCTGTCAGGCTTGACAAGGACAACGAAACTGTTCCGAAATGCATTTGTGCAGCATCATAAGATAATATAATAAAATCATACTGCAGCCTGGGAACTTGGAATCAGGTTTATTCGCCATGTCTGTTTACACACACTAGGAATTTGTTCGGAACCCTAGCTGCAGTGTTTAGAACACACATTTTAAAACATACACGAACAGTGCAAACAGAGCAAAACACACAACACGAACAGTTCGACAAGGGACCATGCCTAGTTGGGCGTATGCAATGGGCAAACATAGAATGTGTTCTATGTATATCTGAATAGAGCAAAGGAGCAAGGTCTAGATGTGTGAGCAGATTGCAAAACATCAATAACACAATGTCCAGGTGAATACATCATCTGGTAAATACTCACACTGAGCTCACAAAACCACGCAATCTCTCTCGGGCCAATGGTTTCACTTTATCTTGATTGAAACAAATGGAAAAATTAGCTGCCAGCAGTCTAACGAACACAATGCTGCAGTGCATGACTTTATAGTGGTCGTTCGATTTTATGCTTTTTTGTTAAATATAATTTTATTTACTTTCACAGGGCAAGCTGAAGCAGTGCAGGTCAGTGGGAGGAGTTATGCAGATAAATGTAGATGTGGAGATGCAGGGAGACTGGAGAACTTGGCAGTTTCATTTTCCACGCGGGATGACGCTCTCTCCGGGTGACGTGCATTTGTTGCGTCTCTCGACCTCTCCTTCGTGAAGATCTCACGGCTCTTTACCAACAACTAAGCTTAGTATCAAATGAGGACACACACCTTACTATCATCCCGTTTTAAATATTGCATTTGAAGTAAGAATAACAATTGTAAAAAGTTTAAAAGCGGTTTGTGTTATTGATGTTTCCCGTTCTGAACCAACAACATTTTAAAAGTATACGGTCAAGGTTTACAGGGCCATGAACCCCAAGACCTTGTGGACGTCTCTGGTGTCCCCTTTTAGGTTCACATTTCTTTAAACACTGATGAATAAAATACTTCTATAAATACCGTAAGCCTTCACACAGCCACTCTCCATTCTGTCACGCAGACGAGACGAGACAGTATAGCAACTAGCGTGTCATTCTACAGACCCGGCAGCTACACACACATTCCAGAGAACCGCTGCTGATTTCTCTTGTGTTAAAACATATACTTTTCTCATTTGCTCATCAAGCACTCATCCTGTCGCCAATTAGCTTGGGGCTCTGACCTCAGAGATAGAAACACATAACAACCCACCCTGGGTTTGAGGTAGCCACAGCCATCTCTACCCACCTGCCAACGTTCCCAGCCAGCTGCTAATTTCACTCAGATATTTCCTACGTTCAGCCGTTCAAATCATCGCAGCTATACATGTTGCATCTGAATGAGTTGGAACGCGATTACGGTGAATTACATATAGTTACATTCACTTTTATTTTTTTCCCGCTTTACCTCATAGAAATAGGACGTCTCTTTTCTGTACCTTCTCATTGGCTGCCACGTGCCTCAAAGCTTCTGAGAGAGATTTCTAGGTAATAAATTAGCTCTATAAGTCTTTACGCAGTATCTTTATTGGCATCTGTTATTCTATGTCCATACCTGTGACAGGGTGTCACCAAGAACAGTGAGTTGATCCGACCAATGGAAAACAAGCTCTGCTGCTTCAATACCGCAGGTTGGATTTATTTGTTAAAACTATGAGATAATCAAACAGACGTTTGAAGGTTAGGAGGCTGTCACCGTTGCTATGCAATACCCGATTTCACCATTAGGGGGTGGGGTCACACCAAAGTGCCAGAACAACCCTTTGCCTTATCCAAAAGACAGCTGAGCATCGAGAGGAGTTTGGTAATGGGCTGATCTGAGAACAGTAGCACCGACCATCGTCGCCATGCATGCTGGGAAGTGCTAGTAGCCTGTATACCCTCCATATTACAAACGTAACACATAGCACACACTGTTCTTTGTCTTTATCGATCCTCGCTGCACAACACTGCTTCGGTCAGCTGTTTCTGGATGGCTTTCCTTCCAGGCAAAGCGCCAGAAGTGGTTGCTGCAGCATTGTTCCAGGAGAACCTCGAGAGGGTCAGAGGTCAAGAATATGACCGAGCACGTTAATGTTGATTTGAGATGGGACTCGTGACAATCGATCACCAGAAGCGCGTGCCGCTTGTTCGTCCGTTGCGTGTTCGTATACGTCACGCATCCGTGTTCCGTAAAAGGCACTTTAAACTTTCGAAACGAGGTGTAAATGCGTTGTCATGTCGGCGCATACGAGCGTGTGCACATACATGCTAACGTGTGTGTGTGTGTGTGTGTGTGTGTGTGTGCGCATATCGCACGTATCTCTCTGGCCTCTGTCTTCCCCATCAAACATCCCTGCTATCTGCTTTTCATTGCGTCGAAACCCTCCTTTCTGTGCTGGTAATCAGAGCCGAGGCTCCGGGAGGCCAGCCAAGCCTCTCATCCGTCCTCATCCGCTCTGTTCGCTCTCCTGTCATCCACATTCGTGGTAATTAACCATCATACTGCAGATGGGATCAATTTTTACCCTCTGGTCTCTCAACTCCCTTTCTCTTCTGGTCTCTTCGTTCACAGTCTCTCTCACTCTCTAGCTTTGACACCCCCCCACCGCCCAACCCACCCCACGCTCTTTTGCTCTCTCTTCATCTCTGCTGCTTCTTCTCCTGCAACCTTCTATGCGCGCTCTTTCTCTCTCTCACACACACACACACACACACACACACGACCCATAATTGCACTGGATCTGTGCCAGCCAGCCTCAGACTAACCAGGCCCTCGCCTTTCCTGCTCCTCCCTCTGCTCCTGCCCTCCTCTACCTCTTTGGTCTGCCCCCCCCCACTCCTCTCTCCTTCCTCCCTGGCCTCCTCTTCTCCACCTCAGTCTCTTGTCTCATCTGCTCAATACCTTATTAGTGGCAGGATCTGTGGAGAGCCATGGCGGATTAACTAAAGAGATGTGAGATTGATTTCTGCTTCTGCAGATGAAATGGACGTTTTTGTGAGGTCTATGTGTTTGTACGTGTGCATATATATATATATAAATATAAATTATATACATATATATATGTATATATAAATATAAATTATATATATATATACACACACGCATTTATAAACAGAGTAAATCATAGGCACATACATGTCATACGTGTTTTCAATATGCAGATTCGGGTGTGTGAATTAGCTATGCGAAACTCCACAGAGGCCTCTGCTCTGTCCTTCACAACAAAATCATTACCCTTATTTCAATGGCTTCTCTTCACTTTATAGAGGAGAAAAAGAAAATGTTACAATTTTAATCTCAACGTCTAGCAGACCGAACCTTACAACAAACACCTCGTCATGTGGCGTCTAGCTTGTCAAAGTCAAATAGCCTTGCCTTGGTCAAGTATGGTGCACAGCTTGTATATATGTGTGTGTGTGTGTGTGTGTGTGTGTGTGTATGTGTTGGCATGTTTTACTTAGCTTCTGAGGACCAAAAGTTAGCAGAAGGTCAATAAAACATGAAACACTGACCATATGTGTGTGAGCTCTCCACAAGAGAAATGCAATCTTTTGGTGGTATGGTTTAGGGTGACACCTCAAACTGAACTTAAGGTCAGGTAAAAGGGCTAAGCTAGGTTTAGATCAATAGGTTAGGTTATTTCAGGTTATGGTTATGTTTTTGTTTTGTGTCCCCACAACGTTAGTAATATTGGACTGTGTGTGTGTGTGTCTCCTACATCGCCATATATATCAGAGAGTTCACAGTGGCACCCGCTTGGCTGGGAGATTAACATCTACTTCTAAGATAGCAGGTGAATTTGTTGTGGGGGAGGGGGGGAGATAGGTGTGTGTGTGTGTGTGTGTGAGTTGTCCTCTGCTCCAGATTCTGCCTGCCTGTTCTGTCTGCCGTTCCGTCTGTAATCACAGGCCTCCGTCTACATGGCACATCTCAAGAGGTGGTGTCAGCTGTGCTTCTCTCTGTGTCTTAATAGCAGGGGGGTTCTATACAGCTCGCTCACACACACACAGGGAGGCACACGTCCTAAAAGGCACCCCAGACTCTTCAGCGCACTTTCCACCAGGGCCCCGTAGTGTTCATATTGCAAAGAGTGCACTTCTTAGAGAACAGAGTGGCATTTGGAATCCGGACGGAGAGAGAGAGCTGTTTGATCTCTCGGCACTAGACGGAGACAGAAGGAAAGGTGACTCCTCTGTAATAAAACGGTGACCTGCAAACTATGGCCATTTTCTTTCCGTTAAAGTGTGTGGCTACTCACCATCCCAGATACCAGACCCGATGACAGTGTTTGGGTCAGTGTGTTTCGTGAGTCTGTGCCCGTAGATTACAGTGGGAAGCACCGGCGCTTAATGTAACATTTGTTCATGGTTTTCTTGGGGGGGGCTGGCCCGATAAGTACTGGATTGAATAATATCTGTGTTATAAATACTGGGGTTGTGTACTGTAGGTGTGTACTCCAATGAGGCAGCCATCTTATTTCAGAAGCAAAGTATTGAAGAAATAATGTAAACTGTTTTGTGTATAAGCCAACAAACGAAAGTGCCAACTCCTAATATATGACAACAGAGAAACTCGAACTCATACGATCTCGGTGTGTGTGAACAGGTGCAGGGCATTAGTGTATGTATTGCTTCCGTTGTGTGTCCTGTGGTAAGACGGTGTGTGTGTGTGTGTGTGTGTAAAACGTTGTATAGCAAGTGGCTGGTCAGAATACATCTCTCTCTTTAAAGGCCCAGCTGTCCTCCCATCCAGACCAGGCCGCTGTAACAGCCGTCTCAGAGAGCGGGGACCTCATTGTGGTGTGATTTCCTCCTCTCCTGGCAGATGGAGTGTTTTTGTCGCGGCGAGGCAAGCGGAGCAAGGCGAAGGCCACTGTGATTGCCTCTTGGACAGCGGTGTCAGTCAAGGATAATGTTGCCCTCCCAGGAACAGGGCAGGATCAACACAATCCAATTTATTTTGCTTCGACCAAAATGGAATACTGTAATTTGTCAGAAACAACCTGGGCTGTGTGGCATTGGTGATCTCTATCCCTTCACAAACCGAGTCAAATATTAGCGGATAAACTGGGCTAAAAAGACGACAGCATTATGGGAAGAAATGCTTAGAAAAGACATAGGTCATCAACCTCATTTTACACCAAACCAAATACCGCACGCTATCATCTATCACACACCAGCATAATATCTGACCATCAATATTTGACTGACACACTACCTGAACGCCAAGCTGCCTGAAATGTACAGATCAGGAATCGCATGAACTCAATGCCAGGTGCTGTTTGTATTTAGCCCTGTAACCTCCGTGAACAGGTGCCATTTAAACAGCAATGTCTGATGGACATCCACACCACGACCCACTTCCCCACAAACACAGTCAGAATCCTACGATATGTTCGTGCAGACACAGACTCTGAGGTTTGAACGGAACACGGATCCAGGGCTGGCAATCTGTCAGAACACGGCCAGCGCACTCCAGAGATGCTCACGTGTTCGAGATGCAGTGAGTGACGGGAGGAAGGAAAAAAACAGGTGAGCGAGTAAAGAGGCGGAGAGAAACCCCCCTGCACTTCCACCAGGAGAGGCTGGACATCTTTACATTGAGATCCATGTTGTTTTATTCACAGAGGAACTCCATAGGAGTGCCCGGGACTGTGTTATATGGACAGCAGCGGGTAACCAGATCTGTGGAATCACAATGGCCCTTCAGCAAAGTGTGCCGCCGGCCCACCTGAATGAGGCCGACTAGCCGGCTGGCCGTCCTTACCTTTCCGAAGGGTTAAAAGCATCTTGAGGAAAAGAGGAGATAAGAATGATTGGAGAGCACTGCCATCTTTGTGAGTCAATATTCTCAAGTCAATGGCGGAGGACTCTCTGACTGGCCTACTTCCTCTACACCCTCACCGTCATCCCGTCTCTGACCGGTTTCTGATTCCCGCGGGCCGATGTTTGTGCCGTCGTGTTGACCGTCGCACACCACGGCAACGGCTTGGGGGTTGTGGAGGGGCGGGCTGTGTACAGGCCAATCCATAGAGATGGGGTGGGGCCAATGCATAGAGACGGGGTGTGGCCAATCCATAGAGACGGGGTGGGGCCAATGCATAGAGACGGGGTGGGGCCAATGCATAGAGACGGGGTGGGGCCAATGCATAGAGACGGGGTGGGGCCAATGCATAGAGACGGGGTGGGGCCAATGCATAGAGACGGGGTGGGGCCAATGCATAGAGACGGAGTGGGGCCAATGCATAGGGGGGTGGGGGGTCAGGCTGTGTATAGACCAATGCATGGACACGTGGTGGGTGGGGTGGGGGGTCTGGGCCAAGTGTCTCATCAGCATCCTGCTCAGGTGCTGGGCCCACGCACTAACTATGCCCTGACTTGATTGTAATTGCCTGAATTCGGCTCCCGCTGATCCATTCTGGCAATATCACCAGCACACGGTTAACTCCACATAGACCAGGGAGGGCAGCAGGGAGGAGGGCAGCAGAGAGGAGGGCAGCAGGGAGGAGGGAGCAGAGAGGAGGGCAGCAGGGAGGAGGGAGCAGAGAGGAGGGCAGCAGGGAGGAGGGAGCAGAGAGGAGGGAGCAGAGACGAGGGAAGCTCCCTCCCTACTGCAGCTCCGGTCGGGTCAGAGGTTGAACAACATCTTAGTCGGTGTACAAGACAAGCGACCACACGGTGCTGTCCTGGCCGTGTACATTCACTGGCTGTATTTACATACATACCATAATGTCGCTGGCGCGTACGGGTTTGGTTGTTTCTCACGTGACACGCTGCAGTCCCAGCTCACGTGAATCAGAGATATTCCGAGGTATGTGCACGTTTGCAACATTTCCCGAAATCATGGGTGGTTATCGTTGGCTCTGATTATGGCTTTAGGGAGAATAATCGGTCAATTTCCATTCAAAATATACACTTTTGACTTCCTCTGCAGCCGCAGGTTTGTGAAAATAACCCTGGAACATCAATTATGGCAAATACTTTCCCCCCCAGAAGTAATGCAAGTGATCATTTTTGCCCGGAGCATGCATATAAACATTTTATTTCTGAAAACGACACTTAAAACAACAAACGAGTTACCTACAATTGAGCGGCTCGAACTACGGTTATTTCGTAATCAATTGTCTTTCTTCGGGTCATTTGTCAGCGGCAGCTGTAAACTTTAGAGTTTTCTTATTATTATTCTAAATGAACCCACATAGCGATGAGACGGAAGTGTACATGACATTGTTCTTGGTTATGGAGGCCTCGTTCCCCCCCCAAGCATAACCGTGGGACGTGGGGTCCCCGATCAACAGGGTTAACTTTAAAAATCCCCTGTGGCTCGCTCCTCACCCTGTGATAATAGTTGGGAGCTCGTAATGAAGGCCCGCCTGGTAACCAACAGGTGGTCCTTTTAAAGACCAAGATCCTCCAGCACTCAGGACAGCAAAAATAAAAAAACTGCCATGGCAAATGTGTCAGAATCTAATGTTCTGCGGAGTGAAAAGGCTGTTTTCTATCCTTTGTCGCTGGCCAGAGATCCAGCCTTGTTCGTCATTGTTCGGGACACAAACAAGCAACAGTCCTTTTTGTCCTGAAGCCGAGGGGATGAATGAGGACTGGAGCTGACTAGTCACAGGAAAGAGCTTTCTCTCTGGAGGGCCCAAGCCCATTAAGAGTAAGGAAGTTATGAATGGCTATGAATCACTCGTCGCTGGCCTTGATATAATGCAGGGGACCCTGCCACAAGACACAGATAAACCTCCCTGGCTTTTAATAAGGTTCCCAGAGAGACTTAATCACATAACTAGCAACAGTCAGGGAAAGGGAGAGTGAGAGATTGACAGACAGCCAGAAAGGAGGCCTGAAGGAGCCCGGAGTTGGTGTGGAAGTGGTTCTTTAGTTGTCTACAAGGCCACACTGAGCTCAACCTATCCACGAGGTAATAGGCTAATTACAGATACTAATGCTGTTGACATGTCGACTTTTATCATATTGAACCAGCGACGGTGGCACAATTAACATCCGTGCATGTCATTCAACTGAGAAATAGTATGACAATTTGAGCAATGTGGCCATTGTGACGCCTGTCTCGTTCAGCGAATGTGTCGTCTCTACAGTCCTGATCCCGTAAACGCTCTAAAACCGCAAACGCTCTTTACACTTATAAATAAGTTACGTGTATTAAAATGCACATATTATGGTTTCATTATAAATGACAACAGGTCTCAATCATCATAAAAGGTTAGAAATAACCTACCTTTTAGTTGCAGTGGGTATGTTGTCACACTTTTCAATCGGATAAAAATGTATCCGCATTGATATATCAATTTAAATGTTATTTAAACTGACTTTATACCACAAAATAAATAAAACCTGAGCAACACAATGTAATATGGAAGGTTGTCACGTGACAACATGCCCCAACCAGATTGTCAACCAGAAGTTCGCAAAAACAAACATCAAGTCTCTCAAAAGCATCTGGGAAAATGTGTTATGGTCTGATGAAACCATGGTTTAACTTTGGCCATAACTCCAAAGGGTTTGTTTGGCGCAAAAACATCACTGCACATCAACCAAAAAACACCATATACACAGTAAAGCATGGTGGTGGTAGCATCATGCTTTGGGGCTGTTTTTCTTTAGCTGGAACCGAGGCCTTTTTGGCACAAACCCTTCAGGTTTCCGTTAGAAAGCTGAAGTTTACATTTCAGCACGACAACGACCCAAAGCACACATCCAAATCCACAAAAGCATGGCTTTACCAGAAGAAGATTAACGTTTTGGAATGGCCCAGCATGCAAGCGTACTTTTTTTGTGCTGCATGTCCTCATTCAAACTTCTAGTTTTGTCTTTTCAATTCCATCTTCAATTGATCAGTCAAATTCACAGCTCACAGAGTGTATTCTTCTACTGTGTATTTATTATTGTACACACGTTTTTTTAATGGGAAGGAGGTTAAATGTATTTAAAAATTAAACATCAGGGGAATTGCTCAAATGTAGAAAGTTTGCTGTTCAGTCACAAAGACGCCACATTCTTACACCAGGAAAACAACGTCTGCAGTTAGCGTCTGCATATCACATCTTCTGTAAAGAAATGAAGTACCTCTGGTGCCAGCTTGAGGGGTAGCTGGCTGTTATCAGTTTAATAAATATTTTTTTCTGTATAATACAAAGAAGTGTAGTTATTATTGTACTGTACGTCCCTGTGGAATCCTGTCCCTCACACATGCCTCAAATGTCACTTTTTCCGATAGACCAATTAGAGAAAGATTTCAGTATTGGACTGGGCCTTATTAAATGCATTCTGCATGCTTACTATAATGAGCACCAGGGTCCCATTTGGACCAGAACACAACAACCCCCTAATAAAGACCACAATCCATAAGCCGTTAGTTACATTCAGTCTAATCAGATCTCATTAACCCCTCCAAGGATCCGGGACCTAAGACAACACATTCTATTGTCACCGGGCTGAAGTATCTCCATTAGAGTCCTGTGGTCCTGGAGCTCTAAATATGAGTGAATGACAGACAGGCAGAGAGCAGAACAAGGCGCGGGACACCTGAAAAGGACTGAAAGGGGAAACGGGTTTCCCCATTTCCCCAGTAAGAATGGAATATTATGTGACTGCACAGGACAAGAACCAAAGAACATGCTCCCTTTGTGCTCTGTGGCCTCTCAATCAATCAATGTCAGGGTCCTACTGACAACGGAGAAGTTATAGGATGCTGACCATGTGCCTGTGAGATAATTAGAGTTTAAAATAATACAATGGATAATGCAAGTATGTCTGCTGCCTTACACAAACTGTTCAGCTCAGGGGCCACATCAGGACTTTGGGAGTAAACCGAGGACCACATCTGTTTTGTAAATTATACATGATTTGTGGGCCAGAAAAGGGCAATAATTAAAAAATGTTTACACATTCAATTTTTAGGGTAGGTCTACTATTATATCTAAACAATTACAATTCAGATTTAGATACATAACAATTGGACTGGCAAGTTATTTTGTACTTCCCCTCCAAACTGTTTTATTACCTACCGGGGGCTGGATGGAATTGCCTCGAGGGCCAGATTTGGCCCGCGGCCCTTAGTTTGCCTACCCCTGTTCTAATAGAGCATTTACATTCCACGAGTAAAGTTACAGATCCTAAAGCTTTATTATACCCAACTGTTAGTTTACTGATGAAATGACAATACATGAGGTATTTAACGCATCTACTTTTATCACTGTTAATCTAGCTTTCACACAAATGTTTTGACCACACAGAGCAATTCCCTTATCTTCACAGTGTTGTGCTTTGCAGACAGATCTAGTAATCATGTCATTTGGTATAATGATGGCCATCATTGGGATCAGCTGCCTCACAGTAAAGCAGACAAGACAGCTGAACCAAGTCCACACACACACACAAATACAGGTGTACACACACACACACACACACACACACACACACACACACACACACCCGAATACAGTTGTGTACACACAGACCCTGACGAAGATGTGTAAACAAACGCAACTTCATTAGCTTGGTCACATCTGCCAACACACACACACACACACATCACACAAACTTTAAAGTCGTCAGATAATAAACAAAAGGCACTACTGAAATGTGACTGCAAACAACTGTACTTTAAATGTTCTGTTGAGAAGTTCAGAGCAGTACACAGCATGCGGAGTTTAGAGTGGCCCCCTGCCAAATCATTTCCTGGATTCCCACTGACACACTTTAACATGAATTACCTGAGTTAAATTTAAACCTCTTCAGTTGTGTACAATTTAGACAAGGGAAATGAATTGTGATCTGATTAGCTATGTGTTATTCTAACTAAACTGTTCCTGTGCTGTGCGTGTGTGTGTGCACGTGTGTATCGATGTCTGATTAGAGCCATGAACTAAAGTCATCATGAACAGGATTCCCAAATTGAAGAATTTACATTTATTTACAAAATTATCATATTACACTTTACAACACATCAGTGAAATAAGGAGGTAACCACATCATTTCTAATCCACCTCAAACTGTTTAACCTGCAATTCCTCCACAGTTTCAACCATCGGTGTAAAAACGAGACATATTGGTATTATAGAACAACCATATTCCATGGCAGAGATAATTTAAGTCAGACATGATAGAAATGAAGCAGCATTTAAAACTGTGTGGGTGGCTAACTACGTTAAAAGACAAGTGGTGAATATTTGTGTGCACGGTGTGTGTGTGGCCGTGTGTGTGTGTGTGTGTGTGAGTGTGTGTGTGTGGGTCTGTCAGAGGAACGGATGAGGGTTAGAGAGGACCCTCAGAGTCGTACGCTACGGGCCCAAACTCCCCCATCCTCTTCAACAGGGCTGCTTTAACCACACTGATCTTCCCTTCCAGCTCCGACAGAGTGCAGTCCTGCCAATGTGGGAGTTAAGAACAGCCAGTCAACCCCCTCCGTTCACAGACAACTATATCCACAAGCAAACCAGTGGAACTAAAAACTGGCAGTTGAGTGGGAACAGAGAAACACACAGACAAAAAACTGAGACATTGAGACGTAAGAGAACTGACCTGAGACATTGATGTCGTCGGTCGCTTGTGTAGGTAACTCTGAAAGAAAACGAGGATGCGAGGTGAGCTTTTGAGAACGTAGACAGGACACGTGTGTTCACATTTTAACATTAGTGAGGTTAAAGTATGAAAATGTATCCACTCAGATCTAAGTTGTTCTGGAAAAGCACATCTAAAATGACTTTAATGGTAATGTAAATGTTAGCAATTGTCAATACCCCGTGCAACACAAATGGTCAGAGAAGAATTTTCCTATCCATTAAATTAGCAATGACAAATTCTAATAAAAAATAAAAGCTTTTAGATGAAAAAAATCCAACCAGCTTCCTTTTTCGAAGCCAACATGAATCCTGTGATTACATTAATCAAATTTTACCTGAAGAATTCAAAAAATTATTTAGCAACTTCAAAAAAGCAGACTAAATAAAAACAGGGCCATCATCCATCCAATCATAAAACTATTTCAATGCACTGCAGAAATGTAATGCGCCCCTTCTATCCTGACCCACATCACCTGTGGGGTTTTTAAAGGAGGATATTGGACTAGACTTAAGGCTGCTCCTGTAACCTTTGTATTATGGTGCGTTAGCTCAAACCGCTAGCCTCTACACCTCCAGCCTGGGCTGCTCCTGTATGCTTTGTATTATGGTGCGTTAGCTCAAACCGCTAGCATCTACACCTCCAGCCTGGGCTGCTCCTGTATGCTTTGTATTATGGTGCGTTAGCTCAAACCGCTAGCATCTACACCTCCAGCCTGGGCTGCTCCTGTATGCTTTGTATTATGGTGCGTTAGCTCAAACCGCTAGCATCTACACCTCCAGCCTGGGCTGCTCCTGTATGCTTTGTATTATGGTGCGTTAGCTCAAACCGCTAGCCTCTACACCTCCAGCCTGGGCTGCTCCTGTATGCTTTGTATTATGGTGCGTTAGCTCAAACCGCTAGCATCTACACCTCCAGCCTGGGCTGCTCCTGTATGCTTTGTATTATGGTGCGTTAGCTCAAACCGCTAGCATCTACACCTCCAGCCTGGGCTGCTCCTGTATGCTTTGTATTATGGTGCGTTAGCTCAAACCGCTAGCATCTACACCTCCAGCCTGGGCTGCTCCTGTATGCTTTGTATTATGGTGCGTTAGCTCAAACCGCTAGCATCTACACCTCCAGCCTGGGCTGCTCCTGTATGCTTTGTATTATGGTGCGTTAGCTCAAACCGCTAGCATCTACACCTCCAGCCTGGGCTGCTCCTGTATGCTTTGTATTATGGTGCGTTAGCTCAAACCGCTAGCATCTACACCTCCAGCCTGGGCTGCTCCTGTATGCTTTGTATTATGGTGCGTTAGCTCAAACCGCTAGCATCTACACCTCCAGCCTGGGCTGCTCCTGTATGCTTTGTATTATGGTGCGTTAGCTCAAACCGCTAGCATCTACACCTCCAGCCTGGGCTGCTCCTGTATGCTTTGTATTATGGTGCGTTAGCTCAAACCGCTAGCATCTACACCTCCAGCCTGGGCTGCTCCTGTAACCTTTGTATTATGGTGCGTTAGCTCAAACGCTACTGCTGGCTAAGAGCCACTTAATATTAATAATAATAATAATAATAACTTATTGGATTTATACAGTGCCTTTTTACAAACCGCGGTACTCAAAGCGCTTTACATACTTAAGAGAGTAACTCAGCTCATCCGCCACCAGGTTTCTGAATTAACATGGAATATTGGTAGCACTGGTGACCCGAGCAAAACAAACTAGGAGTACCACATAATTTACAAGTACCAAATGAGATGTTCAAATTGATTCAAATATAGCCTTTGTTGTACTACTTCAGATCAATTTCCTGTAATATGTGTGCATTCAGCATCTAACATTGCCTACATGCTGCTAACTGACTTGATCTGCCATTTGCACAGTGCATCCTGTGGACCTCCTCGTGCCCTGCACACTGCTAGCAAAATTTTATATTTGCCTTTTGCACAATGCTTCGTGGTTGTACTATCGTTGAGCACTGTACCTGCCCTATCCACCACCAATGTGGAGCACCGACCTAGGTGAAACAGAGCAGCCATTTTGTGCCACTTCACATCTTTGTGTTCGAAGTATTGCAGATGAAATTAAAGGGCACTACTGAATCATCATCTCCCCTTCTCTTCAGTCTAAAACCTCTTCAGCGTGTACTCCCAAACTATTTGCAGAAATTGCTTAAACAGTGGCACTTGGAATAAAAATTTAAAAAAGATCAGCTCAGTGTATTCAAAGACACTCTTAACCCCCCCTCACTCTCTGTGCTTGCATGTGTCCACACACACACACACCAAACCAAGAGAAGGGAGTGCTAAGAGGCAAGCAACTCAAGCACTCTTACTCAGCTAACTTTGATGGGCTACAATCTGACATGCATGATATATTCTAAACTGAAGAGGATGGAAAAAAGCAAGAAATGCCCCATGTTTGATAATCAAGGTATGAGAGTAACTCTCCAGATCGCTACGGAGAAATACTGAAAGGAAGAGACGCTAACAGGCAGACGACACAAACACGCATGTCTTTTTATCGCCGTCGCCTCTGAACATCACAGATGAAAATCAGCAACGTCTTGAAATTATTTATCTCGTACGAAACGCCACACTTACAGACTGGAAGTACTCCGGCGAAAGTCCTTCCAACTCCAGAATCCGATCTTCCAGCTTCTTTAAACGCTGGTACACGCTTAAAGGAACGGGACCCTCTGGAAAAGAAACAGCAACGGTTTCAGATTAGTTTAAAGCACAAACCTTGAACATGATACCAATACATATATACACATATATATATACATACATATATATAAATCAATATGGCAGACCTTCATTTGCCTTCTCACCTGTTGGGAGTTTCAGGTGAGTTTCTATGTTATGGAGGCGTTCCTCTATGGCTGAATTCCCACAGTCTCTAGGCACCACAGGTTGCTGCTGCTCCCTCATCGCACCTCCTGCCCCTCCAGCTCCTCCCCGCGTCTGAGGCCCATAGGTGTTGACCACACGAGTCACTGCCGGCACGGTATTGGGTGGGAAGTAATCCGTTAAAAAACATTCATATTTCCACCCGGCAATACACTCATGAGCCAAACCATTATGACCACGTTATGCCCACACACAGGTGAAGCGAATAACGTCGACCGTCTCCTAACAAGGGCACATGTCAAAGGTCAGGGACGATAAGATGTTGATCAGTTCTCCTGGTCAACGTGTTGGATGAAGGAGAGATCGGGAGGAGTGATGACCTGAGGGACATTGATCTGGGTCAAATTGTTGGGCGCTCATCGAGGCATGAGGGCAACGATGGCAACCCCTAGCTATGACAGGACTTGAAACATCTGCCACTAATGTCCAGGACACAACGATTCTGCACTGCTTCAATGGCACATAAAAAACCAACAACATATACGGCAGGTGGACATAATGTTTTGGCTCATGGGTGTTAATGTTTACACTTCACGCTAAATGTTCTGACCTTTGACGTGACTTTTGAAGCCTGGATAGGGCGTGAATACAGCATCTGTTCTGGCACAGCTGTCTTCTACATCAGAGAGAAACAAAACACATTCAATTGTTGCATATTTACAGTATTTTAACATGTATAAATGGAAAGTTCAAGAAAATATAGAATAGCACTTCCATTCTGCCGGTCGTTAACTCAAAATGTCTATATTGTTTTAAATATTTTTTTATTGGAATACACACAAGATAATGAATAGTTTTGACATAGAAAAACAGACAGAGATTTTAGTGCTGTACTGTGCACATATTCATATTTAGTTACAGTATGAGGGCCTCTCTATTTTTCACTTGAGAACCCATAATGAATAGATTTTTTATACTGAATAAATACCACGCTTTATTGAATGCCTCGTGAATCCGAACAGGGGAATAGATGTATTGGGCTATTCTGTTTAAACAAAGACTATTTGTGCATGTAAAATTCTAAATTACAACAGTTCATTTTTCGTATTTTTTTTTTACTGAACCTTTATTGAACCAGGTAGGCCGATTGAGAACAATTTCTCATTTGCAACGGCGACCATGGTCAATATGCGTCAACATACCAAACCGTAACACTCAAATTGAACACCTATCCTACTATGGGGGCGTAGCCTTGCACCCCTTATGAATGCTAGCAATAATAAAAAGTGAACTCTGCTACTGTTTTTCCCTGTAACCATCATTACTGTATAACTGCCCTCATACCACATGTATTATGGAAGAACTGAAAGAAACAGGTTGCATTTTGAGGCCAGCTGGGTATAAAACTCTTCAGGTCTACATCTATAACGGTTCTGCCTGACTTCTGGAAATCAACCGCTCGGACAAACACTGGCAATCGTCGTAGGGTCAACGCCTCCGCCCAACCCCCAACTTTCTCGCAAACACACACTCCACATCTTTACCCTGATTGCAGTTAATCACGTTGCAGAACTCTCTCACGTTGTTTTCATTGATCTCCGACTGCTTGCGCTCTATAAATGCAGATATCCTCCTATCAATCTGCAGGGCGAAAAAAAAGAGGACTCAAGACCGAGGCTGAATGCATGATGAGCTATTTGAAACGAAAATATGGACAATTCTGGTCAATTTTAGAGCAATAAACTAGAAGTAAGCAAAAATCACACGAACACATGAAATCGATTAAAAACAGAAGAATCTCAATTACTTTGCCGTTTTCACAAAAAGAAGAGAAAAGTACTAGGGAATACTGTTTATTTGGTTACCAAAATAAATACACAGGAAATCCAACAGGCCCCAGACTCGTCTTGTCCTTCATCCACATGCAATCTCTCTAGAGTAATGAGTTTCCACTTCATAATCTATCAAGGGTCGGGGCCTCTAGCACACACATACACTGAGAGACAGACACACCCACACACACACTTTGACTGCAATCCACTGAAGGAGCCCTTACTCTGGGCTAAACTGGGTTATCATCAGGTTCTGATTAAGCATTTCATTTGCTACTATGTTATTGCAAAGTGTTCAGAACTCTCGAGGCAATTAGAAAACCACAAAGCAAAATTATTTGCTCTAGCAGCGAACAGGAATGGAGAGACTACTGTACTGTGGCCGTGGCACAATTTAGCGGACACTGCTAGGAGCAGGAGATAGTCACCTCTGATTTGTTGGCTCTGATCTGGACACTGAGGTCATCCGTGTGCGACACAAGGTCATAAACCTGCAACTTGCCCTCCGGACGGATTTGCTGAGCTGCTGGAGGAATGGCCTCAGCATCTACAATCATCTCATCGGAAGGAACTGTGGTCACAGTTGGATCCTGGTTTCTCTCTGACAGGTGACTCTTTGAAGCTGAGGACTGGTCCTCTTCCTCCACCAGTACCCTCAGGTTGTCAGATAAAGACTCAAAAAAAAAACAAGAGTACTTAAATTATTACGTGGAAGCGATAGGGAGGTCTCTAGCAACATAATAAAAAGGGTATGAAAGAAATGTGTCGTGTCGGCCCTTGTATCCGTCACATCCCACACTTATGATGTCACTTCCCACACTTATGATGTCACATCCCACACTTATGATGTCACATCCCACACTTATGACATCACATAAGACACCATAGAACGGTCCATTTCTGCGCCGACGGACATACCGTTGACCGAATGGGTGTGTTTGTGTATACCTGTAATTTGGAGATGTGCTCCTGCAGACACGTGAACACGTGATGTGCAGGTGGTATACATGTCACATCCACAGCTTCTATGCTGGCGCTGATTTTCAGGGCACCTTCACCCAATTTCATCTTAAAATTAGAAATGTTTCAAATTAATTATGTTCAATGTCAGAAGCTATTTTCCTTATTAGTGGAATATACCGCTCGGAAATCATTATAAGCACCTGTAGTCAAGTCAAAATGGTAGCTGTACTTAGGCCATAAACTGTGTAATGTTCAAGAGATAAACGAATGTAAATGACACAGTTCATGTCAATGTAGTTCTGTGAAAATTGCCTCATATTTTACAAAAATTCCAGAAAAATTGTCAGAAGAAAACTATAGTAACATAATTATTTACATAACCACCTAACCAAAACAAGCAATAGTGTTACTTAGTATTAACATGAAATCCATGTCAGTAGAAAGAATGATGTAAGCTATGGAATGAAATTGATTTTTTTTTAGTACATGAACTGTCAGTGAAGCAGAATTTCAAAGTAACAAAATATTCGTTGGTATCCATAAATTGTTTTAAATCAAAATGCCCCTTTTAAAAAATATGAATGGACTTCTGTTTTTTTCACAAGAATGGCCGCACAGCAGAATATGTATTCATAATATTTAGGGTAAAGTGTTCAATAATGTATTAGCTTTATTGAGGGCACCTCAGTCTATTCATTAATTTCCAGATCAATGTTATCTTTAACTCAGTATAGGTCCAGAACTTATGTTATTGTTCCTAAACGAGTACGATTTTCTACAAAAAAGTGGTGTACTCAACTCCACCGTACAGTTCTTTACTGTAGGACCACAATTTGTAAAACATCGAAATCGATTAAATCAAGGCCAGGGTTGACTAACCAAATTGAAACTCTGAAAGTATGGTGTTAATTGGTCCTCGTTGGAGATGCTGGTTACAATCAATGTAATGAGGGTAGGTGGTCTGTGTCATGGTTGGTGTCGAGTAGGAACCAGGATAAGGGATATTAAAAGGAGAAAGGGTAAGGAGAGGTAAGTAAAGAATTAATGGAGCCCAAGCCCATCTGAATTGGACCAGCACACGGAAAAAAGAAAACTGTAAATCAGTTGAAAGACAGTAGCTGGGGACGAACCAACAGCGGTTTGGAAAGATGAGATCCAATTGTAGTCATTATTTTTCTCCCTATAATTAGTTACAGATTTGGTTTTACTTAACAATCACTGTATTCATAAACAACACCGATGTAAGGAAACAACTAATATTATGGTCTACCACATACTATAACATAATATACTTATGTGAACTTTCATAATTGCGATAGCAAACATTTTTAAAAAATATATATCTAGCCGGGATTATTATAGTTTTATAACAAAAAAAGCTGTCTATGGCGAGGTTATTGAACCAAATCATAACTTCACGGCTACCGTAAATAACCATAAACAAACCCGCAAATTTGATCCAGTTCTTCATTTTCCTCTCAATATAAATATGCATATATATATATTCACGTGATGAGTGACCATTTAGACCCCTGCTACTATTTGGCTTTACTAATTACAGTACAATTAATGTGAGATTGCATTCATGTGGTCCGATATCTTATCAATAAGAGATCCGAGTGCCTGCGACCGACCCGTGTGTTCATAAGACATGCTGCACATCTCACGCACTGATCGGCGGTTTCTGTCATGCGTTATTAGCTATCCTACCAACCTTACTCCCGAGATCCGTGAGAAGACTCAAAAGAATATGAATATTGTCTCTGTAGCTTGATATCTCCACGCTAGACGACGGGTTTGCAACATGTTTCCTTTGTTTATTGCCCGCATCGTTTCCCTCATTCAACTCCGTCGAATCCGCCATTGCGTTTCCTCGTCTCAAGCTTAGTGCTCACTGATTGGTTAGTGGCACTTCCTCGTCTCAAGCTTAGTGCTCACTGATTGGTTAGCAACAGTCTGTCCACAGCCGGAAGTTGTGCTGCATATTATTGTAACTGTATATCGAGCAAAATTAGCAAACGTTTAGCACTTAGTGTACATAGGCTATATATGTTTTGTTATAAATTTATGATCCTGCAATGTAGTATAATAAAAATAATAACTATTTCACCGAACCATAACTTTAACCTAACTTCTATAATCTAATTTGGACACTTTAGCCTAACATTAACACCTAAACCAAACCCCTATTTCCCAAATTTACCAAATATCAAATCTACCAAATAATCTTAACCCTAACTCCAAAGGCATGTCTACCCTCCCTGTGCTAATTTAATGTGGAAATAGTAAATTATTCTTCATCAATTGCCACTGTTCCTCTCTTTAAAACATTGCTGCTGTCACTCCCGGACAACATTAACTACTTTCGGGCCTATTGCCGACCTGTTTTTATCCAAAACCCTGGAAATTCCAGTTGCCATTCAACTAAAGATACACAACTAACCATGACCTCTATGAACCTCTGCAATCAGGGTTCAGGGCCAAGCACAGCACCGAGACAGTCCTGGTAAAGGTAATCAACGGCCGCTGACTCACACCACTGGAACATACTCATCCTCCTTGATTTCTTCACTGCCTTCGACACTGTCTCTCACTCCATTCTCCTTTACCAGATGGAATCAGTCCAGGGCATTACCGGCACTCTGCTTCGCTGGTTCCAATCCTACCTGGCCGACTGAGAGACGCGTGTGACCAAACCCCCAAGGTGTTCCCAAAGGTTTAGTCCTCTGGCCCCTGCTCTTTAAATTACCATGGTCTCAACTTCCACTGCAATGCAGATGACACCCAGGTGTACACCAATACCAGGCCAACCTTACCCTTCCCCCACCAAATTTGATCAACTTCGTCTCCAGGACATCAGCAACTGGATGAGCTCAAATTACTTAAACTCAACAGCAATACAAGTGATGAGATGTCTCCACTGATGTGAAGGCTCTCCTAAGAATATGTGATGTTCTAGTACTTTCCGTGGACTGCTGTTCCATTCACCTATCTTCTGAGTGTTATCCTGGACCCCACTCTCTTGTTTTAACCCACTTTCTCATTTGAACCCACTCTCTCATTTGAACCCACTCTCTCGTTTGAACCCTCTCTCTCGTTTGAACCCACTGTCTCATTTGAACTCTCTCTCTCGTTTGAACCCACTCTCTCATTTGAACCCACTCTCTCGTTTGAACCCACTCTCTCATTTGAACCCACTCTCTCGTTTGAACCCTCTCTTTCATTTGAACCCTCTCTCTCGTTTGAACCCATTCTCTCATTTGAACCCACTCTCTCGTTTGAACTCACTCTCTCGTTTGAACCCACTCTCTCATTTGAACCCACTCTCTCGTTTGAACCCACTCTCTCATTTGAACCCACTCTCTCTTTTGAACCAACTCTCTCATTTGAACCCAGACAAGTAAGCATTTGACTGAAATTATCCAATCCATGGACTGTATACGATTCATATATGTCAAATAAACCCCGAATCCTTAAAAGTAGATTATAATGGACTGGTACTAGTCTTCAATTGAATGGCAAATGAAAATAAAACAGATTTTATTCCAGGGCGGAGCCAGTCGGAGAACTAAAAAAAAGCATGCTGAACCTACATCCTAACTGCCTGGTCCCACAGGACTACTCAGTCCTAAATCTAAAGCTAACAACTTACATATGTCCCACAGTGGCAAGGACCTGGCAATCATGTTCTTATTGTGCATTTAGGCATTTCCAGGAAAATAAAATTGGCATTCTGTTTAATAGTGGCTCTACTGGCCCAGCTCAATGGTAAGGCGCCATAATGAGAATAGGGTGGCATGTTTGTACCCAGTGGGTATGAAACAGCACTGACACACTGTAGTGTTACCTGTCTGAATAGTCTATCAGTTTAAGAAAAAGTGAATGACTTGGGGTAGCCAAACTATTATTGTCCACCGTTTTACAATTCAGACACAAAGATAAAGACCGGTCACTCAATTATAAAAACACTGTCCGTCAAACTGCAGTGAAGGTGTGTGTGTGTGTGTGCATGTGTGTGTGTGTGTGTGTGCATGTGTGACTGTGTGTGTATGTGAGTCACACAAGGGAGATGGGAATTTGCCTGGCCTACAATGGTGTATTTCTCTGTGTTGAGTGACTGTGGGAAAATCTCCTTCCTCCATTCAGGTCGACATTTTCCCCTCTTTTCATATAATGAGAGAGAGAGAGAGAGGCTGATGAAGGCAGGCAACAACAGAAAAAGAACAATTAACAGCAATAAGAAAGCATGAGCACTCAGAGAGCTAAACCTGGTAATGTCCCAGTGGAGGGGTTAATCATTTTAGGAAGGGGTTTCGAGACAAGCCTTTCACTTTAATTCATTTCTCTGGGTGGGGGGGGGTCTTTTTTCTCTCATTGCACTAGGAAAGGAACTGTACCACTTGACATCTTTTGACATGCTGAGCAGTGTTTGTATGTTCCCAGGCAGAGAAGAGCTCGACAATTAAACACTACTCCCTTTATTTATTTGTCTGACTGCATTTGTGTGATTGACTGACAACTTGCTTCCGCAATAAAATGACCACAGATGTATATATTTGGAAAAGATATCATTCAAAATGAGATTTTTCGCTCTGCAACACGTTCGAATTATGCTACAATGAATAGTTTACCTTTATTTTCCGGACAGAACGTGAGGCTTTCGCAGGTTTGAGGAGTAAGTGTTGGAGTAGAGAGGAAACTGGCATGTGCAGGTGGACGGGAGACGGTTTGGAAGAGGGATTGAGCCTGCCTCTTGCTGTTCTACCATCAGCCACCTGCAGCACAGTAAAAAGGCTTATTTAGCCCCACTGTCCTGTCTCCAACCAGCAGACGATGTTGACAGAGCAGAAGACAGTGTACGGAAAATACAAAAATGGAGAATGAGAGAAAGTGTGAGAGAACGAGAGAAAGGGCGATAAAGGGCGAGAGTCAGAAAAGGAGAGGGACGAGTGGAGCTGGTTTCTGAAATGTTTGACAGGATATAAGGCGTAGCTTTTTCCCTGCATCAGTTTGGGAGCTATAACACAAAATTCTTAGAACACTATGAAGCATGGTGGTGGCAGCATCATGCTATGGGAATGTTTCTCTGCTTCAGGGCCTGGAAAGCTTTTTAGGCTATAGGGAGAAATTAAGACAGCAAAGTACAGAAATATCAACAGACAAAGCCAGGACCTTAATCCAACTGAGAGTATGTGGAAAGAGTTTTAAAATATATCTCCCTAAATTAACTAAATAGACAGAGCTTGCACAATTTAATAAAGAAGTATGTTGTGTCCAGATGTAGAATGCTGCAAGAGAATTGTCCAAACATACCATTACAGACTTTTTTGCATTGATTTGACAACTTCTGATTAAATCCATTATGATTTGATGCTGTAACTTATTAAACGTTCAATATGGCGAAGCTCCTGAAAGCCACTATAAAATATTTTAAATGTTTTAGTTAAAGTAAATACTAGATATGCTACCAGAGGCTTATCACCAGAGAGGTTTCTTACCAAATAATTTCAAATAACTGCAAATACAAAGCGAGGCTTTTAGGTTTCTTTTATTATTCTGCAGTCTAGGCTTCAATACAAATTGCAAAGCAGACAATCCAATTTGACTGTTGTAAATACCTTTTTGTGATAAAAGGGGGGATGTTGATAATGTTTGAGAGCGTGGTATTATTCATCAAATATCGAACGGACGAGAGACGCGTGCTGGTCGGCTGTAGTGTGACGCGCGTACTCCTCCCACACGGTCGAACGACAAGTGCCCATAAAGCACGTCTGGCTGACCGGAGAGGACGACGCACCGCGGACAGGACATCTGAATAGGAGTCAAGAGGTGCTATAATGCTTCACTCGGGGGGCTGGAGCTCTTCCTTATGTAGCCTAGATAGTACTGTACTGAATATAAGTCTATCAATGCTTTTATTCAGCCCTAATTTATAAACGGACCAAATTGAATAAATAAAATGCGCAAAATACATGTCAACAACCCGGCTGGTGGAAACAAGTGCAACTTCAAATAGAATTCAGCGCGTTTACATTATTTCCAGTAAATTACACAATTAGAATGAATTAAGAACGTCGCCATATAGAATTGCATTGATCAAACGGAATACAGACAGATATATCTGCAGTTATAGTTATTTAAAAGGTCTGAAGTCCCACTTCATGCCGCTGAGAGCAAAGTGATGAAGAGAATACTCATTAGGCTTTTAAAGCAGCCAGTTATACTGGCCTGTTATGTTCTCATCCACTGTGTCACCAATCAGTATAGTGCAGACAAGCCCAGACTATTACATTTTCAATTGCGCCTCATATGAAGCTCTGGTTTCTCATGCACATAGAAATTCAAGAGCTGGCTGATGCTCTGTGTGTCTTCTGAGACTGTATATGTTGGTAAGTAGCTACAACTGTGCACGGATCAGTTTAGACGCATAGGCATTTTCACCTCGACCCCCCCCCCGGTTTGACCCTAAAGATTAGCAGGTAATGATTGGTCAATCCCCAGTTGGAAGTCCTAATATCAAATCCCAATGCCCCAGAGCAGGAAATGGTGGTGGCTTTTGGATAGGATTTAGTGCTGACTTTGGTCACTAAATATCTAATTGATTGTAAGAGATGTGATGTTACATTTCCAATCTGGCTCTAATGCCAACACATGGCCACACAATAATTCCGGATTCTATACTTCCAATCCATCCCCTCTACTCTCTCAAATCCGTCAAATGACCTTAACGAACAGAAGTTAGAAGAAGGAAAATCTAGAGAGAGCGTCCTCTCCCGAACCAGCAAGAGAAACCTTCCTCCTGCAATTGGGAGTTCAAAAGGGGGAGCGGAATTGAAGTGTCGTGAGTTGGAGGATTGTTTCAATCACTCTGCAGGGTTCCTTCTGCTGAGAGAGAAAGCCCGTTGTTGTCTTGCTATTAAATTCTCTGTGAACTATGAACACTCCAGTTTGTAAGATTATCATGTCTGCATGAAACCAATAGAAATATGGCTGTGACTCAGCTATAAGGACTTAAAGGAAGAACTGTACAAATTGTCAACAGATTGTAGATTTGTAGTTTCTGGCCAGCGACTTGTTCCCTGTAATTTTTGTAATTTTTAAAGGAATCAACTTGTTCTCTAATCTATCTGTACAAAACAATCTAACCATTGGAAATGTATAGGGAAATTATTGATGGCTGGTATATTGAGGAATTCAGTGCCGTTCCACCTCATTTCTCAGTCGCTTTCACTTTGCAAGTGGCAGTTCTTCCTCCCAGTCCCCCCCAGCCCCCTCCCCATCTGAAATCTCCCCCTTCTCCCTCAACCCCTCCCCTCCTGCCCCCACTTTCAGACGACTGCACCTGTCACCTGGGGGCCCCTGCTTGCTTCTGCTGCCTAGCCTCCGCTACACTCAGGATCCATTTACATAACCTCATTTAGCAGTTCACAAATCAGGGCCATTAGGAGCAGCTAACAGGAACCAAGGGTTCTAATTTAGCCTGCCTCTCACAGTGGGGAAATTGGACGGCTCAGGCCTACAAATAAAGAGCCAGGGTCTTGGCTTTGATTGTTGATTGTGATGGTAAATGTACCAATGATTAGAACAGATTTTCCCTTTTATTGATTTTTTTTGCTGGCAAAGCGCAGCATGCGATTGGTTCTGGGGGGGGCTAAGGTGGAGGGTTGAGATGGGGCAAGGGGATCTGTTATGGGGGGAACAGAATGTGAGTTGTAGACCTCTATAAAGGCATGCAAAAGGAGTGCTATTGTTTTCCTGGTGCTTTACCTCAGCAAACATGAAAGCAATCAATACATGTCGAAAACAAAGGTGGGAGGATTTAAGATCTATCAGACAATCATCAAGCCCAACGGCATAGTACCATAATGTTACATGTTTTACATACAGCATAAGTCAGTATACAACAACAACAACAAAAACGAAATACACTTCCCAGAGTCCCAGCAAATAATGGTGCAATTGGCAAGCATCGCCAGGGTTTGGTGGGATA
This sequence comes from Dallia pectoralis, assembly GCA_029465975.1. Taxonomy (NCBI): domain Eukaryota; kingdom Metazoa; phylum Chordata; class Actinopteri; order Esociformes; family Umbridae; genus Dallia; species Dallia pectoralis. The sequence goes on from CM055754.1 coordinate 2,078,622, forward strand.
TTGTTGCTAGGATATTGTTTCTTTGCCTTGAAACACTTTAGTAACTGCTTGTAGCAATTGATGTAGAAGACTAGAACTTAAAGACCAGACTGGGCATTCCTTAAGATTTTTTTACTAGGTGATTTTTTTACTTGGTCGTTGAGCAAGTAGCGTGATAAGACCCGAAACAGCAGTGTCTGTGCTTTAGGAGACACACACCTCTACATTAGCTGTCCTGAATCTTGTTGCGTGGATGAAGCTGCATGTTAATCACAAATTAGATCCTTGGGATAACGACAGGGTATCAAACAACAAAAAACATACCAAGTTTCCAAAAATAAATCACTGTGTTGAAATGCTAGTTCTGAATTTGGCAATGGACGTTCAATGGACTTGGGGTTCAGCATTTGTAGGAATGTGTCCAGTCTGGACTAAAAAAAATACCAATGAAAGAAACCAAACACAGCACATATCATTATATTTCGATGGACTTATTCCATTCTATAATATTCTCCACAATGTGCAGACGCTCGACAAACAAAATACATATGCCACCATGTGCAGAAATTGTCTGAAGCGTTTCTTTAAGCCGTAACTGCTTTAAGTTAGCATCTAGTGGCAATGTGACAGCGATAAACAAACTCGGTGTCAATGAATCCCATAAGTCAAGAGCAGTACAATTATTTCCAATCTGTATTCAATTTGGCAAAGATGGAGCTCATAAAATGAGGGTGGTTGAATGATTCACATTTTGTTCACTTCTAAACCAGGAGCTGTCTGTGCTGGTTCACGTCATGGGCCATTTTGAAGGGCCATTCTCAATTAGTCAACAAATCAGAGCTCTTCTCGTTGCCTAGCTTTCGGGGCCATTTTGAAGGGCCATTCTCAATTAGTCAACAAATCAGAGCTCTTCTTGGTAGCATAGCCTTGTGCCTAGTCGTCACATATGTTTGCACTTCAAACAGGAACATGAAAGTGAGCTGGAGACTCTGCGTCCAAGATATCTGTTCTGCCAGAGAGGATTTGGTTAGCCTGAGACTGTTGCTGAATTTGATGAGTATTAACAAATCCATATCGGATTGCGTAAGAAAAAATGACACCAAAAATTGAGGGGTTTTGTCAAGGTCACACACTGTAAGGAGTTAAATGATGCATCTGTGAGATATATGATTCACCAAAGTGCCCCTGCATGTCCAGCCAGATCCAGTTGCTCCAAATGTGGTTGAGCTGTTTCACTTGAAGCTAATTTATGACAAGTGCTCAGAGCAGGTTTGTGGGGGTGGGGACTTAGTAGAATGGTGCTTGAGAATGCTATAGCAACCGCGTGGTAGAGTTAGACATCTGGTATATCCACGCTATAGCAGCAGTGAATCAATGTAACCCTAATCACAACCACACATATATATGTGTGTGTGTGTGTGTGTTTGTGAATGTATGTGTATGTGTAATAAAAAGATATGTGATATTAGTGTAAAAGAAGGACTCTGATAACGATGATATAAAATTCCCTTTTTTTAATGATGATACCAGCATAATTTTCAGGCAGTTGTCTACCTATCAGCATAGACAGTATATATATATATATATACATATACATATATGTATATATATAATCTGGACACACCTAGTTATTCACCTCTCCAAACTTTTGACTGGTATACAGAAATGAGCCAAAACATTGTGACCACCAATTGCACTGCTTTAGGGCAGGTTGAATGCATTGGGAAGATAAAGATGTGTTGTTTCTTTGTGTTTCTTTTTGTTTTCTTTTATGTTAAAAAGAATATGTCTCTTTTATGTGAAAAAGAAACATTTAATGTGTCCTTGTGGGGCTTCTAATGAAACATGTTTATAACAAGTTTTTGTTATTAAACGACAGAAAGGTATGAGCTTATAGCATATATTTTCTTCACCTACCTATTCATACATACAAAAACACTGTAAATATGCAACAATTACATTTGTAATGTTTTTTCTCTGATGTTGAAGATAGCTGTGCCAGAACAGATGCTGTATTCACACCCTATCGGGACTTTATCCCATCAAAGGTCAGAACATTTAGCTTGAAGTGTAAACATAAACACACATGAGCCAAAACATTATGTCCACCTGTCTAATTTGTTGTTGGTTCTTTGCGTGCCAGTGAAACAGTGCCGACCCGCTGAGGGATGGACTAAACAAGACCCCAGAAGGTGACTTGTGGTGTCTGGCATAAGGACAGTAGCAGCAGATCTTTAAAGTCCTGTTTGTTGCGAGGTGGAACCACTGCAGCTCAGACATGTCGGTCCAGCGAATTCCACAAATGCTCAATCAGATTGAGATCTGGGGAATTCTGAGGCCTGGGAGACACCTTGACCTACTCAGCATATTCTTTGAAATCATTCCTGGACATTGTATGAAGTGTGTGTGGATGCATTCCCTGCCGAAAGAGGCCACTGCCGTCAGAAAATACCATTGCAATGAAGCGGTGTTCCTGGTCAGCAACAATGTTTAGGTCGATGGCACGTTTCAAAATGACGTCCACGTGAAGGACCGCATCCAGGGTTACTCTGCAAAATATTGCCCAAGGCATCACACTCCTTCCACCTGCTTGTCGTCTTCCCAAAGTGCATCGGGGTGTCATTGCTTCATGTGATGTAAAAGTAAACAGACTCATCCGACCAGACGACCTTCTTCCACATCTCCAAGGTCCAGGTCCGATGCTTGAGTGCCCATTGTAGACACGTCCTTCTCCACGCCACTGTGCTCTGAAGCCATCGGGCCATATCAATATCTCATGCACATGTAGACTACGGGAACTGGTTGTCTGCTAATCATCTAATCTAGAAATGATCTGAACATGTGCCCTTGTTAGGAGGTGATCAACGCTTTTCACGTAACCTGCGATAATCATAGTGTTTTGGCTCATTAGTGTATATATGAAAACATAGTACATCGGGCCCCACCCGGTGGGTAGGGGGGGGGGGGTATTTGATGCAAAACTGATTTATTTTATTAGACTGATAAGACTTTATTAGATGTAATTGTAATGGTACGTGTCTGGACTGGGAAATTCATTAATGAATACCTTGATATACATGTTATTATTAATCTACTTTAACCTCCTCATCTTATACTCACATTATCATCTATAGAATGATATTACAAACAGGCGAATAAAATTAGCAGCATATTTCTGAACTAACTAACTAGAAAATAAGCAGCTGTAAGTGTAATAGTGTATTTGGAAAATGCAAAACAAAGTGGAAATGAAAAGGAATCTCTAGTCTGCCACTTATAGACTGAATCACTCAATGTTACGGTCCAGCATCCAATAGACAACATATTGATCCTTATTTGGAAAAATTATAAGTGTTTGAACTCTTATCATTTGGAAATGATTTAATCTTTTTTCATTATAAAAAAAAAGAATCCCACGGACGCACCTTCAGTGTATCGGGCTGATTTAGGGGTATGGAGATGGGCTGAGAGTGCTGCTGGGCCGGAAGCTGCCACCGGGAAAGTTTGTCTGGATTGATTCAATATCGGCTAAAAGATGAACGAAATGTAACCACTGAATGTTCTGTAAAGTTATTAGGTAGCAAATGTTAGTGAAGCAAAAGTAGACTATTTCATAACAGGCACATGTCCACCACTCACGGGCTACACACAACGTAGTTTTTGGAAAAAGTGGGTCATTTGTCATGCTTTTCGTTTTTGTAAAACAAAATTTTCCTTTATATGCTGAGACAACATTTTACTCCACCGGCACTCCTGTTGGGTTAATAATGTGATGTAATAATTATGTATTTTATCTTGCTTGGTTAATGGTAGCAAATATGCCTCGTTTTAACTTAAAAAAAAAAAGTAAATTCACAAATCGGACACATTATATGACACCAATCCATACTCCATTGTGTCCATGCATGTTAAAACATTCGGCCGTAAACAACTGTTGTTGCTCCGGCTATAAGCGGACAAATTACATCTAATGAACATGTAATTGCTATAGATAGACTGAACAGTTTCAAATCAAACACAGACAGACGATTCTAATTGATCCCTTTCTTGCGATTGCCTCTGTCCAGCGAACACTAATCCCTCATTGTCTGTAAGCTTCTATTGATTATACGCTGGGTGTGTGTGTGTGTGTGTGTGTGTGTGTGTCCCTCCGCATGTGTTTTCCCTCATTATCGGATAACGGGGTCCTGATTACTCCCATCCCCGGGTTTAATGTTGCTTAATGTCTACTTTGTCCCCGTGTCATGTCTAAGGGCAGCAGGGATAATGGACGGGTGGGCGGGCGCTGATGCATATGGGTCCGTGTTTGGATTATGTTGGGTATTTAGGGAGATCAGTGAGGGGTTAGAATATCAGAACCTCTCCGAACCTTATTGGGGAGAGCAGCATGTGGCCCTGCTTGGTTCTGCTGCCCAACGATTCAAGTTTACGGCCAAAACAATGACGATAGGTTGCCTGTGGATGGCGATTGCAGTTGACAGCATTTTATATTATATATAATATATTATAAACATCCATTCAAATATTCAGAGTGCAGTACTCCGAACAAGTTTCTATACGACCATGGGGTGTACAACCGTAACATGATGTGTAATGGATCTACACTGAACACTTGCAATCACACATATCCAACTCTCTTGATAGGCATTATTGGCTGTATCCACCACCAATCACCGTGCGTCTCTATAGCTTACTATTATTGGCCTATAAAGATACAAATGTTAAAGTGTTCACTGAAACACAATACAAAAAAGACCTATAGTCGCTTGAACCGAATTGCATGTTAGCTAATTGTTAATTTAAGCGTCTCACAGCGGCTAATTATGTCGACACAGCCAAGGCCATTTGCATGATGGACTATCGCCACCTGCCTCGGTGTGAGACGGACCGCTGCCAGGGCGAACTATATAATTACTGAACATCGGCGGGGCAATTTTTTGACTGCCGTGCCTTTTGTCTCGCATGAATTCGCCGTAATGACATATTTCATTAAGGGTGCAAATGGCACCCCTCCCATTTAGTCCAAGAACAAACAGAAGGTCGGACGTCTCAACAGGTCGTATACGGCAACAGCCGCACCCAGTACCCAAGCCCACACTGACTACCCCCCGGTGTTTTGTCATTAGGCTGCAGTTATTTGATTTCCTTCCGTGTGAGTGAAATAGACTTCGCCCAGGCCGACCCGTGTATTGGCCTAACATATACTTATAGGGGGATTCTTTTTAGTCTGGACTCATCATGCTGTCATGTCATGGTAATTCTGAGGTTATTATGGAATAAGGTGTCTTGATTTGATTGCGTGTTATTTTGGCTTGTTATCATTAGTCTATTATTATTAGAGAAACGTTTTGCCTCATTTTACTTACCCCGTTTAAAAACACCTCCTTAGTGGTCCAGAAAAAACATCATTTTAGGTCTATTTTAGGCCTGAATAGAAAGTCATGAAATGGACTTTGCATAAAAAGGACAATGACAATATTTCGTAATATGCCCTCGATAATATGCCCTCGATAAATTTAAGTTCTAAAATTAAATAATGCGCACTTGCTACCAATAATAAATAATACCTTAATTTTACTTGCTATATGTGATTTTCTACAAAGATCCCAATATTTAATTTCTTTGTTGCTATATTCTAAATCGAAGGGCGAAACTATCAAAAACAAAGTTTCTCTAGCCTATAACTTCATCCAGTTAGGTAAATGAGGCACAAAATTGCCATAAGTGGCATCTTTCCCGTAAACTGTGTGGTTGGTCAATATTGCTGTATTAAATGCTTCTACACCGCCACTTTTCTATTTGACTTGTGGCAGCAAAATGTAAGCCTCCATTGCATCTCCTATAAATACATTTATTCAGTTCAGTAAACCCGTTGTCAGTGAAGACTTAAGCTCTGTGGGTGGCATGACATGTCCTCCAATTAGGATCCATCGTGTTAAAGCTTTTTTTTAAAATATCTCTGCTGCCATTTTGGGTTTCTGGTTGGATGGTGGGGTTGTATTTCTATTCGCCACGCGCTCAGGCAACCAGTCTATATTAAAGGGTGTTTGGGGGTGTGTTTGGGGGGTACGTTTGTCAGTGAGACAGGGAAAAGAGACGATTACACGCCACTTAGTAAAGACCTCGAGTTAACACGGTTAGTAATGACTCGGTGGTTACGAAAGGACTCCCGCTGATACAGTCGACTAAAAGGCCTAACATGGCAACTCGTCTCCAGCCTGTCAAAAAAAGAGGAAGAGCATTCCCACATTCCCTCGTTTTGTAGGCTATACGTCATCGAGGCTATGCCAAACGAATATTCCCATAATAACCACATTTTATACAAAAATAATTTACATACTCCCACCCTATATCCTACACCGAATACGGCAACTGTAATGTAATTCCAACCTCTTCAGATCTAAACATGCGAGCTCCTTCCAGAGGACGTGAAATGGGAGAGGGGCCCTTCCTGTTTCTCGGGGCAGATTTCGGGTTAGCTGAGCCAGAATGGCGAGCCACAGAGAAATGTGGCTCATTAACGTAGGCTGTCAATGAAAGCCCGTGATTGAGATTCTGCGCATGTCTACGGCTTCATTGACAGCGGTGCGGGCCTGACCCGGGCCTGACCCGGGCCTGATCCATGTGCCTGGTGAGGAGCAGCAGATCTGGAGCGTTATTGTGAAGAAGTACGAAAGGACATTTTATCTTTGAATTCAAAAAAATAATTGCATTCGCCATGGCACTTTTAGAGATCCGTATCAAATGAAATATTAACTATGACAATGAAAATTGTATTATTAGAAGAAAAAGGTATTTTGAATCATATTACCTTTAGGCTATACAGGCTAAAGGATAATGTAGTCAATTGTTCCGGAGATTTAGTGCTCCTTTCCAGCAAAGATCCACGAAATCGGCAAATTATCATTTGGATACATTTTAATAAACCCTGAACTGTTAATGTAATATTGCATTTTTTCAAACATACAACAAAAAGATAAACATATAGGCGAGATTTCCCCAATTCACGTCTCCTCTCCCTCTGCTCCTTGCCCTGTAAGAATGCTTACTGATTGCAGCGAGAGTTGACTATAGCATTTAAAAGAATAATGTTCAGAGAAGAAACAAAACCAAATGAAAAACGAAGGTATAAAAATGCCTGTTTTGTTCCTCTATGAGGGAAAAAGCTCCATTCAATCGCGCTATGAATGCGCCCTGCGCTGCATTTCATTGCTACAACAATTACGCTGAAAAGGTCAAGTATTATACAGCTGTATTCAGCTTTGCGTGATAAAACACTCCGTCACAAATGGTACCCTACTCGGATGCCAAGTGCACTATTTCAACCCATCAATATTAAAAAGTAGTGAGCTACGTAGGGAGCTGGGTGTCAATTGTGACGCACAAGAAGTATTTCACATGCGAAATTATTCTCGAATGTGCTGAATGGCTTATTCGCACAATGGCTTCAATAACCAGATAAATGCAGGACAATTAAAGATTTCTTGCAACCAGTTTGACAATTGGATTTACCAAAGAGGAGGTGATTGCGGTTAAGTTACAATGTAATTGTTGTGTTTGTCAGTATAGGCATATACAGGGACGGCTGTCGTGCTGTGATGTGATGTGAAGGAAGCAACATTAGTGTATTTTTCGAAAAAAGTTCTTACAGATCCATAGCTTTCTGTATTCTCAGACCCAAACACACTATAATCGAATTATTGAGCAGTGATATACCAGAGAATCCATTGACTATAGCTTTACCATAATAATATTTGTTATTTCCTACATGAGAGACACATGCATTTTGAATTGAGACACATTGGGTCTCAATTCAAAATGCATGTGTCTCTCAAATGCTTTGACACATGCATTTTGAATTGAGACACATTGAGACACAATTGAGACACATTGGGTCATTGGTAAATGCTCATCGGATTTCAGCACCGAGGACAGCGCCAAATTTGTATAGGCCTACCTAAATATTCACTATCAACTCCGTCGCCTATTCCAGGTGTATCTGTTGCTAAAAGATTTAATACATATAAGTATCCTTAATAACTGTGATGTAAAGTTGCATGTATTTGTACATTGAGCTAACGAGTAAACGGTTAAATAAAATAAAAATACGTATATCTTTTCCAAAAAGTATATATTTTAGGCTATGTTAAAGTTGTCCTCAATAGCAAACTCGTTAGCTGGCTTGCAAGACTCGTTACGGATCCCACAAGCTAATTACATTTGCTACAGGGCCCAAATCACAAATGTTATGGATTAATCCTTACTTAACTAAATGAAGTAAATCGGAAATGCAGCTTTTCAAAATATTTCAAAGTAAAAAAGTGGGCAACACTTTTCTGAAGAGCTAAAAGTGTATATTTCTGAATGCCAGCCAGTAACAATGAGCTTTACGTTTGGGAATATCATGTTCAATATTTACACCCAACTATTATTTAAGGGGCACAAATGTATAGCGCTTGTGGGACACATGTCATTTTCCATGCTAAAAATAATTAGACCTCATTGAAAAAAAACTATTAATTACAAGTTAAAAAAATATATGAAATTCGGACATTGACTAAAATATCCCCAACTAAGGTGGTCTAATGACAAGAATGCACTGACTCGACGTATTGAGACAACCACACAGCTCCTATGTTTTTTTCTTCTTCTCAAATATATTGTACTATTTTAAATTAGAGTAAGTAAGGGAAACAAACCCCTAACTCAAATATGATTGCGTTGGGATTAGGAACTAATTGCTTTTCGGTTGGTGGAGACCTGGGGACGATAAAGCCAGGAGGACCTGCCGGAGTTGTACAATGTCTTTCTAAAGACACGTCTGAAAGAAGGCGATGAGAGCACACACGCTTCCAACAAGTCATTCTGAACAGCTACACGCCCAACTCAAAGACCACACACCGCGCCACAGACATGTTAATAATGTAAGCCTGAACCTCTTAGAGTTCTCCCTGAACAAAACCACGCGGAGGAATACCTAATAGAAGGCTTCTCTGATGATGCCAAAATCCTGTTTGAAAATGTATACCGAATTCTCACTGTTTGCTATAAGGTATTAGGTGGCCTGCAGATCACAATAGAGGAGATGGGTTAGCAAAAAGGAGGGTTTAATGCATTTAGAAGTTGAAGACGTAATGGAAATGTGGAGATTTGCCTCAAATGATAGGAACTGTGAAATATTCAAACATCCCTCCAAGCAGAAGCGACCCTTAAATGCTTTGGTTATTGATAGGATGAATGCTTGGAGCTTTAGTGACTTAGGCAATAGGTGTATAAACGACCTGCGGGGTTGCAACCAGGGCGCTGCACCTGTGCCATAATGGGGGCATCTGTAATGGGAGGCGACTCAACGCTGCATGGATGTTCACCTTCTTTCGAAGGAAGCTCTTGTTCAAAAAACTCGATGGCGAAAAACCCGCGTGCTTTCAACAAGCTTGCAGTATAGTCTAACGCTGCTATACCTCTGCCATTAAATGCTTCTCAAAACGAATAAGCAATTAAATTAATATTGCCTTTAGGTCAAATGATCAGGCCTATTGATAATATACTCACACAACACTATGGGAGTTGTTTGGATTGAATGTTAATATACTAATGTATAATGCCTGCGTATTCGTGTTGCTGTTAAGATAGCTCATTAAAACGTAATAAATGAGCAACTATTGCCCACTATTGCAGAAACTTGACATAAGTGTTTGAGGGTAGTTTTGTATTGCTCTTCATTTTGCACATTTTTTATTTGCACATCGAACTAAAACAATAAAGTATACAGCCTACATAAAGTATGTGGTTGATACGTTTACTTACAGCATAACGCAACATCATAACTTGTGCAATTAAGATAATATAACACAGTCGTAAGCGGCTAGTGAGACGTGTGTCCTATATAGTTCAAATGTAAGTATAGAGATCATTATGGAATCGTTCATTAGCAGGCCCTAAAAAACGCTGAATACTAAAGACTGGAATAAACCTGTAATACATCGAAATAATACTGCTAAAATGCAAGACAACCCACAGCTAGTCCTTAATCACAATGCATTTGATATATGCCTTAATCTGTTTTTTTTTCTTGCACCCGGCAGGCAAAAGATTCAAACTTATCAACGATGGTGAAAATATTATATGTCCTCATCCATTTTACAAGCAGATAATTGCATATAGCATTTAGGCTCGGATCACTCCGTCAGTATAGAATCGTGCACAAAAAAAATAAGGAAAATTTGGATTTCATTTTAAAATAAATTTCGACCAAGACGTGTCTAATGGATTAAGAACAATGGCGTGAACTATTTTTGAGCAAAGCCTATAGGTTCAAAGTAACTTTGTCTATCAATACGTAAACAAAGGCGGTGGTGGGGGTGGGCAACCTATTTTCCTTAAAATCCCATTTGACTGATTGATTATTGATAGAAGTACAACCGATAAGAAGCGATTTGTCTTGCGGAGTTATTTGAGAAGAATACATTTGTTTGAGCAGTGATTTGGTCGATAAGGCTTCCATTGAATAACCGCGTGTTTGATCTTGACTTTTATAAAGAACACCTCGAGACCTCACCCGACTGACTCACCCAACTGACTCACCCGACTGACTCGTACCAATCTCAGAAAAACACAGGCACACCGCCCGAGAATACAAGAACATGAAACACAAAGACCCGTGCTGAGTTTGCTCAACGTGATCGAGGTGAGATACTGCACGTGTGGTCACAATTAGCAATTAATATTTGTGAGGAAGTGCAAAAGAGAGCCATGTGCATTATTCTCATTAGCTCTAATAAATGTGACCAAAAGGCTGGGAACTGGATCGATAACTCGTAACACGAAAGCTACCATTTGGCAAATGGCAATTAATACATATCTTGTCCGTACGGGTCACACTCGGTCAAAAAACAAGGTTTTCTTTGTATTCTATTGTATTGCTTCAATCATTATTGTATACAGTTATAACATATTTAGTCTTAATTATGGCCAACTAAATTGATAATTTAAACTGACACCAGAATACTACAACTAGGCCTAACAAAAACGTGTTCCTCTCTGAAACAGTATATTGAAATCAATGTCAAAGAATTAATCTTAATTATTTTATTTTCATAATTTATTAATAGGATTGTTTGGTTGTATTTTAGTCAAATATCTATATAAGTTACAGGTAAACAAAACGTACAAATACTGATGGAACTCAAAGAACCAACAACAAACCATCAAAAGCGATAAAAACTTTGTACAACATATTGCTAAAAACTATATATTCAATTGAAACATTTTACAGAAATATACAAGCTACGTTTTACATTAAATTCTATTATAAACCAGAGCCTTCGGTGAAAAAAGTTGAAAAGCACCCACAGTTTTTTTCTATTGAGATTTTTATCCCAATGACCTATACACACAGGAGTAGGCCCATATGACCCTTTGATGCAAGCCTTTCTAGGCCTAAACCTTCTTAGTATAATTTACATAAATAAAAATCCACCTTCAAAGCGAGGGTTGAACTCGCATATCCTCGAAACTGCGTCTCTCGAGTTTCTTTCTTCTTCTGTCAGCATATCCAACTTTTTTTCTTTTCCAAAATAGTAAATTACATTTTAGAAGATCGTGAACCAAAATGCATCAAATGGTAATGATTGAAAATGTAAAGTACAGGTCGTTTGTCTGTGGTCGGACTTTGAAAGCAAATGCTTTGACAGCAGTGTGTTCGTTTGTGTTCATAGTTTGTCTTGCTGTCACCATGTCCTTCCATATAACAGAGCCGAACACTGCAGGGCGGTCCCGTACTCAGCACTCGAGTTCAGCTGAGAAAGACTAGATACCTGGGTCTGAATAGACGGTGGGCTTGCCGAATGATGTGCCAGGTCTGGAGAGTGACCTGCGCTAACCACCTGCTGGACCTGGTGTTGGCTTAGGCCCGAACCGTTACTGGACATTATCATTACATTGGCCCCTTGCTGGTGGTGGGTCTGGACAGTAGTGGTCGGAGTGTGGGCACTCCCTTGGCACGGCTTGCCGTCTTTCACCAACACCGGCACCGCCACCCGCCGAGGGGACTGCTGCTGACAGGAATTACTGTCCTGTTGCATCTGCTGCTGAGACACCTTGTCCTTGGCTTGCCTCTTCATTTTATACCGATGGTTCTGGAACCAGATTTTCACCTGGGTCGGAGTGAGGTGGATCATGCTTGCCAGGTGTTCTCTCTCAGGCGCGGATAGGTACTTCTGCTGTTTGAATCGCCGTTCAAGCTCGTAGACCTGGGCTTGGGAGAACAACACGCGTCTCTTCCTTCTTGGGGTGCTCGAGAGCGGGCCCATGCCTTTGCTCACGTCGGCGAGGGAGCCAAGGCTGCCCATGCTGCCCATGCTGCCCATGCTGCCCATGCTGCCCATACTGCCCATGTTCATGCCCGGGGAAGAACCCATGAAGCGGGAGACTGCAAGCAGAAAAGGCCAGTGAGATATTTTTTAATTTTTTTAATTTAACCTTTCATAATAATGAAACCGCTACGAGAAAAACAGTGTTTAATGTAATATGCCTATATGTTTAATAAAGTGTATATTTGTACTGTTAAATAACAGTACACAAATTGAGCTAATTCCATATCAAATAGATAGGCCTTTAAACCTGTCTTGTACATTTTAGGCGTATCCTGTTGAAGCGGTCTTGCTTATTAGCTAATTGGTACTGAATATATAGTTAATTCCAGTTGCATTATTGATTGCAAGAATTTCGCCGACATTGCAATCTACTGAATTAAAGGGTAATACATTATTTGAAGACCCCCGGGATTACAGGTGCATGACATCGTCTGTAAACTGTATACAGACCTGCAACAGGTTTTAGAAAACCGAGTAAGAATATGAAAATCATCCACTTGCCGGGAGACAGTTTTTATGAACTCAAAAAAAATAACGACATATAGCTTTCTTTAAAACATTTTCATTGGTAAAACAAATGTATAATACATCGAACAATTTGGCATTCAATTGGGTGACTCAAGTAAATAAACCATTAAACAAATCAGAAGCTTATTCATGCAAAAACTATCTGGAAACAATAACAATTAATTTTGAGAAATGCCATGACTAATTTCTGTGCGCGCAAAAGCATATGGCCTCATTGTAGATACTTATATGTTATCAAAAGCAATACCCTTATCTTGTATATTCTCTGTAGGCTGAAATCAAAGGTCGCCTTTATACTTACTGCTCGAGAATCGCGGGTCGGTGTTGGCACCGTACCAACCGGTGGCGGTGGCGCTGCCTCTCATGCCGTCCTGGTAAGGTGGCAGGTCGCTCATGTTCCCCAGATTGCCGTTACAGTAACCCCCCATTGCTGTGTGTGATAGCTGGGACACCCCAGCGGCCGTCATATGGTACGCCGCAGACACCGTCCCGTTATGGCCCATGTGGTGCTGCTGCATTGCCGCCTGAGACACCTGCGGCTGCCGGTACGACGCGAGAGGAGCTCCCAAGTTGTTGTTCTCCATACTTACTTTCTTGTAGCTCTCCTCTAGAGGACTCAAGATATCGGAAACAGAAAAAGGAGTCGTATGCTTAGGGCTCATCGACATTGTTCTGGGGCTAGTAGAGAGGGGAGAAATTAGAAGGCTAGGCAATCTCTCCTTCTGTTTTTTTGGACCAAAGCCCCTCTCTCACACTCTGGTTCCTGTTGACTCAACGTCGATCCTTGCTGAACACGTACTGTATGGTAGGAGAGTCTGCTGAAGTCCGCCTTAATTGCATTGAGTGGGAGCTGAGCTGGGCTGAGCTTGGTGCTGCTGGCTTTCGTTTGTTTTAGCAGGGTGCCAGGTTTAAGCCCAGCAGCATCAGAGGCGGGGCATCGCCAACTAGGGCAACAATACAAAGCAGTTATATCCTCCTCTCCTTGCACCCTCGTTTCACCCGAAGGCAGAATTTGACTTAACGTTGTGGCCAAGGATGAGCTTTGAATCTCCCCAGAAAGTCCCTAAACGAAAGTGCATGCATAGCCTACTATATAATGCTATAATAAATGCTGCTGAGTGAAAGCCTGTTGGTAATATACAAATCACGTTGTATTGTCGTCGACAAATATGCTGCTCTATGGTAGCAGTGGGCACAGGGCAAGCAACACAATGCACTTTATTAACTGTAGTGATGTTTACGAGGACCTCTTGATGAAAGGGGCCTAGACGGCTCGAGAGTCTGGGAGCTGGAGAACCTATCCGCTACTTCCTAAAGAGCGCCCTATTCACTAGCCTGCTTAATTTCCATGTATGTTCACCTGCGTCTGTAGTGAACTATATGCGGAATAGGGTGTCATTTTAGACAGCCCTGTTCTCTCTGAGAAAAGCTTGAGTTTAACTAGTGACTTTTAATGGGAGTGAGAGGCTTTCTGGTTGATTGCAGACGTGTTTGCATTATTCTAGCATCGTACTCAAACATGCAAAAGTGCACTTGCTCTCTGCGACAAGGCAGGAAAAAAGACGCATAAGTAAATAAATACACATCCGCGTGTTAAGTGGCCGCGCGTGAATGATTAATCCCCTTTATATTTGATAGCATCGGTCGGGCGCGAGAGTAGAGAGAGAAATGCGTGTCGCCCCAGAGCCGAAATTCAGATGCTCCACTCGTCTCAGATCAGAAATGGACCCATGCAGCCAAAAGAAAGTGCGTTTCAGGAGATGCTCTCATGCAGGTAAAGTTAACGGCCTTCAAGTACATGTGCTCTCCTTGGGCAGCACTAGCAGGAAGAACAACAAGAGCAAGGTAGCACTCCTCCTCAGTGAGCCTCCTCAAGAAGCTATTATGGTTAAACTCAATCAGGTTTGGTTTCCCTTCACTTTTCCAATGCTTTAATGTTTACAACAATAGTCAGGCTGCGATCCTGACACGAATGTGTTTTTTCCCCAAACAATTTTCATGTAAATTGAAGATATTTTTACTTTAGCTCTGTTTTTCACGCGGATTGTATTTAATTCCTTATTAAATCAAAATGTATTATTATTATTTATTATTGAGGACATTATTGTAGCCTACATCGTCGTGGGTGAAATATAAAAACAACAATAGTAATACTATAAATAAAAAATAAGATGCATATTTTAATAGAATGTTTAATCAAACTCTGCATTTTCGTTTTATTATTCGTGACAATTTTTTTTGTTTGCACCCAGTTTTGTACTTTTTTTCACAAGACACCGTACTAAGGTTTATTTCGTTTTTCTCATTTGTTTTCAACAAATTTATTTAATTGTCTAGTCATTTCGTAAATATTATTTACTTATGGAAAATCATGTATTTTTCCTATTTTTTTTAATCGCTGTAATATATACAACAAGCAGTGTTTACTATTCAAGCTATTGACACTGCAACACTCACCGCACGCACTCTATTAATAAAGACTATTATAATTATTATGAAATTGCCTACGGTTACTTTTGGTCATGTCAGTAGCTAACATTTTACAATTCGTATATCAATAATAGGTTAACAACATTATCATTTAAATGATTTTTCGGTGTTATTTCCAATATTCTTTTCACAGTCAGGGGGGAGGTTGTTCTGAAGTCGTATGCAATCCTTCTTGCTGTTTTGGAAATCCATTCTTTTGTTTATGGTATGACACAATATGTTTGAAGGATTTACATGTAAAGGTTTATGTGGAAAGCCAAAAATATAATGTTAGTTGACCTGAAATGTATGTAGCCTAATTTCCTACAGACCGACAGATAGTAAAATAGTTGTATTCTTTTAGAGTGCTCTGCCTTGATTAGACAGTGTTCACGGGAGATACATATATAGCTTTATAAATAACTAGAAAACATTTTTTATTTAATGTCTTTTTATTAAAAGCAGGAAAGCAGTCTCGAACAGTCCACTTTTAGAGCCTATCTGACAAATTTGTCCCGAATATGCTATCAGATTGACAGCAAGACAGCGTCTTCTAGTGGAATTGATGGAAAATACGTCTAGATCGACTGTAGGCCTATGTCAGTCTTGTAAATCAAGAGTTTTTAAATAGTGTCAAGTTTTTAAAGTATTTAAAAAAAGATATAATCTATAACAAACCAAGTGAACAACAACGCCGGATTGCAGTGAACAATAAACAAGTTTTAAATATTATACAGTTTGATTAAAAGAAAAGGGTACAAGGATATTTACGAATATTGAGTCTGTTTTTGTTATCCAATTCTAAACTCCAAAACAGATTCGTGCGTTAAACCAAAACTACATGCAAACCAAGATCAATGCATAATTGTTTGCGCAAGCCACGATTCTTCCCAAAGTGAAGCACAACAACAAGACAGAACCCACTGCAACTGGATACATAAGCAACCAACAAGTCAACCGATTATTCATAGAATAGAATAACACTTTATTGATCCCCATCAAATACATCCCAATATCAACATATCTTCAATGGCCATACAGAGCACATGGATTTATGCATTTACAGTAGCTCACAGCTTCACCATTGTTATTGACAGGAGGTCAAGAATAAACACATTTGAATAGAAACCATCTCATATGCCGTCGGGGTGCTTTCAAGAAATGATTACCCAACCACAGGTCAGCGCACCTTACAATGTAATGCAGCTGCTTCAGCCAGACTTGGTAATTACCAGCAATTAGCATCATAACGCGTTTCCTTTTGGATATATTCCTTTCTTAACTGTTGAATTTCAAAGGGTTTTCATAATTATCTAAATTAATCAAGATGTTGTTTCTGTTCGGGAACAGGGAAATTATGGTCAATTAAGATTAATTAGTCGAAATTCTCAATAATTCTTCCGCAATAACGAGTATAGTTGGAAGTGGTGCACAGCCTTTGTTATAGCCTATGTTCGGGTAGCTGTTTTGGAGCTTATCGTTGCTGGGGCGTCATGGATAAAATGAGAAGAAAAATCATAAAGAAAAATAGCATGTGCGTATACCCTATATATTATGATTGAACATGTTTAACAGGAATATAAACCAGCATTGGAATGATCAACATAAACCTTTAATTTCCCCCCACAATAAATTAAACCTGCCCTGACGCCACATATTATTGTTGTTGATATAAACAGCTCCGGGAACAGGTCCAACCCGGATTATTTACTAAAACTATTAGAGTATATGTTTTTATCAAGTGTAATGCCAGGTATCTGTGGTTCCAATTAGGGGTCCTGAGACTCATGAGACTGTAGGGATACTAGTAAATGCACAAGACGGGGTACCTCAGCGATACACTGGAAAAATAAATTTTAATTTCGGGGTAAAAAAATCAAAAAGTGTTTGGAATCCTTGCCACTGCTGTACATGCATGTGGTGACTGGTGAATTTAGAAATGAATAGCATGTGTTATTCTGCCATCTAGCGGTGGAACAGCAGAACCACATGACTAAGACTCTTTTTTAAATTAATTATTATGCCGTGAAATTATTTGTCATTTGCGGACGTCTTTGCATTATTGAATCGACATTTAAATGTTATGTAATTCAAAAGTTTACTAGAGTCTTCCATGTTTACTAGAGTCTTTTAACGCTTTTTCAGTGGCTACACGTGTTGATGATGTGTATGTATTCATTTATAGCTCGATGTGTTCACCACAATGAATGATCAGGTGTGTCTAAACGTTTTAATGGTACTGTAACCTACGTACAACATTTATTGGTAAAATGGAAGAATTGAAAGACATGGGGAAAACTTTTACGTATATTGGATCGGCCCAGTGTTTATTATATTTTTCAGTTGTTTATTATCAATTCACAAGGCTGTTGGTTCTGCTCAACACCACTGTACACCTGTTGGTTCTGCTCAACACCACTCAACACCTGTTGGTTCTGCTCAACACCACTCAACACCTGTTAGTTCTGCTCAACATCGCACCTGTTGGTTCTGCTCAACATCACTCTACACCTGTTGGTTCTGCTCAACATCACTCTACACCTGTTGGTTCTGCTCAACATCACTCTACACCTGTTGGTTCTGCTCAACATCACTCTACACCTGGTGGTTCTGCTCAACATCACACCTGTTGGTTCTGCTCAACATCACACCTGTTGGTTCTGCTCAACATCACTCTACACCTGTTGGTTCTGCTCAACATCACTCTACACCTGTTGGTTCTGCTCAACATCACTCTACACCTGTTGGTTCTGCTCAACATCACTCTACACCTGGTGGTTCTGCTCAACATCACACCTGTTGGTTCTGCTCAACATCACACCTGTTGGTTCTGCTCAACATCACTCTACACCTGTTGGTTCTGCTCAACATCACTCTACACCTGTTGGTTCTGCTCAACATCACTCTACACCTGTTGGTTCTGCTCAACATCACTCTACACCTGGTGGTTCTGCTCAACATCACACCTGTTGGTTCTGCTCAACATCACACCTGTTGGTTCTGCTCAACATCACTCTACACCTGTTGGTTCTGCTCAACATCACTCTACACCTGTTGGTTCTGCTCAACATCACTCTACACCTGTTGGTTCTGCTCAACATCACTCTACACCTGGTGGTTCTGCTCAACGCCACTCAACACCTGTTGGTTCTGCTCAACACCACTCAACACCTGTTGGTTCTGCTCAACACCACACCTGTTGGTTCTGCTCAACATCACTCTACACCTGTTGGTTCTGCTCAACATCACTCTACACCTGTTGGTTCTGCTCAACGCCACTCAACACCTGTTGGTTCTGCTCAACACCACTCAACACCTGTTGGTTCTGCTCAACACCACACCTGTTGGTTCTGCTCAACATCACTCTACACCTGTTGGTTCTGCTCAACATCACTCTACACCTGTTGGTTCTGCTGGCTCCCTATACATTCTTGGAAACCAAATTGAAAATATAATAATTTCCCCATTCATATTCAACCGAAGTCGGTTGTTTACATACCTTGCTAAATGCCAAATACATTTGGCATTTGAAGGGTCACTCTAATACATTGACTTGTTGCCCTTATATCAAAATGAAATCCTAATAATGCCATCTGTTTCGTGAAATGCCCCAGTCCCTCCTGTAGCAAAAGAAACCCCACAACATGATGCTGCCACATGTGTTTCACGGTTGGGATGATGTTCTTCAGCTTGCAAGCCTCACAATTTTTGCTCCAAGTTGTTTTACTGGGGTATTAATACGACATGACACACATACCTGTAACGCTTGCAGACATGGAGACAGAACACCAGCGCGACGTGAATGAAGGATCTTTAATTAAAGAACACACTGAACTAAGACAGGAACAAAATCGTAAAACTAGACAGGACTAAAACAAAAAACAAGACCAAATGATTAACGAACAATGACTAACTGGATACACAAGAAAAGAAAAGCACAAACTAAAATAGGGTTTGTGATCAAGGGAAGCAGTTGCTGACGATACAGAACAAAAACAGGTGTCCGTGATGAAATAAGAGAGAGGCTCTGATGGATCCACTAGTATGGCTAGGTACAAAACTCTCTATTTTATCCATCAACACAGAGGTCTGAGAACACACACATTAAATGAGAAAAACATTTTTGACTATTGAAGCTAATATTAAGGAGTTTCAATATACGTGAGCCATGATAAACCTGACAGAATAAATTGGTAATCAGCTTTTTGGTCATAAACACAGGTGGATTTCATATACAAGTAGTGATTATTAGGCAAGAAAAATCCTTCCCCCAGTATGTTGTTGAATGTGTGATGTTACGGGGTCATTTTGCTCATGGGCTATCAAGTACCCAAAGATTTTAGAGCAAACTCTTACTGCCTCTACCAGACCATTCCTGTTGGCCGGGCAAGGGATGGTGCATAAAGTACTGGACTACTTCCAGAAGTGCAAATAATTGTGTTTTAAATGTTACTAACACATTTTTTGCCATATTTTGGAAGGTCAAACTGATAAGTTCACCAAGGGGGACAACAATCTGATCAATAAATGATGACCCTTTAGCTGGCATCTATGCCCTTTATCCCTGATTGACTGTGGGCAAGAGCTGCTTTCCAGGGTCAAATGGACCTGATGTGGTCTAGGGCTCACTGATGAAAAGCATAGGGGGTTCCCAAATAAAACAACGAATTTGAAGAGTAACTATAAGATTACAAAACATTACTGGTCTTAACATTTATTGTTGTATTATACATTAAACCAAACATTCCACGTAAAAAATCAAGGTTGACATAATTTTGAATATATTTCGACAATCACAATTGCAGTATTCAACATTTACCACTTTCCCCCCCCTCAAATTGAAAGTTTAGTCAAGACATAAGACTAGAAGAGAAGCATGCAGAATATCAAACACACCAAGCATCCTATTCAGAGAAGTCATTCTTCTAAAGCCCATGTCAAAAAACCAATGGCAACCTCATCCTAAAAGCCAGTCTTTGTCAACCTTAAAACCCCACAATGTTTTAAAACGCTATTGTGCGTTTAAACCTCATAAATTTGTCGCGGGCACTGATTAAACATCACGAGAATTGAAACACTAAGGATTTTGTCTTGGTCCCTTTTGGAGCACAGACAATAGCCCATTCAGCAGGAGACAAGCACACAAAACGAGTGTTAAAGGGGAGATGCAGCGCGCGGAGGGGTTCAGCCTGTCCCCTCCATATGTGAGACAAGGTGGCCGAAGCTCTGGGGACAATAGACCAGGTGACAGGGACGATGCGCTACTGGGTGGGAGGACGAGCAAACAACATCATAAGGGCAGTGAAAACGTGAAGAAGAGCCCAGAATAGTACCGCATCGTCCATTCCAGTCAGCCCTCAGTCATATTTCACTTCAGTCAATGGAATAGGACAGGGAGGAGGGAGAATTAAGTGAACTGGTACCCCACACAGAGTACAAGTCAGGGACTTTTCACGGCTTGCAACATAGATTGCAATTTTTCGACATCCGATATGTCAGTGTGTTTCTCCGATCAAAATAGACAAATATTTTCAATGAGCAAAAAAAGTAAGCAAACCACTCTTAGAATTCCTTGTGGTACTGTAAACGTGGTCATACGGAATTGATTTCTAAATTTAAAAAAACACCACTAACCAGTGATGGGAAAAAATCCAACACACCAAATTGCCACATGATTTGTTCTTTTTATTACTGACACATTTTCATATAAAACCGTCGAAATGGAGCCTAGAATAGACATAAACCTACTTCGGTTACATTTTTAACTCTCTGATTCGTAAAAATAAGACATAAAGACGTTTGTGCGATTATACATGGTTTATAATAAGGCCTCAGTTTGAGTGTTTCGTTTCCAGAAACTGTGAGGGGCCTATAAGAGACGAATGTTTGCCAGGTTTTGTTATGCACAGTGAAAGCCAGTCTTAAGCTTGATATAGTGTTTGTTCAGCTTTAGAGATCCGAACTGTTTACATGATAAAAGCTTACATTTTCTTGGTTTGTTCCTTACTAAAGGTTACTTTTCTAAGCCTTTCTTTCTATGTTACTACCATAATTACAGTATCACGCGCACTAGCAAGATGCAATTTGTTTCTTACCTGTGGGTTAACACAAAATAATTTTAAAAGTTTGACTTTTTACATTATAAAAGCGCACAATGAAGTATATTTTTTCATTGATAAGCATTTCAGTAATTTCTATAAATCAACTTGACAATTGGTCATTAGAGTGTGGATTTAGTTTGCATAACCACATTGGAAAAATTGACAATTTGGGCAGATCTATAAGATAATATTTATTTATTATTCTATAAAAACACCAAACATTCACCCCAAACCTCACGATTAACTCCCATTAAATCGCAGTCAACTTTCCAGACCAAATGATCCATTTAATTTCCTTAATACCATATAAAAATACCTAGGAGCTTCGTTACAACAAGAAGAAACACATAAAATGTATGCAGTAGAAAGTGAACATGAAAAAATATCAACAAAATGCTATGGTTGGAATATCTCTAATACCGGCCTAAATCCTGTCAGGATATCACGTAGCCTAATACATTTAATAAAATATAAAAATAAAATATGTGCAAAACAATTTTCATATACAATTATTAGTCAGAATTTAACACTTTTACGTACAAATAAGGACATTATAAAACATTGAATGTGTAATTCAGTTTTTATCTTAGAATAGTACCTCTGGTTAATATTTTATAGTCACTTAAAAGAACTGAACTGAACTGAGTCGTTCAGAAAATCTCTCCAGGCAAAGGTGTGTCTGGATGCAGCCGGGCTGGCAAAGTGCTGGTACCGGGGAGACAGCGTGAACGGTGACGGATGCTGGAAAGACTGGTACCCCAAACGAAAGGCTGTACACGCGGATGTGGTCTGTCCAAGGCACCCTGATTTATTT
Organism: Dallia pectoralis; assembly: GCA_029465975.1. Classification (NCBI taxonomy): domain Eukaryota; kingdom Metazoa; phylum Chordata; class Actinopteri; order Esociformes; family Umbridae; genus Dallia; species Dallia pectoralis. The sequence continues at coordinate 2,100,887 of CM055754.1, forward strand.
GTGTCAATGATGCAGGCCGGATAAGGCTTGCCATCCCTAACTAAAATGGGAACCACAACTCTGCGTAACATCGGGGTTTGAAGTATGTCTTGTGATGCTCCCTCTGTTCGCGACCTCTTCATTTTGTACCTGTGGTTCTGGAACCAGATCTTGACCTGGGTGGGCGTCAGGCTAAGCAGGTGTGCGAGTTGTTCGCGTTCTGGAGCAGATAGATACCGCTGCTGACGGAAGCACCTCTCCAGCTCGAAGGTCTGGGCTTTGGAGAAGAGAACGCGGCGTTTCTTCCTTTTCATTTCCGCTTCCGTGTCCAGAGAAGACTCGTCCGATTTTGTACAGTCTCCCGAGGTCTCCAAGCAGCATTCATCTGAAGCTGGGAAATAATTTCCATTAGATTTTATAATGTAAGATTATGAATCATGATTCGTTTTTATGGGTTTTTAGGACATAGAACAGGGAAACCAAAAGCATATCCAATCGAGGAATTTGGACTAGGCTACATTTCTTTATTATCCATCGAATTATTACATGGCCAAATTATTTAGGACACAATAGTGTATCATAAAAAACACGCATCGTTGTTACAAACAAGAATAATACAATTCAGTTCAATCAAAAGAAATGCTCAGAGAATCTATGTGTTCAGGACTGGTACTCACAGAGACACGGGCTTCGGTCGCTGTCCATCCAGGATGAGTAAGGGGAGCTTGAGCAGGAGTCTATTGTAGATGTCTGCACCGTGTCGGCGTCATGCTCAGGCAAATCCAGGATGCTCCTCACGGAAAAACTGAACTTTGCACCAACAGCCATTGCGTCGTGGAAAGAAAATAGAACTCCTGCGTAAAAACGATCCAAAATAAAACCAACGGTGCCGTTGTTGGAACAGCAAAAACGACGTGTCCACTCCAGGGAATCAAGGAAGACCTAGAACACCCTGTCCATGTGTGGACATCAGGCAATGCAGTGTTTGTATAAACAGTACTTCACGCCGCTTATATATCCTCCTCAGGGCGCTAAGTACCTGCATGATTCAAGTGCTGTTATCCAATGGTGTTTGGTATGAACGCGCGGACGAATGACAATGAACGAAGGAAGCACTCGTCATCATTGCAGATTCGTCCCGTATCGTGAAAAGTGGTGACCAGATAATGGGAATTGTTGCAGCTGAATCACGTCTTGGGTGGCGAGTGACAACAGAGCCCCTCCCCGTTACTCCCCCTGCGCCAAAATAACATGTCCAATATTTGCATACAAAGTGAGCAATTAGTGTGAGATGCCCCTGAGTTGGTTTAACTAATTTATTTATGACAGCCTTGTGTACAGCCTACCATTAGGCTATAAATTCAATGGAATTACCGGTAGGTACACGTTATGCCGCCGGGCAATATAACAAAACATACTTTTGGTTTGCGTTGCGTTTGTGTTGCAGTGAACCGATGCATTTTCGGATGCTAAGTTGTCTTGTCCTTACCCCGAACGAAAAAAAAAATACTACATGTATGCAACTTAATAAATGCGTATCAATATACCAATTATACTAAGGAGCTGACATAATATATAATATATACCAGAATTAATAGTATATAGGGATTTGTTTGTGATGTTAAATTGAGACGTGGCATGTAAGTAAATCCATGGTAGATAATTTTGTTAGTCTTGAGAAGTGTGTTTAACTGCTACTTCAGACTGAAGAGAACGTCCAAATATTGGCTCTCGTCCGGCACTTCAGAGACTTGCAACAGGAACAGGCGGGTCAGTGTACTTCCAGGCAGTTCCCATGCCATGCTGGAGACGGCCTCGGCTATTTGTAGGGCCCTGTGCGCCTTGCCTTAGTGACAGAGCCTGCCCTATAGCGAGGAGAGTGGACATGGCTCCGGCTCCCATCCCTAGTCGTCCTGGGTGGTCGGCCGATGGGGAACACAAATACATGCCAACCATGAGTCCGAGAACAAAGGAGGGAAATGTAGCCCCGCGTCCGAGACCCGTTGGAAGCATTTGTTCCAGTCAAGATTTTGCATTTGTTCAGTCCTGCAATAATACGGTGATTGACGCCCCGACACAATGTCCTTTAACTTTCCAGGATAAACCCGAGCTTGTTCGTTGTTGTCATGGTTTTCAATGCGGTTGAATGGGATGCGGGCAGCACTATCTACTGCTGCTCTGCGTCACACACCAGCCGAGTCTTTATAGCGTGCAGAAATATTAGTTATGCGTTTCCAAACGAATTAAAAAGCCTTTCACTTTCCATTACCCAAACGGAGCCGTTGACCTGGATAATTCGGATAATATGGTTTTTGAAATAGTGACATTTTATTTCGCTTTAAATCTTTACGCACCAAAGACGTCGCATCTTTACGCATACAATATCTCAAAAGCAGCACAGAAAATACTTTGTAGACTTTATGTAAGGCACAATACAACCGTGAGTAAGAAAATAAATAGGCCTAAATGTTTATGTTTATGTGTGGTTTTGATAAAAGTAGCCTACTGGACAGTTTCAACAAAATATATAAAAAATACGAAGTCAACAGATCTGCAACAAGACCATCAGTGAAGTGCTCCTCAAATAATGTTGACAAACACTACAGCGAAGGCACAACAACAAACAGATTTACTGTATGCAAGCAGGCCTAGTTTCGTGGATGAAGTGGGCACTTTTTAAGAGGACTCTTCATTTAAGTGCAAAACCTTGTGAGGCAAAGAAAAGTCATGTTCAGATTGCGGGAACGTTTTTCCCTCACAATGACCTCGCCACCTACTTAATCTATTAGACCCACAGATTCTGACAACACGAGTTTGGGACCACGGAAAGCTCCTCAGTCCAAATATTTACTTGGGTTGTAAGACTTTTGATTAGTTCCAAATCCTCCCCAAAGAATCCAGGTTCAGCCATGAAATGTATTGTCGTTCAGGCAAATGTGGTTAAAAGCAGAAAATAAATCTCTAATTGAGCCAATATATCTGAATATCCGGGAAAAGATATGGCCGATAGGCTATAATTTTACATGTGTGCATAAACCACCGATATTTAGATTTTAAATAAATTACAAAATCTGGTTTGTAGCGTTATTCGGTCGCATTGCACCTGCCTCATTTGCTCATATAGACTTTTTGCCATATTTATAAACTATTTACGCGTAACTGTTAAGATACGTATACCCCGTCAAAAGTAAAATAATTCAATGTATATAAATCCGGAAATAATTGATAGAACAAATAACTCATGGAAATGGGTCAGGGCTCAGTGAATACAAAGAATTTGAAACAAGGGGTATCTGCAAAAAAAAAAAACTCGTGATGCCATTGCATTTGTGTTTAGTGGGTTTAATAGAGCTCAGATTTCAATTATTAAAATTCTAAATTGTTTGAATAAATTGTGTCGTTTAGTCAAATTTTCTTGCATTACTTTGCGTGAGGAGAGTGTATGAAAACTACACGTTTACAATGTCTTGCGTTACACGGAAAACACGAGCAAGTGGACAAGACAAACTATCTGACTACTTGTGTTATTTCTAACATGTTTACCACAGCAGACGATCGTAAGATTGAGAAACTTCTTAGGCCCAATGTCATCATTTTAAATGTTCTTAATGGTTTTATAAAAATAGGCACATTTATTTTGAGGTAAGTTGACCAAATTATTGTATTAGAGATTTAATCTAAAGCAGTTAGATATTAACATGTGTCTATAGTATATAGGCACCGGCCAGCTGTGGAAAGAAGGGAAGCTGCAGCACTCAGCTCCGCACACCCGGATGCAACTAGCAACAGTCTTGTCAACATTTACCGTTTAAAAAGTGTTAAAAATACATTTAAATACTACATCTATAGTGATATAAATATATATATACACACACATATACATACTTAGGCTCAGTCTGTTTATACATTAGACAATTATAATATATATAGGCCTAAATGAAAATAAAACTTTGTTAAACTTAAAATAGGCTTTATGTCTAATTTACTCCAAATAAATTATAATTAAAACATTAAGAAATAGCCTACAGTATTGAAAACGTAGTCAGGCAGCTTTAAAATCCTGAATTATTCAAATTACACTGAGCTAGATTTAACAGTATATAATAGAGAGTAAGGAAAACGTAAAGGAATAAATTGAAATCATGCGCAAGTAAAAAAATTGTTACAGCTCTGTGAAACCGCGTCTGGCATAATCATCCATTGGAAAGAATAGTGGGTAATCTTTCCCTAATAGAAGGGCAACTTAACCCGACACCTGAGCAAAACATTTCTAAAAAAAAACATTTAACTAAATAACAGCAAAAATGTAACATCTACAACCATCTGATTTCCTTTACAGTTTGTTGCTTCTGAACTTGATCTTTTCCACATTGATTTTAGTCGGGGGGCGTCTTCGCCCATGTTACCCAAAGCATCAAACAACGTCCAACATGGATTGTGGCTTCAGTGGTATCATGCCGCCCTCTTAAGGAATGAAAGTCACATCAATGAAAACTCCCTTCTTGTAAAGAACAAATTAAAGATGCAGTTACACACATTTTAAAAGAGCCATTTGTGCACTCATAATGCGTGCAGTTGAACCCTCAAAGAGTATATATATTTTTTATATATTAATTTACATTGCCAAAAATAATAATCTAAATGTATCTATGTTCAAATATCATGGAAACAGGCACCATCTGGACTGAGTAACTGCACTTACTGATCCTTTTTAAATTGTATTTCTGGCTAAGTAGGATTGATGAAGCAATTGTTTAGTAGTCATCTTATGACATTAACATATGGTAACATGGCAACAGTATAGCCTCAAAAAACATGGCGTAGCCTGCTGGTTGCTGAGCCTAGCAGGCAGGGGGCGCTGGTGTCTGCTTCAGAGCAGTGGGTGGCACCAGTTGCAGCTCCAGGGCCGTGGGTGGCGCTGAACCTACAAGTGGCGCTGGCACAAAGGATACTGAAGGTGAAGAAGTGTAAGTGCACGTGTACGCTTCTGGCATCACTTAGGAAACAAAGGCCTTTAAGTTTTGATTTAGGTATAATGCTCCACTGTGATTGGATTGAGACGGTTCCTTTGAGGAGGTCAGGATGGTCTCAAAGAGGACTGCATGAATCATCACGGACGTGGGTAATTTCCCTCCTGTAGGCAGTCTCGTCCCCATCAGAGATAAGACCAATGATATATATATACCATTTATTATATCATTTATGATATATATATATATATATGTATATATATATACGATTTGGACAGTGTTTTTACTTTCATTATTATTCGAAAAATACTCTCTTATATGTATGTGCGTTGCTTTTGCATGAAATCGTGCATGACTAAATTGATTTCCATTGGAATATATTACTTCTTTACGCCAGTTCCCATGCACATGAAAAAAAAATCACTATTCCACAAGAACTATGCTTTTGTGTTCAAGACCTCCCAGGTACACAAAAATAACTTCTGCTAACCTCATTACGTACTTTCCATTTCATGCTGTTAGGTTTAGAGTTTAGGTTTAGAGTCTACACACTTGAAACATGAAACACGTGAATTCTGTACTTGCCATGCCCTTAAGAAAGAACCAAGTGTGTATTTTGAAACACAGCCATCGTAACAGATGACGACGAACACATTGACTGACAACTGACATGAACACAAATAGGGGTCAGTAGAGGAGAACACACAGGCAGGAACCTTCATATGTTGCCGTAGTTGTATTGCCATTATATACGGGTTGTGTGGTCAGATAATAAAACAGCATTATGGCCTACACACATATATCACCTGCTGATTGTGTACGTTTGCCCCGGGACAAAGACATGATCAGTCTATAATTGTAACAGTGGGTTTATATGAACAGTGAGCGACACAATAATGCATTTTAAATAAGTTATACATTGATTTACATTTTACTCAATGAAATAAGTATTTGATCCCTTTGCAAAACATGACTTAGTAGCTACTTGGTGGCAAAACCCCTGCTGACAATCACAGAGGTCAGATGTTTCTTGTAGTTGGCCACCAGGTTTGCACACATCTCACGAGGGATTTCGTCCCACTCCTCTTTGCAGATCCTCTCCAAGTCATTCGTGTTTCGAGGCTGACGATTGGCGACTCAAACCTACAGCTCCCTCCACAGATCTTCTACCCCCTATATGCCGGTGTCCTTTTTACATCTCTGTGGTCGCTACATTATTTATTTATCCACCAGGTGGCGCAATATCATTGTTGAATATAATACCGGCACATAATTCCCTATATACTGAGTCACAGAGCCAGTAGCAGAAAGAACATGTGGAGGTCATGGCATGTCTTTTAAAATCTAATTTGTCAACTGATGGTGCAAAAACAAATTTGATGTGGCCTGCACTTTAACAGAGTAATGAAACAGAACAGTGTACGCTTCCTCAAACGCAATGGTTTGTTGATTTCCGCATCGGTTGTTGAATATATAGGCCTATGACGTTTGGTCGAATGTATTCCTGTGCCATCAGGGTCATGTGATAAATGTAAAGTTACTCTGGTATGATATTGAGGGTACACTATGAATTGTACGGTGCTTTCTTCTGATGTTGATCCGAAAGCACAGTAAGCCTACCTGGGGGCAATCTCACCAGTGCAGAACCGAGTCTGTACCGGTGTGTTTGATCCAGTTGCAGCTTGCAGGTTTCAAAACAACGGACGTCTATAACACGCAATTCAACGTTGCGAGAAATGGATGATCATATTTTCCCATATCTTTGATTGGCCAAACTGCTCCAAATCAGTCCGGAATGTACTATTTAATGTTAATGAAAACCAGAAGCCAGACGACCACATGTCAAGGTGATGGATGATTAAAAGTGCCATTAATATTGTTTCTTTTGTCCTTCTCAAGTGAAATCCAGCCCTGGCCCTCTGAAACACGACTACATACGTCGTTAACCTGCGGTCGTCCTCATTACAGACACACTAAAGTTCCAGAGCCACTCAACCTTTCCGAACCTTTTAGAAGTGTTAACCTGTAGAGGACTTTGATGGTGTCAATTGGATGAGAGAGGGTGAAATGATAAATGGGACGATTTACTAAGACCCAAACCAGCGATAGACATAAAAAGAGAATTAATAATATAACAGCCTAGGATATAACAAATATGTAACACATCTGCGAGATTAAAACGAGTTATAAAAACTGCTATATCTGCAAAAGGCTTTTTGTCAGACAGAGAGCCACCACTTGGCGTGATTGAAGCATAAATGTTTTACAGAAGAACAGCAAACCATAACATTAAAATGAATAACAGCAGCAATTGATTGTTGGAGCATCTGTTGCTGTTGCCAACTTGATACTGTTAATTGCTTGGGTGTAGCAAATATATGTGAACAAAGTAACGAATAATAATATTTGGAATTATTGTGTAGCCTATATACCTAACGAATAAAGAAAATATTATAACCATAATAATTAGCCTATAGCACTCACAATAATCTGAGTAACGAAAATAATACATATATACTCTTTTAATATCAAGAAAAGATTTCGGCATTCAGTAGTTTGTTAATATCGCTATCAATCTAAAAGATTCCGTTTATTAGGAAATCTTCATTTAGTCATAAGAAACATGTTATAAGGTGAGTACGGTGAGCAAATTAAACACTTTTTAGAAATTATTAAAATAGGACGCATTTAAATATTTATAAAAAATATATATATTGCCTAATTTATTTTATATGACTAGATTATTTCTTACTGTTCCAATTGCATTGAAAAGCTCAATAGACAGCATATTACTTTGGGGCAATATCAGAATCCATTTTGTTGTCGCCAAGACATTATTTTGATGGGAGTTGATGTCATCTAGGCTATTAGAAAAAATTGAATTATTAGGCCCACTTTGGAAAGGACAGTTGCCACACACCTGAGCAATTGTATTTCCTTTTTGAGACCCCGTTTCGTTCTCTCGATATACACATCTAAACACATTAGGCTACACTTTGAAGCCATATTTGTGGCGTACTATGAAGAAAATAGTATGGCAAAAGACGAATCGTTGATATAAAAACATCGCTTTATTCCAAAAAAAATTTGCATTCACAATTGTTCATCATACAGAAACAAATATTTATATCAACAACACGAGTTTATGTTGAATATTTAGGCCTAGAACCTATAATAATTCATCAATTAATCTCCTCAATTTAGGCTAAACGACTTTGTCCTACATGACTCTGTCCTCTGTTCACAATACGAAAGGGACCATAAATGTTATGTTTATTCAACGTGCTATCGATAACGTCTAATATACGTTCCACTCTATATGAGCTTCATCTCTGATTGTAATCGGACGAAAACGTGAGGTATAGGTTAATTCGTTAATTATTAGCTGCTGAAGTGTAAAGCAAAAGCGGATATTATTTTAATTCAGGAGCAAACATGAACTTTTCAGAAATTCTTTAAATCATTTGAGCTGGATCTCTTTACATTAATATTTGGGGTTGTTTCTCGTAAAACAATCTGGCATACCTATGCATACTAAAGACTTGTCAATTTTCAAAACAAATAAAACTCTTTCTCATTCAGCCTGATGTTATTTTAGACGTTTTAAGATTATAAAATTCAATTAAACATATCAGCAATTCGGTATTGTATTGGTATACAATACAAACAATAAAAACACAATTTATGTTCAAGTGTGGAGCATTAACAATGAATATGAACGAGCAGTTAATAATGTCATTTATAGGCAGGTATGTATTTTGTTTCTATAGAATCCAAAAAACGCTCTACCAATTCAGTTACACACGGTGCACTTGAGACTATACATGCAGAATTGATGAAGACAGTATGACCGTTATATTGATTATTTATTGAATGAATTAGTTCACTTGTCTTTAAAGCAATCTCATCATTCTATTACTCAAACATGCTACTGCATTCATAATGATTCGCCAGGGATGTACTTTCTAACAAGGGATGTGAAGCGGATATATTGTACATTATGTATACGAGAATAACTTGAGATACCCAAACTGCCCTGATGGGGGCGCTACTGATGCTACATAACTCTTTCTCCAGAACCGTAGCATACAATAGCATTGCTATAGTTAGTTAATACAATAATTTCCTTTTCCATTAAAGCTCATTTTTTATACAAATATTGTATTTACATAAGTATTATAAAAATATATTGTTTTGGCCCCGTTAGGTTTAACTTAATACTGGCCTAAAGTCATTTCGCGAAAGAAGCGTAATTATAGACCTACTGGTGACAATATGTAATCAAGTACAGTAGAGTGGACAATAACCTGCATGGTCCATAACTCCGAACAACATCACGTAGCCTAGTTCTCAAATGTCGATAATGTTTGTTCCTTCTTTGAAACAGAGGTATGTAACCAGCTGTTTTTGATTTACGGAGAGGGCGCATTATAATAACTGATATGTTATTGCAGGCAAATAATGATCCAGGGTGCTTGCACTATTACCTGTTTAGGAATAAAACGTGACATACAATCCTAGCGTTCTGCACTCATGAAACGCCTTATAAGCGCACGTTCAACTATATCAAGGTATAGAGGTGTGCAATTGGCACATCTTACAAGTAGAACAATAACTGAAGTTCTACTCTCCAAATGTCTGATCATATATACATATATATATATATATATATATATATATATACGGCATTTAACGTTTTTGTCTCTTCAAATATATATATACAAATTCGAAACATATAGACTAATATTTGTATTGGTATACACGCAGGTGATCAATGCAATGTAAACGATGTTTATGCCAAACATTTATAATTGATGCACACATATACATGACAATATTACAGGCAAATACTGAATGACACAAAGGCCTACCGCTTATATCAATAAGTAGGCCTATATTGAAAATTACATACATGTAAGAAACATACAACAGTTATCATGGACAACAGCAAGCATGAACTGAAATATTAACTGAAATGTAATTTTCCCAATTTATGGATATTCTGGATATTTTGGCAGCATATTAATCCATTTCCACATGGATACAAGCGAGCGGCTCATTGGTCAGAAACGAAAATATTGAAAATAGGTCAATTGTCCCGAATCCCATCGGTCTTACACATTGCCCTATAACTAAGACATTGGCGTTTAGAGAGCCTTTCAGTAAAGACCAATCCACACGGCTTATCCCTTTTTACTCAATTAGATGCATGCTTTAACTGGATCTACTTCAAATATGTCTTCTTTACTTTAGCCGACCATAACCGCAGGACCGAGAAGAGTCGAACGCACAGAGAGAGAGTTCAGTTACATTTTTGTTACATCTTTGAGAATGAGACAAAACACAATACTAATTTTGCACTCACCAATCAAGGCTATAATAAATATCGGATACAATTTCACGGGGGAAAAAAACACGGATTACATTGTCATGTATGTCAACCTCATCGACAAATTGGTATTGAAGTAATTCTCTGCAGGTAAAGTTAAAGGTTAATAAGGTATTAATATAATTTTGAATGCAACTATTTTTGTCAATTGAAACACATGGTGTAAATAAAAGTTACGGAATCATGAAGGTAGATGCACAATTCGTTTTTTTATGGTAAAATATATAAATTGCCTATAACAACAGTATAGTAATAATACAATGAATTGAATTATCAATACCATAAAATAAATTGACAATACGTATAGAAATAATTGAACCTTTGGCTATATTTAGATAAAGGTGAAAGCATATAGCTCCAACAGTCGCAATACAAACAGTAATAACCCGTTATGGCCTCTGATGATATAAGTCATTATTAGCCAGACAGTCTGCAGCCGAAAAGACAATAGATATCAATGTTACATACCACTACACACCTCTTTAACACACTGATCTGTCAATGCCCAATTAACCCTTCAGATGTATGTCTCACCGCGATACGACGATGCCTGAATGTGCATGTGGACAGAAAGCAGATTGGTGGTTAAGCGACGAGAGACTTGAAGTTCCATTACACACATATAGGCCTACTCTTATCAGAATTATGAAGTTATGAAGGATAAACCGAGGGCACGCAGAGGTGTCCCACAGGCCTGGAGTCAGCCTTAAACACCCGCGTCTCCATCTGGATTACGCACATGATCCAAACTCGATTAAAACCTAAATATGCGGATTAGATCATAATGTATATGTGTTTTATAACATATAAATATAATATCAGTAGCAGAGGTATCTGCGATACTAACTGCGGAGACCTAAGATCCTAAGCGCACCTCAATGGAAACAAGTTGAGCACGTTTTCCGATGGTAAACATGATCCTTAACGCATTAGTGGGTGCGGTGGTGTGCCGGGCATAGGGGAATCAGCAGGGCCCGCACAAATAGACCGCATCAGGAACACCCATAAAGCAGCTGGAAAATGAGCCACACAGACTGATCAGTGATCAGTAAACTGGAAACGCTCGATGCCAGTACAGATGTAAGCACTGGAAGACAAGGAGACGACAGTTAGCCAATAGGCCACTGGGATAATCTAAAATATATTTCTTAGGTTCAGTGCAAAGGAATCTTTCGGCTGAAGTGACCATTGGAAATAACAGAAAACTAAAGGTTTTAAGCTGAGGTTCAAAATGTATAGAGCTTCATGAGTAGGTTATCTCGTGCAGGAAACAGTTGTTAAAAACATGTATTTGTATCTGAAGAGGAAAATAAACAATTTTAAAACAAAGACTAAGCTTTTCACTACGAACACAAGTTTCAAAAATGGTAATTACATTAAACATAAACGTAAAAAATGCCGAATAGTTAATTGGAAGCAAATATGGAATGGGTAATAGTTATACCATCTATGTTATACTTATAAAGAATATATACAAAGCTCATGTTATCGATGTGATTTTGATTGTATAAGTGAAAGCCTATATGACGAAATGTCAATTATAGCGATTGGTACAACAAGACGTGCAACTATGTTTTAAATCTTTATGTTATAACACATTGTTAGACTTAATTTCTGAACTTATTGAAAAATAAATAGACGAGGACATTTTTCTGATTCATAATTTTGTGTTCATAATAAATAGACAACGACATTTTTCTGATTCATAATTTTGTTACTGCTTTTGGATAATTTAATGGGCATTTATTCTGTTGCGAAATGCATGGTTGTGCATGATTAAATAAGACTATATAATTCACAATAAATATAATATTGTAACTCACCATATTCCAATGTAGTGCAATTCAGAACTGCAATTCGTGTTGGTATAAGTTCAGTTCCTAACTTCCTATTGAAGAGAGCGGGTCACAGTTCTGCACATGTCACGTCAAAATGTCCCGACCAATAGGAAAGCGTCTGTCCACAAAGTCCAACTCCCATTGGCGCCCCGAGCGTCGCCAAAATAAACGGGTTGGAAGTCCGTCCCATGATGTGTCTGGATTGAAATGTAAGCCTGTCTCCTTAGCCGTCAGGAAACACATCGCAGGTTTGTCCTTCTCGCTGCTGTCGTTTAGTTGTTGCGGTACGGATCGGATTTGCGCTCCCCTAGACTGGTCTCCGGACATCAGCGAAACTGGACTCGGAACTGGACGGAAGGCGTCACTCCGAGATCCCAATCATCATTTGTGGACTAAACGCAATGGGTAAGTTTACATGGAACAATTATGTTTCCTTTGATTCCGTGTGGAATTCGCTCGTATACCCGGATGCTCGTCCAACTGTTTTACATTTTGACTAAATTACTACGATACTTACTACGTGTTTTGAGCTTATTTCTTTACATAAGTAGCAAGTTGGTGAAAACTGTATATAGAGACACTCATGTAGCTGTAGGTTTGGTGCAAACTCAGAAAGTTGGCCGTATTATTGCTTCAATAATGCGCTCACTAAGTTTTTACGCATTCGTTTTGAGCACATGATATCACCACACCCCCAATAGACATCTATTTTACACAATGCATTGGATTTGTTCTATACATCCGTCATGGGGTGGAAACTAAGTTTCACAACCCAATATGTTGAATTAGCAATATGACTACCACTAGAGTTGTATAGGCCCTCTGCTGTACAGGTGTTTACAACCAATGCAACTTGTCTAACATCAATTTTGTGTTTTGATTTTGTTGTCTCTATATATTTTCCAATGACACCACCAGAGCCAGCCTTCGGAGAGGTGAACCAGCTCGGTGGAGTGTTTGTCAATGGCAGGCCGCTACCGAACGCCATCCGGCTGCGGATTGTGGAACTGGCCCAGCTGGGCATCCGGCCCTGTGACATCAGCCGGCAGCTCCGCGTCTCACACGGCTGCGTCAGCAAGATATTGGCCCGGTACAACGAGACGGGCTCTATACTCCCGGGAGCGATCGGGGGCAGCAAGCCCCGGGTCACTACGCCGACAGTCGTCAAGCACATACGGACATACAAGCAGCGAGACCCGGGTATTTTTGCCTGGGAAATCCGGGACAGGCTTTTGGCTGATGGAGTTTGTGACAAATTCAATCTGCCATCTGTAAGCTCCATTAGTCGGATCCTCCGCAACAAGATTGGGAATCTGTCCCAGCAGAGCCAGTATGAGTCCACCAAGCAGTCGTCCCATCCACCACCACAAGCAACACTTCCGTACAACCACATATACTCGTATCCGACCCCGATCGGAGCCGCTGGGACCAAAGTACCGACTCCCCCCGGCATGCTACCCGGACACATGGCTATGCACAGGATATGGCCCTCATCGCACTCGGTAACAGATATTCTGGGGATTCGGTCGATAACAGAGCAACAAAGTAAGCATGATTTTTACTTTGGTACGTGGGCAAACACATAGGAAAACGTTTGGGCAAGGGTAAATGTACGTGTGTGTGTGTGTGTGTGTGTGTGTGTGTGTGTGTGTGTGTGTGTGTGTGTGTGTGTGTGTGTGTGTGTGTGGCAAGGTATGTAGAGGTCTCGATGTAGTTGCAGTGAAATCATACAGTAGACCTATATAGATAGTGTATATATTAAATATAAATAGTCCGTGTGCATACATGCCTGTATATGTAATATATTACTAACTTATAGAGAACAATGATAAAAATAGGGGCTATTCTGGGACAAATTGCAAAAATAAATTGTCGAGTTATTTAGGCCTTTCTTTTCCCAGAACTACCGAGTGCATAGCCGGGTGACTGCCTATATATTATATATCCTGTTTGTGTTAGATTTAGTTCAAACGGTTGCATTAAAACAGATGGTCGAAGAAATGGCTTGTACCAATAATTAAGGGGCGGATGTGGAATATTAACGAACGTAAGGCGCAGGACTGCAGATGAACTTAAATCAAAATGAGGTGTTCAAGGCTTTACAATGCCCTGTCTTGGAACCAGGTATTTTGTCATTGCGTGCCTTGCTACAAAAACACTCCCTTGGACTGCACTTTCACACACTTTTAGCCTGGCATGTAGACCACACCTGGGCTACTGGGTTTGTGTTGTTGTTGGAAGACCCCTGTCAGGCTCCTAAAGGTCATTGGACAGTTAATTTTCACTTCAAATAAAAAGTTTGTTTTGGGAAAGGTTTAAGGCAAATATGAATTCCATCAATCATAATACATGGTGGATGTTGTGAACACGACTTGTATGTGAAAGAGAGTATAAAATGGCACCTATATATGCGCTTGTGATTACCGTGTCTCTGTCAAAAGTCAGAACCGTATCCTGTGTCGTCGTGTACCTTTTAATAACTTGTATATCTCCATGCCTTTGGAAAAGAAATGTTGCGGTCAGTCTATGCTGGCTATTATCTTAACTCACCATCTAAAATACAAGGCTTCACCGCTCAAAACATATCTTTAAGTTGAACTTGGAATCTGCGGGAGAAATGTGTTCTCAAAGGATTTCTTTATGAACAATTTATGCATTTCCAAATTATTTGCAGATGTTTGCGTCAGGTTTTGAAAGGCGAAATAAATTAAATGACCACTGAAAGACGTAAGGCCTTTTAGAGTCACAATCTCCTACTACGATATTGCTGAAATGGTTATTCTATTGAGTTCAAAGGTCGACGTAGTGGGAATGCGTATTGTAGGTCTATTCTGAGACGAAGGGTGTTCAAAAACACAATAATAAACCGTAGATGTAACGGCAGCGTGACACTCTGCATACCGTCATCGTTTAAAAAAACATTTAAGTAGTATCAAACGCCGTTGGCGGTGGCCGTGTGTGTATCTGTCCCTCCTTATCTTTATCTCACACACACACACACACACACACACACACACACACACACACACACACACACACACACACACACACACACACACACACACACACACACACAGTATTACGCTATTTAAAAAAGCAGGATATCTAAATAGACCCTAAACAAATATTTTAACAAATGTCTACCTACAAAATAGACAACTGCACATAAAACTTGATTTGTTGAAAGAAAATAAAGGGGTCGAAAAAACCCAACAACTCAATGCTCCTCTCAAGTTACAACACTGGTGGGCTTTTGCTTTTCCAGTTCTAAACGTTGGAAACCGTGTATAATATAATATTCATCACGCACAAATGGGACACGGTTCAAGTAAATCTAATTTGTCCCCACAGGAAGACGGGCTTGGTTAAACGTTCCTAACCATTACACGAAAGTATCCGCATACTGCATTCCTCGGTTTGATCAGTAAAGTGTGCGTACTCACACAACCCCTCTCTCTCTCTCTCTCTCTCTCTCTCTCACACACACACACACACACACACACACACACACACACACACACACACACACACACACACACACACACACACACACACACACACACACACACACACACACACACACACACACACACACACACACACGCATATTTGTCCACAGATGCGAAAAGCTGTTCAGACAACACATGCGTAAAGTGTGGGGTGTTACGGCCTATTATGCTTATCGCAAATGATCGCTGTCAATTCAAATGGCTTACTTTTTTGCTGGATTACTTTTTATTGCCTTTTTCTATAAAGCTGCGTGTGCTGAGATACATGGCAAGAGAGTGCTAGGGCGAAAGATAGGCCAAACTTCGGGTAAACCCTGACTTCTCTCTCCTCTGTCTCTGTCTGTTTTGCCCCACGCAGTTAATGACACTTCGCCCTTTTCCAGTGCCAAACTAGAAGAATGGACTGATATAAACAGAGCACATTTTCCTTCGTCAGCAAGCCTTCCAATAGTCAGTCGCTTGCAGGATAAACCACGTCATTCTATAGTACGAGAAGCGAAATGCACACAGGTAAAAAGAAACCCCTTATCTGTTCAGCTCTACAGGTCAACTGGTCAATATGATGACCTTCAATTGTAGTGTTTTACAATTAGTGTATAATCAACATACTTTAGAATAATATTTCTCGGTCCCAATAAATTGATACGTTCTCTCTAAGGCCTAAGCAAACCCGGGTCTGGGCGGATGGGGTTTTTATATTCGGCCACATAAGGCCATGGGCCACAATGGTAATATTTGTTGTAGTTTTGCATCCATTATTTGCGTGCGTCATTGATCCAGATCTGTGACAAATTAACCACGCACCTGGAACCTCACAACCCATCCATTCTCATGTTTGTGGTTAGGTATAGCTTGGAATATTTCAGACAGGCAGACTGATCAAGATCTATAATATGTTGTCAATAGCGCAGCACGCCAAATTTAGTTGTTCGAATAGGCAAAGTATTTTTCCACTGCTTTTAAAAAAACATGATTTCTTTTGGCCAATTTTTTGGGGCCAATAGGCCTACACGTAAATGAAGCACATTGGAGGCATTTTATGACTATTCATTATTGTAATATAATAAGAAATACGTAATTTGTGTAATATAATAATAATAATAAATACATGCATTTATCTTAAAAGGTTTAGGGGTAAAAACGGTTAAATATACTTTCAAGTAGTCACATATAGGTTCCAGACACAGCCCGTTTAACGGTATCTGATTGGCCCAGAAGGCCACCCGAGAGGCGTGTCTCTGTGAGGGACTCAGTATTGATGCGTGAGAACACTTGGTTGGTGGGAGCGTTTAAAATATTTGATTGTGTATGTTATGGCTATATATGCTTACAGGGATAATCAGGTCTTCATAAATGCAAATGTCTATTTTATCTTATACAACGCAATATTAGGGCTAACGTAAATGAATAATAATAAGAATCAAGTTTATAATTTGTCAGTAGATTAAATATATATACATTGGTCCGTAGATCAATAGACCAATAATGACTTGCACGCTAAACTGACAGACTCTGAAAGGCATATCTGCAAAATGTGGGCAAATTCCGTCGCATCTTAACCTAGTAATAGACCTGTAGTATAATAACCGATTCTATTTGAGTGTGTAGTCCTGTATACTGTTTAATTTCAAATATTTCATGACAAACATCTCAATTCACTCGAGTTGGACTGGTGTAAAAAAAGATATGCGGCATTTTATGTCGCAAAACATTGTTCTGCAACTGTTGCAAACATTGTGTGTGGTGAAAGATAGTAGGCCTATGTGTGAGAAAGTGAGAGGTTGAGGCAGTTAGTATAGCCCAATATATCTTCATATATTGATGCAAAAGCTAAAAATAAAAATGTGTATGTATCTGTTACCACCTATTAACGTTTTGCTTTTAAGAAATTTTTTTTAAACAAGCAGATATACATATTTGATCGTACATCTTATTGAATTCAACACGGTAGACTACTGATGATTCACTATAGATGATGCGTGATAACACATATTCCCCTTTAAGGTAGGCCTATCCATTATATCACATTGTTGCTTTGTGGTGTTTTATCAACCTCGGGTCAAAACCATAATCACAATTTAGCCTACATATAATCCGATCAGATCACATAGAAACCGTGATTGGATTGTTACCTGCATGTGGAACAAATTGGATTGTAATCCATAAGGCTGTTACATATATTTCATAATCGCAACAAACTCTTTTTTTCAGAAAGGTAGCCTACGTATTCTATGGATCTTCTTTTCAGAGCACAAACTGTATGGATATGATATTATTTACTATTGTCCTCATCTACTTAAAATAGGCTATATATTTGAAATATATTATATATTTAAAAATTGAATATATCTGTTAAACGAACGGCCCCAACAATATTTCGCTTGACAACCCAGTGGGAGAATCACATTAAAATAATAAGTCCCTCAAACTAAAAGGTTAGCCATTTAGCCATTTATATTTAAATCCAGACAAAATATATTTTGTATTAAAATAATCAATCATTACCAACCATTTTAAAAAAGAATAGAAAAAGGATCAACATGCATGCAGCCTGAAATAAAACAAAAACCATAAATGTCTTCTATAAACAGTAAACGCTTGCTTTAGTTCTCTAAGCAAACCTTGAGCTGTACCAGTCCAAAGCCTACGGGGCTGAGTGCGTAGACCATCATGTCACTCTTTGGAAGAAGAATTAGATCATTAAATTTCAATTTAAGGTAACAGCCACGCAAATACATAAACAGCGCCAGCGGCTCGGATGTGATGTTTAAATGCCTTTCTTCCCCTCCAATACTCTAGAGCCTATAGGTTATATATCAGACTTAACAACAGTAGACTTTACTACTTGCTTTTGACTCTATTTTCATGTAGAGTGAAGATATTGTTATTGGTGCATTTGGTGCATTTCAGGGCAACTTAGCCAATTAGTGCAGCACTAAAAATAAATATACAACTTATAATGTGTTATTGGCTGCTTATAATTTCACCGAGAATGTGCCGCAGTAATCAGTTAATATATTCATTTAATGGTGTTCTTATAACAGCTACATTAGGTTTTCTTAGAACAGTCGTGTGGTGAGTTGGAACGGGTGTTACGTAAGGAAATAATGACCAAAAATAAATCAGATTATCCAACACAAAAAACAACAACCAAAAAAACATTAAACTATTAGTGCAATTTAGGGATGTTTATTTTTGAAGAATGTCTTACATTGAATACAAGGAATAAAGAAGGCAAACAAACAAAAAGTAAACTGTATTTTAGGCAATTCGTGTATAAATTACAGTGTATGAAGAATGTAGCTTGTACCAATAAACCTTCATGCATGGTGATGTCAGTCTATATAAATGTATCGTTATCGCAAAACGGGATTTTTTTGGTAAATAGAGTTTTATGTGCAACATGAACTATTTAATAATTGTTAAATATTAAAGATACATAAAAAACATGGGCCCCTTTAGGATGACAATACTGTAAAGAAATATTTTGTTATTTAAAATGGCCGTAGGAATTCTACTTCAATTGTTAAAAGCATTAATTCATACGTAAAAAGCAAAAAAAGTGTTGAATAAGAAAGGTTATTATTCGAAGTTCCTCATCATGCAGTGGATTTACGTCTATTTGAACCTGTATTGTATTTTGCCCCGTTCAATCTCTTCTTGTGTGTTGTTTACCTCACCTCTGTGTCTCCCACCCACATCCAAACCACACCCCTTTCTATTTGTATGTCTCGATACCAGTATCATGCACATCCTCTGTGATCTACTGCTACACCGGTCTCACACACAAAACTAGAATTACATTCTGTCCGTTTTCTGACAAATGCTTCCCCTCTCCACCCCACCCCTGTCTCTCACTCCTCTCCCAAATAGATGCAGAGTGGCTTGCACACAGTGAACAGTTCTGCCACAGCGCCCAGCATTCCAGTTTACCCCCCTCCCACCCAAGTGTCGCCCTACATGGGGTACAGCGCCACCACGTCGGCCTATGTGACCGGTCCCACATGGCAGCCGCACAGTGGCAGTGCTCTCTCTCACCACAGTTGTGACAACATCGCCGCCCCGCTGGCCTTCAAGGGTATGACGGCCCATCACCGTGAAGCCACCCACCTCCACGCCGTCGCCGCCTCGGCGCTGTAGGCCTTTGACATACGGGCGGGGCGGATGAAGAGATCCGGGAGGGAGAGTGAAGAGTGGGAGCAGGATAAGACAGACGGGCCGATGGGAAGACAAGAGGGAGGAAATAAGGAGAACAGAAGCCGGACAGTCCTTCCCATGTCAACTAATCAAAACGACCTCTTCTGTATTTATATGAAGGACCTATCCTAGGACTTGCATCCACAACGGCTCTTCTATTACAGAGACATTGGTAAAGAGAACTGCTGTTAACACAGTTTAACACTGCCCCATTATCGGCAGACATGACGCTGGGTGTGTGGCCCCGAATAGACTGAAAGGGGACTTTCATGGCGGAGATTGAGCCATATAGGTGCCTACCCATCAAGAGATTGCCACATGTCTGCACACCTCTCTGCAAATGTTATCACGGACCGAGGCTAAAGTGTCACAATCACGATCACAGGGACAAAACGACGTTTGAATTTAAGTGTTTCAGGGTGATATAAATTGTTATTTTTTTTTGGGATGTTTGTATTTGGCTTTTTTGTTGTCATTTTGATAAAAGCTACGGTTTTAATGTTGAACGTATACTTTTTTTTAATTCTCGACCCTCTCGGAGAGGTTTTCCTATACAGTTAATTTATTGGGGGGACTAAGGTAGCCCTACCACGGTTAAACGAAGTGCAATTATTAAAGGCCACGGTGGAGATTGTATAGGGGTGAGGTATGAGTTCCTAACACACACTGACCACATTTGGAATCAGCCTTCTCGCTATACGGTTGGAAACTGCATTACATTTAAACAGTTAAGCTGCCCATTTCCAAACAATGCACAGTGAAATCGAATGTATCTTCATTAAAGGACAATCATTTGGATTATTTGTTAAAAGACTTTTCGATATTGTAGCGGTTGTTTCAAATACCTCTTAAACGTTGAACAGATCACGATTGACGTGAAAAAAATCTCCGGACTTCACACGCGTCTTTCTATTGAAATAAACCAGTGTTTGAGAAATAAACACAACAATAATATACACGTTCAACTTTATATTAATACTATATATATTTTACGTAAAATAAAACCGATGAAATTCTTAAATGCATCAGGCTGTTTTGTGGCCATGACTAGAGGGTCACAACGAATGAAAGTCTTACAAAAACCTCTGCCTGTTCTTACTTGTTGCCAAACAGCCTTCGCTTGCAGTTATGGGAGAACACTGGATGTTGCGTGCACATCTCCAATAGAGCCTCGTGTTTAGGGATGTCACAACTCCGTGTTAGACCATCCCGTAAAAATATGAAAACCGTTTTGGAATTTGGACAGGAAAAACGTTTACATAAACATTTTTACATTTGTGCATTATATTTCGCCTCAGAATGGACAGGCCACATTCCAATTATAGGCATCTGTTGAAATAGCACATTTTTGCCACGATAACGTCAGTCTCCTACAATATACCAAGGCTATAATAAAATGCCCAACTTACGGTATAAATTGGGTTGTGACTGATGCATGCATGTGTGTGTGCGTCTCTGTCGAGGCAGCAAACTCCAACTCAGAGCCTAGTAGTGTCAGAGCCAGACTGATTTGCCTGTGGTCTGTGAGGTCACCAGCCACCTGACCTGGAGTGTGTACACTCATTAAGTCCTGAGCAAACAGCGGTGAGC
Organism: Dallia pectoralis; assembly: GCA_029465975.1. Lineage (NCBI taxonomy): Eukaryota > Metazoa > Chordata > Actinopteri > Esociformes > Umbridae > Dallia > Dallia pectoralis. The sequence goes on from CM055754.1 coordinate 2,122,359, forward strand.
TGAGGTTGTGCTGCCGAAAAGTGTGTGTGTGTGTGTGTGTGAGAGAGTGTGTGAGCGCCCCGCGTGTCAATATACACCCTCGTGTGAGCTTGATGACACAGAGCAGCTATTTTACATACTACGCTTTAATAATATATTAAACGTGCCAAAACGGAGGTTTCAAAGGTGTATGTGTGTGTGTCTGAGATAAGTGTGAGACCTGGCAGATGATTTCAATAGAACTTCATTAACACGTTATATATGAGGCTCTAAGCAGAGGGGTTGGTTGGTCATGTCCCTACCAACCCGGCCCTCCTATGTCACAGCGTAAACAGTCGTTTCGTGTGTGCGACAGCGTAAACAGTCGTTCCGTGTGTGCGACAATGTAAACAGTCGTTCCGTGTGTGCGACAGCGTAAACAGTCCTCCCAGGGCTTGTGCAGGTTGGAATGATTTGACTTGGAAAGCACTCTCACCTGCGCCCAGCGGTCACGGACCGTTGCATCTGAGATACTAATGTTGTTTCTGACCGTATGTGAACCACATCACAGAGGACTGGGGGATGGGGCCCGGGCTTCGAGGTGCATCTTTGGTTTTGAAAATGTCGTTACACGATCAGAGTCCGGAATAAAGAATCGTAAGAGTAACTTGTGTGTGGATGCCTGTATGTGGGTGTGTGTGTGCGTATGTGTGTATGCGGGAGCTCTACCATAGAAGCCTTTTAAACCATAACCAAACAATCCAAATAACAAGCGAGTCATGGTGTTCAACCATGGGATAGGAGTGTGACACGCTACATTGGTTTGAGCGCACACACACACACACACACACACACACACACACACACACACACACACACACACACACACACACACACACACACACACACACACACACACACACACACACACACACACACTCCCCAGAGTCAACTGAAACAGAGAAAACATCATGTTCTGAACAACTAAAGCACACATCACCGTCGGACCAAGTTAATTTGTTTTGGCTCATACGAATAAAGCTAACACGCTAACAGCACTAAATAGAGCAGATGCCATGCAGAGAAATGGGATGTTGGTATAACACGCAGCTTCTTCCCGAGGACCACGGTTCAATTCCCCTGGCGTCCCAGTCCGACTTTGCCCCATTCTCGCTCGTTGTTTCTTATCTCTGTGTCAAACAATCATGACAGAATACCTAGTAATCAGTGATCATTATTCACGTGAACTAATGCAAATCCTTTGTGCAGACCTGGTTAGTGTTATACATGTCAAACGCCATGGAGATTTCAACAGGACACTGCCGCTATAGGCCCTGTCGAGCTACAAAGTGAAGGGAACTTGTGTGTGTTGATTAATCATGTTGAGTCGGCCTCCTAATGTCATGTGGTTATCTCTGCACCACACTATCAGACAAGCTGAAACTAGAAAAACGTTGCTCCAAATGGGATGCTTCGAACAGACTAAAGGAATACATGGGCAAAGCACACACAGTTCCCTAAACACACACACACACACACACACACACACAGGATCTACTAAAGTAACATTAAACAGGGTGCACACACACACACACATACTCCAAGAATACATTAGAATAGGCGTGTTCATTTTAGAAGACGGTGACAAGAAACAGATTGTTTTCTATGCGCCTTAAAACAGCACATTTTAAAGGACAGGTGAGCTAAAACTTAAAACGGACAAATCCGTTCTGAAGAACAAACCGCCGCACATCTGGGCTGTGCGTGTGTCTCCATAATGCTACAAGAAAATGACTGATTGGGATGTGTGTGTGTGTGTGTGTGTCAGGAGGCTGTCTCACTTCCATTTTTAACACGTCTTCACGGAGCACTGTCAGAGCAGCAGATATGGATCCCATACGCTGTCAGCGAATTCCATCTCTATCCAGTTTTTTGGCCAGACAGGAGTTACCATGACGCTCCCTCCTGAAGTTGTAACAGGGCTACTGTGCGCCAGGTCACGACTGCACGGCTGCCAAATTGGCGCAACAGCTCGTTGATTCCAGCCATGTCAGCTTTAGATAGGAAGGAATGTGTGGACGTGGAGCGTGGATGAACACGAACCACCGATGCCAGAGAACATGGCGATATTCGCACATATGTTGAGCACAGAGAACGGTGTCACAGTACGCTTGTGTGTTTCGGGTGAGGGGTTTACCCTATTGCTAAACTACCGAAGTACATGTAGCTCCGTGTGTAGCCCCAGTCCTCCAGTCATCAGGCGCTCCACACACACACACACACACACACACACACACACACACACACACACACACACACACACACACACACACACACACACACACACACACACACACACACACACACACACACACACACACACACACACACACACACACACAACGGGACAAGCACTTCACACACAATCGCACCGTTTTGATTCCTTTTAATCTCACGGACAAAATATTATCCCTTAAAAAATCAGTTAAAAAATGCAGCATTGTAAATCATTCCATTAAATTTTCAATATATACGTTAGAACACTGTGAATGTGGCTTAAGTATCTAGTTGCTTGTTTGTGATTCTGTGTGTGTGTGTGTCTAAGATCAGGATATTCTCATTACGATCAACAGGTTACACGGTCTGCATTCAGTTACAGCTGCGCATTGTGGTTGTATTCCAGTTGTTCTACGGTTGTCGAAACAGGACGGCCAAAGACTAATTCAGTTAAGGCAGCCAGCTGATGATGATCGGCCGGTGGGCTCCTTCACATCACCAGTGCTGATTTAACCATCCGGACACGTATTCGTAGACGAGCAGCATTACGGCTCCACCTTAACAACACAGGAGAACAGGATGTCGCGCAGAGATGAGAACACCACGAAACCCGTACCCATTCACGTTCACATTTTGTTAATTTAGAAGACACTCATTCAGGCATTCAGAGCAGCTTAGTTGAGTATTAGTTATGAGTCCTCATTTTCAGAGTAATACATTTCGCATAATGGAGCATTTCGCTGGGAAACAAACCCATCTAGATGTGAATATCTATAATAAAGCTAATCAACCGATAAATAAGAAACGAGTCATGCTGTACAGAATGTTCGCCAATCAACAGGCATACCTTGTTTTGCAAAAAAAAAATGCTTTTTTCTCAGTCGGTAATAACAAGACATTTCAAACGGTTTGAGAAACCTCACCTGGTCCAAGTCTCATAACTTTGGGGACCAATCCTTTGTACAAGGCCAAGAATCTGGAGAAAGAAGGAAGTACCATGACATACTGAAACATGAAACAATTAACACAAGGGTGTGTCTTCAGATAACCCTGACTTGTGTGGTTCCCCACGTTGAAGCTTCGCTGTCCCTGGGACCCAGACCTCTGTCCTGGTGAGTGTGTGTATGTGTGTGTGTATGTATGTGTATGCATGTGTGTGCATGTGTGTATGCATGTGTGTGCGCATGTGTGTGTATGTGTGTGTATGCATGTGTGTGTGTGTATGCATGTGTGTGCATGTGTGTATGCATGTGTGTATGTGTGTGCATGTGTGTGTGTGTATGTATGTGTATGCATGTGTGTATGTGTGTGCATGTGTGTGTGTGTGTATGTATGTGTATGCATGTGTGTGCATGTGTGTATGCATGTGTGTGTGTGTGCGCGCATGTTTGTGTGTATGAGTGTGTATGCATGTGTGTGCATGTGTGTATGCATGTGTGTATGTGTGTGCTTGTGTGTATGCGTGTGTGTGTTCACACACAAGCACGTGTGAGTGCAACTACGACTGTTGTTGGCATTACTTGGTTTGTCCAGGTGGATGTCTGCCTCGTTTCAGTTCCCCTCACAGACCAGGTTGCGGCTGGGGATCTCTTAGTCATTGGTGTTCAGTCTTAAGGGTGCACCCCACTACCTGCCCTAATCCTAATGCCTTCAAGGTGACCAGCGCCGGCCCTGTAAGGACCCGTGCCACCTCTCCCCCCCCGGCCCCGCTGTGGACGGCGTTAATAAGGCTCGACCGACTTCCTCCCTGCCCCTCTGTCTGATTAGATTGACCCGCGCAGCGCCACACGGCTCGTTAGGGCGGCCTTAACGACGTCTCCCATAGGGACCACTAATTAGCTGCGACTGTGTTGTGTTAGAACATGGCACTGGGCGGAGGGGGCGCTGGGGGGGCGCTGGGGGTTCGACGGGGTGAGTCAGCGGCACTCTTACAGAGGCGGCGAGCGCAGGCTTTTGGACCCCCTCCCCCAACAACAGTCTACTGTAAGCTAAGCTAGCGCTAGCTTACGTCTGCTAGCTTATGTCTGCTAGCGCTAGCTTACGTCTGCTAGTGCTAGCTTAGGTCTGCTAGCTTACTTCTGCTAGCGCTAGCTTACGTCTGCTAGCGCTAGCTAATGTCTGCTAGTGCTAGCTTAGGTCTGCTAGCTTACTTCTGCTAGAGCTAGCGCAATGGCTTGTCTCGTATCCTGTGTCCCTCCCTAACTCAGTAACCGTGACCGCCACAGGCGACAGTCCCCTCTAACAGGGTTCAGCGAGCCGTACGCACCCCTCCTCCCGGTACACCAGGCCCATGGTCTGGAAGCAGGTCCGGTACTTGATCTCTCCCGGTGTGGGCTGGGGACCCTGGATCCGGCTCTTAGCCACGTCAAAGGGAATGTTGACACAGGACGAGATGGTACCCGAGGCCAGGCCGATAGCGAATTTCCTCAGGAACTCCTGGGTTGGATCCTGACAGGAGAAAGAGGGAGATTGTGTGACAATAATTGAATCAACAATTGTAAATATGCGTTATTACAAACAAATATTTTGCCATTCATGCACTAATATCGCGCACTGGTTAAACTCAACATGAGAGGTAGATAAAGACACCATGACGAAGACAACCCGCTAGGCGGTGTGCTGATAGCGTGTGTTTGAGACAGAACGGCAACATGAGCGCAAGCGCGTGCGTCAGGAAGAGCATCGGTTCTCCTATTCCTCCCGACGCATTTGATTGCAAAGCTGCCATGAAAGCCCTGATCATTTTCTGGTAGCGGGGTGGAGGGTGCGGGCGCGGTGGAGGGCATGGAGGAAGAGGGGGGGGCAGATTAGTGCTTCCTGACTGCATTTTCCACAATGCTGATTGGCTGAGCTGAAGCACATATCTGTTCAAGGGGTTTCGCTGTAGGGAGAGGATTTGTAAACAAGGTTCGTGCAGGCAGACTACAGAGAGGTGGAGGCATATGGGACAATTTAGACTAATTGGGCAGTGACTCTTACTGCAGCGCGGGGGGAATATCTCCGGTACAGTACCACAGAGAGGAAGAGAAATCCTACTCGCACAGAAAACACGGACGCTTAATTAAGCCTATAGATAGATATGACGATTCTAGTTAGGGGAACGCCCTGTTTACCCCGAGCTGAGCTAATCAAAGTAGATTCCTTTAAGCAGATTCTGGCGTCTGGAAGTGCAGGTCGTTTTTTTCGTTTTGCAATACCGTTATTTGGACACAGAAGCAGGTGGAGATTACTCTCTGGTTTCCGGGGGTGAAGCATTGTGTCAAAAATAAATCCACTTGAGATAAGCTTTAAATAAACACCAGCTCACACATATACCTCCGATACGATTGCGTTTGCGATTTGGCATTCAAATGCACGTGAACGCGGCACGGCGTATTTCACTGGCAACACAAATGGCTTGTGACGCTCAAAGGCTTTCCGAGCGATCAGTCATCATCGCAGCCGAGCAGGGCTTTGTCCCGTGGCTGAACGAAGGCCTGAGCTACGCCTCAAACAGGCTCAACGCCATCCTCCATCCAACCTATCCAGGTAAGTATTCTTCATATTGCTGGACTTATCATTAAACATCCAGTCTAGGACCAAGGTGCTTGTAGTATCTAAAAAAAACGACGCTTAAAACTAGAACTTTGCCTTGCAGTGAAGATTTTGCAAATTCATCGAGTTACATGAAATTACCACAAGGTTATGTGTCTTTCCCACCTAGCTATATCTTAGGAGGACACGATATGAGAGTGAATAAAAGATTTCGAAGACAAAAGTAAATTCCATCTATCCAGTTGAGTCGGTAGAATGTTTCCTACGTAATAGGGTAAGAACGGGTCTTCCATCGGGAGGCGAGGACAAACAGACCAAGACCTTTTTCTGCTGCGTCATTATCCCTGTATGCCCACTTGAACACAGTTCATGCACGATAATATCTATCCATAACCACCCGTAAGCTCCGTCCATAAATGCCAGAAATATAAAGAGCAGAGGGGAATACAGTGTAAACCTTCAGTAATACGGCTTCCGCATCAACTCCACTGTATAATCAACGTCCCCCTGAAATAATAATATACATTGTCTGCTTTCAATTAGTTGATGGGAGTTCATCTATTATGCGTCTCAAATTGCACCAGATTCCTCATCTAGTACACTCATTTCGACCATAGGCCTATGAGCCATTTGGGACACAAATCAAAAGCCGCCTTCAGTTTACGCACGGGGAACTGGCTGGCGTATGGTAACGTTTGCGTTCGACAAAATTAACTTTTGTTTGGGAATCAGGCCCTCTCTGCCCGGATGTGTAACGTGAACCGTAGAGGATGTCAGAGAGAGTGAGAGAGAGAGAGAGAGAGAGAGGAGAGAGGGAGAGAGAGAGGGGAGGGAGAGGGAGAGAGAGAGCTAACGGGAAGTATTAGTGCCACTGATCTACTCTAGCCAACTCCTCCAAATTTCCCGTCTCCTGGCTTTGCCCCACAGGTTGCAGGACATGGGCAGACCAATCAGAAGTGTCACAAGCTTGGTTGTTGTTAAAGGGACGTTTGGTTAGTGTTTGAGAGCCACTTACACTGGTCATTAGAGTTATTGGTTATCTGAGTCACTCTCTCTCTCTCATGCAATAGTCTCATGATTTACTGGAACTCAATTACCAAATGAGGACATACCTAAATGGACATTACTAATTGAGGACATACCTAAATGGACATTACTAATTGAGGACATACCTAAATGGACATTACTAATTGAGGACATACCTAAATGGCCATTACTAATTGAGGACATACCTAAATGGACATTACTAATTGAGGACATACCTAAATGGACATTACGAATTGAGGACATGACAAAATGGACATTACTAATTGAGGACATACCTAAATGGACATTACTAATTGAGGACATACCTAAATGGACATTACAAATTGAGGACATAACAAAATGGACATTACTAATTGAGGACATGACAAAATGGACATTACTAATTGAGGACAAACCTAAATGGACATTACTAATTGAGGACATACCTAAATGGACATTACTAATTGAGGACATACCTAAATGCACATTACTAATTGAGGACATACCTAAATGGACATTACTAATTGAGGACATACCTAAATGGACATTACTAATTGAGGACATACCTAAATGCACATTACTAATTGAGGACATACCTAAATGGACATTACTAATTGAGGACATCTGTCTGTGACATGTCCGGTTGGTGGAACAACTGATTCTCTAGATTAGATTCAGTCAATGATTTTGTTGTTGGAGGGGAAGGTTGGGGGTGGAGAATATAATATTCATAATGCAATAATAAATAACGTATACTATTATTTGCACTGCAATTGACTGTAACCAAACACCAAAAGACACTAACCAAAACCTGAAGGGAGGCAATTAAATTTTTTACTAAACAGAAAAAAGTACACATTCACTTCCCCCTGTATGATCTAATAATAATACTAATAATAAATACAACCTGAAGCATTTGGTTCTTATTGTGTGAGGCCTGATTGTGGTGATAAACCAATAGTGATGTGGGACAGGACAGCAGGACACAGGGATATCGAACGTACCTGTCTGGCAGGAATGGCGTCTTTGACGTTGAAGTAGAATCCAAAGTATATCATGTTGAAGACGCCGTGGCGTCCCAATGTGGACGTTAACCCTTTATTTAGTCCTCGGAGGCCCAAGCCGTCTGTGTTGATGATGTTCCGTGCCTGGGCGAACGTAGAGGGTTGCTGTATAGGGGAATGAAAGAACAGGAGAAAACGTAGATGGCTTCAGAATGAGGAAAAGGAACAAATTAAATGTGCCAACGCACAGCTGGTGTTCACTCAAATATTATAAAATGGCTGTACTAATATGTAACAAGCCAGGTAGGGGGTGTGCTTTTTATTTTAAAAACATGCTTCATCCGACTATATCCATTTAATCTCATTTAACCAGATGAATCAGGACCCAATCACAGCGATGAAACTCTCAACGGTGAAGTCAGTTCTTCATTTTTTAGCTCACCACTTTGAAGGAATCTCGGTTGGCTTGCAGGCTGACTTTGACCACTTCAAAAGGATTGACCACCAGGGCTTCAGTCAGGCCTGACCCCAGTCCCGCAACCGACAGAGCCTGAGGAAGGGGGAGGGGAACGATGGATAGGGAGAGAGAGAGAGAGAGAAAAAGCAAGGGAAAGGGAGAAAGCGGGAGACAGAACGAGAGAGAGTGGGTTTCAAATTTGCCCGTTAAGTGTAATGTATGGGAAAGGTGTAGGTAATGTTTTGGGCGTATAGTGTGTGTACAGTCTGTTTATGAGGTGTAAACAGGGAACATATTATACGGTATGAGACGATGGATTAACGGGGGAAGCCGTGTAGTGTGCTTAAGACTACTAGCCCTACAAACAGAGCTTCATGGTTAATAAACATATAGCCTTACAGAAACATATCTGCCCGACCATCTCTTGCTCTTGACAAAGCACACCTGCCTCCGCCACGCAGTGACAGTTAATACCGAGCCCTAACAAAGCCGAGCGGAGGGCGAAAATAAACAGAATGAAAGTGAGATCGAAAGGAGAGGCGGATGTTACAGACGTTGAAGACCGGGGGCGGGGGGGGCGGTGTGACCTGGTGACGAGGGATGGAAGTGTAAAACTGACGTGCTGATTAAAGCGGCAATAAAACGGGCCTTTAGACTAGTTGAGTTTCTGGAGCATCAGCGATTGTGGGTTGAATTGGCCAGAAACTAAGAACTTTCTTCTGAACCTTGTCTTGCCTTGTCTTGTTCTTAGAAATCACTAGCAACCCGGTGTACAACTCTCTTTACGAAACAAAGCAAAGCGTGGAAGGCACCCGGGTCATGGTGCAATCTCAAATCCAATTTGCAGGTAGAAAGACAAAACAACAAAACCGTTGTCACCGTCAAAAGATAATGAGAAAGGTGGCATTTTCCTCGTTTAACTACCCTGGGATTCTGGGTATTAGGCATAAACGCACAGATTCACAGAAAACCAAACTCGAGGGAGACTTCCAGAGGAAGAAGGAGGTTGGACAAGGAGGAGAAGCAGAGGCCGGAGGAGCCAAGTGCGATTGAAGGATGACGGTTCGGGAGGACCGAGGGAGGGGAACGAGGTGGAGGGGTGTGATGGATGGGTCAGGTATATTATTATCCTTGGCTAGCTGTGCAAACAGGCTGAGGACGTTACTCAGTGGAGTACATATACAGGCTGAGACACAACTAGTCCATCAATCTAACCGACATTGCACCTGACACGTGCACACAAATGTGCGTGCGCACTCAAGGTAGCCCATCGATCACAGGGGAATCAAACCTGGCACGTCTGTCAGCTATGCATGACCCTTAGCCCGTCGACACCAAGCAAAACAAGTTGCTGTCGTTATCTCCATGTGAATGGAATCCGAAAGGCATGTTGGCGACGAAGCTTCATTTGAATTTTGGCAACCGTTTTAGCGGTGAGTTTGCGAAAACTCAGAAGTACGACACTTAGCCATTAGCAAGCTAACAAACATTGTTATTTAGCAGTTTCTAGCAAAACTGTTCACTAACCTGCAAGTCAAAAAGGTTTTGAGGTGAGGTGTTAAAGGCATTATTTGTTATGCTTCTTCAACTGACTGGTAAATTGCTAACACCAACCAATATAATAATTGCTTAATTTCAAGTCAATAACATCATCACAATACATAATATCAGCAAATTAATGTTAAAAAGTACCTAGCCAGTACAGCTCAGTCAACACTGTGACTCTCAGCTGAGATTTACACGAAATAACATAAATAATATTAGAAAGGGACAGCCTTAGTGACATCTTCACTGCCAGCAATGAGAAGATGTTTAGTCAAGGTAAATCAAGCAGGCAGTTATCCTGTGTTTATAGCCATTTTCTCGGACATAAGGGACTGGCTGTATTTGTTCTGTGTAGAGTACAAAAGCCTAGAACATATTTAAATGTATACGTGCTTTTTGTGCACGAGTATCCGCTGTGTGTTCAGCGTATGAGTGTGTGTATGCGAGTGTGTGTATGCGAGTGTGTGTATGCGAGTGTGTGTATGCGAGTGTGTGTATGCGAGTGTGTGTATGCGAGTGTGTGTATGCGAGTGTGTGTATGCGAGTGTGTGTAACTCACCAGGCCAGCTGAGAGACCAGTGTAGCTCAACAGCTTCTTGTACTGTTCAAAGGTGAAGAACTGTAAGGAGATGAGATGGAGAGAAATGATAAGTCAGCCTAGAGGTAGAAGTTAAAGACATGTACGCAACGTAGAGTAATGTCTTTGGACAGAATTCAGGCTCCTTCACTTTTTTACATTTTTTTGTGTCAAAAATCGAATTTACATGTTCAAAATATTATTATTTATTCTCATCAAGCTACACAAAATAGGTAACAATGACAAAGTGAAAACGTGTTTTCAGAAATGTGTGCACATTTATTGAAAATACATACTATATATATCTAATGTATTCATAAGTGTTCAGACAAATTGCCATGACACTGATTTAGTGTCAGCTTAGATCTGGGAAAAGTTATAAAAAAAATGCTAAAGCATTGAAAGCTCCAATGAGCACAGTGGGCTCCATCATTGTGGAATGGAAGAATTTTGGAACCACCAAAGAGCTGGCCATACAGCAAAACAGGACACGGAACCAAGCACCCAACGGCTGCTGTATCAGAGTTTCTCTGCAGAGATGGGAGAGTCTGCCAGAAAGACAATTATCTCTGCTGCACTTCATCAATCAAGTCTTAATGGAAGTGGCTAGATAGAAGTATTTACTGAGTCAAACGCTTAAAGAACCTGAAGCTTCAAAAAAGAAATTATAGTGCTCATCACCCAGCTTATCTCATCCTTGCTTTGAAGCATAGTGGCAGAAACATCATGTTTTGGGGATGCTTTTCAAACGCAGAAACTGAGATTGAAGAAAAAATTTGACAAAAAAACAGGTAGGCTCTTGAAGAAAAGCTGATCCAGACAACATCCTCACAACACCTCAAACTTGAACAAATATTAATCTTTCAGCACAACAGATACCTGATGCACATTGCCAAGACGACACTGGAGTGGCTTTGGTACAAGTCTGTAAATGTCCTTGAGTGGTCCTGCTAAAACCTTGTTTTAAGAGTTTTGAACCCAATTGATCATCTGTGGGGAACGCTGAAGACCAGAGTGCACTGAGCTATGTACATTAGATATTCCAGGGTGTTACAAACCAAAAAAACTACTAATGTATGATGCACTCAAACTCTACAGATACTTCCTAACAAGATTTAAACAGATATCATTCAAGTGACTATTCTTTGAATACGAACACTGAATCAAAGTAATAAGGCAAACCAAAGATTATCGCAAACAAAGCAATGCAGTGGCCATTTCATTTGCTGTTTAAATTACACTAACTTGCCCTCCAGACATTTCTCCTTACTCTTTCTTAGAGAGCCATTAGGCTTTTTTTCTTTATGGTGAGTGTTTAAATTCACACACACCCACACACACCACACACACACACACACACACACACACACACACACTGTCACGCATTGATGCCAATCCCAGCCACACAGCATCTGGGTCCTGTTTATTAAAACAAGCGCGTTACAAACATTTTGCATCAGAAATCTATAAGTTCGTTCCCTCCCTTTTTCACCAGGGTCCTCCGGATGGTTCCGGAATACAACATCCCTGTCCTGTGCCCTGACTGGGACAGAGGCACTGCTGTGTGTGTGTGTTCCTTCACCACCGTACCTCACTAGGGCCCTGCGGCAAACACAACTCATACCTGAGGAGGCAAAATGTAAATCATACTGGGTCAACATTAGTGGGACTCCAGAATCAACACCACCAGCAGGAGGACAAACACTCAGTCTCATGTTTATTCGCAGAGAGGAAGGTGACGTTGGCCCTAGGTTCTGATCTTGGGTCAGTTTGGCATATTCCCTAACAAGTGGTTACGGTTCATTTGAGACAGATGGAAGCTAACCCTAAGTCTTTACACAATGCAAAGTTCCCCCGAGGATCGCAGACACTCAACTGCAAGAAAAATCAGGTAATATCTGATATCTAGTATGAAGCGCGTGCGTGTGTGTGTGGAACAACTGAACACTTCCTGCATCTCACCTTAACCGCTCTCTTCGGGGTTTCGGCCAGAATTGGAGGAATGATCCCTTTGTAGAACCCATATATACTGCAGAGACACAATAGCATGGTTAGACCAGGTGACATCACTTTTATTCATGTGAACAGCCTGTGGGAAACTCTCTCTCTACGCCTCTCTCCGTCTCCCTCTCGTATGTTCTTCATTTATGCAAAGAAAACAAACAGCGTTGCACAAGCATTTCAGAAGTGCATGTGTTAGCAGTGACTCCACACCTGTCCCGATGTGACAAAAAAAAAAGATTGCCTACGCTTGTTTGAACTTGTCTAATGCCAATTGAACGATCGCAGAAATCCATCACCCGCCAGCCTGGCATTCCGGAGAAAACACTGGACGTATTTACACAATTTCTGACTAGTTTTCTGGGTCTGGTTAACCCTGAGTGCACATACTGAAGCATGTCACAGGCCTTCCCTTCCAACTCATACCCAATAGTTGCTTTAAGGAGACTTACTGCCTCGAGCGATCTGAAACAGGTCAAACAGGTCTACCACTGTTTACATGGTGCTTACCCATCCGCATATAAGGAACAAATTATTGTTATGTTAGGTGTATATTTGATGATACAATATGATGCAGCAGTTAGAAATACGGTAAGAAAAATAATTCTGGTTAAAGATGGCATGTGACATAATTGTCTCGTTAAAGGTCTAATCTGCAGTTGTCACATTTATTAATGGACTGAAATTAATTATATACACTTTTGTATAGTGTTTTATGCGGGGCCCGGGAAGCATTCAGTGGTAAAGTAAATGGATCGCTGCATCATTGAGAGGCCAGGGATTTAATCCTGCTGTGATTTAGCCCAGGGCCTCTGCTTGTGGTGGTATGGGTGCCCGTGAGGTTAGTGGGGAAAAAGGCTGTAGAGTGCGTTCCTTCCAGCGCATAGAGATTCCGGTCTAGTCCAAGTTGACGGTCTCAAGTCTACCCGGGGGTTACGGAAATAAAACATGCCTAATATTAAGGTGATATCAGCTTGCTTTATCACAGCAGTCCAACTGTCACACAACACATTAATGAACAACCCAAAATATGAGCCTGTTTTACTTGAATGTTTATAAACACGGCAAATATAAACAAACACTGTTTCACCTCAAAACACCGTTAAAGGGATCATTTTTCACATCACGTATTGGTTGGGCCAAGCACGGCTGCATACAGACACATGAGAGTCGTTACACTTCATCTGGCCCCATCCCTGAGCTGTTCACCAAAACAAAGTTGGGTTGCACGGTTTGTCTCATCTGAGGATTGTCCGTTTACCGGAACTATTACAGTGTGATTGTTCTTTCGGGACGACAGAAAACACTGCTGAAATGTTCAACGGCGCTTTAGGTTAGCTAAACGCGACCGTGGTTTTCTGATAAACAAATAAATTATCTTGTTATCTAACGTGACTGAACGCCATCGGAACGCCATCGGAACGCCGTCCGTACCGGTCGCCGAGCTCCGATGTAAACCCGTTTATTATAACAAAGACTCGATTTGTTTTAAGCAACCATATCTTCGGGTTGCAGTGGAAATAATCTGTTTCCTGGAATGGAAATTAACATTCCACAGAAGACAATGTGCTGTGAAACAGTTACATTTGCCTGTCGGATAACTTGTGTTTGAGAGATAAACTAGTGTCTACATTTGCATGGCTAAACGATACTCTCGTTCTTGGAGAAGCTCCATATGTCTTTCCAGATGAGACAGTTGGTGTAGGGTTGCAAAACCGGGGGGTGACTTCCTGGGAACGTCCACATGTTCCCATCATGCCAGCTGTTACAACCATAACACCTAGCTCCAATATGACTTCCCTGGTACGGCCCAAATATTACGCTGTAAACACTAAACAGTGTCGGTGAGACTCAAGGTGACGGAAGAGTGATTTTGTAACTTGATGACAGGCTTTTCATAATTAAGCCGCGGTTCAGCGAGGCGGTTTTTGGGTCAGAGTGAGCCGGTCCTCTGCTCCCATCGCTGGCTAATCTGCAGCATCTAAAGCCATAATATTGACACCTGTAGCAAGTCAGGTGATAACATCTCTGTTTGCTGTTTTCAGCGTGTGTGTTTCCACAATAGACCAGCTAGTCCTCAGTTACCCTGTCCTCCTGTTAGCATGTATACATGTGTTTCATATCAATACAACCCAGACCTTTTGTCTTACTATACTTTTAGGGAACCAAAATATATTCCTGATCAAAATACTATTTTCCCTAACCCTGAACTCTTTCATTTTTAAGATATACATTAGAGTTATGGGCATGTTATGTATAGACATGCATGAATCTATAAGTCTAGTTTTAACCCAGCTCATAATTAAAGATGTTTAAAGGGGGCGTTATTTGCTATTCGTCCGGACCATTGAGATATGACTGAATGACAATAAAAGGCGGGTAAACATACAGCCTTGATCATGAATTACATTTCAAATGTCGCCAATTGTTTTCCATAGAAAGACGGATGGAAGTCCCTGCTCTGTGTCCTGTTTGTCCATGCAAATGTGAAGCCACAGATTTCCCGGGTGTGGTCTGTCAACAGAGTCATTAAGTGAGAAAAAAGGACTGACATTTGTTACAGACAAACTCAAAGCCCATGTGACCCAGGGTTAATTTGAATCCTGATTTGATTTTAAATGTAAAGTACACACTAAGTCCCTTTTTGGCTTTCCTAAACAAATACCCTTCCTCAGATTGTGAGAATACTGTGGGCCCAGCTGGCCAGGTCGTGTGCGAGTATGTGCCGGTTTTCCATAAAACTCGAACCTTTACGTTTGCGAAATTATGTAATGGGAAAATACCTTGACAGGCGTGGTGGACGAGACGCGAGTTGCTTTTCCACTAAACGGATATGCGCCAGCGCCATAACTCTTCCTGATAGCGGCCGCCCTCTCTGGTTAGGATTTGCAGGAGTTATGTGTTGAGTTATGTCTCACCTGTTGTGCCATTAGAACTGTGAGGGGTCACCTGCAGGTCACACTTCCCCTACTCAACATCCCGTACACAACGTCCATGCTTCATCTGCAAATATTGTCGTTTCCCTGGTGAATGATTTAACATTGACAGTGCCAGGGGGAAGCCGGCCGTGCTCAGTCAGGACAAGGTCAGGTGTCGCGTGACAAGACTTAAGCGAGTACATTACTCTAGAAGTCATCAAACGATAATCTGATACATCCAACAAACCACTGACGGTAGACTGAATTGCACAGACCAAATAGTATCTGACAGCCAGACAGACAGACACGGAGACGTACAGAAACACACCGAATAGACACGCAGCCAAACAGTGACAGAGAGGCTCTGTGATGCGTAGACCTGGCGTGATCTGACATGAGAAGTTTATTTTGTATAATAATTCCTCAACAGTGGAGCCTGGCAGTATTTGTATAAATTATAGCTAAGTGGTTCGGCCTGGAGGTGATTTTGCTACTGGAGAGTGATTACAGACTTAGCCAACTGAAACGCTGATTATTGGTCTATAGAGGATAGTGGAAAGAGCTGCTGTCTATAGAGACGTCATTAATACAATAACTAACAGCTGCACTGGTGAAGATGAGCATTATATGACCTCATTATAAAGCAGGTCTTATAAACGCTGGAAGCCATATTCGATGAGACTCCGCAACACAGGTTTGCATTCACAATATGTATGAGGCACCTCTGGGTCATCTGACCTATGACCTCCACAGGCCATTGGCCGTGCTATATTGGCAGTAAACACCACCTCGTGTCTTATTGTTTAAACATACTCTACGTTTGAGTATTAGTGTCGTCCCCACAGACCCGTCTCCCATGGAGACACAGTGCAGTAAAAAAAAAGAATTGAGATACATGTGAGACGGTATCTTTATATTTAGCTGACACGCTAACGAACAGACTTACGAACAGCAATTGCAGACATTTGGTACTTTTACGATACATTTGCGTCAGGAAGGAAAGAAGAAAAAAGACCGGGAGAGACAAGTAACAGGCTTTTGGAAATATGACGATAATTAGGTGGTCATTATAATTTGATTGCCTGACTGGAAATGTAAAATTCAATAATCAGCGATAGTCATTCATGCCTCTAAATTTCCACTGGCACACTCATTACCAGTCAACAACTATTTGAAAGCATATGTTTAGTCTTAGAGCATCATTGTCGGTTTTCTTCATCACTTTTTTATTGTCGATAGAATCGCTCGAACAAATGAAAATACAGCAGCATCCGGCCTGGACCCAGGTCTTCATATCCAGTACCCCCCAAAAATAAGATGATTCTCTGCTTGTTTTTCGCGCTGATATCAAGGGACCTGGAATGGTGCTCAATGCAACACAATTGTTTTTGCAATTTTTCGGGATAATTAAACAAAACACTATGTCAATATGTCACTATCAATATTATATAATGTATTGACACATTTCTATATTTATATTTACATGTATTCAGTTGTTTATATATTGCCTCATATATTTATTTATTTATTTGTTATAGACTTAAATGGCATTCTAAATTTACAAACCAAAGATTGCCTCAGATTAACGAGTTACGTTCAAGGCATCAAACGCAACTGAACACGCTGCCAAAAGAACACGCTTTTCAACAGTTTCTATACAGTTTGTGGTGGGGCCTTGAACGGAGAAATGACATTTCAATCCAATAGTCCCTGAAGCATTTCCTTCAGAGCAGCCAAACCGTCTGGCGTCAATTTCACGCTTGTAGATGTATCGTCTGCACAACGTGCAGTGCTGCAGTAAGTAAGAGCAAAGGACACTTACCCAGATGTTCACCACCAATACAAATGTAACCTGTTGTTGCAGGTATTGTGAAAAATATCTCATTAAATATTTCATATATTTCAAATAATTTCATTTTGACACCGTTGTTCCTTAACTAATACCATTCTGAAACAGTAATCTCACAAACTGTGCAAGAGTCAATGAAAAACATTGTTTAATTCTATATTCACCAGTTGTATGTATATTTTCTTTCTTCAGGAGCTGACATCTGTCCACCAGGATATGTAACTTAACATAGTTCATTTGCCCTGTTTGGGTTGCTTGTGTAAGGTTCATTTTGGTTGTTGAATACGACGACCGTGTTTCAGAACCAGTTTTTCCTGATCTGCGAAAGACTATGTTATGAATATAGACAGTTTGAGGTCTACATATATTTGTATTCTAAGTTACATTAACCAAGATAACCACCCGCCTGGGGAAAATAAACAAATGCATGATTTACACTATGTGCCTTTCTCTTGCTGATATTCTGTCCATACAATGACAGTGCGGTTTAAATTTTGCATCTATACATACCATGGTATAGCTAAATGTTCTCGTGCATGAGCAAACAAAACGCAGGACCGAAAGCACTTACCACAAAGTAGCTAGCTAACCTGGAAGAGATATTCCATAGGAACCTCCCACGTTTGTGATGAATAACGATTAGGAGTCCTGTCTCAAACCTGAACGATTGCATATCGCAAATAGAAACTAGCGCCTTCACATGCGTTATACAACCTCCCAGTGCACCAACGCGCAGAACAATACAGCTAATCACTATTTATTTTGTTGGTTTTTATCATAACCGTGGATGCTCCTCTTCTTAACAAAATAAAAACCAACACAACAGGCAGTAAACCGGGGCAAACTGTATTACCTAATGCAAACTACAGGTTAAAACAACAGAGCTGTCAGTCACGCCAACACCCACTCCATATACCCAGTAGCACCGATGTCTGGTGGGAGTGGATTCCATGCAGACGGCTGCTATGGTTACGGGTGTGACAATTCTCAAGAAATGACAAGACGGAACAATATTTGAGTTTGTCATTGTTGGCGTTTTGTCTGTTTGTCAATTGAAACTACAGCAGGTTGCCCAGAAGTTCACCCACGTCACGCACACCCGTGCGAGTTGCTATGCAAACAGCTGTACACAAGAACACTCCAATGCTTGTGCCCACACACACACACACACACACACACAGCAAATATTGGTGACTAGACACACACACACACACACGCTGGCCTCTCACAGCACGTTCCCTCACACCTCTTAGCAGATCAATTTTATATCCACTATAAAGCTGTCGTCTGTCCATAAACAGGCTGAGTGGTACAAACTTTCACCGGGTTCTGCACACTGTCACTGTCTCAAAGCCTTAATAGGACAAGACCCAATACAGGGAGAAGTCAGGCCCGTTCGTTCTGTCTCCTCCTGAACTCACGGAGGGTTTCCAGGTGAAATGGATCAGAACGGCTCATGGCCTCTGACACTCAAAATCCACTTAATCTACAATCATGAAATAAAAAAAACAATGCAAAAATTTTGATATTCACTTCCCTAATGAACAGGCAAATCGTAATGCAGATGAAAAAATATAGAGAAATAGAACCATTCTTTATTTTACTAGTGTCACCAGCGGCGCTTTACTGTTATTTCCACACCAATTGTCAAGAACACAGAAGTTACAAAGAGTTCACATTAAATCCCGAAACTAAAACCAGGGAGATTTGGTATACTTATCAATGAGATCTCCTGGCTGGCAGTACACCTACCCTTCGTTGCGGAAGATCGTTCTGAAGCAGTCCGCGAGGCTCTTGTAGCTGTGCGGATCGCTGGTTCCTCTTTGGATCTGAAACCTGACGGACAACATTGTCTGATTAGAACCAAAAAACGTCTCTTTACACGTCAGAACAAACTCAGAGAACCTACAGAGTTCTGAGGAGAAATCAGGGGAGAACTGTTTTATCGTTTTATCCCGAGGACGAGAACCCTCAGTTGGTAATGTTGATTACAGGGATGTCGCGGATCGACGTGGCTCCTTCCTTTGCGCCACAGGTCCCTCCAGCCCAAGGCACACGTCTAACGTTTACTTAACCTAGCTTATAGCCAATTAGCCTCTCAAATCCCTAGGACCTGGCTTTATGAAGCTAGCGTTGAACACCGCTAGCGTATTAGCAACACGCTAGTAAGAAGCTCTTTGGTTACGTGTGTAAAGGTTTAATACAATACAAGCAGTTGATGGGGATTTTCTGTTATACTAAACACGCTCCTAACTTGCTAATAAAGATGACCGAGCTCTGTGTTAAATCTTTAACATGATACTGAACTGGTGGAGGGGCGGGACGGGGCGTTGGGTGAGTTTGGGGAACTGGGACTGGAGTCGTGTGGTTGACTGAGGGGCCACAAAGGGCGCTGGTGTGTTCCAGACAACATCAGCGGAGAAAATACAAGATTCTTTGAAGCAAACATAATCAAACAATTGTCATTTTTTAAATTGTCATGATGACCAACTCCAAGGTGACCAACTCCAAGGTGACCAACTCCAAGACGACCAACTCCAAGACGACCAACTCCAAGACGACCAACTCCAAGACGACCAACTCCAAACTGACCAACTCCAAACTGACCAACTCCAAACTGACCAACTCCAAACTGACCAACTGCAAACTGACCAACTCCAAGCCATCATCAGAGGACAGTCAGAAAGAGACTGGGTGAAGGTCTGTGCCGAAAGAACTGACAGGAAGGGGACCGTAGAAAAGGAACAAGGCGGAGACAAACACGTTCCTCACATGCCTTTGAGTTGTCTCGTTGGGTACCTGCATGGTGGGTTACTCATAACGAGGGTGGAGTGAGTAGAGGTTTAGATGTGGGGGACGGAGAAAGACCGCGGGTAGCGGGAGGCGTCAGCCGAAAGGAGAGGGCGAGGTTTAGTGGGGTGAGCAGACCTTTCATATATATTGCCAGCATATTAACGTCTCACAGGAGATGTCCCCAAAACCCTGTTTAGTGGATTCCCCAATAGCTAGTAACCCGTGGCTGAGCCCCAGTTAAACCGAAGCAGTAAAGAGACGGCCAACACCACATTAAAAAGTAGAAGAACTGGAAGGGGTATTAGAAGAGGGGAACTGTGAGGGGGGTTGGGGTGGGGGTGTAGACTCAGGTGATTTAAGACCACTGGGGCTTGTAAACAAATTCAAATCCAGCTTAATTAGAGACATATGAGTCCGGGGTCAAGGTTTGAAAAGGCTCCGTCCATTAGTGGTAGCCAAGCAACACTCGTTTAAAGAGAGAGAGAGTGTTTGTGAAGCAATTATAATTTGTTTATTTACATTTATGCTGTTTGGACAAAATAACGCAAATGTATTCAATCATTACTGCCACTCTGGATATGGACATCAGCAGAATGACTCAATTGTAAAAATGTATATGTACCTAAAAGTCATTCATATAAGACTTCTCTGTGTGTGATCTTTGTGTGAATTTAAACCTTTGTGTGCAATTGTTTTTGCTGATTTCACTTTATTAGATGTTTTTTATTAGTATTATTTTTTGTATTCTTGTTTTGCACTTGCTTTAGCAATTTTTTAGAATGCTTCCCCTGCTAATAAGGAAGCTTCGGAGACAGGAATATAAAGAGGAAAAAAAAGAGGAATATAAAGAGGAAATAAAATGGGAAAATAAAGAGGAAATAAAATGGGAAAATAAAGAGGGAAAAAAAGAGGGAAATTAAGAGAAATCTCTGTATACAGAATATAAAATACAATGAAAAATCCCTTAATCATATAAAAACAAATGTGTAATGTGTACATCAAAAGGCAGACTTGTTTATTTTCACTTTTGTAATTCATCGTATACATTTTGGCAATATGGTTTGGCAATCTAATCAAATCTTTACCATGCCAATAAAGCTGTTAAAGTGGAAATTGAAAGGAGATCCGGAGAGATCCGGATGGACATGGCAAGGGCACGGTCCGGTCTCAGCTCCCTGGCTTCAGTCATGACCCTAAGGTCAGCTCATTTCCTCATGGCCCTTCTCTACCCTGCCATAAAAGCAGGACAAAACAGCTAGCAGAGCCTAGCGAGGGAGATTACCGAAGAGAGGTCCAAGGAAAGTGTCGAAGGAGAAGTGTGGGATGACATGAGTGAATCCTGTTAAAGCAACTTGTGTTAAGTTGAAGCAGAGCAGTGTTGGTTGGTTGGTGAGGCAGGCTTTAGTGAACAACTCTGATCTGGCATATACTTGGTTCTTTAAAGCAGGCGGTGGGCTCTGCTGCCGCCCATGAACCCCGCGAACAGATAGGACATGAACCTGAGGAAAGCCCTGGGGTTTCTTTAAAACATCACCCCCCTGTTGTCAACACTCTCTCCCAAGGCCAGGAACCTGTCAGATACGCTCTGAGGTGATGACTCGTGAGTTCATTGACAGTTCCACCGCCTCTCCGTCAACGGTTGACAACCGTCTGCCTTTCCCGTCAGCTTTACAGGCCCTGAGAGCTGTACCATAAGGTTGGCCAGGTGAGTGGTGAGAGACTGAAGTCCAGCGCCGGTTGATGCTTCTGTTAGCCATAAGACTGGACAAACACACCGACCACCTGACCACCTGACCTCAACCAATAAAAGGCTCAGATCTTGGATCCTAGAGGTGGCAGTAAATGAGGGCTTGGTAGCGTCGCGCGGGTGTGTGGCGGCCCCCGTCTCTGGGCTTTTATAGAGAGGAGCAGCAGTATTTCAGGGCCAAACAGCACCAGGGGCCGTGTCCCCCAACGCACCCCAGAGGTAATGCGGACCGGGTCTCTGGGACCAAAACACACACACACACAATTATGACTGCCAATGGGAAGGGGCCAGGATGATTGGATCTAAAGGCATGAGGTTTGATGGGTCTGTCTTAAAAGGTGCAGACCGCTCTTAAAACAGGTCGCTCAAAATCAGGCTTGTTAAATTGTGCTCAGTATTTCATATTCGAAAGAAGAGGAGAAGGGAGAGAAGGGAGAGAAGGGAGAAAGGAGAAGAGAGGAGAGAGGAGAGAGGAGAGAGGAGAAGAGGAGAGCATGCAGTCCATCTCACAAACATGCCAATCATGACAGACATACATACATATGATGAAACTATCACAGAAATATTTTCAAATCCCTGAAATCAAAGATTTTGCTACCATATATCTATTACATCAAATATGAAAATATACATAATATTCCCCATAAAGGGATAACTAACATAACATTAGACAGGGGTAGAGTAGAGTTGGTACCAGAGAGCCGGTCTCCCGTTAATTTCCACCTCTCTGCATCACTGAGCATAACCTGACCTGACAGACCGAACATGGGGGAAAACGGAGCAGTAAAAATGAGTGAGACGAAGACAGATAGAGAAAGAGAGAGAGAATGGGACAGACAGAGAGTTAAACAGATAGAGAGGGCAGAAACAACAGATACAGTGGGGTGGCAGAGAAATAAAATAAAAACCGAAAGAGTTAGACGGATTCCAACCAAGTCCGTTATCCGGCAACGGAGATCTAGAGGGCATAAGAGAATCCAGAAGGCATCATTAAAACGAAATCTATATTTTACGGCGAGACAGTTAATTTGAATGAGCAGGATCATAAAGACGGCAGAAGTCCATAACATCGGTACGTGAGGTTAAGAGGAGAGCAGACGCCTTCCGAACTAACTGATCCAACCTGGCACTGGTAGCATCGACCAATCAGATCCGCCCGGCAGGGAGGACCAATGGCTCGTCAGAACACAGAGGGAGAAACACAAACAAAATGGCTCCTCTCTAACATCCTAACAGGCTTACGGCGTTTCCAGAATGGCTTAACATAGACCCTAGTTTACGACACAAATACGCACAAATATAGTGCTATCTTAATCCACGGGCTCAACGAACTACAGAGTTATCTTCTCATTCAGAAGTTTGATGGTAACTCCCAGAGACATGAGCTCGTTCAAAAGAAAATAAACAAGGAAAAGTAACGAGACTAAATCCCAGTCCGGAATAAAACACATCCTTTCCCTGACAAACTGTTAGAGGAACCAGGGGTTAGAGGAGGAGGCCGAGAGGCAAGTCAATAAATCTGAGGGGGAAAAAGATTAAGAAGACAAGGTGAAAGATGAGTAGAAAAGGAGGACAAGGGAAGTGATAAACTCCTGGCGCTTCTGACCCGGCAGGACACCAGGTTTTGGTTGGGTTTCACCTGGACGATAGGCTCACGTGCCAGAATGGGTTATTGTGAGTGTGTATGTGAGCGTCCCTGTCTGTGCATGTGCGTAGCTAACGCCAACTCAGGGAACGCTAACTCAGGGAACGCTAACTCAGGGAACGCTAACTCAGGGAACGCTAACTCAGGGAACGCTAACTCAGGGAACGCTAACTCAGGGAACGCTAACTCAGGGAACGCTAACTCAGGGAATGCTAACTCATGGAACGCTAACTCAGGGGACGCTAACTCAGGGAACGCTAACTCAGCTAATGAAGGCATCAGTCTGGCTGACTGGCTTGCTAAAGGTAGGCCGTCACATGTTGACGACAGGGACTCAACCATGACGTCTCTGTAGAAACGACAAACTGACCTGGTCTCCAACTGGGGCTCGTTCTCTTCAGTTCTTCTCACACAGATAAACTTGACTGCCTGGATCCCCACTGAGCATCTAGCTCGATGTCTGGCTGGGACACAGATGTCCACTCCATACCGTGTGTATGCGTGGGCGTGTGTGTGTGTTGTGTTCAGATAACCCTGACTTGTGTACTTCCCACTGTGAAGCTACTCTCTCTCTCTCTCTCTCTCTCTCTCTCTCTGACTTTCTGGGATCCAGATGTCTCTACATATACTGTGAGCCATCAGCCCAGTGTGTGTGTGTGTGTGTGTGTGTGTGTGTTTCCTTGTCATTTATTGAGACCCCATAGTCTTAGGATCATAGTACGGGAATAAGAGCAAGCAGGAAGAAGGTCATTAAGCTACCCACTGACTGACCTGTCACCTGGGCGAAGGGCGGGTCAATTTGGCTATAAAAGCAGGGTCTCTGACAGATATAACGGCAGGTCGTCTCACGTCTATAACTAAAAGTAGACACCAATGTTGCGCAAGTTGCCGTCAACCAATCTCAGCGCTCCCAGCTTCCATCGAATCGATACAGCTTTCGATCCCTCCGTTGCTATGGATAACAGTTGCTATAGCTAGTTGCTATGGATAACAGTCATGGTTTGACAGAACGCCGCTAGGCTTTCCCCCAAATCTTCTGAAAACTACATGGGTGAAATGGCAGCAGAAGGCCTCAAAACAACCGTAGAAAGAAAGCTGATGTTCCTGGAAAATGTTAACCAAACATTTTATTGGGGCTTGTTTACACATGTCTATGAAGTAGAGTACCTTTACGAACATTTCACACAACAATTAATTAAATTCGCTGTTGCTTTGATCCCGAGCGACTTGCAGTTCATACACCCGTCTTATAGCCGTTTGGGACAACCACACTAACGGTCCCAGCGCCGAATAACTACAGAGTTCAGGTCGAGCTGGAAGAAGACAACCAGTTGAGTAGAAGCCAGTGGAGCTCAGGACCTCCAGGGGAACATCCCACTACAACATCAAGGACAAACAAGTAAGCCCCACTTTGAAGAAAGGAAAGCTGCATGTCTCTGGAGAGACCTCAGACAGCATGCCCCAGATGCCCCAGCTGAAGTCTTTGGGTAAATAGGTGGATAAGAAGCGTGAGGGAGGTAGATGTAGATGCCACCAGGAGGCACAGGAAAGTGAAGAAAAATGAGGATTCATCAAGCTCTTTCCAGCCCCTGACTAGTGATGACAAGGAGTGATTGAGTAAACTGTAAGCTATGTGATCTGGAGACTATCCGATAGGAGACTGGTCTATAGGAGACTGGTCTATAGGAGACTGTACTATAGGAGACTGGTCTATAGGAGACTGGTCTATAGGAGACTGGTCTATAGGAGACTGTTCTATAGGAGACTGTTCTATAGGAGACTGGTCTATAGGAGACTGGTCTATAGGAGACTGGTCTATAGGAGACTGGTCTATAGGAGACTGGTCTATAGGAGACTGTTCTATAGGAGACTGGTCTATAGGAGACTGGTCTATAGGAGACTGGTCTATAGGAGACTGGTCTATAGGAGACTGGTCTATAGGAGACTGGTCTATAGGAGACTGTTCTATAGGAGACTTGTCTATAGGAGACTGGTCTATAGGAGACTGGTCTATAGGAGACTGGTCTATAGGAGACTGGTCTATAGGAGACTGGTCTATAGGAGACTGGTCTATAGGAGACTGGTCTATAGGAGACTGGTCTATAGGAGACTGGTCTATAGGAGACTGGTCTATAGGAGACTATCCGATAGGAGACTGGTCTATAGGAGACTGGTCTATAGGAGACTGGTCTATAGGAGACTGGTCTAAAGGAGACTGGTCTAAAGGAGACTGGTCTATAGGAGACTGGTCTATATGAGACTGGTCTATAGGAGACTGGTCTATAGGAGACTGGTCTATAAGAGACTGGTCTATAGGAGACTGGTCTATAGGAGACTGGTCTATAGGAGACTGGTCTATAGGAGACTGGTCTATAAGAGACTGGTCTATAGAAGACTGGTCTATAGGAGACTATCCGATAGAAGACTGGTCTATAGGAGACTGGTCTATAGGAGACTGGTCTAAAGGAGACTGGTCTATAGGAGACTGGTCTATAGGAGACTGGTCTATAGGAGACTGGTCTATAGGAGACTGGTCTATAGGAGACTGGTCTATAGGAGACTGGTCTATAGGAGACTGGTCTATAGGAGACTGGTCTATAGGAGACTGGTCTATAAGAGACTGGTCTATAGAAGACTATCCGATAGGATACTGGTCTATAAGAGACTGGCCAGAGATCAGCACATAGTCTGCACGGAGTCACCTATATGGTCATTCAGGGGTCTCTTAGGGGAGGAAGATGCAAGGTTGGGAGCTTTAGGACGGGACTTAACTGCTGCTGACCTGCCTGTTCTTTTACAAGAGAAGGATCAGCTATCAGCCCCACTGAGCTTTGTGGCCTGCTGTTTGAGCACGGTGTCAGAGATTCCTCCGGGAGGACGGCAGGGTTCACACAGCAGCCAGGGGTTAGAAGAAGCTGAAGAAGAAGAAGGTGGAGCAGGAGGAGGAGGAAAAGAGAGAAATGCTGGGGGATTTGTTCCTGAAGTTATCAAAACAGATCTTACCTATGGGATGGGATAAAATATAGAGAAAGAAAACAGACAAGTCAGGGGACTCCTATTCGTTCCCTTTCTATGTTCTCCCATTCAATATGCGTAAACCAGACAGATTACCTAGGGATAGTTCATCAAAGGTCATCTCAGAGCGGGGAGAGATAAGAAACTAAGTGCACACATATCCGCACACATACAAATAACGACACACGCTACTTAAAGCACAGGACGTCGTCCATCAAAAGCCCTCGTGCTTTCCAGCGCTAAAGCAGAAACACACTTTCATCCGTGCCAGGATCAAATGGAGGCTGTGTTGTCATGGACACTGACGCCAGACAAAGCGAAGGGCATCCTGGAGTTGCTCGAATGAGGGATTAGAAATGTGTCTCGTCGGGACTTGTGCGTGAGCGTTTGTGGATGAGGTTGGTATTAGAATCAGGGTTAGGCATTCAGGCTTGGGTTTAGATGGACAGTTTGGTCTTAAATTGAGCATTAAATGCCACAGCCAACCTGAGTATTGTGTCTGACCGTGTCCATCCCTTTATGACCACAGTATAACCATCATCTGATGGCTGCTTCCAGCAGGATAACGCCTCATGGCACAAAGGTCACATCATCACAAACTTGTTTCTTGAACATGCCAATGAGTTCACTGTTCTCAAACTGCCTCCACAGTCACCAGAGCACAATCCAATAGAGCAACTTTTGGGATGTGGTGGAACGGGAGATTTGCATCAAGGACTAGTGAGCGGCAACTGTGTGATGCAGAAATTTCAATATGAATCAAAATCTGTGAGGAATATTTGTGCATTCTCTCTCTCAGAATTATAAAAGTTCGGTCAAATTTAATGGTGAGCGGCGATTGCCTGTTGCCTTAAAGTCCATCTACAGATTTTCCATCTGATTTCAGGTCAGGTTGCTGACTCGGCCACTCAGAGATCATCAGCTTTTTATCCTTAATTGTCATGCTGAAAGGAGAACCAGTCTTGCTGCCGTAACTATACACAGCTAAGAACCTGGATGGCCACATGCCTTATTGCTTCTAGTAAGACAGAGAAAGTGAACATACAGCAAAGCGATTATTGGAGACAGAATGGTTTGAGTGTTACCGGTGGGTGTGTTAGTGTAGATAAACGTAGGGGAGGGGCCTAGAATGTAACCGGATCCCAACATGAAGGGATCGTTTTGCTCTTTAGTCCTCTCCTGTGTGTGTGTGTGTGTGTGTGTGCAAATGTATACACACGTTTCTGTGTGTGTGTGTGTGTATGTGTGTGTGTATGTGTTTAGTCTCCTCTAATGAGGGAGTAGGGTCCCAGTCAAGCGGTCTGGTTGATCAGAGTCAGATGGCCCCGGCTCCGAAGCACACACCCCTACGCCCCTACACCCTACGCCCCTACACCCCACGCCCCTACTCCCCTCCACCCCGCCCTCCACACCCCTACTCCCCCCACGCGAAACGCCGCCCGACACCCTTTGTTACCTCCAAGTGAGCTGAGACCAGCCCGTGAACCATGTAACTAGGTGCTTTCCAGGTTAATGGGGTGGAGGGTGACTGCAGCTCCACTGTCTCACTGGACTACGAACGAAAACACTCAGAACCGGCACAACCAGAACACAACCAGAACCGGCACAACCAGAACACAACCAGAACCGGCACAACCAGAACACAACCAGAACCGGCACAACCAGAACACAACCAGAACACAACCAGAACCCGGCACAACCAGAACACAACCAGATCCGGCACAATCAGAACACACCCAGCACCGGCACAACAAGAACACACTCAGAACCGGCACAACCAGAACACACCCAGCACCGGCACAATCAGAACCGGCACAACCAGAACACACCCAGCACCGGCACAATCAGAACCGGCACAACCAGAACACACCCAGCGCCGGCACAACAAAAACACACCCAGCACCGGCACAATCAGAACCGGCACAACCAGAACACACCCAGCACCGGCACAATCAGAACCGGCACAACCAGAACACACCCAGCACCGGCACAACCAAAACACACCCAGCACCGGCACAATCAGAACCGGCACAACCAGAACACACCCAGCACCGGCACAATCAGAACCGGCACAACCAGAACACACTCAGCACCAGAACAACCAGAACCGGCACAATCAGAACAGACTCAGAACCGGCACAATCAGAACCGGCACAATCAGAACCGGCACAATCAGAACACATTAACGTTTTGGCCCAGCCAGAGCCCAGACCTGAATCCAACAGAACATCTTTGGGGTGATCGGTAGAGGGCTGTGCACAGAAGATGTCCTCGCAGTCTGACAGATTTGGAACGCTTTTGCAAAGATGAGTGGACACAATTTGGCAAGTAAAGATGTGCATTGCTAATAGACTCCTACCCCAAAAGACTGAGAGCTGTAACAAAATCAAAAGGTGCTTCAACAAATTATAAGTTTAAGGGTGTGCAGACTTATGCAACCAACTCACATGTTAGGAGATAAACTGCTTCAAACTGGAGACAAGGTGTTGGGCGCCCAAGCCTTATTGATGCGTGAGGGAGACAAAACCTGAAACCTGAAGAGTTCAAGGTGTCTCCCTGGCTTCCAAATTCCCCAGATCTCAATCTGATTGAGCACTTGTTCAATGTGCTGGACCAACATGTCCAATCAGGACGTGAAGTATCTGCTGCTAATGTCTTGGTGCCAGATACCACAGGACACCTTCAGAGGTCTTAATGTCTTGGTACCAGATACCACAGGACACTTTCAGGGGTCTGGTAGATTTCATGTCTCGACGAGTCGGCACAGTTGCAGTGGCATGCAGACGACCAACAACATATTAGGCAGGTAGTCATGATGTTATGGCTCATATATATATATATGTTAAACACTTGTTTTGTATTTTCCAGATGTAATTATTAAGCAAGCAACCTGCTGTTGGAATCTCTCCTGTCGACTGCAAAACCCACAATGACAGTTTCTCTCTGTACTCTCTCCCCTGCCTCTGCTAATTTGGAAAAAGGACAAAACATGAATTCTCAGTTACACAGCATATTTTGTGAGGTTTCCCCTTCAGAAGAGAAAGTCCATTAAAAAGCCCTTTGATTTTTCATGTGAACCCCCCCCCCCACACACACATCCAAACCCCCTGAAAAAAACGAAATTTACTCTAGTTGCTTGAAGTCCAATTTGGCCCATTGGACATTAAAGACAGGAGTTAACCAGCCAGGGCCCTAATAAGAGCCATGCCTGGTAGAGAGAAAAGAAGAGTGAGAGAGGAGAAAGAGTGGAGAGAGACAGAGAGAGGGAGAGAGAGAGAGAGAGGAGAAAGAGTGGAGAGAGACAGAGAGAGGGAGAGAGAGAGAGAGACAGAGAGAGGGAATGGTAAGTGGGAGTGCAAAAAAGAAAGAAATGAAGAACAAGCGGCTAGTGAAGGTGTGTGTGAAGATTATCAGTAACCAGTCAGCCCAGCCGAGTCGGTCTCTGAGTCTCCACCTCACTAATAGAATTCAGCTCCTGCGTTTTTTGTCCTAATTAGGTAGCTCGTATGTGTGCAGTCATATTGCGATGTGTGTATAAGCAAATGTGTGTGAGACCGCGAATGTTTAGGCGTGTGTGGATTTTCCTTCAACAACCAGGAATCTTTGGATGTTTAAAGACGCAGATTCGATTAGAGTTCATTACCAGTTCAATACCAGAAAGACTTGTTCATTACCAGAAAGACTTGTTCATTACCAGAAAGACTTGTTCATTAGCAGAAAGACTTGTTCATTACCAGAAAGACTTGTTCATTACCAGAAAGACTTGTTCATTACCAGAAAGACTTGTTCATTACCAGAAAGACTTGTTCATTACCAGAAAGACTTGTTCATTACCAGAAAGACTTGTTCATTACCAGAAAGACTTGTTCATTACCAGAAAGACTTGTTCATTACCAGAAAGACTTGTTCATTACCAGAAAGACTTGTTCATTACCAGTTCAATACCAGAAAGACTTGTTCAATACCAGAAAGACTTGTTCAATACCAGAAAGACTTGTTCATTACCAGTTCAATACCAGAAAGACTTCCATTAATTGAAGAAGAATGTTTCCCTAAAACCAACTGTGAAATCCCAAAAATACAAAAGAATATCCCTTTAAAAACCAAATATAGACAAAGGTGAATACATGGTAAATACTATTAACCCTGAATCCAGACATATTGCTAAGCAACACAACCGGATTGATCCATCCCAAAGGGCAACAGATTGATGGGTTTGGCAGAGCCGTGGAAACGCATACAGAATTATCAATAATAAAGCTGTGGTTGTTTACTAGTGCTTTTAGCACTCTTTAAGGAAGAGCGTTACAAAGAAAACAGTGCTTGCACTTTTAACCCACAGACCTGTTTGTTAAGCCAGTCTGTGAGCAGCCCCTACCTGTAGAAACCACACTATATAAATGTGTATTTAAATATATATGTATATTTGGGTATTTGGGAAGCATTTCCCTCCAGCAGCCCCCTCCCTACTGGTCTCCTGTCTTTCTTCTCCTCTATTTCTTGGTCTCCTCCGCCCATCAAAGCGCATTTCTCACTTCGTGAACTTGCAAGGCCTCAAAAAGAAGTTGATTTACCAAGATGCTACTGTTGTAAATGACAGAACAGCAGTAGGATTTACGGGAGCAGGGTGGTGGGCCGAGGGGAGGGGGGGTGCCGAGGAGGGAGGGAGGGGGTGTGCTGTGGAGGGAGGGGGGTGCCGTGGAGGGAGGCGTCTGGGTGTAGGGAGGAGTTGAGGCCTTGTCAGAGGTCTTGGCCAGCCCTGTGAAAGACTATAAAGGTTTAGTAGTGGCCCACGACCTGTTTATGGATGGATGCCTGAGCGGCTGTGATTTGAGGGTCTCTCTCTCTCTCTCTGGGACGCAGTTTAATTTAAATTCTAGTTTTCTCGATACATTTAAAAACTGTTAGAGAAAAGTCTCAAATTTGCAGTGTATGCAAAGCTATCAGTAAAAAAGTCACAAGAACCATTATCGGAGTCCTGCGAAGTGGATTTTAGTCAGTTGTCAAATTAGACATTCCCCCTTGAAAATGCTGTTGGTATTACCGGTAGTGGAGTTATATTGTGTGCTTTATGTGGATGTTCGATCGGGATACATACCTGGTCTTCACCACATCCAGAGGATGCATCAATAATATTTCCACCAGACCTGAACAAAACAAAACCAAACAGTAATGTTAAAAAAAAGAAAGTTTCACTTCATTGCAGTGCAGGAAAATCACAAAACAGGGCAATATCAAAACAGGGAATATCAAAACATGGAATATCAAAACAGGGAATATCAAAACATGGAATATCAAAACATGGAATATCAAAACATGGAATATCAAAACAGCGAATATCAAAACAGGGAATATCAAAACAGGGAATATCAAAACAGGGAATATCAAAACAGGGAATATCAAAACAGGGAATATCAAAACATGGAATATCAAAACAGGGAATATCAAAACAGGGAATATCAAAACAGGGAATATCAACTAGATCCCAACAGCAGTGACCTATTGGCTCATTTCAACAAGGACATTTATCTTTACTGTGTTTTGGAAAAAACCCCACACAGGTTCCCACGTCGATATATCATATCTCGGTGAACTCTACCTCTGTTTTTTGTTTTGTTATGGTATGTCTGTCATGAGAGAGAAAGCGAACATCTGATTAGGTGTGCGTTAGAAATCCTCCAGGCTCCAGCACTACGGGCATTTATGCTCAATCATTCAGTACACATTCAGAGTCAGTGTCTTTGTTCCCACTGCATATCTCTCCCTCCGTGTCTACGATTGGGTGAAGCGGTTCCCCTCACATACTATCCCAGTGTGTACACAGCTGCTCGGCAATACGGCTTCATCCGAATTTCGCTCCATTAAATATATTGTCTATAAACAAGACAGTGTCTCCTTGGGGTTTTTCCAGGAAGCCAATTATCACGAGAGAGAAATACCACAGAGGGAGAAATTACTGTTCACAGTGCAGCTTTTTTGTTTGACCAATCGCTAGCTATGGTATTGGAACAACTACTAAGGCAATCATAGCCTCTCGTTGTTGATATGACTTGAAATAACTTTCTTTTTGTAAAAATTTGGTAGATATCAATCGCTGCTGCAAAACCGAATAATTTTACGGTCACTTTCACTTCACAAACAGTAGCTCTAGGTAAAGGCTAGGTAGGCAAAGATGTGTTACTTAGAATTTTGTTGTTTTTAAAGCTGAGAGCAATTGGATCTTCTCTCGAATCCAGGACACCGTGATGACGTGACGATCAAACGTCCTAACCTGTCTGTCTCGCTGCCTGCACGCTAAGCTTTTACAAACACACTGCTGGGAAAGAACACGCCACAACAGGTGACCAACAGTATTCTCCTATTTCCGTACACGCACACGCACACGCACACACATCTCATTAGTATCCGCATTGGGATCCAGATAATAATAAGAAAACCAAACAGAGAAATGCACAAACAATCAGATAGATTGCTGCATGTCCACAGCCTATTTCGCATCCCAAACCACAACCTAACACCTACACTTCACTACATGTTTTAGCAGATCACCGATGAACCCCGATGGATAGTAGTGAGCAACCGGGGGAACGAGGTGCCATTTGGAACGTGGAGAGACCGGTCTGACACACAGCACCATTAGGAGAAGGTTAATCACGAATTAATCACTGACTGGCCGTGTGGCTTAAGGGGACTGGAGATCACATTCTCATGGGCTTGCGTGTTGTTTTCTCACTCATACTTTCAGCTGTAGGAGGAGATTGAGGAAACACAACAGGGCTGACAGAGAAACCCGGGGCAATAATCCTTGATTTGGATGGAGAGGAATCAATCCAAAACAGGGCTCTCAATAGCCACGCCATCAAGCTAATGCTAAGTTAGATTTACGTGCTTCAGGGGACTCGTTTTTCAAACCACCTTCACACCTTTACACTTTTAACGTTACTTTTACACTTCTATCTTTAACTTTCCCTTTAGGCCTTTACTTTTACACTTTTACCTTTGATTTTACCTTTACACCTTTAACTTTACACCTTAACTTGGACCTGAATGCTTTAAATCAATTTCTGAAGTGAGTATTTTAATACATTTCAGTGCGGAACATTGTGTCTGGCCTCTACAACATTAGCTCCTATCTGTCCCAGCGATGTATGTGCCAGGCTGGACCTGGCTGCTATAAGCTGTAGGCTGTATGTATGTAGGCTACCTGTCTGGCTGCTATAAGCTGTAGGCTGTATGTATGTAGGCTACCTGTCTGGCTGCTATAAGCTGTAGGCTGTATGTATGTAGGCTACCTGTCTGGCTGCTATAAGCTGTAGGCTGTATGTATGTAGGCTACCTGTCTGGCTGCTATAAGCTGTAGGCTGTATGTATGTAGGCTACCTGTCTGGCTGCTATAAGCTGTAGGCTGTATGTATGTAGGCTACCTGTCTGGCTGCTATAAGCTGTAGGCTGTATGTATGTAGGCTACCTGTCTGGCTGCTATAAGCTGTAGGCTGTATGTATGTAGGCTACCTGTCTGGCTGCTATAAGCTGTAGGCTGTATGTATGTAGGCTACCTGTCTGGCTGCTATAAGCTGTAGGCTGTATGTATGTAGGCTACCTGTCTGGCTGCTATAAGCTGTAGGCTGTATGTATGTAGGCTACCTGTCTGGCTGCTATAAGCTGTAGGCTGTATGTATGTAGGCTACCTGTCTGGCTGCTATAAGCTGTAGGCTGTATGTATGTAGGCTACCTGTCTGGCTGCTATAAGCTGTAGGCTGTATGTATGTAGGCTACCTGTCTGGCTGCTATAAGCTGTAGGCTGTATGTATGTAGGCTACCTGTCTGGCTGCTATAAGCTGTAGGCTGTATGTATGTAGGCTACCTGTCTGGCTGCTATAAGCTGTAGGCTGTATGTATGTAGGCTACCTGTCTGGCTGCTATAAGCTGTAGGCTGTATGTATGTAGGCTACCTGTCTGGCTGCTATACGCTGTAGGCTGTATGTATGTAGGCTACCTGTCTGGCTGCTATAAGCTGTAGGCTGTATGTATGTAGGCTACCTGTCTGGCTGCTATAAGCTGTAGGCTGTATGTATGTAGGCTACCTGTCTGGCTGCTATAAGCTGTAGGCTGTATGTATGTAGGCTACCTGTCTGGCTGCTATAAGCTGTAGGCTGTATGTATGTAGGCTACCTGTCTGGCTGCTATAAGCTGTAGGCTGTATGTATGTAGGCTACCTGTCTGGCTGCTATAAGCTGTAGGCTGTATGTATGTAGGCTACCTGTCTGGCTGCTATAAGCTGTAGGCTGTATGTATGTAGGCTACCTGTCTGGCTGCTATAAGCTGTAGGCTGTATGTATGTAGGCTACCTGTCTGGCTGCTATAAGCTGTAGGCTGTATGTATGTAGGCTACCTGTCTGGCTGCTATAAGCTGTAGGCTGTATGTATGTAGGCTACCTGTGTTAGAAAATTGTGAGGATTTGAATCCAGCCCATGGATGCATAAAGTTAAACCTGCCAAGTCCACGATGGTGCACCTGTACACTGCCATCCTGGACTCCATCCTGACTCATTTCTGGCAGAAGGTTGATGTCTAGAAGTACCAAAACGTCTTGCCACAAGAACAGTTTCTTTCCTACAGCAGAAAGCCTCGGGAACATGCCCCCAGAACCAAACGGACTATAGCCTATTACTAATGTTAATTGCTGCACAAACGGGCCAGAAAAAAATCCTTGTTTGTTTTTAGCTTACTTGACAATAAACCTCACTCTGATCCTTATCTCAAACGCGTAAATATATAAGATATGCTACAATATTTGTGGCGGTTTGAGCTTGCCTAGCTGGCTTGAACCATTAGTCAGAAAACTTCACAACCGCCCAGACAGAACCAAGTAAACAATGTATTTGTGAAGATATTTCCATCAACAGTACAAGAACAGAGGCTCCAGATTGTCTACAAACCTACCCAGGACCCACTGCTGTATGCTGGCTAGGTTAACGAGCGTCAAACCGGGCTACCCTTCACTTCGACATTCCAGGTCACCTGATGATTCGGCTTACAAAAAACACACACACGGTCCTGATAATTATCAGCATTGGTTTTGGCTGCCCTGGCAGTTAGCTCCCACGCAGAAGTGAGAAAGACGGCTGTGCCAACGAGCCCAACAGACAGCGATTGCTCAATGCGAACATACAGGTGTTATCCATCACATTACGGCTGAGGGAATGTCACAGCCCCGTCCACTTGGAATTCCCCCGTGAAACCGACACCCACCGTTCATTGGACACACAATCGCCATGTGATTGGTTGAAAATGTTCTGAGGACCCGCGTGTTTTATCGCATATCTGATGTTGGCACACTCGGGGCGATATTTCTCTGCAAAATGACATTGTCGCCGTGTCCGGCGTCACCGACGGCACATGGCACACGAACACAGGGAAAATAACCACCCTCTCTGTCGAGTCACACGGCATGTCAGACAAGTGCTGCTCAGCTCTCTCCGATATGCCCGGGTGAACCTGTAGTCCTACCCTGAGCTGATAGCAAAACACCTGCATGGATTCCAGGTCTGCCATTAATACGTTTCACAACATGTGACACGCGAAACGCAAAACAAACCGCCACGGCGCTCATCCATTATCCGCTCGGGCGGAACGGAGCACATCTGATGATCCATCAACACATCTGTGACATTCCGTTGTGCGAGGCTTAGGGAAGAAGTAACCGGGAGCAGGTCAAGGTATGTACGGTATGCACTGTTGTAGGTTGTGAGAACACAATGCCTCGCAGTTAATCCGGAGAGAACAGTGGCACAATTAGGACTCAAGTGCACTTGAAGAAACAAATACACTGCATCTGTTATCCGTCAACAAGGAAATAGGAAGCAAAAACGATTACTGCAACCTATTTATTTATTTATTCTTTGTATATGTGGTGTGATTTAGTTGAACGCTCTGTCTATCGAGCATTCAACTCAATCACACTACATGGAACACATAACCGTTGCACAAGGGCTAAACTGTGTACACTCGAAGTTCACTCATTTCTACATCGGATAAACCTACTAAAACAATTGTTAGAACAACCACCTGAAATCAGTCATTTATCAACAGCGGCTAGCTAACTGCTGTAATATATTTCACTTTGTATGCTCTAAACCGTTAGCACATCCCACTCAGGAGAGTTGCTAGCTTGCTAACGTTAGCAAGCTTAGGAAATCACGCTAGCTTTCATGCCATTGACAAACTTACTAAATCGGATCATCGATGCACAAATCTCCTACACACCCACTGAAAGTTAGCCGATTAAGCAGAATTATTGTCGGAAGGATTTAGTAGGATTGATATTTTGTGGGGTACCAATTAGCTCTTCTTTCTTCAGTCCATACAGGAAATAAAACACAGCATTAAATACAGAGTACAGCATTTACATTACAGGTTACCGGTTGAAAAAACTAGAACCTGTAGCACCTTTACCTCCATTTCAGTAAGACGTCCAGATAGCATAAGACACCAGTACCACATACAGACTTCCCAGTTTGAGTTTTTATGTTCGACCATCTAGGATGACATCCAGTAGTTAAGTCACCAGTAACTCCATCATTCGCCACTTCACTCAATAAGCAATTCACTACAGATGTTATTTTAACGGTGGATCGAGCTAATTCTTCCAATTACAAAGCGTTTCTTAATTATGATATTTAGGACCAGGCTTTTGCTATTTTATTTTATTGACATTATAGATGCAAATTATTTTAGTGTCGTGGCTGATGAGTATACCGCTGTGGCTATGTACACAGACCAAAATATTAAAATAACCGGATTATGGGGATGACCATAAGTTAAAACAGAAAACAATTATGGCCTCAAGTCTTCTAACCCGAGGAACACCCTGCGCCGAAGTCTCGCAAAAAGAAATTTTCCTAAATCTTTCCGTCATTTGTTCTCCACGTGTCAGAGCCCTTCCCTACAAATACGTTGAACGTCTGTTATTTTCCCGTGAAATATCGTTTGACCTCATAGCCAATAGCATAACTGGCATCACTAAGGTGGAATGACCTTGCCCTGCCTGTGGGCATAAGGGCACCCTCTGTGTACGTTATTTAACTAGATGTGGCAGCATGTAGGGGTAACAATATACACCCCTAATACAATCAATCATTTACATTCTAGGATGCAGGTACCAGCCTTGAAATCCATTGGACGATACAGGAAAATGACCCACACTGATCAAGCAACTTCCAATTCTATATGCCCCGACCCAAACCTACAAAACAACTTAAGTCAAAAAAACGCCCCAAAAAAATCAGGACCCGAAGATGGCAGCAGTGCCGGCTTGGCAGAACATCAACACTTCAAGTTAATTCATACAACGTCTTTCAGGTCTCTAAAATAGAGGGAGTATGACAGAAACAAATCTGTAATTGCTACATGGTTCACGGTTTAGGGATGCAAAAACCCTCAAATTAAAGTTGACAGCCCACAATTTAACCTCGTAGTCCTTCATTCATTTCAAATCCGACGTGTTTCATTTCAAATCCGGTGCCAGGACAAAATAACTTGTGTCACTGTCCAAATACTTATGGACTCCAGATTCACAGAAATGTCCCATCTGAGTGTGTGAGCAGGCTGGATAATTCATAATAAGCAGACTCCCTGAGGAATCTAGATGAGTTAGAACGAATGGCAAATGAAGAAAATACACATTCACACAGGACTCAATCAGAGCAGGACCAATAAAGTAAGTGGAATAAATTATAGCTGCAGACCCACAATTTAAAAGGTACTAATTGGGAGAATCAACCCTGTTTTTACAGAAAGACAGCATGCACACCTCGTCCACAACTCTGTATAGCAAAGTGATTGCACTTCAGACCACGTCAATAATCACCTCATCTGGGGTGGAACGGAGGGGGGGGAATAGGGCCGAGAAATGTGTATATCGTGAGTAAAGTA
Organism: Dallia pectoralis; assembly: GCA_029465975.1. Taxonomy (NCBI): domain Eukaryota; kingdom Metazoa; phylum Chordata; class Actinopteri; order Esociformes; family Umbridae; genus Dallia; species Dallia pectoralis. The sequence continues at coordinate 2,160,639 of CM055754.1, forward strand.
TACAAAGACTGGTGCATATTAAAATGCAATTAAAGGCTCCCGCGGAGGAAAGTAAGTTCATTAACGCAGAAACGAGGTAGCCAATAATATCGCTGATTTATGACTCCTCGTTCAGAGCTCCTTACGCGTCTAAGGGAGTCTACGGACGCGTAGCGAACGACACCATGACACAGTGCACCACTTTAGACCACGGCCGTGTTAGGGCGCTTCGCCGGGAATACGTTGCCATTTGGAATGCGCTCAATCGTTCTATTCTCGGCGTATTTGAGAGGAGAAATAATAACCGGGAAGGGTTTTGAGCCCTTAAAGTAAACACGGGCATTAAGGTACTGATTATGAAGGAATTTACATTAAAAAAACAAGAGTTCTTCTAATGGTTCATGCGGGACCGTCTTGGAGAAGGGAAGAGACCCAGAAACATCACACACACACACAGACACACTATAATAAAGAGGCGGGGTATATAAAGAGAGAGCACCACATGTGGAGGATACAGCCATTAATCACTGAAATCCCCCAATCAGGCTTCCTGTCTCTGGGAGCGGAGAACATCATCCTCCCTCCCAGTTAACAACCCAAGCGCACACACACACATACACACACCACCATCCTTAGACAACTCCCTAAGCAGTCCCTAATTCTGCTCTTGAGAAAGCTCAAAGATCAACTAGAAAAACAAGCGGGGCCTTCTCCAATGACAGCGGGGGATTTTATTGAGGGCCCCTGTCGAGAGCCCGGGTCTGCACGGCATCTTCACCTACTCTGCAAACACACACGCATTCCTGAGGCCTGCCCAGCCCGCACAGCCCAGTGTGTCTGTGTGTCTGTCTCTATAACCGCCCCTGGGGCTGCTGCCTCGTCTGTTATCACCTCTCTGTGAAGAGGGAGAGTGAGAGTAAGAGAGTGGGAGAGAGAGAGAGAGCGAAAGAGTGGGAGAGTGGGAGAGAGAGAGAGAGTGAAAGAGTGAGAGTGGGAGAGTGAAAGAGAGTGAGAGTGGGAGAGAGTGAAAGAGAGTGGGAGAGAGTGAAAGAGAGTGGAAGAGAGTGAAAGAGTGGGAGAGAGAGAGTGGGAGAGAGAGTGGAGAGAGAGAGAGAGAGAGAGTGGGAGTGGGAGAGTGGGAGAGAGAGAGAGAGAGTGAAAGAGTGGGAGAGTGAAAGAGAGTGAAAGAGTGGGTGAGAGAGAGTGGGAGAGAGAGAGAGTGGGAGAGAGGGAGATAGAGTGGGAGAGAGAGAGAGAGAGTGGGAGAGAGTGAGAGAGAGTGGGAGAGAGAGAGAGAGGGAGAGAGAGAGAGAGAGAGAGGAGAGAGAGAGAGAGAGAGGAGAGAGAGGAGAGAGAGAGAGGGAGAGAGAGTGGGAGAGAGAGAGAGTGGGAGAGAGAGAGAGAGGGGGAGAGAGAGTGGTTTCAACTGTCACTACCAGGGAGGGAGAAGAAGGACGAGATGGATGAAAATCAAAATGAGATGAAAGGAGTGAAGAAGCGACCTGGGAAGAACATAGAGCCTCAACAACAAAGACAGGACAGAACCTGGGCTCACGTCCTATCGAGAGAAATATCTGACATCCGTCATGTCTAGTCAAACATACGATTATTGGTCTGCTTACCAGTTAAGTGAACTTAAGTGTACTTAACGGAGGCTTGGTAACTAAGCCAGAACGGATTAACAATGGCCGCTGTGAATTCGAGCCCAGGGCGAAAATGACAGACGAGTGTTGAGACTGTGAGCACGGACTGAGGGTTGTTACAGGCGTCCCACATCGCCGTCCTCCATCACCGAGGCTACGGGGCGCACCTCGCCTGAAGTTGGCTCGTCCGTGGCGTTGGTGTCTAGATGGTGCCTGAACTCCTCCACCAAAATGCAAATGGGGCGAGCGTCCGCCAGCCAACTGTACCGAAGCGGAGGAGAAGAAAAGGAGGACGACAGACCGATGCAAAGCCCCATTGTGACCGGCGCTTGGCAGGAAGCGCTCCGTGTCATCCGAGCCTCGTCCTGTTCAACGGGCAGAACTTTTAAACAAATCATCCCCTGCTACACAGGAACACCTGTCAGGTCTACACAGACTATCGATCAACGCCGTCGGCGGCGCCGCTGTACGTTAACGAAGTGGATTTCAAGATGGAGGGAGCTGGGGGGAGGTGGCGGGTGAGGCGGGGGAGGGTGGCTACCGGTGAGATCCAGGTGATCCCTTGACATTCACAAGCCTGTCGAGTCTCTCAACTCCTCTGAGCTCCGTCATTCAAACCGCCTCCGGAGCCTTAAGACCGTCACTTCACAATAACCCTTTATGCCATGATCCTGTCCACGCTGCTATTCAGCTGTCGGGCGAGATTACACACATGCTGGCAAATGGATCAATGTCGGTTAGCGGGAGAATCTGTTTAATTACATGTCGTTAAATTCAGTTATATCTAGAATGTGTCAATTGCATATACACCATGATGAACGTGCACGCTTTAGCAATTACTGCAGGCAGTAATAATTACGCCTAGACACATATAACATGTAGACCATGCCTTCTTTGACTTGTTGAGTATCTGGAGCTTCGGCGTTTGTGGGTTTGATTACAGCTTCAAAATGGCCTGATACCAAAAACGTTCTTCTGAAACTCGTCAGTCAAGAAATTGACCAGAAACTGAAGATCTCGTGCAACGATGTGTATTTGATCCTTCCCAGAACAGCGCAAACTAACTCCAACCTGAATAAGTACGTAGACCTAAACAAATATGTAGGCTCTAATATTCATGTAATCCGTAATATGTTTCTGCAATCCTAGCCTCCAAGTGGAGGTGAATTCTAGTTTTGACTGTGCGGGCCTGGAACTGCCCTGGAGGCGTGGCCACGGTTCTGGGATGTAGGCTTGAGTATCGAGCTCCACACGTATCCATAAACATGACCATGACCTTGCATTCTGAATGAGCTGCAGGCATGTGGATGTACAAGCTGGGAGGCCTATTAAGAGTGAGGTGAAGTTATCAAGGTGTGAAACGACAAAGTGGCTAGACGGGTACCTGCGCTGTCTCCCGAGTGAGGTAAGGTTGTACCGGAGGAATGTTGTAGAGCAAGAACCTGCAGGACTGAATCACTGCGTTGATGTTAGCAGAAAGTTACATGTCATTGAAGGTCAAGCCAAGGTTCTTTGCACTGGAAGGAGGTCAATATGCAGTTGTCAACCATGATGGACTTACCGCAAAAGAAGAGTATCTCAGTCTTGTCACGGTGTGTCATCAGCATAGTGGTGAGTGGAAAGACCATGCAAAGAAATGACAGAGCCAAGAGATGTATTGTAGAGAGAGAAGAGGAGAGGGCCAAGAACCTAGCCCTGGGGAACACCAGTAATAGGGATTATAATAATGATAATGGCTAAACCATACTAATATCATGCAGGCCGTAATAAATATATCTAATCCATACTTATATCATGTAGACTGTAATTAATACATCTAAACCATTCTAATTACATGGGGTATGTAATAATTACTAATTACATGGTGTATATAATAATTACTAATTACATGGTGTATATAATAATTACTAATAACATGGGGTAAATAATAATTAATAATTACATGGTGTAAATAAAAATTACTAATTACATGGTGTATATAAAAATTACTAATTACATGGTGTATATAATAATTACTAATTACATGGTGTATATAATAATTACTAATTACACGGTGTATATAATAATTACTAATTACACGGTGTATATAATAATTACTAATTACACGGTGTATATAATAATTACTAATTACACGGTGTATACAATAATTACTAATGTGAAATGGAGCAAGAGGTGGTTTGGAGCAAGCAAATGGTCCAAATGAAATGCAAACCATCTATTACATCCCAGTCAATGCAGTACTATTGATCTGGGCAACTATGCTGATAAGATAAGCCTGTATAATCAGTGAACAGCGTGGCTCAGGTCCACACCAAACACATTAGTTGTCATTCAGGAAACCCCAGAAGGCCAAAACCTTGACCACACACACACTGGATACTGGATGGCTCTTTTCGAGATTGTGGCTCTTCTGAAGACTAATGACCAGATTAACAGATAGGATTGAACAATGGTGAACCCTGGAACAATGAATTCCTGGCAGATCAACGCGATGTGGGAACAGACACGCCACCAAAAAACACTTGACATTTAGAATTCACAAGAATGTACAGGTGACAGTGGCAGTGGCCAATCCTTTTAACTATTATAGTTGTGATATTTTACTGCCTGGGCCATTCCGAACTATCTGTTCGTCTATGTGCCAGCAGAAAGCTTTTGTGTGGTCTGACATCTATTTCATTTGAATCATACGTGTGTGTGTGTGTGTGTGTGTGTGTGTGAGACAGGGATTCCACCGTGTCATTACTGTCCCCTAGTGGACAGATAGCAGGATGAGGCATATTGGTAAAACGTTGACAGAGAAAAAAGAGGGGCCACATTTAAAGAGACAGTATCGTAGCAAAACACAACTACACAGAGAAAATAAAACAGAGACATTTGTTACTTTTTATTTCTTATTGGTTCTTTTTTCTGCAGCCGGCTGACTAGAAAAAACACTTTTTGGACCAACAGAGAGAGGAGAATGAGATCTACTACCACTATGTCAAAAACTCACCTGAGTCCATAAAAGCTGATGTGAAGGCTGAAGGCTGGGGGGGGGGCAGCAGTAATGGGGCTTTAGTGAGCCAGTAAATCTTTTCATTAGCTGTTAACACTCTTGTGTATGTTTGGACACACTGGTTGAGGAGGCCAACACTGTGTGTGTGTGTGTGTGTGTGTCAGACGAACAGACAGACAAACAGACAGACAGACAGACAGGCAGACAGACGGACAGACAGACAGACAGACAGCATTCCACACCAACTTCTTGAAATGCATTGCTGAAGAAAAACCAAGGCCCAAATGCCTTTGAATCCCCTTCAGAAGCACGTAAAGACCTGGAACCCGAGGAACTGAGGAGACTACTGAGACAAAGCCAGAATCTCCCTCTCTGAAATCAGGGTGCCTCACCTGGATGTCCAGACTCTCTGCAACGGGGTCTGCTTCACCCGACCGACATTTGGCTTCGAGAGGAACTACATCACTGCCCTCGTCCGCTTGAATAACAGAGAATAGCAGCTCGCAGGATGGAGACCACAGAGGTTATTTTTAATGACTGCACTTGGCAACGATGCTCGTTTGCATTGACTACATCTACCGCTGCGCGTAAACATTGGTTTCGTATTGCCTCGTTCTGGCGTGTCCGCCTCGCACTTTTACCCAAGGGCGCTGGTGTGCCGGGAGAAGACCCTAGCTTGGCCGAGGTTTGGGAGAGACGCATCGTGGATGTTGGGGGGCAGGGGAGGAGGTGCCGGCAGGAGTAACAGCGCAACAGATGACCCACAGGACTCCCCTTTCGCGTTTAGCGTGAGAGACGGAGGCAGGAAGCCATTACTGAAGTGTAAACGCACTCAGAGCCCCCCAGAACCCCCTGAAAAACCTCACCTCGCATACAAATGCAGAAGTAAGACTAGAGAGAGAGATAGAGAGAGGTAGACCGTGACAGACTGAGATAGAGGAAGAGAGAGTGGTTCAATTGTCTCTCTAAACATTACATAAGCGGTGTATGTGTGTGTGTGTGTGTGTGTGTGTGTGTGAGTTCACTCGAGCACGTGTGTGATCGCTGGTGTTTTGGCAGATGGCTCCGCGCCACCTCTTTCTGGCAGTGCGGCGTGGGAAGTGATACCGTGGTTTACTTCAGAAATCAGACCGAACGGCGTTCAGAAAGCGTTCCACAGGCTAGCGCTCGCACATGTCATGGTGCCAGGCATCTCGCACGCAGGCATAACGGGTCGCACAGGGCTTTATTTGCTGTATATCCATATGCCAATGTGTCATACGTAACACCAAAACACCAAAATATGAACCATAAGTCCCAGTAATGTTCCAGGAAGTTGAGTTGAGCGGGTCTTGGTCGCTAATGGTATTCTGCAGCACGTAACAACAAGCTAGCAGCTGCCCAGTCTAGTTGAAGGTTTGGGATCTCTGCGTTGGACTGTCTCCAACTCAACCAAAAACGAGTCACTGGGCTCCTTCATCCTGTCATTTGTCAAGAACATCTGAAGTACCTTACGACTGTCAGGAATCAATTGGTCTTGCAAAAAAAACCCGGTTATTTCCACTCCAAACAGAAGGGGAAGAAATGCAGAAGAAACAGGTTGCGTTTGCATGAAACAGGCGACAAGGGAACAGGCCGGGATGGGACAGAGGGAATCAGTGAGCTTGGGGCATGTTGATTGTGCCAGCAGAAATGCTACATGACTCCTGTGAATACCGGAAGTAACAACAACACAAAAATGCCATCATACTATATATATATATATATATATATATATAGCTCACTGATATATATATATATATATATATATTTATATATATACTATAATGCTGGCTTCTCTTTTATGATGGATGTTTGTGACTTTTGACATGTTTTTACCAGTTTATGTTCAACATGTGTGTCTCTGTGACGGTGACCTCTGCCACATCTGCCACCTCTGCCACAGTCCCAGCAGGATGCTGAATGAGATGGCATGTGTTCATTTCTCAATAAATGTGATAAGTGTGTGTAGGTGTGTCCCCGTCTGGGCATCTGTGTATGTGTGTGTGTGTGTGTGTGTGTGTGTGTGTGTGTGTATGTGTAGTTGAGGGAAGCAGGCGGGGTAGGGGGACACAATCTGGGAGGTTAGCCTTAATGACTCACCGGGGACACATTAACTTCCTGTCCGTCAGAATTCCATCAGGAAGGGACTGATTTACAGCCTGCGTACAACCGCCACACACACACTGAGACAACATCACCGCTGTGTGGCTACGGCTGAATGTGTTGTGTGTGTGTGTGTGTGTGTGTGTGTTTGGTGTCCATGTGAGTGTGTGGGAGAGATACAGAGAAAAAGAGAGGGGGGAGGGTTTGGGGAGAAAAACACGTGCAAGAGCTCCGCCCCGACTGACCAGATCATTAAAAGAGGAGAAGACGGACTGATCCATTGCAAGATGCCACCTCGGAGCAAAACCAGGCCTTCATCAATCTCACACAGCCAGTTCTAAGCACCTGTGGTTTGGGTCTGATCTACTGAACCTTTTTCCCATATTCCTCCCGTACAGAAGAGCATGGCGTAGCCCCGCCTCACCGACCCCGCCTCACCGACCCCCCCCTGTCCTAACCCCCTCTGCCTCACCCTGAAACAGAAAGTATAAGCGACGCCTCAACACTCAATAATTGTGACCGGACAAGTTCCAGAGACCTTCTCACGACACGTCAGAATTCTCAACCGTCAAAATGTAACAGAAAAAAGCACATATGATGCATAATAAACATCACATAAGATTCTGAAAAAGGCAACTTCAACCCTGTTACACACGTCTCCAGAAAATGTATTTCTGGTCTACTGCGTTCGTCGCAATACAGAAGCATTCAGGCCGTACGGAAATCGGCTTTTCGGCGTCTCATTCGCCGGAATGTGCTCGACGGAAAAGTGTTATTAAACTTTCCAGCCGAAAGGGGACTTGGACTGTGGCCCTCTGTGAAAACGGAGCGCGCGTGAATACATTATGCTAACGAGGCCGGCTAACGAGGGCCAGCTAACGAGCTATCACCGCTGATAGGCACGCAGACTGATGAGAGGAAATGTGAGTGTGATTAATGTGGGCTTATTGAGCAGCGCACAGCGGTCCCTAGAGCCGGTTGACCCAGTCGTCTAGCATCACACTCAAAGGTCTGTGTGTGTATGCGTGTGTGTGTGTGTGTATGTGTGTCTGTTTCCCTCGGCCAAGGCACGCCATTCTCGACACTTTATAGTAAATTACCAACAGACCTGCCCAGGACACACACACACACAGACACACACACAGACACACACACACACAGACACACACACACACACACACAGACACACACACAGACATACACAGACACACACAGACACAGACACACACACAGACACACACAGACGCACACAGACGCGCACAGACACATACACACACACACACAGATTGGGCCTGCATAAATCAAAAGGCAAAGTGCAAATGAGAACCATTCTGGCACAACGGTCAGGTCTTTTTTATTTGATACACGCATTAGACACTGGGTGGGTTCAAACACAATCGCATACGGAAACGCCAACAACCAGGCAGACAGAAAGACTGGGCCAGAAGATTGTGGCTGTCTGTGATACAGTCTACAAAACTAGCAGACTGTTTCCGAGCTATGGCCGCTTAATTCCCTGAGAGGCTGTGTGTGTGTGTGTGTGTGTGTGTGCGTGCGCACGTGCGTGGGTGCGTGTTGGGCGGGAGGGGGATTGGGTTGTTTATGTTTGTATGCGCACTAGCGGTTCCTCACCCTCAACCGTTTAGAATAAAGGAGAAAGAGAAGGTTGTAGAGGAAGAGAGGGATAGAAAGGGAGAGGAAGAGGAAGAGAGGGAGGAAGAGGGGGAGAGGGATATAGAGGATAAGATGGAGAGAAAGGGAGAGAGAGAGAGGAAGAGAGAGAGAGAGGGTTGATGAGATTAGTGCTGAGCTGATCAGGACAGCCCACAGGGCCTCATACCTGTACAGCCCCCCTCCCCAATCACCCTCTCTCCATCCCTCCTTCCCTCCTCTCTCCTTCCCTCCTCTCTCCTTCCCTCCTCTCTCCTTCCCTCCTCTCTCCTTCCCTCCTCTCTCTTTCTGAGTGTTTACTTTGGACCAGTCTGACCACCAACTGGTTGCAATTGACCCTCTGCAGGGACGAGTTAGAGAGAGAGAGAGCGAACATGAGACTTTCTCTTCTGGGAAAGAGTGAGGAAAGCCACACACAGACACCCACTGCCTTTTCCCTCCCTCCCTACACACACACACACACACACACACACAAACACACACACACATCAATACAAACAAACACGATTTGTACACAAGCACGCCAACTTAAAACACCAAAGCGGATATAAGTAAGAACAGGGAAAAACGACAAAACGACGAATCGCCACATCCTATTAGGACTTGGAAACGAGTGTACGTGCCTCGTCAAACCACATCAGTTTGTATGACACCCTGAAAGAACCCCGAGACTGTGATGCTAACCTGGGAGGAAGCGTTGTGGTGATGGAACGAGGTCAGAAACAGTGACTTCAGTCTTCTGCTAACAGAGCTCAGAACCAAAGTCTTCACAACATAGACCACCTGCCACAGGTGCTAGAACTCACTGCCACAGCAGTCCTGGTAACAGTCACAGCCGGGTTGTGTGTGTGTGTGTGTGTGTGTGTTTGTGTGTGTGTGTGAGAGAGAGTGGGTAGTTGAGTTGATTGCTACTCCAGGCCAGGTGCTCCAGCAAATAGAAAAGACTGACACACAGTCAACACTACTACACACGACCTGAACACACAGTCAACACTACTACACACAACCTGAACACACAGTCAACACTACTACACACGACCTGAACACACAGTCAACACTACTACACACGACCTCAACACACAGTCAACACTACTACACACAACCTGAACACACAGTCAACACTACTACACACAACCTGAACACACAGTCAACACTACTACACACAACCTGAACACACAATCAACACTACTACACACAACCTGAACACACAGTCAACACTACTACACACGACCTGAACACACAGTCAACACTACTACACACGACCTGAACACACAGTCAACACTACTACACACGACCTGAACACACAGTCAACACTACTACACACAACCTGAACACACAGTCAACACTACTACACACAACCTGAACACACAGTCAACACTACTACACACGACCTGAACACACAGTCAACACTACTACACACGACCTGAACACACAGTCAACACTACTACGCACGACCTGAACACACAGTCAACACTACTACACACGACCTGAACACACAGTCAACACCTGAACACACAGTCAACACTACACACGACCTGAACACACAGTCAACACTACTACACACGACCTGAACACACAGTCAACACTACTACGCACGACCTGAACACACAGTCAACACTACTACGCACGACCTGAACACACAGTCAACACTACTACACACGACCTGAACACACAGTCAACACTACTACACACGACCTGAACACACAGTCAACACTACTACGCACGACCTGAACACACAGTCAACACTACTACACACGACCTGAACACACAGTCAACATTACACACGACCTGAACACACAGTCAACATTACACACAACCTGAACACAAGACACACAACCTTTAGGCTGTTTCTTCGGAAACTGGATCCATTTAACTTGATTTATCACCAACCCCTGACGCACAACCATCCAGCTTGTCCACCTCCGTACTGTCTGCCTGTCTGACAGGATGATGCAGTGGCCTTGCATGGTGGACGCGGTCGTCAGTGTGTGAATGAGTGAATGAATGGGTGAATGTAAGGCAGGATCTGTAAAGTGCTTTGGATAAAAGCTATATAAAAGTGAAAGAGGATGATGCAGGTGAGAGAAGATGATGGACAGAGTGGATGATAAAGAGGAGAGAGATAGGATGATGAAGCAGTGACAGACGGGTCGTTTGGTCCTGGCTCCAGACCCAGTTGACTAAATAAACTCCCATAATCTTAACAAACTGCCCCATGTGAGAAGTACAGCACTGATTCTGGGCACCACTTCCCAGGGAATGGAAATCATTTTTGGTCTAAAACATACAATAGTGTGGGGGAGGGGGGAGTCCTGGCGGTGCCCATCTTAAACACACACACACACACACACACACACACACACAGTCAGTCCTGGCCTGTATATAGTGGTAGTGGTGTTCCACTAAACTGGGCCCTGCCTTTGATACATCACTAACGATGTCAACCCTCAATCTGCCTCATGATGAAGAACGCCCCGGGAAATGTAAATGAGGAACCTCGTCTGGCTAAACCCAATGATTGCTGGTACCCCTATAAGTGAATCTGTGTGTGTGTGTGTGTGTGTGTGTGTGCGTGTGTTAGCACGGCTGCTTAGACCGGCAGAGTAAGGCCAACTTCAATATTACCACGACTGCCAAAGCTCTGTCACCCAACGACTACAAATGGCAGGACGGGGCAAATTGACCTTTGACCCCTGGGCCGTCATTACTCGACATGGTCATACAATATGCTCAGACATAAACGACTGAATTACATTATTAGCGGATGTGAGAATGTGTGGTCAGTTGGTCTGGTGAGGTCCAGGTCAGATCTGTCACATGGACGGTAACCACTGGACCAGTTCCTCCGCTCTGTTTACCTGATGTTCAATGAGACGGACGGACGGACAGACAAGAAAAAAGCAGGTGAGAAATCCAGATGTCAAGTGAACTCTTCCTCTGTGTGAGAAAGAGGTGAAGCCCTCCAGTAGACAGGGAGCGTTTACCAGAGACAGGAAACAGACCGCAGGTTTACTCCCCTGACCACAGACAGGCTCACAGACAGAGACAGACACACAGACAGACACACAGACAGAGACATAGACAGACACACAGACAGAGACATAGATAGACACACAGACAGAGACATAGACAAACACACAGACACACACACAGGTCCTCAGACAGGCTCATGGGCAGGTGGCTACAGAGAACAGGTAAGTGACTCCTCACACACACACGTCAAACCCTAAACACATGTAACAGTGTAATGACAGATTAGGAACATTCCCCACGACTTTATAAAGTGAAAGTGCACTACTGCGCATATCTTATTGTTCAGAGAGAGTGAGACGACCGAGGAAGAATGTCATGAAAGCACTAGACGGGAGGAAAGTCAACCTGACCACACATGATCGAACTGGTTGACAGCTGGTATTCCGCAGTCACAAAGGAACGCTTTATTTATTTTGGAGAATGACTCAAATTCGGTTAGGCAACACGGTTTGGAATCCCGTGGCTCTAGAGTCGGCTCGTACTGATCAGAACCAGAATCAGGTTTATTTTGCCACGTCTGTTTACACACACGTGGATTTTTTGTTCTGGACCCAGGCCACAACATTTAATACACACATTTAGGAACGGATACGAAGACTGCAAACAGAGCGACACATGAATAGTTTGACAAGAGGAACACAGCATATTTGGCACAAGTAATGGGTAAATATAGAATGCATATGCAATGTATAATGCAAAAGAAGCAATGTCTATGTTCTAGTTCCAGATGTCCATAGGTGTTTGCAAATGACCCCATAGTGAACATATGTATATGTAAATAGTGCAAAAAGAGCAATATCTAGTTGTATATGTAAATAGTGCAAAAAGAGCAATATCTAGTTGTATATGTAAATAGTGCAAACGGAGAGCAATCACTGGGCAGCTCTGAGGAAAGCCACAGGCTAGCTGGCTGCTGCATGCGGGGTGAGCCAAGACAAGTTGATCAGTGGAGGGGGGTAACAAATGTATTATTATATTACATGTGGCTCAAATGTTCTGCCCTTGTCCTGTTAGAGCATTTAATCTATTAACTGAGTCAGATGTCCTGTTAGAGCATTTAATCTATTAACTGAGTCAGAGGTCCTGTTAGAGCATTTAATCTATTAACTGAGTCAGATGTCCTGTTAGAGCATTTAATCTATTAACTGAGTCAGATGTCCTGTTAGAGCATTTCATCTATTAACTGAGTCAGATGTCCTGTTAGAGCATTTCATCTATTTAGAGCATTTAATCTATTAACTGAGTCAGAGGTCCTGTTAGAGCATTTCATCTATTAACTGAGTCAGATGTCCTGTTAGAGCATTTCATCTATTAACTGAGTCAGATGTCCTGTTAGAGCATTTCATCTATTATTAACTGAGCATTTCATCTATTAACAGATGTCCTGTTAGAGCATTTCATCTATTAACTGAGTCAGAGGTCCTGTTAGAGCATTTAATCTATTAACTGAGTCAGAGGTCCTGTTAGAGCATTTCATCTATTAACTGAGTCAGATGTCCTGTTAGAGCATTTAATCTATTAACTGAGTCAGATGTCCTGTTAGAGCATTTAATCTATTAACTGAGTCAGATGTCCTGTTAGAGCATTTCATCTATTAACTGAGTCAGATGTCCTGTTAGAGCATTTCATCTATTAACTGAGTCAGATGTCCTGTTAGAGCATTTCATCTATTAACTGAGTCAGATGTCCAGAGGTCCTGTTAGAGCATTTAATCTATTAACTGAGTCAGAGGTCCTGTTAGAGCATTTCATCTATTAACTGTTGAGCATTTCATCTATTAACAGATGTCCTGTTAGAGCATTTCATCTATTAACTGAGTCAGATGTCCTGTTAGAGCATTTCATCTATTAACTGAGTCAGATGTCCTGTTAGAGCATTTCATCTATTAACTGAGTCAGATGTCCTGTTAGAGCATTTCATCTATTAACTGAGTCAGATGTCCTGTTAGAGCATTTCATCTATTAACTGAGTCAGATGTCCTGTTAGAGCATTTCATCTATTAACTGAGTCAGATGTCCTGTTAGAGCATTTAATCTATTAACTGAGTCAGATGTCCTGTTAGAGCATTTAATCTATTAACTGAGTCAGATGTCCTGTTAGAGCATTTAATCTATTAACTGAGTCAGATGTCCTGTTAGAGCATTTCATCTATTAACTGAGTCAGATGTCCTGTTAGAGCATTTCATCTATTAACTGAGTCAGATGTCCTGTTAGAGCATTTAATCTATTAACTGAGTCAGATGTCCTGTTAGAGCATTTCATCTATTAACTGAGTCAGATGTCCTGTTAGAGCATTTCATCTATTAACTGAGTCAGATGTCCTGTTAGAGCATTTAATCTATTAACTGAGTCAGAGGTCCTGTTAGAGCATTTCATCTATTAACTGAGTCAGATGTCCTGTTAGAGCATTTCATCTATTAACTGAGTCAGATGTCCTGTTAGAGCATTTCATCTATTAACTGAGTCAGATGTCCTGTTAGAGCATTTCATCTATTAACTGAGTCAGATGTCCTGTTAGAGCATTTCATCTATTAACTGAGTCAGAGGTCCTGTTAGAGCATTTAATCTATTAACTGAGTCAGAGGTCCTGTTAGAGCATTTCATCTATTAACTGAGTCAGATGTCCTGTTAGAGCATTTAATCTATTAACTGAGTCAGATGTCCTGTTAGAGCATTTAATCTATTAACTGAGTCAGAGGTCCTGTTAGAGCATTTCATCTATTAACTGAGTCAGATGTCCTGTTAGAGCATTTAATCTATTAACTGAGTCAGATGTCCTGTTAGAGCATTTCATCTATTAACTGAGTCAGAGGTCCTGTTAGAGCATTTCATCTATTAACTGAGTCAGATGTCCTGTTAGAGCATTTAATCTATTAACTGAGTCAGATGTCCTGTTAGAGCATTTCATCTATTAACTGAGTCAGATGTCCTGTTAGAGCATTTCATCTATTAACTGAGTCAGATGTCCTGTTAGAGCATTTCATCTATTAACTGAGTCAGAGGTCCTGTTAGAGCATTTCATCTATTAACTGAGTCAGAGGTCCTGTTAGAGCATTTCATCTATTAACTGAGTCAGAATCAGGACAAGACAGGTGGGAGAATTGAGTCCATATTTCATCATGCACACGTTCCAACAGTGAATGAATACGGGCAGCCAAAAACCAATGGAACAGAAACTACATCCAAAAGTAATTGTTCAGCACTGCTACTCATGGCTGCCAATGCCCCCACCCCAAATCCACCCCCCCACCCCCCCCCCACACACACACACACACACACACACACACACACACACACACACACACACACACACACACACACCTCTGCTCCAAGAACTCAGCACACTATGGAGCCTGCTAAAGCACTGCACTCCACACAGATATTTCATCACAAGTCAGCACTAAGCACCAGAGGTCAAAGTGATGATGACAGAAGAGAAGCTAAAAAAGGCTGTCATTGCACCTCTGTCAGCTCCTAAAGGATTTAAAAGTCTAAATCCAAATGCAGGCATCAGATTAAGTATTTCTCTGGAGGGGCAATTGTTCTTTATTCTGAAGCCACTGACGGGTGAATGACAGATATCGCTCTCTTTCTCTCCCTCAGTCTCTCTCTACCTCCCTCATTCCTTCTCTCTCCCTCATTCCTTCTCTCTCCCTCTCTCTCCCTCACAGTCTCTCTCGTCCTCTGTTGTAATTTGTAGCAGGCAGTAAGGGCTGCTAGAGACTTGCGTTTTATCTAGACAGGAAATCATATCAAAGTGGCTGCGTCTCAAATGCCCACCTGTTCCCTGTATAGTGCACTACTTCTGACCTTAGCCCATAGGGTTTCCATCAAAAGTAGTGCACTCAGGGAATAGGAGGCCATTTTAGACTCGAGTCGCGGGTAGAGAAGTCCTGTTTAAATATAGCCATAATTAGTACAATCATTTCTTGCTGTCGTTCCACCTCCCAGTCCTCCAACTCCTTCTCCTCGGATGTCATTTTTTTTCTTCGTCCGAAACATTTTTTCTCCCCAGCATTTCCTCTTCTCGTATCCAGTTAATCCTGGCTCGTAGTGTGGGCTCAGACTGAGTGTACAGTAGGTCTGTGTGTGTGTGTGCGCGTGTGTGTGTGCGTGTGTGTTTAGGCGGCGGGAGCAAGCGGTGTGGGCTGGGGGCTGACAGTTGCATGACAAGGAATGTTTCCCTTTGTAAGAGCTTACTTCCTCCTGGTGCAGTTTTAGCCTAATTGAAACATTTCCTATTGAGCTCAATCAAGAGGGCAATTACCTAATTATTCGCTTATGCCTAACTCAGCTCCATAAGAAATGGAGGGCGGGGTGGGGGGCTGAGAAGCAGAAAGAGAGAGGAGAAATCAGCAGGAAGGAAAAGGCGACAACTAAAATAATATAAATAGATATATGTATATATATATAATAAATGCAGTAAATAACAGACAGTAAATAACATACAGTACATAGCATACAGTAGCTAGTAGTTTTTTAACAACGGCAAGCAGATTCTAACGCATTTTATTTATTCAGCTTAACATTTGAATCAGGGGTCGCTGACCAATGATCAAACAGAGTGACAAGCAGTCGGAACGACAGGTAAAGAAAGTAGTGCAACATATATATACCTGATTAATTAGCTAACGAGGACCTGGAGTGTGTGAGATAGATGACATAGATGAATGAGTCAGGGGATGGGTTTGTGAACGCAAAGAAAACCGGGAAACACGTGAGGTAGGTCTGTGAGGTGTGTCTGTGTGTGTGTCTGTGTGGTGTGTCTGTGTGTGTGTCTGTGTGGTGTGTCTGTGTGGTGTGTCTGTGTGGTGTGTCTATGTGTCTGTGTGTCTGTGTGGTGTGTCTGTGTGTCTGTGTGGTGTGTGTCTGTGTGGTGTGTGTCTGTGTGGTGTGTCTGTGAGGTGTGTCTGTGTGGTGTGTCTATGTGTCTGTGTGTCTGTGAGGTGTGTCTGTGTGTCTGTGTGGTGTGTCTGTGTGGTGTGTCTGTGAGGTGTGTCTGTGAGGTGTGTCTGTGTGTGTGTCTGTGTGGTGTGTCTGTGTGGTGTGTCTATGTGTCTGTGTGTCTGTGTGGTGTGTCTGTGTGTCTGTGTGTCTGTGTGGTGTGTGTCTGTGTGGTGTGTCTGTGAGGTGTGTCTGTGAGGTGTGTCTGTGAGGTGTGTCTGTGTGGTGTGTCTATGTGTCTGTGTGTCTGTGTGGTGTGTCTGTGAGGTGTGCCTGTGTGTCGGTGTGATGTGTCTGTGAGGTGTGTCTGTGTGGTGTGTCTGTGTGGTGTGTCTATGTGTCTGTGTGTCTGTGTGGTGTGTCTGTGTGTCTGTGTGGTGTGTCTGTGTGTTGTGTCTGTGAGGTGTGTCTGTGAGGTGTGTCTGTGAGGTGTGTCTGTGTGGTGTGTCTATGTGTCTGTGTGTCTGTGTGGTGTGTCTGTGAGGTGTGCCTGTGTGGTGTGTCTGTGTGTCTGTGTGTCTGTGTGTTTGTGTGGTGTGTCTGTGAGGTGTGTCTGTGTGGTGTGTCTGTGTTGTGTGTCTGTGTGTCTGTGTGGTGTGTCTGTGTGTCTGTGTTGTGTGTCTGTGTGTCTGTGAGGTGTGTCCGTACACCCAGGTGCGTTGGACCGTGACAACTTCGAACACTTTTCCTCCATTTGTTTGTGATATTTCAAACACACTCTGGCCCTCGGTTCACACTTTCAAACATAATAAACACATTTGAAAGTGGAGCGTATATTTAAAGGCGGGCCTTTAAATCATCCAGCTTGAGTTGTGCAAAAAACACCTCTCAGCTCTGAACAGAATATTCCAGTGGAGCTTTTCAATGAGAGCTTGAGTCAGGTCTTCGTCGCCGTAGCAATATATATTTCCTGAGGTGAACTCTATTCCCTGTCTCTCGTCTCTCGGCCCCAACCCCACCCCCACCCCCACCTCCGCCTCTCTCTCTCTCTCTACACGGCTTTGACACGTGTTGGCCGGTGAGCTCTTAAATCAATCATTTAAATATATGGATAAATCAGCGAGCTGTCGCGGTTTAAGCACACATGCCGTAGCTTAATTCACCCGAGCCGGCCAGCGCAGCGGCCATATTTCAGCCAACATGTGCACCACTGTTGTCTAAACATGCGCTGTGACGCAGGGCCACATCGGAGGTTCCTGGCTGGAGGTCATGGAAAGCACTTACAGTGTGTGTGTGTGTGTGTGTGTGTGTTTGTGTGTGTTAGTGTGTGTGTGTGTGTGTGTGTTTGTGTGTGTGTGTGTGTGTGTTTGTGTGTGTTTGTTTGTGTGTTTGTGTGTGTGTAAGGGAGAGCGCATTAACAGTACATGCAGATGGAAATACACATTGGTTTGCACGCGCACACACACACACACACACACACACACACACACACACACGCACACACAGGGTCACAGGCCCGGTTTTGAGGTCATGGAAATCAGTTATAATGCTGCCTTTCACCAGGGAAACAGAGGAGCAGGGGTGTCACACACACACACACACACACACTCACACACACACACATACAGACAAACACAGACACAAACTGGTCTTTATGGTCCGTCGAGGAATGAAAAATGGAGACTCGCTCTGGTCTCACAGGCTGGGTGGGCTCGGCTGGTCAGCTGGACTCGGCTGGCCAGAACATCAGGGAGTTCTGCTAAAGCGCTAAACACACACACACACACACGTCCACGGAACCATAATAATTCACATCAAAGAAAACAGTACTGTCCATGTGGCCATGGAGGCTAAAGCAGCATCCCGGTAGAAATCTTTACATTCTGGAACAATCTCACATATTCATCAAATAGCCGGCAAAATCTTGTCACACCGAAATCTGCAATTGGTGTTCTCACAACACACCAGCTGTCCAGACTCCTCCCTAGTTTGAGATTTCCGGATGTATTTAGGCTCTTCCAGAAGATAACAAGTTGCTCAGGTAGAAGTCACATCGTAGCATCTGACATACTAGATAAGATCCAACAAACATATCAGACACGCAAAACAGCCGTGTCTAAATGGCAAATTAAGTCAGAAAAACTAATGGGAACTAAGACACGGATGGCGAGAACTAAAGATATTATAACCGCACATGTTTTAGCCACAACTCATTTCATACGACATGCCAGATATGGGTCAGAGACCACGGTGTTGTAGCAAGTTGTAAATTGTGGACAAAAACACAAAACCCACGAAAAACTATCAAAACTCCTCCGGCCCAGCGTTCCAGTTCCCACCATGGATAATCCCAAACCTGTCTTCCACGCAGATTCTTACCAGGACGGAATCTGGTAAGAGTGCATTTTCTTTCTGTTGAATGATTTCGCATGTATGCTAATTCCTTGGGTGGGAGCTGACTCGCTAATGAGGAAAAAAGACATAAGACAAATAAACACACGTGAAAATCACACAGGACGTTTAACCGAGAGTACCTTGGTTTTTTTCCTCATTTTTCCTGACAGTATTGTTCTCATACAAACTGAAACGAACAAACATTCCTGGAAAAAAAGCGAAAAACCGTGGCAGAGGCACTCAAACGAGCGTTCCCGTTTCCCTTTGGCTCTGGTTCGTTTGAGAGGACGCGCTAGACGAAGCAGTGGAGTGACGGCCCCGTCTGCAGTCTGTCAGTTGTTTTCTTATAACATACTCTGTGTACCATCTCGGATTGCATAAGGACAATGGAGCCAAACAGGTGTGCACCGAATTCCACGTCCCATTTAGTTCTGATGGCATCTTTTAAGGTTGGGTTGACATGATGGAATGCATCGTAGACGGGCCACACGTTAGTAGAAGATAAGGGAACTTCTTGAAGCCTAAGTGAATCACGTCAGGTACGGCATGTTCAAATCCAGGAGGACCAATCTACTGCACTCATATGATGTTCTTCAAAAAAGTGGGATTCGTTGTGGCATTTCGGCCATTCCTTCTACATCTCCAATCCCAGCAGTTCATTATGGGTTGAGATCTCTGAGCCAGGCTGGCTCCTCTGGCAGCTCTATAACACATTCCAAATGTGAAGACAACAAATGACAACTAAACTTTGAGATAACTTTAGCATTGGATAGCTTAAAGTAGAGAAAGGGAGAGAAAATAGAAACAGAGGCACAGAGACAGAGAGGTTGGTGAGAAAATCCAGGTGGTCCATGCTTCCAAAACTGTGGTATTCTGGGTAGAGCAATTTGTGTGTGTGTGTGTTGTTTTCGGAATAGTAGGTCGGTGGAGAACCTGAGACCACCTAAATGTGATCACTAGGACTCAGGTCTGATTGGGGAGCCGACCGCATGTGATTAAATATAATTACAAAAAACTTTTCCAAATGCCTTGGCAGAAAAAAACAGGAAGGACGTATTTTCAACATATTCCCCTCATCTGACGGAGAGCGGGAGAGACAACGCGTGAGTGTGTGTTTATGTGTCCTTCCCGTTTGTGTGGGGGCGTCTGCGTCTGCGCGTGTGTGTGTGAAATAGAGTGAGTTCAGTTCCTTCTTGCTGCTTGCTTTTGTTTCTTCTAAACGAGTCTGGTTGATGGATGCAGAGGAGAAGCAAGCAGGTAAAGTTGCCCAACCCTCAGCCAGGCCAGTGGGGTTCAGGCAGTCATGATTGATGTCTGAGTCTGAAGGCTTAAGTCAACACGCCATGAGCACGTCTAGGCAGAGCCTACACACACACACACACACACACACACACACACACACACACACACACACACACACACACACACACACACACAGGTCAGGTGCTCGAGATTCACAGTCAGTGTGAAAGCTGCTTCAACCTCCACCATTTTCTTATCAAAGCTGAGCGTGAACACTCATAGACACGCTACGCAAACCGTACGAGTGTATGCTAGCAATGATTCATGGAAGGAGTGTGTGTGTGTCTGTGGGTGTGTGTGTCAAAAATAGGCTATTATAATAAACAACAAGAACACCGTAGAAGATTCTACCACACACCAAAAGATGACACCGGAAAGTAAAACTGGAGAAAAGCATATACAGTAACCGCACTGACGGTGTGGTGGATCCTCTTCTATAAATGGCATTATATATATATAGTGATGAATGACATTTAAACATGATCATTTGGCGTATGGTGTCTGTCTGTCTGTGTGGTGTGTGTGTGGTGTGTGTCTGGGAGGCGTGTGCGTATTCCTCCCTCCATTAGTGACAGAGTCTGTGTGTGAGGGAGGATTTGCGTTGTTCTGGGCCAGTAGCTAGGGGAGCAGGTCATTCACTCATTTATCTTAGTGCCGTTCTACTTCAACACCTCACACACACACACACACACACCGCGCACACACACCGCGCACACACACCGCGCACACACACAGCACACACACACACACACACACACACACACACACACACACACACACACACACACACACACACACACACACACACACACACACACACACACACACACACACACACACACACACACACACACACACACACACACACACACACACACACACACACACACACAACAAACAGGACTTCTGCATTCAGAACCTCCTAGATGTTGAAACGGAAAAAAGGTATAAAGACACGATTGTACAAATACATACCACACAGTCAGAAGTACATGACTTTACTGAGACCATATCAATAATGAAACTAAGTGCAGTACGGAACCCAGTAAAGGACAAAACCTAGAGTGGAACCGAGCCCAGTGTACAATGAGACACAAACAAGAAGAAATAAAAGAGAAAGAAAAATATAAAAGTAAAGAACGAGAAAGATAAAGAGATGGCAGAGACAGAGACACGTTCATCAGTGTATTTAGTCATCCCTCTAAATGAATGGCAGATGCTTTGAGGTAGAACAGCATTACACGGCCTGAACACACACACACACACACACACACTCACATATGTTTGTCCTAGGTACAATTTGCCCCAATCTCCATGTGATTTGGAGCAGGCCTGGCCACCAACTGTGCGTTGACTGGAGATAAGCGGTGTGGTGGCGTTTGAGGCTAGTGGAGAAAGATGAGGGCACAGCGGAAGGTAAAACTAAGGTAGCCTGGAATCCTGTACGATGTAGCTGAGAAAGCCTGGAATCATGTAGGTCTAAGTTGAGGTAGACTGGCATCCTGGAGGTCTTGGTTGAGGTAAACTGGCATCCTGGAGGTCTTGTTGAGGTATGGAATGGAATACCATGGGAGTAGGAAATACAGGGAATACCAGGGGAGTAGGAAATACAGGGAATACCAGGGGAGTAGGAAATACAGGGAATACCAGGGGAGCAGGAAATACAGGGAATACCAGGGGAGTAGAAAATACAGGGAATACCAGGGGAGTAGGAAATACAGGGAATACCAGGGGAGTAGAAAATACAGGGAATACCAGGGGAGTAGGAAATACAGGGAATACCAGGGGAGTAGAAAATACAGGGAATACCAGGGGAGTAGGAAATACAGGGAATACCAGGGGAGTAGGAAATACAGGGAATACCAGGGGAGTAGGAAATACAGGGAATACCAGGGGAGTAGGAAATACAGGGAATACCAGGGGAGTAGGAAATACAGGGAATACCAGGGGAGTAGGAAATACAGGGAATACCAGGGGAGCAGGAAATACAGGGAATACCAGGGGAGTAGAAAATACAGGGAATACCAGGGGAGTAGGAAATACAGGGAATACCAGGGGAGTAGGAAATACAGGGAATACCAGGGGGACAAAATTCCAAGACAGAGATGGGCTGGGCTGTAAAAAGTATGAAGTCAAATCCTTGTGAGTGCAATAGTTGTGGAGTGGTGCAGGTGTGTAGCCTCAGATCCTCACACAGATCTATCTGACATGATTCAATTTGTCCTGGATGTTTTACATTATCATTAGTGCCCGGGTGCCTGCCAGGCCGTGGACTCATATTTAACTCATCCAGAAGTTCTTCCTTTCATGTGCTACAGCTCACTCTCCTAGTGTAGTGTAGCTAGTAGCAGTGTGTGTGTGTGTGTGTGTGTGTGTGTTTGTGGAGCTGCTCACGTCTTACTGTAACGGCTCACTCTCCTAGTGTAGTGTATTGTAGTGTAGCTAGCAGCAGTGTGTTTGCATAAGTGTGTGTGTGTGTGTTGATGTGCGTGCGTCGTACTGTAACAGCTCGGGGCCATGTGTACTCAGGAACAGGACCGCAGATGTTAAATGATTATCTGTAATGTGTCTCCATTATGTATATCTGTGGTGGTGGTTATGTGTAACAGGGGCCATCTGATATGTCGAACTGGTGACAAGCGTGTTAAAATATCACCACCGTTATGACCACGGATACATGAGTGGCGATTCAGAGGACGTTTGGAGAGCGGTTTACAGGGAACCGTACCAGCGTGCACAGGGACATCCCCCAAAGGTTCCGCGTTACGACGCTGGTGTGTGTTCTCAAAACAAAAATAAGGAGAACGTCAGCTGCGGGGGGTTGCAGGTTGTAGGGGGTGTTAACTCCCAGGGACCATAGGGTCAAATATCTAGCCCCCCCGTGTTGGTTTAAACTTTCATGTCTTCGGGTTTTCCCGGGAGCATCTTTCACTCGGTTGCTCCCCGTTTCACACCCCTGAAAACGCACGGCATGTTGGAGGTGAAGACGAAGCCCCCCCTACAGACCCCCTGCAGACACACACAGATCTCCGTAGCCCCTCCCTCCTGTCATGCAGGAGTCCTGGCCACTCTGGTCCGGCCCCACCTCACGCTAGGTCTGACCCTCTGACCACCAGCTCTATACGACCACGCTGACCCCAGGTCAGGCCGTGAGACATTCGGTTGACCCCCCACGGAGTCAAGCCCTGTGAGGCCCAAACTCGGGACATACCGTGGCCCGGGGTGCGTGTCTGGGACGGGGCGTGTCTGGGACGGGGCGTACCCGTGGGAGTACTCTTGGTCTGGGGGGGGGGGGGGGAGAAGGGGAGACGGTCTGTCTGTCTGGGTGGCATGGGCATCTGGAGGTCTGGGCATCTGGAGGTCTAAGGTTGCCTGTGGTACCGAGGAGCCCAGCCAGGCTTGGTGTTGTTCCAACATCTCTGGTGACATCACCCCATCCTCACCCCACACACTGACCCTCACTGTCTGCCTCTCCATCCCACAATACAAACACACACACACACACACACACACTACATGCGACTTAATGACTGGGCAGTATTTAGGTTGTGATGTCATTAGCCACAGACATGGAGGCGGGCTGTGCTTTGTACAGTGGACGGTGTCTAAATCTCACCGCTTCACCACCAGCGGTTGAGGTCAGACTCTCTGCTCCAATCACATTTCTCCCCCTCAGAAAACATCTCTCCCTCTCTCTCTCTCTCACCCAGACAGCAGTGTTGCTCGCCCCATCTCTGTCTCATCCCACACACACACTCTAGAGCTTCCCGAGCTGATGAGGACAAACCCACCAGATAACTCTCCCCTCCCCTCCCCCTTAGATGGAAAATTGCGGGATGAACGAACGATTGTTTTATGACCCGTGTTCCCCGGTACGCCAGTTAAAGTCACACCAGCAGCCTGTTTTCCAGAGTCTGCCTGGCTCGAGGCATTGCCCGCGGCAACAGCCAAGCACAACAACGGACCGTATGGAGCGCTGTGGTCGAGAGACAACCGCTCCAAACAAAACGTGTGTGTTATTCTGAACAGACGGTGTGAGCAGGGGGAGGCTTTATTCTGTGTGCAGGGGCCTCGTGTGTCCACGTATTGACTGTATATGTTCTTTCACAACCTCGCCGCGAGCCGTCTCAGTGTGGCAGATGGTACATTTGAACGCAGCATCACAGCGTTGTTGTCGCCCCGGCTGTTTATTCAACGTCTGAGGCCTGTGTCAGTAGCGACCATTGTGCAGCCACCAGAACAGCGTTGTTTAACACTGGTAGTAGCACGGACGCTAACTGAGACTGCAGCTTTAGAAAGGGAAAGCAAAACGTTTGTGTAAATATCAGTTTGCAACTGGTAAAACGCGGAATAGCACACACACACACACCAGCACCCACACACACACACATACATATATGCTCACATACACACCAAATCAATGGTGACACATATTTATATGTCTGTGTGTGTGTGTGTTTGTGTGTGTGTATATATATATATATGCCTGTGTGTGTGTCTGTGAGTCTTTATGTGTGTGTGTGTGTGTGTGTGTGTGTGGCGATACACATCGTGTAAGTGATTCAAATGCCACACTGTATTACTGCAGAACAAGGACTGAACGGACACAGCAGACCATACAGCAGACCATACCAAACAGAGTTCTCACAGCACAATGCTATTTCTGATGCTCGGAGCTCTTACGAATCAAAGCAATACGGGCGATTTGCAAAAGTAAATCAGAAACAAGTGTGGCCTGTCACTGCAAGTCGAAACGCATCACTTTTACGGTGGAGCCTTTAGACTGATCGTGCATTTTAAGTCTGTCGTGTTTAAATCTGCCTTGTAAACAGAACGTAAGCCGAACCCCATGCCAGGACGACAAGGCCTGCACTTGATGTTCGCTTAATCACCACAGAAGACGATTTAGTCCAAAGTGCACTTCGTGAAAACAAATGTAATCTTAAACACATGATAATAAAGAAAACAAATCATCGCCACAACGACCATTTTTTCTTATATTGATTCGGTCGCCGGGGATGTTTCAAATTGGTAATTCCAGTCAGCTACTGATTAGCCTAGAATATTAGGCAAGCATGCTAATATGGGGCTGTCTCCGTACGCTCTGTATGAACTGCAAATCCATCATTCAGTTCATCACACAACCGTTGTCGTTAACTTGGAGTCAGACAGAGTGAACGAGTGGACTCTCTCAGCAGTTGACTCACGACTCCCTGGAGTCGTTCGCCCGTCTGCTGGGGCCTCCGCAGAATGCTGAAAGCGACTTGAGTTGAATTTACGCTAAGAAACAATTTTAGTACAATCCTTAATGCTTAATCCTTAAGGTTGTCCCCACAAATGAAACCATCGAACTGCGAGAACGTAAAAGGGTTCCGTTTAAAGCACCCCTAAACCTTTAGCGCTCTGACTGTCTGCCACATTACTGACGTAGAACAAAAGTAGAACACAAAAGACTCTGAAGGCTATAACTCATCATCTCCGGATGTAAGCTACTGGCTGACATCTGTGCCGCCGTCCCGGCCGCCGCCCGTTGCCACGTTATCACAACCACGTCGGAAACAACTCCAACACAGCTCCTCGCCATGGCGACCCGTGTTCCATCAGGTCGCCATGAGCAACCCGGGACTGTCCGAAGCTCCACAACACTGAGGCTGGTCTACAAATGAATTGTGAGTTGTTGCTTGTCATGTCAAAATAATTACATTATTCAGTATGATGCTTATGATAATAAAAATACCTTGACTTTGAATTCAAACAGACAATTCTACCTGAATCAATTCCTAAACCGAATTAACTTGATTCCTTCCACCCTTGCCCCTCCGTCTCCTCCTTCCCGTTCTTTTTTTGTAGCTCAGGGAGATGCTATCGTTTCAGCCGCAGACTAGATTTCTTGGGTGACTTCAAAGCTTGTTCGCTAAGTGTTTAGAAGAATGCGATGGAAACAGGAAAATAATGTTCTGATTTCTGTAAACTTTGCCCATCTGCTTTTGTTTAGCTCCGGTGCTGTAAAGAGAGAGGCTCCACAGCGATGTAGCTTTGGGACATTTCTCCCCACAGATTAAACAGCACCTCACACGCTGTGTGCAACAGAGAGAGGGAGAGGGAGTCAAGGAGAGAGAGAGAGGGGGGAGAGGAGATCAGAAAGTAGAGAGAGAGAGAGAGAGAGAGAGAGGGAGAGAGAGGAGAACAGAAAGTAGAGCGATGGGGAGAGAGAAAGAGAGAGAAAGAGAGAGACAGAGAGAGGGAGAACAGAGATGGGCAGATCGAAAAACGAAGAGAGTGATGGAGAGAAATATACAGAGTAAATCCCTATAGTAGCAGAGGGATTGCTTTAATATGCAAATATAATAAAACGTTTCCCAAAAACAGATTACGTCAAGTGCTAAATAATATATTTATATGTATATAACGTATTTTCACAGGGTTAGGGGGTTGCCATTTATTCCAGACTTCTTAATGTGTTAGTGCCTGAGAAACCATCCCAATAAAAAGGACATGTTTCTATTAGAAAGTAGGAAGTGTGTGACAAAGACCAGACGTATAGACTGACATCAGACCAGATGTATAGACTGACATCAGACCAGACGTATAGACTGACATCAGACCAGACGTATAGACTGACATCAGACCAGACGTATATACTGACATCAGACCAGATGTATAGACTGACATCAGACCAGACGTATAGACTGACATCAAACCAGACGTATAGACTGACATCAGACCAGACGTATAGACTGACATCAGACCAGACGTATAGACTGACATCAGACCAGACGTATATACTGACATCAGACCAGACGTATAGACTGACATCTACGGCACCAGACGAGCTCCCAGACCAAACCCGGTAACAGGACATCCATGCACACACAACACACACACACACACACACACACACACACACACACACACACACACACACACACACACACACACACGACAGGACCTCCATGTATACACAGAGCATCTGAGTGGCACCATGGCCTTGGGGTTCCCTGCTCTTTCTCGTCCTAACTCAATCATCCTCAAGTTTCACTCTCGCCCATCTGAGCCTAACTTACTTCCTCTCCCCATCCTTTTCCTCTTCTACCCGCCGTGCACACCACACCGTGCACGCCACACCGTGCACGCCACACCGTGCACGCCACACCGTGCACGCCACACCGTGCACGCCCCACCGTGCACGCCCCACATGCCCCCCTCCCTGTCACTCCATGGGAAACTGACTAAATCAGCACCCACCCAAACACACAGCGTTAAGGACAGAGTACACCGCGTATCGTCTGCTGCGGCTTGAATCTGGCAATCATTCATCTCAAAAGGTAAAATCCTAACATTTGTATAGATTTGGGCGTAACGTTTAAAACATGCTGGCAGGCTGACTTATAATGGTAGATAAATGCAAACGCTAACGGATGCCGGTACAGGTCAAAGCAGGAAACCGGAGCAGGAAACCGGAGCAGGAAACCGGAGCAGGAAACCGGAGCAGGAAACCGGAGCAGGAAACCGGAGCAGAAAACCGGAGCAGGAAACCGGAGCAGGAAACCGGAGCAGAAAACCGGAGCAGGAAACCGGAGCAGGAAACCGGAGCAGAAAACCGAAGCAGGAACCTTCCTGTGAGCTGCAGAGCTACTCTGAGGTACTAAGCTACTAATCCTGAACTCGTCAGCAAGTGAGGAAACTCCCAACGTCACTGACAAGCGTGGCCCTGCCTGTGAAAATGACCACATGTTGGCGCCCACTCAGAATGTGCCTCCCAAACCGAGTTCTGGTCTCTGTTAAATGACTTCACATCCAGCCCGGGTCGCCCCGGCGAGGCCATTTTGTTTACTGCCGCGCAGAATTGTACGTGCTGAAAAGGCTAACAAGGAGCAGATGCAAAGCAGGTTGTGTGGTAGCCATGAGAAGTGGACACTGTGAGGGTGTCGCTGACGCGGTTCTTCCCGGGTTCTGCCCCGGTTCCCGTCGTATTCGACATCATTCCAAACACAGTTGCTGGGCTTGAAAAGAACCGATACAGTAATCGCGTACAGGCAACTCTGGGAGGAAAACCTACAAAATAAATGATATATTGATTAAAACCCGGGCCGTGAAGAAGGGTGAGGGGTCGTGTGTGTTGTGTGGCAGGTCCAACGCATCATACCAGGCACAGGTCTCCTGGTTCACGGTGCCAACAGCTGGTCAATGGGGTTCAGACACGTGTGTTGGTTCGTTCAGCTCTGAACCTCACTGTACTAAGAGCAGACCGCCGTGTAAGACTGTGTGTGTATGTGTGTGTGTGTGCAGGTTGGAGGTTACGGTGTATCAGTTCAATGTATAGCCGCCGGCACCATTTCCAGGTCTAAGCATTTGTGTAAGTCATTTCCTTCCACCAATACCCCCCCCACCACCACCGCATTGGTTCCTGCTGCAGGAAAAACAGCAAATGAGGGAAAATAAACAGGGAGGGAAAGCAGCGAAAACAAATTAAGGTGAGCGACACTGAACGGACGGGGACACCCTCTCTAGGCACCAGACAGATCCGGAATCAAAGCCCAGGCCACGCCCATTCAGGTAGGCTGATCAAGTCATATGGAGGGAATCCCCGTCGGCCAATCATAAGCCAGGTGGATTGGCGGCCATCTTGCTTGCACTAATACTGTATACTTATTATAATCTAAGACCAAAAGAGCTGTAAGACAAAAATGACAAGTTCAAATATGGTAAATCCCTATTTGGAGCCGTAGGGCGCTGGTTTGAAGGGGTTTAAAAGTCTGTTTATTAGTATCCCATCGGTGGTAAACAGATAGACAGTTATTCCACGCCCAGTTGGACACAAGTCACATCTGTCCTAAGTGATGGAAACCCTCTCTCCCCACATATTCATCAGTGCAAACTATAAATAATCGAAATAAAGACAACCGCAACAGTAATAGGACAGTTCGACTTCAATTCAAAATGTGCACCGGACATCAATTCGACGTCGTCGTCGGAAAAAGCATGCCATAGCCCAGAGAACGACAGGAACCGAAATGACGAATAAGAGAGTCCGATCCTCGCATCGGACGTTTATCTCCTGCCAGTTGACGCTTTACCCGGTCCCCTAATACAATGATGGATGGTCGTAAGCTCCATTCAATTACGGCCGGAGTGCGAAGAGGCAGGAACAATGGGAACTGGCCTGGGCGGTGCGACCGTGAACGGGTCGGTCCGTTGCCCGTCCTGGGCACAGCCAGGCCCCCCGTTCTTACATTCTTCGCGACAATTTAGTCTAATTAGCATCAAGTCCCGCTCCATCCATCATCCTACTCCAGTAACATAAACAATGTGTCAGCTCTAGCGTAACAAACAGATCGCCCAGCTACTTAACACAAATTATTCTTACATGAAACGCCGCTTCTCAGGCAACCCCCCCTTAGGCTTTATGAAGGGGTGGGGGGGTGGAGAGAGAGAGAGCTATTAAAATTAAAGACATATGTTTTAGTCAAGTTCAACTCCCCAGACTAGCTGTGGCTGACGCGGTGACAGTTTCTCCTCCGTCAGTGGAAGGAGTGGATGGGAGGGTGTGTGTGTGTGTGTGTGTGTGTGTGTGTGCGTGTGTGTGTGTGTGCGTGTGGCTAGGGAGGAGGTTGATGGATTGCACCTAGCTTTAATAAAATGAAATAAAACTGTCCAGGTGAAATTAACGAAGTGCCTGAGTTAAGTCCCCTGATGTCATAGGTTGGTTTTGGCAGAACCCCATCCATGATTTGGAATATATACTTCCTGACAAAATGGAGTATCAAAAAGAAGAACAATAAACATATTATTATTAACAACCTGTCAATCTAGTCTTACTAGCAATCAACAATTGACACAAAAACATTTCACGTAAACCCAGAAATGCACCTTAAATGACATTAAAACATCTACCAACAAAAAGAGCCCGATGACACATCCAGGAAATGCGCTGACAAAATGCACAAAAAGAAAACATGCCAACACTGTTCAAAAATTCAAGACGTGCGGTTGCATTAAAACACGATTGAGCGCATTCCTTTCAATCTGATCCGAAGTCAGACAAGAAATAGCATAGGGCCCCGACTGACAAAACAAATGGGAGCAAATGATGAACACGAACGATTTGCTGTACACAACAACTCCAGTCTAGTTGTCCTATAGAGGTTGAATCTAGACTAAAGAAATGACAGCAGCGTCCGCGTTGCTGGACGGAGTGAATGTACCCCAACATTGTGAATCGCCCCAACAAACCCACCCACACACATCCACACAACACTGGACGGACCGGGTTCAATTTGGCCATTTTCGATTTCCTGTTTGATGTGATGCGGCGTGTGAAATGCTTGGCTAATTAGCGAGGAAGTTTGGCAGAGAAGGCTTGTTGTTTTTAGGCGGCCAATGGCAAACCTCACTGGCTCTCTCCGACCAGCATGGGGGCCGAGCACCGAGGAACTGTGGAAACTCACCGTGACAAATAAACTTGTGGAGAACCCTCCTCTGCTCTGGTCCAAATGGCATACTGTGCACTAACGAGTGCACTGACTACGTGATTTACTCCGAAATGTCGAGAATACGATGTCATTAGTGACATTCACAAACCCCTTCATCTCAGCAGATCAAAAATACGGCTCAACAGAATAATAAAATGGAGACGGATCGAAGAGCGACGCTCGTGTTTCTTTTCATGTTTGACTGTATATAATTCTCATTATAAATTAGACTGCGGAACCGACGCAACCTGGGTTTAGCTGCTATTTGAAGTTCTAGCAGGCCCGTCGCCGTGGAGCAAATAGAAGAGGGGTAAAACCAAACGCTGGAAGGATACTACATTTTTTGTCAACAATGACCAGCCACGGAACCAGTTGAGAGAGAGAGAGAGAGATGTGAGCCAATGTCTATATCCCAAATGCCACCCTGCTCTCAACACTACTTTTAACCTGGCTATATGGGCCCAGAACAACAATAGTGCACTGGACAGGAGGTAGGGTGTGACTCTGGTGAATTAGGTCAGTAGGCTGAGGTCCTACACCACAATGAGAGTGGAAGTGGTAATGAAGTTTCTCCAAACCTGAACCTCCGGATGATGTAACGCACCGTTAGCTCGTTAACCACGCCTGGACTCCAGCCAACACTAATTCTCGTTCATATGTCAATAAAGCCAATGGGAGCTCATTTCTTCCCCCTCGACTCGCTCGTTTAATACCGATGTGGAATTACAGTTCCCCGTGATCAACTGCAATGTGAAATAATAGAAAAATAAACATGGGGGGAAACTGTTTGGTCCCAGATATTAGCTCAACTGTAGTAGAGACTCAGGTCCAATGTGAGCCCAGAGTACCGCACCAGTCCATTCATTAATTGGTTTCGTCATTTAGTCAGCGTGCAGCTTCACCCAAACATTAAATAACACTCATTGTGAAATACGGGTCCTCTCAGACGACATTCTGGTGCTGCTCATCTGGCAGGACTTTCAGAGACAGAATTCTAGGGAAAGAAAACAAGCCCCCGGTTCCATTAGCCCACAAAGCACTGGCTACGAGCAGGCCGTGTTGGCAGGATGAAGGGGCTGGCCTGGAGAGTTTAAGATGGGGTTCCAGGCCCGCACCCCAGAACCAGGATGTTTGGGTTTCACATCTCAACTCCTTCCTCTAATTGACCTTCACCCCGTTCCACTTACTTATAAAAACAAACGGTTATGTAATCAAAGTTAAAGAGATGAAAAACAATAATACGATATAATAATATTGACAACCAATATTAAAAAAATACTTGTAATATTGTTTCTTTCTTAATTGTCATTATGAATAGTATATAGAAAAGTGTGGGTATATATATATATATATATATATAATGACAATATACTTTGTATTTATTTAAATATAAAATATAATCTTCCAGTTCAAATAGAGTAGATGTAATTGCTTGCAAACATCGACAGAACTTTGAAAATGCGATGAAGGAAAACAATTCACATTTTGCATTTAATCTGTAACAAAACATTTAATCTGTAACCAGGTGGAGGTGGTGTTGGGGGGGTTACTAAACAAAACATTTAATCTTTAACCAGGTGGAGGTGGTGTTGGGGGGGTTACTAAACAAAACATTTAATCTTTAACCAGGTGGAGGTGGTGTTGGGGGGGGGTTACTAAACAAAACATTTAATCTGTAACCAGGTAGAGGTGGTGTTGGGGGGGGTTACTAAACAAAACATTTAATCGGTAACCAGGTGGAGGTGGTGTTGGGGGGGGTTACTAAACAAAACATTTCTCCAAGTAATCAAAACAAAAACAGGCCCTAGAACAGGCGGTCTGTATAGAATCACAGAGAGACATTTCCTTTAGGAACAGCCATCAAAGTCCATTTACAAAATCATAATGGACAAACAAGCATTGTACGAGTGTGTGTACTATGTGACTGTGTGTGTATGTGTACTATGTGACTGTGTGTGTGTGTGTGGGTGTATGTGTACTATGTGACTGTGTGTGTGTGTGTGGGTGTATGTGTACTATGTGACTGTGTGTGTGTGTGTGTGTGTGTGCACTGTGACTGTGTGTGTGGGTGTATGTGTACTATGTGACTGTGTGTGTGTGTGTGCACTGTGACTGTGTGTGTGTGTGTGTATGTGTACTATGTGTGTGTGTGTGTGTGTGCACTGTGACTGTGTGTGTGGGTGTGTGTGCACTATGTGACTGTGTGTGTGTGCACTGTGACTGCGTGTGTGTGTGTGTGCACTGTGACTGCGTGTGTGTGTGCGCATGTCAGTCTGCATTGGTGCGGGTAAGGGCTGATAAATTGGTGGCCGGTGCAGATTGTCCCCGGGGCCCCATATGTTGAGGCTGTGGCAGCCTGGTGAGCGGTGGGAGCGTGTGTGTTAAAGGCACTCCAGTGAACGGCCACGGCTGCACTGGGATCAGCTGAAACCATCGTCCTGGGAGGTAGCCAGTCGCCGGCCAGGCGGAAAATACTAATGTAGCTAAGGAAGACATTCATTTTATCGGCTATCCTCTCCCACCCGTAGGTACACACACACACACACACGCACACGCGCACACACACACACACACACACGTACAGACCATTCCTTGTTTGAGATGGTCTCATTCCCCCCGTTTTTGAAACGGTAACATAAATACGTCTCGCCGGCCTAATACAGCCATCTGACTAATCGAGTCCAAAATGGCGCCCCTATTCCCTACCTATAGTGAACTCAGGGCCCTGTAAGGAAGTATCCTACTAGAGGAAGAGGGGGCCATTTGGCCCTTAACCACAGTGGAAACAGAGCCTCACCGACCTGTGTGTTCCATCCAGACAAAGACTTCTGGGGGATTCTTCCTATGGAGAAAGCATCTGGTCACAGATCTCATCATCACAGTGAGGAAAAGGGCCAGATGAGCAGTGAGAAGTCCGGTAGTACAGCCCATTGCGTGCACGCACGCACACACACACACTCACACACACACACACACATACTAAGGGGCTGGTCAGCCCATGTATCAAAGCACTGATTACTTAACCTTTCAATCCAACCCCACGTCACCCGTTTATCCCCCTCTCTCTCTCCCCAGAAGCAGACATAGTTCCCCCTGGAGATGGGCGTCAACACACTTCTTTTAATGGGGATCTGTGAGCCTCTCTGACTCGGCCAACAGGAGGACGTTCACTGATGTGCGAGTGTCACAGCGGTAGAACAGGCTCCATCTTCTAGCCGTTCCAACCCCCTGCGGACGGCTCACGTGGACACACTGCTCACGTGGACACACTGCTCACGTGGACACACTGCTCACGTGGACACACTGCTCACGTGGACACACTGCTCACGTGGACACACTGCTCACGTGGACACACTGCTCACGTGGACACACTGCTCACGTGGACACACTGCTCACGTGGACACACTGCTCACGTGGACACACTGCTCACGTGGACACACTGCTCACGTGGACACACTGCTCACGTGGACACACTGCTCACGTGGACACACTGCAGTGGTTACCGACCAGACTGCAGATAATGTGAAAGTTGTTGAACCGCTGCCCCCTCACGCGCACTTCCACCGCTGACACCCACCGTGAAATGAAGACACTTGTCTCTGTAATTACCTGCCACTGTGTAGATGGGGTTGACTGCCGTTATAGAAGACGTAGGCTGCCCCCCGACCCCCAGACCACCTCCCCACCTCTGCGATGCTTTACACATATTCCCCGTTACACATAACTGTTATTATTTGTTCTAAATATTCAGCAGATATTTAACAGTGAAATAACACTGTAAACTGGTAGCTTTCCGAAATGCCACCGAAGATCTCTGCAGTGTCGACCGGCTGCCAAAACCTAATTTAGTGTCGTACACTGAAAGGTGAAACCACAGTAAAAATAAATGCATTTAGAAATAAACCAGGGAAATAACGTATTTAGATATAAACACAGCTTTTCTTACTTGGAAAAGGGGATTTTGCAAGGTTGGCTTGAACTAAACAACCAAACGTAAGCCCAGTAGTTTGCTGCCTCGTTCTGTAATGATCTCATCTTAACATATAAAGAAAAAACTCTTAGTTCTTAAGTCTGAATATGGCCCTATTGCAACTGAACTTATATTGAACTTATTTTTCATTGCAAATAATTCTGGGAAGTTTTGCCTGCTGTGTTCCCTGCTGGCCCTGGCCAATCAGTAAGTCGGCCCTGGCCAATCAGTAAGTCGGCCCAGCCAATCAGTAAGCCGGCTCAATCAGACTGACAGTAGCTGTAACCAATAGCTGAGTACAGTTGAGTCCATGTTCCGCCCTACGGGACACTAAACACGCAGGTGGGGCCAACCACCGTGCCGTGTCAGAACCCGTTGCTTTCCAAGACCCAAATAACTTTTTCTATCTTTACTTCCAGGCCATAATTGTCTTTATTTCAAACACAATAAAGCGGAGTTGTTGCGACATTCGTGTCATTCTTAATTTTCACATGCGGTCCTTTTGAACGCATAACTCAATCCGAACTCCAAACAAGTTCAGTTTGTTTGTCATCATATCAAATGGTACCCGTATTCCTGCCAGCGCCGGTCTTCTAAACCCTGTGTCATCCTCGGCCTGTTCAACATCACACATAATCTAATGTGTCTACGAGTTTGAGCTTCCCTAATCAAAGACCTTTCTCAATATTCTCTCACACACAAACACACACACATGCGACAACCAGGCAGCATATTTCCTGTTTGCAGTAATCACGTTATGATTACTGTACTAGTCTAAATACTCATCAGCTTGATACAGTAAACAATTAGACAAGTGTGTGTGTGTGTGTGTGTGTGTGTGAGAGACTTGCAAATGTTCTCCCAGTTCTCCCTAGAATCACACACACACACAGCCATGTAATTCAAGGGCTTTTTTGTTTTTATGACAGTACTTATTATGTTTATTTATATTTCGGCACTTCACAAAGAAACCCAAGGTATGTTATTATCTTTACATTTTTGTACGAAACTCGTGGTTTAGCTCATGCGTTTGTCTTCGGCACAATGAATCGTGTAGCATCAAACAAATCCGTTTTAGGCAATCAGTGTTCAGTGCCGTAAACACTGCGTTTTATTTCATTTAAACCAATCACTGACAACGCAAAGTAATGGTGTTTATTTGCTCGGCAGTTATGTTGTTGGGATCTGAGCAAGCGAGGTCAAAGAAAGATGTCAATCTGTCCTTGAGCAAGGCAGCTAACATTGGTTGGTCTGTAGGGTCACGGTCAGAAAGCACTGATCTGTTGATGGGGCTGGTACCCTTCCAGTGTCTGAGGGAAAATCCAACCAACCACCTCATACAGCATTATGTCAGTGGTCAATTAAAACGGGACAGATGCAGGGACTTCTAATATGGCCTCCGGTTCGCTACTGTACCACAGATACCCAAGCTGTCCCTTTCTAGCAGGATGTTTAAGTATGTCAGGACAGAGTGCCTGGATTAGAAGTTTGAGTCTCTAAAGAGGAGGATTCCGCTTAATTAAATGGACACATCCGGATAGACAGTGTGCAGTGCTGAGACAGACACTCGTCTCCAAAAGCAGACACTATCCCCCCCGTTGAGACTAGAATTTGTGGGTTCAGTCCGGGCTGCTTAAAAGCCTGGACACAAGACAGAAGTGGACTGCCTAAAATACTGAGCTTTTTATACACACCAACATAAGCCGGAGAATCAAAGCACGGTCGTGTTCACTGGAGAGAACCGGGGAACACACAGAGAGGCGGGAGAGCACGGGCGCACAAACACACACACGCAAGCAGACGCGCACATACACACTCAGTTCCAGGGTCACTTTCGCCCTGCCCCTTGACTACTTAGCCCAAGTGCTCAATTAAGCATAGCTTGTTTAACTGATTTCCTTCCCATTCTGTTATTGTTACCATGTGCTGTATGTACGCCTTCGCTTTTCTATTCCGGAGGAATTTCACTGAGGCCGTCTCAACTGTTTTCCTTACATTTGTCCTCGTTCCCCGTGTGCATCACGCGGCTGCGATTGCTACTCGACGATATAGCCTACGTCCGAAGACGTTTGGTTTCACGCAGCGGCGGAGTGCAGATGTCACCCGGGACGCGATGTACCTGATGGGGTGAACTTCCCAGGTGAGCAGAACGAAGGGACGATTCAACGTTAATCGTGGAATGCCGATATCCAAGCTACGTGTCATGGAACGAGAGACCAAGACGTTGGCTACGTGTCATGGAACGAGAGACCAAGACGTTGTCGTCGTACGTCCCGGCCACCTAGATGGGCTGAAGTGGCCCTGCAGGAGTGATTGTTCCTGGGTAAATTAAACTAGCGATAGTCCAGGGACAGCCTCCCATGTCGAACAATCATAATTACCCTGCTGATTCTGCTCCAGGCATAACAACGCAATTATCCTCCTTACATGACTGATGGATGGTCGTGTGTGTGTGTGAGTGCGTGTGTAGGCATGTGTGTGTTTACTGTTATCGTGCACTATTCGGCAATCACAACAGTGAGCTGCTTTGGCCTCCCACTCAGTGAGTGAGCTGGTTTCATAAATCAAGTTATTAAGATAACGTCAGCAGAAGGGCCACGGGTCCAATAGTATAGACCTGAAGCTCTACTGGAACGCCTAATGTTTCACGGCAAATGAGAAGTTAAATAGAGCATCGATTTCCATCTAATTTCTAGGTAACTAAAGTTACAATTAACTCGAACAAAATAATTACTTATATCTCTTGATACGGAGAAGACTTGGAAACGGGTTTATCATGTCCACCCTACTTCTATAAAAAAAGTATCTAAAATACAAGGACTATAAATCTGAGTGACAGGTCTCCATTCTAAATGTTTCCACGATCCTGGAAAATAAATGAGTGGACTTTAGTCAATAAGCCAAGGGTACACTACATAGGGGCTACATTTGGGACTACTTTTCCAGTGAGTGAAATCCTGAACCAGTGAACTAAAAAAACACACATTTCAATTTACAGCATTATCCTAAGAAAGAATGGTGCTTTAGTATGTATGAATAGAATTCACACTAAGTGGTGTTTATTAGACAAATCTGTTGAAACTATGCGATTTGCCTCAGCGGCACACGAACATACACACACCCCCAAGCGCATGGACACCAACACTCAGAGAGGCAAAGACACACAGAAAATACCACACCACCTTCAACAGTGTCACGCTTCATTTTCACCCAGCCATCCACAACACGATCGACATCCGTCAGTCATGAAAAAAACAGGCACTGAAATGTAAGCACGGTCTTTTCCCCCTGTCCGGATACGTCTGCCTTCTGGGGCGTTTGGGATGCCCCTCGCCCTGCCCTCATCTTCATGCTTAAGGATGCCCCTCTCCATGCCCTCATCTTCATGCTTAAGGATGCCCCTCTCCATGCCCTCATCTTCATGCTTAAGGATGCCCCTCTCCATGCCCTCATCTTCATGCTTAAAGATGCCCCTCGCCCTGCCCTCATCTTCTGAGACACTCAGTCTAGAGATGGGGGTTGATTTAGAGAGGCGGTGCTGCACCTCATCCAAAATGAACAGCACTTCAAACATGAGGTCATCTAAACATCTGTCTGCAGCATGTCTGCCGGGAGTTCAATCAAAGCGCCCGCTTAAACATTTACAATTGTTTCTGAAAATAAATATTAGGCCCATTTCTGCTCTGATTGTGGAAGCCAATCCAATTGCCAACCGGGTCCCGTTGGTCAATGCGAGGAAATGGGACACTCGTTTGAAACGGCAATCTCTTTCCATCCGCAGAACGACCCTGATGGACCTGACACACCGGTGGCTTTATTTAAGCTAAGTGGACTTTATTTGTTCGATGCAGCCTCATTTGAGATTCCCAATTTATAACCAATTTAGGATAAGAGTAATTTATGTTTAATTTAAACACTGCCATCGTTGGGGACTGTATCTAATCATACATCATACTTAGGATCTGTCTAGCATTGACACACTCCATTTGCTAGGAACGTATTGGTTTACCAAGCCACTAGTGCAAACTGCTAATGTTAAGTACATTGTCAAGTAGGAAGGAAAAATAAACTAAATGTAATAAAATAACACAATAGCCACGTTTTCTGAAATACAAGTAGTTGTTAGTGAAGTATTTACTTCCGGAAGCATATTGAATGCACAACATCTATGGTTAACATTGATATTTGAAATATTGTTATCTGCATTTATTACATCCTGCATGAGTATAACTTCACACCATAGAAATACATGTACTTAAGCACAGAATGATCTTGCACATTTACACAAATATATATCTAAACCTGAGTTTAGAGCGACTGAAGTGTTAACATTTCAAGTCAACCTCAGGTTTTTCTGCTGTTGGGAAAAGTGAAAGAGTTGGATATTGCTGCCCTCTTCTGGTAAAAACATGGAACTGAAACAGTAAAAAACAGGAATTGCATTGCCCACCTCAGAAGAAGTTAATACAAAATGTATTCTATATTTTCATCTTCATTGTTTAACAACGCCTTAATCATTAATGTATTAATGTACCCAGAGCCAGCACATTACTCAGCCACTATACATTACAAGTTGTCTGAGAGTTGCCTGAGGGTTGACCTTCCCTTTAAAATGTAGAAAATGACTGAACCGTGTCCGCTCCAGACTCCGACAGCCCAGTGTACCAAAGTCCACACACATTCAGAACAACAAAGCCAAGATTAATTTATGTATAGTACACACAGTACCTGCTCCGTGACCCGCCTGTGCGGCACATAAATTAACACCAGCCCCGGCTCTAACCTCGTAAACAGGGGAGTCAAAAAGCTAAGGACACCCTCAGGAAGAGACAGGGGCATGGGCGTGTCCCGTTACACACCAAAGAAAAGTGAATAGGTGAACTACGGCTAAGGCGCAGCAAGGCCACCTCCAGGGCCGGCTTACGATCTCGCTAAAAGTGGTAAAGTGAAAGAGGTAAAGAGCGACGGTCTTCTGTCTGTGTCCACGTCCCTAAAGAATTAACACGGTCCGCACACCAAGACAGTTGTACAGGAAGCATCGGTGCACATAGAAGGCGGAGAAGATTTGGAACAGACCATCAGATCCTCAGGATGTTCCACAGCTGCACGGCCTTGTATGGCAAACGGCTTTACACTCGAAGCACTACAGAGTTCACCACTAGGTGGAGTCAGAGTTTCAGAACAGACAGAGACAGACAAGCCATAGAGTATTCCCATATTCCCAAAACACACTAATCCTTAAGACAAGCTCTTATCACTTACCCTTCATACACACAGACAGACGCTGCACACACCCATTCACACCAATCATGTATCAGCACACAAACAAAGTAATAAACAAGCTATTGTAAAATCTACAATTGTTTATATATTCCTTATGATACAATTTAATATAGTACATTTATTTTCATTTAATTGCCAGTTGGTTGGCAATTGATATATTATTTTATTCTGCTACTTTGAATGTGTTATTGGACAGGAAAACATTTTCCGTTTGTATTGTTTTAGTCGAAAAAGCAGTAAGATGGATTCAAACCCATGCTGCAGCAGTACATGTGCACAGGAGCAGCCTGGCCCCGTGATTGTCAACATAACTGGCATGAAGTAGGTAGTCCACTGATATTTCACACATTAATTTCATGGCATGTTAAAGAAAATACCATACAGCAATGTCACATCATCTACAACACTTGACTTGTGTGTTGTAACAGCTGTTTACATTTAGTAGATGGGAGTTTTACTTACTCAAACTTGTTCTAAGGGCAGAAAAGAAAATTGTTATGATTGTTTTACAGATTCAACCAATGAAATTAAAGTAGAGGCGGGATTAAGGCGTTTGGAAATATGGAGGGAAGGATCTTACAGACGACGACACGTTATTGACTGTTCGTGGGAGAAAGATCACTTGTCATCAGGTAAGTGAATTTATTAAAACGTTTTGTTTGTTGAAATACGAAATTCACAGTTGAAATTCACAGATAAACAGCCTCTAAATTGTGCTAAGATAATTGGGGAACATTTAAAATGCACAAAACTAATTCAACGTTTATATCGGATGTATTTGATGCGTGCTTCAGTCAAACACACCAAAGCAGCTAACGTAGAATTAGCATAACGTTAACGCTTTCCCAATGCTACCACGCGCTGTCTGTGAAACCGATAAGTTATGCGATCACATAACTCAAATCTCCGCGACTCAGTATCATAATGTGTTATTTTTTGTGTACTGTATGCTTCTCTCGGGGCAGGAGTTTTCAGGTTCATGTTACTGTGTGCTGCTCTCAGGGCAGGAGTAACGTTACTCCACATTCATATTGCTGTCTTATTTTTAGTGTGTAATGCGCTGCTCTCAGGGCAGGAGTACTCCATATTAAGACAGCAATATGAATATGTAGTACTCCTGCCCTGAGAGCAGCGCATTATACACTAAAAATAAGACAGCGATATGAATATGGAGTACTCCTGCCCTGAGAGCAGCGCATTACACACTAAAAATAAGACAGCAATATGAATATGGAGTACTCCTGCCCTGAGAGCAGCGCATTATACACTAAAAATAAGACAGCAATACGAATATGGAGTACTCCTGCCCTGAGCGCAGCGCATTATACACTAAAAATAAGACAGCAAGACGAATATAGAGTACTCCTGCCCTGAGAGCAGCGCATTATACACAAAAAATAAGACAGCAATACGAATATGGAGTACTCCTGCCCTGAGAGCAGCGCATTAATACACAAAAAATAAGACAGCAATATAAATATGGAGTACTCCTGCCCTGAGAGCAGCGCATTATACACTAAAAATACAACAGCAATATGAATATGGAGTACTCCTGCCCTGAGAGCAGCGCATTATACACTAAAAATAAGACAGCAATATGAATATGGAGTACTCCTGCCCTGAGAGCAGCGCATTATACACAAAAAAAAGACAGCAAGACGAATATAGAGTACTCCTGCCCTGAGAGCAGCGCATTATACACTAAAAATTAGGGATGCACCGAAATGAAAATTCTTGGCCGAAACCGAAAACCGAAAAAGAGGAAACCAAGACCGAAAACCGAAACACCGAAATAAATTATGCCAATTATTAGTACCATTGCATTTATGGATACGAGGCACCAAGGGCGTAGGTTTGGTCTCAGCTTTGGTGGGGACATCTCCCCCCCCCCTCCGGCAAGTGAACTTTTACTGAGAATAATGTGATTATTTTTGCGTTTAGTTGAGACAATAGCCTGTTGCTTTTATACTACACTAAAGTTTAACTAGCATAGGCCTATCCATGTGCAGACAAAAATCATTATGTAGTACCTGGCGTTCAACTTTTAGATGGTAATGCTGTTTGTCAGATTCAATATATTGTAGCGACCCTGGTGGTGCCACTACTCCGCCCCTACTAATGGGATATCCCAAATAGGCCACATTACATAAGCAAAATATACACAGGAAACATTTCCACTGTTTATTGTGACTGCAAGATTCTAACATATGGGGTATGTATTAACAGAAAGCACTGGTAACTTTACCGTTGTCTTCAGTCACTATCCTGTGTACTTATAGCGTGTCAGATAACTCCCCTCCCCTAGGTTTTTTAGCCAATCAAATTACGGCGTTTCTAGTACCGTCCTCCTGGCGCTGCGGTCGGCCCATTGACCCAAATCGCTTCACAAACTCATAACGGAGTTCGCTAAAATATTGGTGGGGGCAATTTAGTCATGTTAAAATGTTGTTGAGGACATGTCCCCAGCATCCCCCCCCTAAACCTACGCCCATGTGAGGCATTTTCTTGCAGGATTTCACTGAACATATCAGACAACGAGGGTGCATGC
The DNA here is from genome assembly GCA_029465975.1 of Dallia pectoralis. Classification (NCBI taxonomy): domain Eukaryota; kingdom Metazoa; phylum Chordata; class Actinopteri; order Esociformes; family Umbridae; genus Dallia; species Dallia pectoralis. Next base: position 2,202,940 of record CM055754.1, read on the forward strand.
CCCTCATCTAGTGCAGAGACGAGTCTTTTTTTCTGCGCTCTGATCTCCGTGCGCTGCTGCTCCGTGCGCTGCTGCTCCGTGCGCTGCTGCTCCGTGCGCTGCTGCTCCGTGCGCTGCTGCTCCGTGCGCTGCTGCTCCGTGCGCTGCTGCTCCGTGCGCTGCTGCTCCGTGCGCTGCTGCTCCGTGCGCTATTTCTCCGTCTCCACGCCGGTTCTCCGCATCCATCGCCGCCTGGATCATTTCTCGTGCGCGCTGCTTTATTTCTGCATCCAAGTAATGGTCTTTATAACGCGGATCAAGTACAGTCGCGATGAAGTGCAGAGGATCCGAATAGATCACAACATATTTCGGCCGTATTGTTTCGGTGATAAAAGTATTTCGGTCCCTTTTGGGCCATTTTCGGCCGAAAATTTTCGGTGGCCGAATATTCGGTGCATCCCTACTAAAAATAAGACAGCAATATGAATATAGAGTACTCCTGCCCCGAGAGCAGCGCATTATACACTAAAAAGACGACAGCAATACGAATATGGAGTACTCCTGCTCTGAGAGCATCGCATTAAACACTAAAAATAAGACAGCGATATGAATGTGGAGTAACGTTACTCCTGCCCTGAGAGCAGCGCATTATACACTAAAAATAAGACAGCGATATGAATGTGGAGTAACGTTACTCCTGCCCTGAGAGCAGCACACAGTAACATGAACCTGAGAACTCCTGCCCTGAGAGAAGCATACAGTACACAAAAAATAACACATTATGATACTGAGTCGCGGAGATTTGAGTTATGTGATCGCATAACTTATCGGTTTCACAGACAGCGCGTGGTAGCATTGGGAAAGCATTAACGTTATGCTAATTCTACGTTAGCTGCTTTGGTGTGTTTGACTGAAGCACGCATCAAATACATCCGATATAAACGTTGAATTAGTTTTGTGCATTTTAAATGTTCCCCAATTATCTTAGCACAATTTAGAGGCTGTTTATCTGTGAATTTCAACTGTGAATTTCGAATTTCAACAAACAAAACGTTTTAATAAATTCACTTACCTGATGACAAGTGATCTTTCTCCCACGAACAGTCAATAACGTGTCGTCGTCTGTAAGATCCTTCCCTCCATATTTCCAAACGCCTTAATCCCGCCTCTACTTTAATTTCATTGGTTGAATCTGTAAAACAATCATAACAATTTTCTTTTCTGCCCTTAGAACAAGTTTGAGTAAGTAAAACTCCCATCTACTAAATGTAAACAGCTGTTACAACACACAAGTCAAGTGTTGTAGATGATGTGACATTGCTGTATGGTATTTTCTTTAACATGCCATGAAATTAATGTGTGAAATATCAGTGGACTACCTACTTCATGCCAGTTATGTTGACAATCACGGGGCCAGGCTGCTCCTGTGCACATGTACTGCTGCAGCATGGGTTTGAATCCATCTTACTGCTTTTTCGACTAAAACAATACAAACTGAAAATGTTTTCCTGTCCAATAACACATTCAAAGTAGCAGAATAAAATAATATATCAATTGCCAACCAACTGGCAATTAAATGAAAATAAATGTACTATATTAAATTGTATCATAAGGAATATATAAACAATTGTAGATTTTACAATAGCTTGTTTATTACTTTGTTTGTGTGCTGATACAGGATTGGTGTGAATGGGTGTGTGCAGCGTCTGTCTGTGTGTGTGAAGGGTAAGTGATAAGAGCTTGTCTTAAGGATTAGTGTGTTTTGGGAATATGGGAATACTCTATGGCTTGTCTGTCTCTGTCTGTTCTGAAACTCTGACTCTACCTAGTGGTGAACTCTGTAGTGCTTCGAGTGTAAAGCCGTTTGCCATACAAGGCCGTGCAGCTGTGGAACATCCTGAGGATCTGATGGTCTGTTCCAAATCTTCTCCGCCTTCTATGTGCACCGATGCTTCCTGTACAACTGTCTTGGTGTGCGGACCGTGTTAATTCTTTAGGGACGTGGACACAGACAGAAGACCGTCGCTCTTTACCTCTTTCACTTTACCACTTTTAGCGAGATCGTAAGCCGGCCCTGGAGGTGGCCTTGCTGCGCCTTAGCCGTAGTTCACCTATTCACTTTTCTTTGGTGTGTAACGGGACACGCCCATGCCCCTGTCTCTTCCTGAGGGTGTCCTTAGCTTTTTGACTCCCCTGTTTACGAGGTTAGAGCCGGGGCTGGTGTTAATTTATGTGCCGCACAGGCGGGTCACGGAGCAGGTACTGTGTGTACTATACATAAATTAATCTTGGCTTTGTTGTTCTGAATGTGTGTGGACTTTGGTACACTGGGCTGTCGGAGTCTGGAGCGGACACGGTTCAGTCATTTTCTACATTTTAAAGGGAAGGTCAACCCTCAGGCAACTCTCCCATCTGTTTACATTTATGTGTTTTTTGGACTGTTCTGAGGTCAACGGCCTCTGGGCATTCGACGACGTAGAGCGTGCTACGTTCTTTAGCTTTTATCAGAATAAAAAATCTGTTTTGCCTGAACCCGGTTTTAACCTCTACTTTGAGATCTGGTGAAATAAATAAATAAATTGGGGTAATGAATGGTCTACACAAAGCACATACTAACAGTTTTCTAACAATTAAACTATAAAGCATAGCAGCTGTTTCATTGAATTCTGGAGGCGTGGTCTATATAGCGGCAGCCAAACAAATAGTGGGAACCCGGAACCAAAGCGGGGACGGGACATTTCTGCGACTCATTAAGAGAGGACACCATCAGGTACACATGTATTTCAAAGTGAATCAAAACACGTATTTAACGCATTGACTTATGTCTCAAACAAAAGACAGTCATATAAACATGTCGGCAGACTACTTTTCTAGTTTTTGGTTTTCCAGCACCCCTGTAAGATATGACATATCCCATGTGATTACGGCCGCATATGTGCATTTGAATAATCCAACCCATTTCGGGCAACTTGTTAAACAGTGGTTTAGTAGTAAGAAGTTAGTTATTCTTACCAGCTGATCCACCGGCTGTTATCTGATGAGATGCTTCCCGCAGTAAACCCTGCTTTCTGGGGGATGTCATCTTGTTCGGTGCGCAGGCCCGTCTGCAAAAGTGCACAGCATGAGTTCACTAATAAATACCCAGATAGTCGCACGATATGCGCAAGTAAGTTCTTTGAAATGCATCAAATTGATTGCCATCAATCGGGGGGAAACATTACCTAATGTGCCCTATCTGTGGTTTATTCGATTGACCGAGTGCACAGCGACGTTGAATGCGTCCACACACACGGGCAACTGGAGTGGGGGAGGCAATGCAAAGTTCAAATTACCTGTTAGTGCACGAACACAAGTGCCTCTGGATCTATCAGCCAATACACTCACCCAGAATACCGACACAGATAGCACAACTGCAACGCCTATACAAGTAGTTTAGTCCTGCATGTTTAGGATAAGCAGGTTTGTAGTGACTCCGGTTCCTTTGCTATGAATTATCTTCTCCTCTGTTTAAATTTGTGCCTTTTGGCAATAAGGTTTATCTGGTGGTTAGTTGCAGGGTGGTGTCTATTTTAACTGTTTACAAGGGAAAACTCATTGAAAAACACTTTTCATTGATTGTATATAGAAAAACATCATAATAAATTAAAATGAGATGCCTGTTTTTTCACAAATTTGTTTTAATTACACTGTCACATAGTTTCCATTCTATGCCATTTTTGGAGAAGGAACCAAAATGATGGCTTGGCCCATGTGTTGAATATTAGCCTACCTATAATAATACTTAGTATTAGAGTAACTGAGTAACTGTTGGGGTGAAAGCTCTTCAGATTACCTCAACAAATTGACAACTAGAATACCAAAGTTCTGCCAGGCTGCAAATTGAGGATTCTTTTACAAAAGTGTTTAAAGTTTGCTGGACACAAGCATTATTTTAATTAAAAGTCATTATTTCTATTTGTGTCTTTTTTTCTTTGTCAGTGACTACATTTTAAAAAAGCAATGCAGGTCGATAACTAAAAAGTGTTGTCCCCATTTTAATTTTTTATTGTTTTGTGTCTGTATATGCCCTGTTTTCTATGTTAAGAGACAACTATGCAAAATATATTAAAACATCTACAATGTACTTAGATAAGGCCATTTCATTGCAACAGATTATTTTATTAGTCTGTGAAACGTAAAATCATTTCCATATATTGAAAATAAGTATGTTACCCAAATACCCTTGAATTTGGAAATTGAAATAACGGAAGACCGACCTTGAATATATTGTGTTTGCCAATGCCTACCATTTATTTAAAATTTTAAACAACACCATTGCATTACAGCTTAACCCATTTTATATCCTGTATAATCTCATTGACCAAACATCCCAAATTCACAAATCATACAGCATCCACAAACACAGAACTGTTTAAATTCTAAACATACAAAAGCCATAAAATATTGCAAATTAAATAAATAACTAATAGGAAAATGACAAAAACAGTGGTTTGCTCCAAAACATTTAAATAGCTCTAATTGTGCCAGTTCACTGTGATGTGCCTGGACCTATTCCATGTAATCAATCCGACCATGTCGAGTTTCAATTACCTTCTGTTTTATTGTCAACACGTTTGGGGACGAGTCCGTTTAATAAATTCTCAAACCAAAATTCCCTTTTAAAAAATTGACATTAAAAAGGCGTTCATACTTTTTAGAGACAAATCAAATGCTATATTCTCAGAAAGGATTGATGCTTTGCACCTCACAATGAAAAGTATGATGACAATATGCATATATAAAATATAGCATGCCAATATGCATATATAAAATATAGCATGCCAATATGCTTATATAAAATATAGCATGCCAATATGCTTATATAATATAATATGCTTATATAAAATATAGCATGCCAATATCCTTATATAAAATATAGCATGCCAATATGCTTATATAAAATATAGCATGCCAATATGCTTATATAAAATATAGCATGCCAATATGCTTATATAAAATATAGCATGCCAATATGCTTATATAAAATATAGCTTGGTCAACATGATGTCATGCCAACTTGTTCCGTAAGTCACAGAAGGCTAGTTCGTTAGTACTTGCAATTACACTAAAACATTTTGTGCAATTTTTTGCTGGAAAATCAAGTACAATTTCACGTGTTAAAAATTATAATTATTCTGTACTAATTTCATGTTAAATAACATTTGTCCAACCCAAAGAAGTTGTGGAAATAACTATTCGTGAAGCACTCAATGAGTCTGAATAACCAACCGAGTCAGTAAATAAAATGTGTCAAGTAGGAAAAAAGGAATCAGAGGAAAAAATGCAATGTGTGAAGTAAGTAAGTAGTGAAGAGCAAGACGACGTCAAAAGGAAAGAAGTAATAAAGAAGAAAAAATAGAATGTCATTTCTTTACGATTAACGCACATATGGCAAAATGTTCCCTGTACCACAACTCCTAAACCCTGTGTTTTTTCCGTCCTGGGTAATGTTCTGTAAGTACACTGTCACATAAATAAAATAAAAGAGCATTTCTTTCTTCAAGTCAGTTTTCGTCTATTTAGTCCCTAATAAACATGAGCCTATTGATCAGACAGTGGAACGTAGCCTTGATTGCTGCTCGCTGTATTCACAGTAGAGTGGGTCCCTTAGTTGTGTAGGTCATGGAGGGAAAGTGTCTGCTATCCAAGTCCCAGATCTTCCCAGTCCCGCTCCCACATGGCCCCAGGGGGGAGCAAGGTCCTTGGGACGTATGCTGGGCTGCGGGAAGGCTCGGGGTCCAGTAGTTAATATAGCTGGCCATCAACAGAGTCAACTCCAGGATCTGGGAGGAGATATGATTGAGAGAGGAGAGTAAGTGGTGAAAATGTCAGGGAAGGAGAGGAGGGAACAGAGGGTGGTTCTGCTAAATGTTTTAACATATATAAATATATATTAACATATCTCTAGAATTTGACTTAATGCTTTGATTTCAACCAGGAAATGTAGATGGTCCTACTACAGAGTAAAGACTACAGAGACCTAACCTTGGGTTTAGCCATTGCAAAGACTAGCTTCTCCACACTTTTCTTCCCTCCACCCTGTTGTTTGTTCTGGCTAACAACCACCATCAGGTCGTCACGGCAACCGCCAAACGTGACCACTGATTGGTAGGAGTATGTGACCAGAAGATGCTGTAAATTCCAAAAAAGGGATTCATTATTTTGGAATTTGTTTAAAAATTATATTATTTAGGTTGCATAAATTTAAAGCACACTGAATGGTTTAACCGACAAAAAGTCATTATTAAAAACAAAATCACGAATATTGCACATGAGCTTTTGGTTATCTATGACATATTACTTCTTGTTCTTCTTGATACTTCCTTTGGCAATTAGTTTATCATTATTATTTACAGGGAGCACAAACCTTAAAACAGGGAACAGAAGAGCCAAACCACAAATGTCAAACGGAGGAATGTAGCAAGATAATTACAGAGTTTGAGGTCAAACTGTGTTTCCATCTCCTTCATCATTTGAATATTTAAGTAACCTGTTTCCTGGGTTCAAATGCTTATTGAAATCTTTCAAATACTTGACATGTCTTTGTGCCGGCCTGAAGAACCAGATGGGTGTGATTTGACCTTTTGTATTGGTTAAACTAACTAGACCAAGTCAATCAACCACAGGATGGAATTTACAATTATTTCAAATAGTATTTGATTTAAACCCAGATCAGGTTAAACTATAAGCCTGCCGATTCCTTGTCTGGATCTGGCATTTTGAATGCTGCAGCGGAAATTCCTTCCAGATCATTAGATCAACAGGTCTCTGTCTCCGTGGACTGGCATCTTTTAAGACAAATAAATACATCTTTAACCTTTAGTTTAATTGCATTAAATCTAAGGTAATGCCTGATTATAAAAAGAAAATGAACTGCATAAGAAAACCATGAACGTTTGGTTGGATTCTAAGGGGGGTGTTGAAACCAGAACACTTGATGTTCAGCAGCTGGCTTTTTGGGCCTCGCTTCACCCGCAGTAGGAACAGAAAGTTCTGCCCTCTAGTGGTCACTGTGGAGCCTGCAGCACCACTCATCTGGATTATCACATGAACCACACGGAAATGGGCCGAGCAGGTCGACCTGACCAGGCACACACTCACCATGGTTTGGTCAAGCACACACAATCCTTCCTCATTGACAGCCAGCCAGACCTGCGGCCAGTCTACAAACGATGGAGGAACCGGCTGAGGACAGAGACAGAGGAGAGATATCATAAACAATACAAATACTGATATCAGTGTTACTAAAGATATTCAGGGAAGTGGGAGAACAGACCGAAAAACAAAAAGCCTTCCATAACAGGACATAAAACTAAAACATATTCAAATATCGGATTATTTGGTTGTGTGTTTGTGTGTTTGTTTGCTCAGTCTATACCACTTCAGAGATCAGCTTACCTTAGCAGCGAAAAGCTTGGCACCGAACAGCGGCCACTTCCTGGCGACGGTCAGGTAGATTCGGACACACTCTGAGGCGCTGCAGCCGCGCAAGACGGCCCACTTGGTGGCCAGACGTTCTGACAAATCCCTGAGGAGAGTCAAAGAGCCCATGAGTGTCTCTGTCATTTTAATGGGGAGAATTAGGTGTGTGCATCTGTGCGGCATTACCGGAACTGGTCCATGTTACAGTCTTGCTTATAGCGTTTAGGATAGAAGCGCTCCAGAGCCTGCAGGAGGAGCTGTTGGGTTTTGGGTGGGGGAGGAGAAGAGTTGCCGCTCGGGGTGGAGGGGGAAGGAGCCCGGCGGTCCAGGTCGCCGTGCTCCACCTTGGAAGGGTGGACGATAGGTAAACGTCATTATGCGCTTGGGCGAAGAAAGGACCGACTCGGGCCCAAAACACTGACGGACCTCACACTGACCTGAGCCATCAGGACAGCCACTTCCAGAGCCAGCTCCTTGTTGACAGGGAAGTGACCTTGTTGGACCTCGTCGTTCACCTGGTAGGCCAACAGGAGGCGCTCATGTTCCGTCTCCCCTTTGACCTGGGCCCGGAAACACAGCCTGTCAGTAGACACGGTACCACACAGTTGGTGTCGGGGCGTCTTGTTTCCCGGATTCACAATGAAGCAGCCACACAGAATTTAAGCTCAAACAAAGACGGACTACCTGCTCTTGTACGTCAGACGGACAATACGTGTACCCTCGCATTTCCCAGGATGCAGTTCTTTCAGGGCCTGTTCCCATTTAGAGATGACATCACAGATCTGTTGGCAAAAACAAAAAATGTCAGTAAATCGAAATCAACCAGTCGAGTTTCCCCTGACCATGTGGTCTGTCCAGACACTTCAGCGACGAGGTGGACTGACCTTGACGGAGGGCTGCAGACAGTGCTCCAGGTCCTTCCCTGAGGGGTCGTCGGTGAACAAGGCAAAGCCGGACCGGTGTGGTTTCCTCATGACTACCCTTTGGTTCAAGGTGTTGAGGAACTCCTCCACCGTGGTGGAACCATCGAAGCCCACCACCTAGGAGAGCAGAAGGGGATCAGTAAGACTCGGCCTGGTAGACGTGTGAACAGTTGGTGGGAACACAATAACAGTCACATTGAAGTGAAATGATATATGAGCTTTAGGGTAAATGTTATGTGTCGTGTGGACTATTAGTTGGATGAGGTTAGTTCAAAATTGTCTCTGTTTTTGAATAATTCTTAGGATCCCCACAATGATAGTAAAAAACAAACATTTGTGTGTATGAGAAACCACTATGCACCACTTATTAGAAGACAGTACTGTTACCTGTTACGAAGTGCTCACTGAAACATTAGCGTGTTAGCTAGTGATGTGCTATCTGGTGACGAGTTACCTGGTTAGTGAGTGTGTCACCTGGTAAGTGAGTGTGTCACCTGGTAAGTGAGTGTGTCACCTGGTTAGTGAGTGTGTCACCTGGTAAGTGAGTGTGTCACCTGGTAAGTGAGTGTGTCACCTGGTTAGTGAGTGTGTCACCTGGTAAGTGAGTGTGTCACCTGGTAAGTGAGTGTGTCATCTGGTAAGTGAGTGTGTCACCTGGTAAGTGAGTGTGTCACCTGGTAAGTGAGTGTGTCACCTGGTAAGTGAGTGTGTCACCTGGTTAGTGAGTGTGTCACCTGGTAAGTGAGTGTGTCACCTGGTAAGTGAGTGTGTCACCTGGTTAGTGAGTGTGTCACCTGGTTAGTGAGTGTGTTACCTGGTAAGTGAGTGTGTCACCTGGTAAGTGAGTGTGTCACCTGGTTAGTGAGTGTGTCACCTGGTAAGTGAGTGTGTCACCTGGTAAGTGAGTGTGTCACCTCACCTGGTAAGTGAGTGTGTCACCTGGTAAGTGAGTGTGTCACTTGGTAAGTGAGTGTGTCACCTGGTAAGTGAGTGTGTCACCTGGTAAGTGAGTGTGTCACCTGGTAAGTGAGTGTGTCACCTGGTAAGTGAGTGTGTCACCTGGTTAGTGAGTGTGTCACCTGGTAAGTGAGTGTGTCACCTGGTAAGTGAGTGTGTCACCTGGTAAGTGAGTGTGTCACCTGGTAAGTGAGTGTGTCACCTGGTAAGTGAGTGTGTCACCTGGTAAGTGAGTGTGTCACCTGGTAAGTGAGTGTGTCACCTGGTAAGTGTTATTCATGAAGTGAACAGGAATACTGAAGGGTAATGAGTGGTGATATGGATTCCTCAGCAGGATGGACAGAATCTCCATACGTGACGGTTTGGCTTCCCGCTCTCCATTCTGAAGGGTTCGCTCCACAGACCTCTGACAGTACACCACATACTTACCCACCTCACTCCTGCACACACACAAACACACAGACACACAGACACACACACAGACACACAGACACACAGACACACACACACACACACACACACACACACACACACACACACACACACACACACACACACACACACACACACACACACACACACACACACACACAGACACACACAGACACACACACACACACACACACACACACACACACACAGACACACACACACAGACACACACACACACAGACACACAGACACACACAGACACACACACACACACAGACAGACACACACACACACACACACACAGACACACACAGACACACACACACACACACACACACACACACACACACACACACACACACAGACACACACACACAGACACACACACACACGCAATAACTATTACTGATACTAGCTTATCAATTGGTGGGTGAGTGCGTTTGAGTTTCTGTCTGTGTGTGTGTCTGTGTGTGTGTCTGTGTGTGTGTCTGTGTGTGTGTCTGTGTGTGTGTCTGTGTGTGTGTGTGTGTGTCTGTGTGTGTGTCTGTGTGTGTGTCTGTGTGTGTGTCTGTGTGCGTACCTGGGGTCTGCATGACGCTGTAGGTACTGTCTGAGGTACCACAGGAAGTGTTGCTGAGGCAGAAAAAGAGCCACACACACCGACAACAGCTGCCAGCACTGAAGGGGAAAAGATGTCAGACACTTCACCACAGCTCACTCAACACTGACAGTAGAACACACACGGTATGAAGACCAGGCCAGTAGCAGGCCCTCATAACAAACGCACTGCGTACTGCATAGATACATTATGTTAGTGCTTCGTGTCAAATAGTCACTTTTAGGGAAAGCCGGCTATGCATGATCAAAAAAAAAACACTGTTTTGGGTTCCACACATCAATGGCAAAAGTGAAAAGTCCTCCTTCGTTGTGAATGTCAGTCAAGTGGTTATAGCGATTATTATTTCTAATTTCAAGAACTTGAGAAACCCCAAGCCGTGGTTTGGTCTGTTGAGTCTGCGTTGGGTTTTAAGCTCTGCGGTTTTAACATGGGCCAGACCATTTTTGGACTTTCACCATGTTCATCTAGTCAACTTAGTGGGACAGCTGACTCCATTGGCACCATTCAAGGTTTGCGCCAAATGTAAAGAAAATCAGAGCGCTTCGAAATGGAAAATGCCTCAATGGTGCGGCCAATGCCCTCACAAACGCCATAACGGATGCTCGTAACAAATCCTCTGTCTATCGTTCTCTATGCTCCCCCAAAAAGGGCAGCTTTAAAGGAATGCTTCCTCTATCAATCTGTCGGTCATTTTGTACCTGAGTAAGGGAGTGGTTGTGTGGAGTGCGTTGGTTGGTCTGTTTGATCAGCTGACAGTACATCTCGTTCTGGAGCTCTGGGTGAGTCAGGCACACCTGCAGTGCATTCTGGGCCAGGGATACGTGGTAGTCGATGGAGGGAGACTCCACCAGCACGTTGATGAATAGCTGACAGGACTGTAAAAGTAGGTTAGAAAATGTTTTACTTCCAATTATTACAATGATTGTGTTCATATTAACACACAGAATCGTCAGCTTGCCAACAAGACAAGGGACTGAATCACGTTCATATTTTGCAGAGTGAAGGGTTTCGCACATCAGAACGCATTGTAGTGGATCTGAAAGACACACCGAGTGTTGTAGCCGTTTTCCACCAGCAGGTGGCGGAAAACACTCACAAAAACGGAGCAAACCGTCAAACAGCGCAATCACAATAAAACCCGCAGGAACACGAACGGTGTTCGTCAACTGGCGACTGATGGATCCCAACACCACCATGTCAGGATGTAGCTGTCAAACAGACCTGTCATGTCATGGCTAGAGGGGGCACGAGCAAATGTTCACAGCCAGGATCAAGGCACGGTTTAAATGAATACTGTGAAAGAGGTTCCCTGACAGAGCCTTTCAGTAAACCCTGTCCTGTTGGATCACGCTTCAAAGAGAAGGGCCCGAAAAAAGGCTCAGGAAGCCCAGTAGGACTCCAAAAGATTATGTGAGCCACAATACAGAAAAGAACGGCGCACGTTTCAAGTATTTGACAGAGACTATAAAGGCCAGCTCTATTCATCCTTTTCTCAAAACGTGTTACGCCGGTCGGACAAAAAAACGCGGAGTTGAGGGAACGCTCATAAAGGGACGAGCGGAGAGACAGACCGGGAGTTGAAATAGGAGGAACAGGATTCACGGGGGTCAAGGTCCTTCCTGCCCTGGATTCGCTCCATTACCTCCGGTTCCCGCCCAGCTCCCACGTCCCACATCGACTGAGCTCCCATCACATCACAAAGACACTCTGACCTCCCAACGGGGACACGGTTAAGGACCTAAAGAAAGGTTCCCTTCAATCGGCCCTATTACCTCTCGTTCACAATTCTAATGAGCTAGAGGCCCCTAGCGGCAGGCTTTGATCTGTGGTCGGGTAGAGGGACATTGAGAGGAAACCCCTGTCCAAAAGGAGGACAGGAGAGGCACAGAAAATAAAACCAAGAGATATACAGACAGCCAGGCAGATAGGCAGGCAACCAGACAGGCTGGCAGACAGGTAACCAGACAGACAGGCAGGCAGGTAACCAGAGAGGCAGGCTGATAGACAACCAGGCAGGCAGACACAAAACCAGACAGACAACCAGGCAAACAGCCAGACATACAGAGAGGCCGGCAAACAGGCAGGCAGACAAAGGGGCCTCAGTCAGTAGAATGCAGCCCAGAGAGGATAAAACGGGGGTGCAATTAGTCATGAAAAGCCACACAGGACTGAATAAGGGAGTGAAGGGAGTGCAAGAGGAAGGGAACTGACCTTGAAGAGTTTCAGTGCTTCAGTCTGCAAGGCTTCAGAGGGTAGAGTGGTCAGAGGCCGACGCAGGCCCTCCTTAGAGAAACACAGGGGCCCGCTCCTCCATAACGCTGAGTCTGAGAGAACGAATGCAGGCGTACACACACACACACACACACACACACACACACACACACACACACACACACACACACACACACACACACACACACACACACACACACACACACACACACACACACACACACACACACACACACACACACAACACACAAACACAGAAATACACAGAAATACACACTGAACACATTGGGTTCCAGACTCCAGCAGTTACACAGTTGACCAGGACCAGTACGACCATAAACAGACAGCCTTGAGCCCAGTTATAAACACTGTTGGCAGACTGCTGATTGGATGAAAAGGAATCGCAGTCCTCCGGGTTGAAGACACATTAAAGGGTTCCTGACTATGTGGTCTGTGATATTTAAAGTACTCATGTCAGGCTGATTTAACGGACAACTGACAAACTAGTTGACAGACCGACTGAATCAACTGATTTATAGACTGACTGATTGACTGACTGAATTCATTGTTTTGTGATATTAGATTAGTCTTACCTGGGTCTCCCTCCATGTCTAAGAGGTTTCCAACCAGCCGTTCGAATTCTGTGCCCACCTTAAAGTTGGCACTGCTGCCTGCGGCCACCGTCAAGTGGTACAACCAGGTGTCCTGGAAAAGTATCAGCAGGTAGTTAAAGGGTTTATGGGTAATGTAGTTTTACCTTCTAATACTTGGTACCTATGAGCAGGTAAAGGGTTTATGGGTAATGTAGTTTTACCTTCTCATGCTTGGTACCTATGAGCAGGTAAAGGGTTTATGGGTAATGTAGTTTTACCTTCTAATGCTTCGTACCTATGAGCAGGTAAAGGGTTTATGGGTAATGTAGTTTTACCTTCAAATGCTTGGTACCTATGAGCAGGTAAAGGGTATGTGGGTAATGTAGTTTTACCTTCTAATGCTTGGTACCTATGAGCAGGTAAAGGGTTTATGGGTAGTGTAGTTTTACCTTCTCATGCTTGGTACCTATGAGCAGGTAGGTGGGGCTCTGCTCTCTGGGGTGGACCACTAGAGTACAGTGGAACGACAAGAAGCCACGCCCACCAGCCTCGTAATCCTCGTCCGAGTCACATGACCTGTCCACCTCCTCCACGACGGCCTCGCGCATACGCAGCTGTCCCAGGGGGAGCTGGGATGTGACACACACCAGACACGCAAACGCGCACACGCACACACCACACACACACACACCACACACACACACACACACACACACACCACACACAGACACACACACACGTGCATATTTATGACATAAACACAAACGTTTTGGAAATACAATCACATTACGTTTGTAGCAAAAGAGGACATGTGAGGAGAACATTCAGATGAGAGGAGGAGGAGAAAGGAGAAAGGAGTACCTTTTCATCCTGGTTCCTGAAGTAATAGAACACCTTGCCGACCAAACAGCACCACACCAACTTCGAGTGGCCGTGCCTCACCTGACGGAACAAAGTGGAGAGTGACAATGCTGGTACTGAATGAGGAATACGTTAATATATGATAAGTTAATGTATAATACGTTAATATATGATGAGTTAATGTATAATAAGTTAATATATAATGATCTAATGCCATATTAACCGACTGGAAAGTACAGCAGCTGTGAAATTTGCCTTAAACTCAACAGAAAATAAGCTAATTTAGGAAACCTGTACCCACGTATTCATACACAAAGGAAATAACAGATTAGTATCAATGTTATAAAGACGTATGTCAAGGTTACGAATGTTATGTAGTCATTTTGGGCTTATACGTGCTCAATTTGCAGTGTCCAAAAAACACTTTTCAATTATGGAGTAAAAAACTATACAGCTACAACATTCCATTGCGACACACACAACCCAGCAGTACATCTCTTCCACAGGGTCAAAGATCAAATACAAAGCGATAGCTAGTGAGGTAACCAACGGTACCTCTTAGCTCTGAGGTACATTACATCACAGTGATCAGATCAAAGCTTCTGTCAGTCAGAGGTCACACACACGCACGCACGCACACACACACACACACACACACGCACGCACGCACACACACACACACACCCCTCTCAGATGTTAGCTACCCGGCCCAGATCTTAACCCTCCGGATGACATTACATCATCCACTGACCAGCCAGAGGTCATGACCCAAGCCATGCTCCAACGTGAATCTGCCAAAAGTAAAAGCCCTCGTTTAAATAGAGACTGATCCTCTAGTCTTACAGTGGAAACAATGTGTCCAGACCCAACCCACAGTCCACATGATACATCTCCGACAGCACATCTGTATCGGTCGGGAGACAAAGCTTTTTTTTCCTTTTAAAAAGTTCAAACTCGTGGCCTGGGGTGGTCTAGTGGTCTGGGCAGCTGTCTTCAGGCGCACACATAGCACTAGAGTGTGGATTCAGTTCACATCTACGCCATTTGCAGCACAAATAAAGCATAAAAATGGCCAAAAAATATCTACAATAAAAATTCAAATTCATTGTGTTTGAGAGATTCGGCCAGATGAAGGCTCCGGCATGGGAATCTCTGATCTACAAATCCCCTCACAAGTGAAGCAGTTCTGCATCTCCATAACCTTTATCCTCTAAGCCCTGCCCCACATTGACCCCTGACCTTGGTGAGCCAGCCCCTCACGGTGGGTTTGGTGGCAGTGTTCTCCATGGCAACAGGGCCGCTGGCCTGGACGTTGAGGACATTCTGTAGAACTCTGATCCACTCTTCCAGGATGTTGGGGGAGTCGGCCGTCAGGTAGAACGTTTTCTTCTCTGTTATTAACTGGTCAGAAGAGGAGAGAAGAGGAAAATAAATAAAAGTGTGACTCACACGAACACAAGGTAGTCAGAGATTGGGTC
This sequence comes from Dallia pectoralis, assembly GCA_029465975.1. NCBI lineage: Eukaryota > Metazoa > Chordata > Actinopteri > Esociformes > Umbridae > Dallia > Dallia pectoralis. Next base: position 2,218,475 of record CM055754.1, read on the forward strand.
TCCGAGTCAGGACCGGAAGAACATTCCCATTTCCTGTCAGGTCTCTACCTGAATATGTCATTGGTGATCTTTTTAACCCTGTTGGGTGTTGCTGTTGGAGACTGTGTGTGTTCTCTCAAACTCAACGTGGTGGTGGAGTGAGGCCCTGTGTTTCTCTAAGGTCTCTGAAGGTCTGCAAACAGGAGTGTGTGTGTGTGTGTGTGTGTGTGTGGGCGTGTGTGTAACGGTGTTACCTGTCACGCTCACGAGCAAACTAATTCTGAAGTAGCTGCATTCCGTTGTAAACAGCAGACTCAGCCTCGCTTCGCAAACACTCACCTGGAACGTGTGAGCTCCTTCTCCACGAGCGATTCTGCAGGAGGAGTTCAGCTCCATCTGTCCGTGAGGCTTCCGGATCAGGTCACTCTGTTGTGCACACACATACGCACGCATCATAAAAAAAGCAACCCTCTGCCAAACGTCCTCCATCTGCAAACTTAACCACTTACAAATCATTTTGGAAACGCCAGTTCAATCTGATCAAATGAGCGCTATGAACGGATGGAACTCACAGGAGACTTGTAGTACAGTATCTCTCCGTTCCGCAGAATGAACCAGCGTCTCTTCCAGGCTTTATTCCGACTGCCCATCTTCAGGAGATACCCAGACTTCTCCAACATCTCCTACAGGGGACACAAAGAACAACGCAGACGGTGACACGACAATAAATTAGAACTGGTTTAATATCTTATTGATACTTGGTACTATTAGACTGGCTGACCTAGACTCAGTACTACAGATGGTAATATGCTCTCACGCCTCAATCTATCCTTCCTCACAGTACTTGTTGTGCCGTACTCGGACTTTGTTTGCTTACAGGCTCTCTCAGGCTGTCGCATGAGTACGATGAGGTTCTCTGGACTTTGTGTTCCGGCTCAGAGTGGTCCGAGTCCAGGGAGTAGGCGTCGGGCGGGATGGCGTAGTCACTTTCCGAGCTGACGGATGACATGGACACACCTGGAGGGGTCAAAGGTGAGAGGTCAACACACTTACAGTCACTGTGAAATGCTGGACCCGGTGTTTATGAACTGGCCTTGGGGTTGTTTGCTGTTTGTTTTCATACACAGTCATGTGTGAAAAACGTTTCTTCATTTTTGTACAGATCTGAAGGCATGGAACTGGGTGAATCACCCTAAAGCTAAGTCGGGTTTAGCTAACTTTAATGTGTCGTTTACCCCTCTTGACGGCCCGTGGGCTCCCAGGGGTGCTCCCCTTCCTGTCTGGGACCAGGGTGGAGGTCCTCAGGCTGGCTAGAGAGCTGCTGTCGTCCTCCGAACCAGAGTCGTCGTCAGGCAGGGGCCCACTGCTGATCTGGGTGGCTTTCTGCCCGCACACAGACACAGGACACATTTGGACATTCCTCAACACATATCAAACTTTCTATGTTATTTACAATTTGTCAAAATGAATTAGTTAATAAGTTAATGATAAATGTTCAAAAACCCGAGGTGGATCACCGGAATTGTTCAAAACTAGCTTTTAACCTTCAAAAATATATATTTTCCTCGACTGAAAATATACAATTGCAGAAAAATCAGTGCTTAAAACATTTCAAACATTCCTTCCCAAATTCAGCCAATCATCACACTAGACCCTAAAGCAGCACTGTATCTATCTTCATCTCAGCCAAGTTGGGTTCTGAGGGGTACCGGGAGTGAATATATAATGGGTTCTTACCCCTTTGAGGGTGGTGTACACGGGCACACTGATGTTCTTGTAGATCAGGTGTGTGGAGGCTCCTGGAGCCGGGAACTCTGGTAACCTGGATCCTGATGAACACATGAGACGCCGGGAAATTGCACAGGGTAATTATAGCCTGTCTGACCGTGAGCACGTCCTATCCTTTCATCACTAAATAGCAGAGTATCTGTTCTCGCACGTCTCTTTAGGAGAGCTCCTAAAGTCTTCCCATAGGGGCACCTGCACAGGTGCTCGTTTGGCCCGACAGGTGAGGAGAGGAAGTGACATCAAGAGGAGCGCAGACGGTTGTCGTACCCGTGTATAAAGGCGGGCCTCGGAGCACATCAGCCGGACTGGTGACTTACCTCGACTTGGACCTCTGGCTCCCGTCGTTGTCTCAGAAACTCTCATCCCTGACTTGGCCACAGCGTAGATATGACTCTCCTGTTCCCAGAACATGGATCAATTTAAAAGCGAGCGTTTCTGTCTGTGTTTTACCGATCCGGTGAAATATATTTTGCACAATTGCACTTCATTGAATGCGCAGAATGCCTGATTTTGTCACACGTCCGCAATTTACAGACGAGACGAGACGACGTAATGTTTTTTTTTCAAACGAATAAATGTTAAAAAAATAATCATGTAAATATGTCCATGTATTTGTCTGAATCTATGTAACAAAACTCTGACCGCTACCCACAATTCCACAGGAACAGCCAAACTGTACACAGATATAATCCCACAGCAACATGGACTATGTCTTACCCAGGAGGGGAAGCGATGTAAAGGTGGAGTGGGTGGTTTCAGGGCCTCCGGGTCCAACAGTTCCAGCTCTTCAGCCAACCCGACAAAGGTCACTTCTTCCTGGCAGGGCTGGTCTGCTTCTGCCCCCTCCACCACCCCCTCCATGCTGTCAGGCAGACCATCGTCTATATCAGTCTCTTCCACAACATGACTGCAGGCGGAGGGGCACTCAGGGCTCTGAAAAAGGCAGAACATAGAAATGTTTTCATTTTATATTTATTTACTTAAGTAAGTTGAGATATTGAATATAATTTGCAGCAGCGATCAAGAGAATAAACCATAAATAAATCTGAAACACATAACGCGCAGGCCACTTTTCGTATAATTCCATGGTCAACTGTTGACAACAAAGGCCATTTCCCATTTCTTCCCCCAGAAAGCGTAGTTCAGCATGTTCGTTTCGTTTACCTGGGGGCTAGAGGTCGTCACGGTGTTTACGGGGACGTCGTGGTGATGTAACCTGTCCACAGCCCCCGGGTGCGGCTGGCTGTAGCGTTTCTTCACCAGCTGGATGCTATCGCGGGGGGTCAGGGGCGTTCGCACCTGCCGGTTAGCAAATCAAGACGACGCAACGATTGATCAGGTTCAAGTTTCGCTAAATTCAGTGACTGACAACAGAACGCTCTATAAGATGGACCATCACACACCTTGGGTAGAGTCATGCTGGTCCCAGTTTGGGTCAGCAGAACCAGGGGCTGAGCCTCCGTCTGGAAGGGGTGGGAGTTAGACGGAGAACGGCAGAGGAGGGGGCTTTTTGGGGTGGAGCTAAAGGCAACCGGTACGCTGGGACTCCCACTGGTCATTTCGTAGGCCGACGAAGAGGAGGAAGAGGAGGAGGAGGAGGAGGAGCGAAGACGCTGGGAGCGGAACTTGCTGTTGAGCTCGTCCGAGGAATGGTTTCTGTGGAGAGCGCCGCCTTCCGATTGGTCCTGAGTACCGGCGGTTGGAACGGGACTTCCCAGGCCTGTCCCAGCCTCCCGGGCCCTTCCGTCTGCAGACGAATGCTCCGACAAGCTTCCTGTCACAGTGTCGGGACCTGTTGTGTCTCCTCTGTCCCCGCAAGCCTTACCGGGCTGCTCTGGACCCGTCGGCCTTCCCCAGCCCGTCTCATCAGGGGAGGGTGGGGTCCCGGGACAGCTTGGGGGATGCTGAGGGCTGGATGGTACCTGGTGGGTGTCGTTAGAAGGAGAGGCGGAGGGTCTGGTGGGTTGCTCGAGAAGAGCTGCAGGACGAGATGGGAAAATAAAGACACAAAAGCAGCTTCAGTCCAGTCCAGATGCCCCTTGGTTTGTGTAATAAAAAGAAATGCAAAACAGTAACTTTTGGCTAGATGACCACATGTAACTGTAGGATACAGTCCAGCCACACAGTGAACAACCCCACACGTTCGAGGGAAAAGGAGCTGTTCATTCTGAGAGCACACAAGCATGGAGGTCCGGTGTGTGTAGGGAGACTGTGCCGGCCGTAGCAAACCGGAGAGCGGTGGTGGAGAACCACTCACCTTGGAGTTTCTCCTGCACACTCATAATGTGTTCCGTCTGCTTCAGGTTGGACATCTTCAACTGCTGGTTCTCTGTCTCCATCTAGAACACATGTGTGCATAGTTTGATGCCAATGCTTCTACAGCGATGTCAGTGTTTTACCTGAGACCACGCTATTGAAAAACACAAAGTGGACTGATGCAACAACAAAAAAACATAGAAAAAACTGCAAATATTGTTAGTGTAAAATAAAGCAATCTGGGGGAAAACTGTTAGAAACTGTTAGGTATGATTTCCTTTGAAATATAAGTTAACCTCATGTTCACTTTCCTTGTTTTCCTTAGAACAGCACGTTGGTGTCAATCCTTCTCTACATTCAGGATGTATTTACCTCGCGTAGCTTGAACGTAACCCAATCTTTGATTTTAGCCGCCTTCTCCTCGATAATCTTAGCCTCCTGCGCTCTGACTAACATCTATGGGACATAAAACAGGGTGAAAGATTAATGTCCATTATCTATGATGTCATCTATAATGGCGACCAAGGGCATTTGGACTTCACCCCATAGCTTCCATACCTGCTTTTCCAGCTTCACCTCCAACCTCTTTATCAAAGCATCTTTCTCCTGGACCTGATTGGTCAGCTCCTGGTACCGTCTGTACAATAGGTTCTCTGATTCGCAGGGTTGTATGTTAGCAGATTTTAGCTTCTCTTCCATGACATGGACCTGTAAAGTAGTTATAGCGGAATATAAATATGATTTAAAGGAATGCAACATTACAGTGATGAGAAAACTAGAGGGTGAGACGGGGAAAGGGTAGTGAAGGCTCTGTGTTTCAGCTGTGTCGTGTACTGAAACTGTACCTGTGTTTCAGCTGTGTCGTGTACTGAAACTGTACCTGTGTTTCAGCTGTGTCGTGTACTGAAACTGTACCTGTGTTTCAGCTGTGTCGTGTACTGAAACTGTACCTGTGTTTCAGCTGCGTCGTGTACTGAAACTGTACCTGTGTTTCTGCTGTGTCTTGTACTGAAACTCTACCTGTGTTTCAGGGGTGTCGTGTACTGAAACTGTACCTGTGTTTCAGCCGTGTCGTGTACTGAAACTGTACCTGTGTTTCAGGTGTGTCGTGTACTGAAACTGTACCTGTGTTTCAGCCGTGTCGTGTACTGAAACTGTACCTGTGTTTCAGCTGTGTCGTGTACTGAAACTGTACCTGTGTTTCAGCTGTGTCGTGTACTGAAACTGTACCTGTGTTTCAGCTGTGTCGTGTACTGAAACTGTACCTGTTTCTCAGCACTCTCGGCCCGCTGGTCAGACTCCGCCACCCTCTGTTCCAGCTCCTGCATCTAGGCGACAAATAGGGTTGCCATGGTTACTCCTTTCTATGGGTCAGCTGTCTCAGTATGGGGTTAAGGGGGGTCACGGGAAAACCCAGTGTGCGTGTGTGTGCGTGTGTGTGTGAGAGAGGAATGTTTCCACTGCCCTCGTTCTCAGAGGTGATTATGAGCTTCCCCCGTCACAATTGCTACTTTTAATTAAACTACAGCTCCGGTACTTACAGAAGGTGCCTTCATGCACAGGTTTAGACAAGACACAAACTGTTAGATGTATAGACCACACACACACACACATTACGTACTAATCCCACACTAGTGTAGTGGTGAAACGTCCTCCCCCTTACAGGGTATTTGAAAGGTGAGCGGGGGAGAGGTTGTGGGGGATGGGGGGGTAGGAGAGGGGTTGATGAGGAAGCAACCTCGGTTTGTCAACCTTGTGAGACCTATTCAAGTCGGACATTCCTCTCCACAGCGTGTAATCACATTGAATCAGAAGACCTTGAACGCGGACAGGCAGGTCAACCAAGGCCTGTCAGAAAACCATCTGAAACTAATTGGAATAAGTCAAGAGTTTGTTGTTTATTTCACCAATATTTTACCAGCTAGGATAATCTGAGAACTAATTCTCATTTGCAATGGGGACCTGTCCAAATGGGTGACAGTGCAAAACAATGCAGAGAATTCATTCAAACAAAACTAGCTACAATGGCGGTCAGGTCATGCAGGGACACCCAATAAATACCACCATGAGTGGTGACACAGACAGAATAAGGCACAAGATACAGTGAACACCCATCGGCTCAGGCAGCTGTTAAAGAAGGACAGTCGTCTTGTGATCATTCCCGTCACTGGCTGCAAAAAACTGAATAGAATATGGTGTGTGTGTGTGTGTGGTTTTGTGGGACTTATCTGTGGTGTGATCAGATGTTATCTAATTTCTAGAGGACATGATCTGCCTTATGGGGAACACACTGATAGAAGCACTGAACAAAAACTTGATCTGGCTTGCTGAGAACACACTGATAGAGCTTACAGGGAACAAACTGATAGAGCTTACAGGGAACACACTGATAGAGCGTATAGGAAACACACTGATAGAGCTTACAGGGAACACACCGATAGAGCTTACAGGGAACACACCGATAGAGCTTACAGGGAACACACTGATAGAGCGTACAGGAAACACACTGATAGAGCTTACAGGAAACACACTGATAGAGCGTACAGGGAACACACTGATAGAGCGTACAGGGAACACACTGATAGAGCGTACAGGGAACACACTGATAGAGCTTACAGGGAACACACTGATAGAGCGTACAGGGAACACACTGATAGAGCGTACAGGGAACACACTGATAGAGCTTACAGGGAACACACTGATAGAGCTTACAGGGAACACACTGATAGAGCTTACAGGGAACACACTGATAGAGCTTACAGGGAACACACTGATAGAGCTTACAGGAAACACACTGATAGAGCTTACAGGAAACACACTGATAGAGCGTACAGGGAACACACTGATAGAGCGTACAGGGAACACACTGATAGAGCGTACAGGGAACACACTGATAGAGCTTACAGGGAACACACTGATAAAGCGTACAGGAAACACACTGATAGAGCTTACAGGGAACACACTGATAGAGCGTACAGGGAACACACTGATAGAGCGTACAGGGAACACACTGATAGAGCGTATAGGGAACACACTGATAGAGCGTACAGGGAACACACTGATAGAGCGTACAGGGAACACACTGATAGAGCTTACAGGGAACACACTGATAGAGCGTACAGGGAACACACTGATAGAGCTTACAGGGAACACACTGATAGAGCTTACAGGGAACACACTGATAGAGCGTACAGGGAACACACTGATAGAGCGTACAGGGGACACACTGATAGAGCGTACAGGAAACACACTGATAGAGCTTACAGGGAACACACTGATAGAGCGTACAGGGAACACACTGATAGAGCGTACAGGGAACACACTGATAGAGCGTACAGGGAACACACTGATAGAGCGTACAGGGAACACACTGATAGAGCTTACAGGGAACACACTGATAGAGCGTACAGGGAACACACCGATAGAGCTTACAGGGAACACACTGATAGAGCGTACAGGGAACACACTGATAGAGCTTACAGGGAACACACTGATAGAGCGTACAGGGAACACACTGATAGAGCGTACAGGGAACACACTGATAGAGCGTACAGGGAACACACTGATAGAGCTTACAGGGAACACACTGATAGAGCGTACAGGGAACACACCGATAGAGCGAAGGTTTGTGACATCGTCCGGAATCAGTTCTTGCCGTTTCAATTATTTATACTTTCATGTCCAGTAATTTCACCAGGCAACTCGAATAACAACACTTTCGTATTTAGAGCAACGACCTGGGAAACATTTCTAAGGGGAGCACACGAGATAATGAGCCAATAGAACCTTGGGATGGTAGATGAAATTAAAGTAAACCTGTTTCCTGTGCATTCCCAAAGCCGGCATCCTACGCAGATCAATGAGTCCATCGCTGAGGCTTCAGAGTTTGATATGTAGACCAAAGGGAAGATCCCAACAGTCCCTCCAACCACTTTAAGCTACATCTGGTGGACCATTGAAAACCAGCCGGCTCTGACACTGCTTAGCCTCGGAGACATCAAACATTAAAATAACTTCTGATGGTCCTCACCGTTCCAAACCAATACAATACCCTCGTTCTGGCAGAACCATAAGGAACATGTCGTGCTTTTATCCCCTGGAGAAAGACACAGCGTCGGATTAAGCTAGAATACAATTGACTTGTTGCGGTCTGAGGTTGATTATGTGATTGGGCAGCAGCGTGATTATCAACTATGAAACGAAATAAGCGAATGCACTTGTGTTTAGACTAGGACTTATAGTTCCCTGGTTCTGTATAGGGAATATGAGAGGCCAGCGTGGGCCCATGGACTCAATTGACCCGGACAATGATAGGAGGAGGGGGGGTGAAAGTGAGGATCGGACCAGGCAGAGACCCGGGTGTTACGGGTTCCTGGTTGAGTGACCTCTGACCCCAAACGCTTGTAGAAGTCTAGAGGCATAGACCACGTCTCCACATTCACCTGGCGGTCGTAAAAAAGCATATGGTTAGCTAATAGTTAGCTTGGTTACAAGTGTCTCGGAGCGGCTTTAAGGAGGCTATAGTATCAACTGGGGGTCATGGGCGGAGCTTAAAAAAGCGACAGCACATTAAAGTAGCCGACACTCGGAAGACAGAGAAGGTCACAGAGAAGGTCACAGGCTACAGGTCAGTAGTGAAAGAGCTGTGGATGGACTCAAACTGAGTCTTGGGATTTAGACATGAGCCGTTCTTCGAAGGCTGTCTCAGTACTGTGGGAGTGTGAGAGAGAGTGTGTGTGTGTGTTAAGCCCTCCTGGTCACCCCAGGGATAAACAGATCAGTGCCGCTGTGACAGGATAACCACACTGACAGACGAGATAACAGATCGGGTCATCTCCAGTAACAGCTGATAGGGCCGTTAGAGACAACATGGCTGCTGACATACTCGTACAATACAGTACAATCTGGCCTTGTGGATCGGATAGAACTCGTATATCTGAGGCAGATCGGAGCGTGGCGTTTTATCGACATTCTAGAGTGGTTTTGTTATCCTGGCTTAATACTTGCTGCACAAAACCCTGCTATTTATTTGTTAACCCCACACTCCAATAATCATTAACCCTTAGTGACATGGCTATTGGTGGTTAGTGAGAGCCTAGGTTTTTGTTACTGATGATTAAGTGAAAAGCTCTGGCTCAATGATTAATTGGACAACCAGAAGTCACAGGTAACAAAAGGAGAGCAGGACAAAAACATAGAGCGCTGGGAGAGAGGCCTAAAAGGAAAGAGAGAGAGAGAGTCCTTTTGTGTTATTTTCAAACAGCTTATTTCAGGTTAATTTCAAAAGTGAAACGTCTTTTGGTCAGAGAAAAGTGCTTTCTCTAGTACAAATCAGCGACAGTGCATAAATAGATTGTGTGTGTGTGTGTGTTGATGTGAAAGCTTGAACAAACCACTGAGTTCCAGGAAAAGACCAGGAGACTCCAAGAAAAGGCCCAGGTCTTATCTAAAGACCCGCATTCTCCCTATAAACATCCGGCAGACCGACCTACAGCATCACATGAGGATAAAGGATGACAGCAGACAGACCTACAGCATCACATGAGGATAAAGGATGACAGCAGACAGACCTACAGCATCACATGAGGATAAAGGATGACAGCAGACAGACCTACAGCATCACATGAGGATAAAGGATGACACAGACAGACCTACAGCATCACATGAGGATAAAGGATGACAGCAGACAGACCTACAGCATCACATGAGGATAAAGGATGACAGCAGACAGACCTACAGCATCACATGAGGATAAAGGATGACAGCAGACAGACCTACAGCATCACATGAGGATAAAGGATGACAGCAGACAGACCTACAGCATCACATGAGGATAAAGGATGACAGCAGACAGACCTACAGCATCACATGAGGATAAAGGATGACAGCAGACAGATCATCACATGAGGATAAAGGATGACAGCAGACAGACCTACAGCATCACATGAGGATAAAGGATGACAGCAGACAGACCTACAGCATCACATGAGGATAAAGGATGACAGCAGACAGACCTACAGCATCACATGAGGATAAAGGATGACAGCAGACAGACCTACAGCATCACATGAGGATAAAGGATGACAGCAGACAGACCTACAGCATCACATGAGGATAAAGGATGACAGCAGACAGACCTACAGCATCACATGAGGATAAAGGATGACAGCAGACAGACCTACAGCATCACATGAGGATAAAGGATGACAGCAGACAGACCTACAGCATCAAGATAAAGGATGACAGCAGACAGACCTACAGCATCACATGAGGATAAAGGATGACAGCAGACAGACCTACAGCATCACACGTGAGGATAAAGGATGAGGATAAAGGATGACAGCAGACAGACCTACAGCATCACGTGAGGATAAAGGATGACAGCAGACAGACCTACAGCATCACATGAGGATAAAGGATGACAGCAGACAGACCTACAGCATCACGTGAGGATAAAGGATGACAGCAGACAGACCTACAGCATCACATGAGGATAAAGGATGACAGCAGACAGACCTACAGCATCACATGAGGATAAAGGATGACAGCAGACAGACCTACAGCATCATGAGGATAAAGGATGACAGCAGACAGACCTACAGCATCACATGAGGATAAAGGATGACAGCAGACAGACCTACAGCATCACATGAGGATAAAGGATGACAGCAGACAGACCTACAGCATCACATGAGGATAAAGGATGACATGTAGGATGAACTACCGTGACAATCCTCCTTGTCAAAACAATAAAAAAAATGTATTGGCGTAGAAGAGCTATAAATCTGCACATGGGAAAACTAGCAATAAGCAAGAAGCTGTCCCCGAATAAAGTTGGTTTCATATGCTGACATTTGGTTGCCTAATAATAACAACGTTACTCTGGAATTTTTCGAACGATTCAAAGGGAGCACGAGGTTCCGACGACGACGTCAAAGGAAAAGTTATTTTGTGTAAAACAAACATTCTAAGAACTGCCCCTCGTAAATGTCGCCGTACCGTTCCTGGAACCAAAGTTCATAAAGCACTTTCTCGGAACGCTAAGTCTAAAGGAACACGGAGACATGTTAATTTGTTTTGTGGAGAAAGAGAATGTCAACTGCGCACACACGGACGCACGCGCGCGCGCACGCAAACACACACGCACACCTGCGTTTTCACTCAGGCACTCATTCACACGAGTCAGTAGTTTCCTGGACTTCGTGCAGGGCCGCCTGCCAATGGGAAGACAGTTAACCGTTTGTTGCACTACAGAGGTCAATGAGCCATGACAGAGTTGACGAGGAAAACAGCGAGGACACAGAGGATGGGGGGGGGGAGAAGGAGGCCTTTAGCTGTACACTCGCAGGTAGTCTCTGTCCGTTTCAGTCGCGCCAAACCGCTAAAGAGGACGATCGTGTTCCTAAACCAGACGACAAACTCGGTGCAATGAGCTGTGATCGTGGCACAACCGGTTTCTGTATGATGTGTTTGTGTGTCCGCTGGCTAGATAACTGTGAGCAAACTGTGCATGTGGACGCAGTACAGTTTGTTCGTGAACTGTAAATCAATGCCAGGTCAAAACATGCTGTAAAAAACGGTGTCCAGTCATGTGATGATGAACCAGAAAATATGTTGCTTTCCCTAAAAGAACAGAAGTAAACGCACATGATGTTGTGGCGGTGGTAGCCATTTTCCTTAAACTATGGCTGACGCGTCCAGGCTCCAGGACAAATACGCTTGTGTAGGTTCTCTCGAAACCACAATGTAGCACATCTGATTCTAAATAACAGCCAAATGAGAAGCTAAATCTGGTAAATGGTCATGTGCAAGAAAAATGGTTGGCCAGCCTTGTTGTAGATAGCACTACATTACCCATAATGCCCTGCTCACCTTCTCCGCCAGCAGCTCTCGGATCTTGCCCGCCTGCAGACGGAACCTCAGCAGCTGCATCTCCAGGGAGACGCAACGCTTCGGCCAATCCACGCTCCCCATGCCTCCTATGGAACTTGCGACCGGGCCGCCACTCTCCAAGACGTCCGCCATCTTGGCTCCCGGAGACTGGTAGGCGACGGGCTAACGCAGACCTGTAGAAGGAAGGACACAGTGATTTACACACACACATTCACCGCTCTGACCAGCTTAATTCACAACATTTCCAACTGCACATAAAAAACGTGACAAACAGACGGTTGCCACATGAACGCATCCCAGCGAGTAAACGAGAGGCCAACGGGGCGAACCGGCGAACGGCACGACACACGTGTCACTCGGTCCACGTTGTTTCGCTTAGCGAATTCCAGTGAAACCGCTCTGATGTGGTGTTTCACCGTGCAATTCATGCCAGTTCACTTCCCATTTCCCATGACTCAGTGGGGCAACGCCGGAAAAGCAAACGCTCTGTGATGACTTTGCGATGACAAGGCTCAATAAAAGTTTCACAGAGCCCAATAAACATCACCCAGCTTGTACACAAACACGAAGTCACAGGGTCTTCATTTTGTGAACAAATGCAGAAAAGCAAGTCTAATAAAAACGCAGTCCAGATCTCCTTAACACGGTCAGTCCCATCTTCGGATATTATGGTGGTTGGGGGGCTGTGCTGTGGTGGGGGGTTGTGCTGTTGTGGGGGCTGTGCTGTTTTTGGGGGTTGTGCTGTTGTGGGGGTTGTGCTGTTGTGGGGGTTGTGCTGTTGTGGGGGCTGTGCTGTTGTGGGGGTTGTGCTGTTGTGGGGGTTGTGTTGTTGTGGGGGCTGTGCTGTTGTGGGGGCTGTGCTGTTGTGGGGGTTGTGCTGTTGTGGGGGTTGTGCTGTTGTGGGGGTTGTGCTGTTGTGGGGGTTGTGCTGTTGTGGGGGTTGTGCTGTTGTGGGGGGCTGTGCTGTTGTGGGGGGTTGTGCTGTTGTGGGGGTTTGTGCTGTTGTGGGGGGCTGTGCTGTTGTGGGGGTTGTGCTGTTGTGGGGGTTGTGCTGTTGTGGGGGGCTGTGCTGTTGTGAGCCAGCCTAGCCAAGTATGTTTGAAAGAGAAGGAGAACTCAGAATGTGGAAACCTTGGGCACCTGGGTTAGTGTCACCTAAAATAAAAGGATCCGTGATTAACAAGCATGTATTCAATGGCTGGCAGAGAAGATAATTATAGTAGCCCAAAAGAAGTGATGTACGTCCAACAGACGGACCAAACGAATGGAAAAACAGGCATCCGTCCAGTCTGGCAGCCAACCCAGCAGACAGGCAGACCGTCAGGCAGATAAACCTGCTAGGCTGATGAACAAACAGCCAGTAAGTAAGAGACTAAGACTGAGTCATGTCTCGTTCTCTTCACTACAATTAGCCTGCTTTTAAATACAGGCCAGGCACCGGCTAGCAGGCTAATTAAAGAAGCCATACATCAAGAGGTTCCGACCACAAGGCCCAAATCCTGGACCAGCTCGGATGTCTCTCTCTACAGTTTGAGGTTTAGAAGAAGCAGCCAGCCTTAGAGAAACCAGGGAACACGAGGGAAGAGGTCAGCTCAAAGTCGGCAGTCATGCCAGGCAGGCCTACAGCAGCCCTGTTACAAAAGTCCCAACGAAAAGCCAAGCCTAGTATCTTTGGGCTAGCCGAGACCAGGGCAACTAGAGCAGGCTGTGCTAGCCCAAAATTGTGCAAAGCCGTTGTGTTAGGAAAGCACTGCCCAGCTCCCTTCTACCAGTAAGCAAAACTACACAGTGCAAACAAACCATTTGCTAGCTAAACAACTTCAGCGGGGCCATGCTAATGCTAGCTAAACACCTTCAGCAGGGCCATGCTAATGCTAGCTAATCACCTTCAGCGGGGCCATGCTAATGCTAGTTAAACACCGTCAGCGGGGCCATGCTAATGCTAGCTAAACACCTTCAGCGGGGCCATGCTAATGCTAGCTAAACACCTTCAGCGGGGCCATGCTAATGCTAGCTAAACACCTTCAGCGGGGCCATGCTAATGCTAGCTAAACACCTTCAGCGGGGCCATGCTAATGCTAGCTAAACACCTTCAGCGGGGCCATGCTAATGCTAGCTAAACACCTTCAGCGGGGCCATGCTAATGCTAGCTAAACACCTTCAGCGGGGCCATGCTAATGCTAGCTAAAGACCTTCAGCGGGGCCATGCTAATGCTAGCTAAACACCTTCAGCGGGGCCATGCTAATGCTAGCTAAACACCTTCAGCGGGGCCATGCTAATGCTAGCTAAACACCTTCAGCGGGGCCATGCTAATGCTAGCTAAACACCTTCAGCGGGGCCATGCTAATACCTCCAGGAACATTTGACATTCTCCCCCTTCACTCCCTGGATCATTTGCTTGTTAATCACTTTGCTCACAGCCATGCTAATTCCCTAGCAACAAATAAACCTCCCATTTGTGGGTCCTCTTTCACCAGGCCTTCCTGCACTTGAGAGACTTAATTTGAAATGCATTTGTGAGCATGTTTATGAATGCTGCCTCACTGGCTAAATGTTGACCTGTGTTGTATATGAATGCTACATGACTGGCTAAAAGTTAACATGTGTTATGAATGCTACATGACTGGCTAAAAGTTAACATGTGTTATGAATGCTACATGACTGGCTAACAGTTAACATGTTTTATGAATGCTACATGACTGGCTAAAAGTTAACGTGTGTTATGAATGCCACATGACTGGAAAAAAGTTAACATGTGTTATACATGAATGCTACATGACTGGCTAACAGTTAACATGTTTTATGAATGCTACATGACTGGCTAAAAGTTAACGTGTGTTATAATGAATGCTACATCACTGGCAAAAAATGTCGGACAATATGTTTTCCCCATGTCCAGTTAGGTAATGAAAGTCCCTCCGGTCCCACATTTCTGAACCATGACTGTCTTCGTCCTCCTAAACTTTGATAGAGCTGAGGTGGGGAGTGTGTGTAGGATGTGTGTGTGTGTGTGTGTGTGAGCAGATGTAGGGGTGTAGGTCTCTGGTGCATAGAAAACGCTCCAGCCGATCGTACACTCACCCGCTACCTCTTCAATCATCAACCATTTCAAACACACACTCCCCAGCCAGGCATAACTCGTCAAAACAAGTGAGCACAAACACTGACACCCACGACTCTACGGGCTTCCTCTGTCTCTCCTCTCTTACCCTCTCACCCTCTCCCTCTCACCCTCTCGCACTCTCTGATGAGAGAGAGTGACTATTACAGTCAAGGAGTTGCTAAGGACCGGGTCCCATCAGACTCGTTGAATAAGTATTCAGAGCGGAAAAGTACGGAATACACAAAAATGAACACCAAATCATCAGTTGTGAACCTATCGTTCCACATCATACCAAAGGCGCTCTACATCAAGTTTTGCTGTATCTGTAATACCCATTGTTGCCTGATGTTCATGTTTTTAGCTGACCATATTCCTCTGACCTGTCACATTAACAAAGTGTTGTCACCTACATAACTGCGGCTCACTGAAAACGTTTCGTTTATTTCACCCGTCTCAGAAAACACGAGAGACTCTAATTTGTGAAAACCACAGACTTTCAGCAGATTTTGAGATGCTGGAACCACCCGGTCTGCCACAAACAATACATTAGATATGAGTTGCAGCCACATCATTTAGCCGTTTATGCAATATGCACGGTGAGCGTAAACAAATATTTACAGTTGATGTACACATTTACACAATATCAATTATCGTTTTTAAAAAAGTGGGTTGCCGTTAATGACCACTTCCGCCAACAGTCCAGTGGGTTGCATTTCACCCGTCTAGTGGGCTGCCAGAGACATAAACTACAAAGGGATTAGAATTGACTGGTTTTTCTTTTAGCTGTTAGCTGGAGCACCTCCTTTCTGTGTCGTTTTCTTCCTACTTGAAATGAAGATCCCAAGGAATTTAAACGTTTCGTCCAATTCCTCAATCTCAAGGAGGAAGGGTGGGGGGTGTGTTTCCAGGTTATTTTATCTCAAACAGACCAGCCCCCCCCCACCCACAGTGCAGAAGCCCCACACACATACATTCTACCAACAAACTAGCTATTCCACCCACACACACACACACACACACACACACACACACACTTATGCATGCACACACATACACAGGCTAAGGTCATTTTAGATGTTTATTACTGCGTTCACCACGAGGCCTCTGGAGTTGAAAGTCACAACACTATAGGGAATATACAGGAAATCGATTTACAGGCGAGTATACACCTTTACGGATATACGTAAAGTATGTCAATACATATTAAGACAGATAACACTGTCCGTTGATAGGGATAATGGCTGTGTGTCGAGCTAGTATGTGGCCTACATGCACTTTACACTT
Source organism: Dallia pectoralis (assembly GCA_029465975.1). Lineage (NCBI taxonomy): Eukaryota > Metazoa > Chordata > Actinopteri > Esociformes > Umbridae > Dallia > Dallia pectoralis. The sequence goes on from CM055754.1 coordinate 2,234,779, forward strand.
GCATCTCAAGCTTTATTATACCTGGTGTATAACTACATCGGTAAAACCTGGAGCAGCACTTCTGTTTAAGAAATGCCCTTTCTGACACATGCAACTCAACGGTATGCATCAGCTATGCATTTAAAGATCGGCATGTGTTCAAGCCAGTAGCCTATACGAGCCCTTTATCTGTCTTCTACTCCTCTAATTGTCCTCTCCTCCTCTTTTCTCCTCTTTGCAGGAAGCTATGCGTGCTCTGCTGGTACTCTAATGACAGGTTCTCTGCGAGCTGACCACACTCATCTCTGCTGTAAATACAGAAAAGGACATTCCTCTGTGCTGAGGTGTAAACATCACCTCCCGCGGCGGCCTCACTCATTGCTGCACAAACACAAAAACACACTCGCAAATGTATCTGTGAGCTCACAACCGCACACAGACACACAAGCACAGACACACACACACACACACACACACACACACACACAAAGGCGATACAGTTTGGTGTCGTAAAAACATGGTGACCACTACTAATCCTCAACACACAGGACAGTTAGGTAGAGCCATACACAGGTACATGACAAGTTGCTGAATGGATCTTGACCTAATTAGTGCTCTTCCATTGTGTGGTCTGTATCCCACCTAGTTCGACATTGGTGTTCAAACTTTTTTGAAAAGAAAAACGGGTCAGATGTCAAATACCATCATGGTTTATTAGGCCTGTCATAACAAAACCCCTATGATTTACAACACAGAAGCTACTGTACTGTCCAAACAGCCGCACCAATCATTCTGGGCGCCACAGCTCATTATAAACGCTCATCAGATGGCATTTAGAAACTGCAGAAGTGGCAATACAAAATCAATGCTGTACACCTCTGGGGTTGGCCAGGATGGCCTGGTTTAGTCTCAACATTACTATAGATGCGAATGTGATTCAGACTTTAGACCAGGTGGCAACATTGACCCAAAAACACCCATGCACCCTAATTCTAACATCAACCGTACTTTTCTTGTATAGTTAAGACTCTCTCTTTTGAAAGATCAATGTACAAAAAATTAAAAATAATATCTGATTTTGCTGACATAGCATGACAGGGTGAAGAAGGTTAAAATCGAACCACTTTGCTGGTGTGTGTGTTTTTTCTATTTTCTATTTGCTGGTTAATTGTCCAAAAATGGTCACAACCCACAGGTGGACTGGATCATAATTGAGATCGACTACAGACACTCGGCAAATTGTCTGAATTATAAACATTTTCAAAAATGCATTCGTTTTGAATTATTATTATTTTTTTGCATAAGGAGAACCCGGAGAGGGTTATAGACAGAAATGGGAAGAGACAAAACACATTTATTTATATTTAGGCTATAGCAGAACTTGGCTCTTACCTTGTGACTTTATAGTCGGCTTTCTCCCTTTCTCTCTCTCTCTCTTCTCTTTCTTCCCCGGTAATTCACATCACGACCCAGAGCCCCAATTCCCATTCACTTACCAACAATCCTATTTGGTTTACAGTTTCATGCTGATGTAGTGTCCCGTATTAGTGCAGTCGGTCTGGTCTCCTCAGAGAACGAGTCCAGGAGACAGTGGTGGTTCTCAGCAGTGGTTAGTGGTTCTCCACTCCAGGTTCATCCCCTGCGCCTTTAAATGACCAGGAGCCGGATCGGATTTCGCCGTCACACCCCCTGGTGTTGGAACCACGCAAAGGAACTACACAGGAAATTACATCAGAGGTCAGAGGACTGGATGATAGTAGTTCTGCACTAGGTGATATACAACTGTTAATAACTAGTATGAATATTAAAGTAATGTTGCACAAATCATATTGTATATGATATGTTCAGAATGTACTCAAGCTTGTCTGTTCTGTTAAATAAGAGTTCATTTCTCTACAGTAAACATCTATGCGTATTTGTTCTGATTCATAGTGTGCCCCTAAACCTATACAAGAAAGTGTTGTGTGACACCATGAATAAATTATTTGCCAGGCTGTAAAAGTTTTGTGAGGGAATAATTAGGCTGGTTTTAGGCAGTGGTTTTTACCCTGTTTAAATAATGCCAACTTTGTGTTTGTTCTGTTTAATTCATCTGAACTTGTTTTGATTTTTAGGTTGGATGTACAGCACAAATAGACCTCTGGGACCAACCAATATTTTAACTGTAATGTCTGAGTTTTTCATTTTGTGTGTGACACAAATAATTAACAGTTTGGTGCTTGAAGTGGATTATACAAATGGCAGAAGCTGTGCAATTATAAAAGACAGGATGGCGCAAAACACACACACGCACGCAAACACACATCCACACACACACACACACAGTCACCACACACACACACATCCATGCACACACACACACAAACACACACACCCACCTTCACGCAAACGCACACGCACGCACACACACATCCACCTTCACGCAAACACACACGCACGCACACACACATCCACACACACACACACAGTCACCCCACACACACACATCCACGCACACACACACACACACAAACACACACACCCACGCAAACACAACACACACACACACACACATTAATTTATGTGAATTAGATACTTTTTCACGCTAATTCAATGTTGTCACATGGAACTTGGAGCTGAAATTACAACGTTTAAATCAACCACTCTGTGGCCCCTGCGGTGGGTCAGCTGTGTAGTAGAGTAGGTCTGAAGAAAGACCAGTAAACCCTTCACACTTCCAGGCAGAGCCAGCTGTAGACCAGAGGTGGCCATGACGCCCATTACAAAACACCGGAAAGTTGTGAATGACAACGTCACAGCCGCTAACCTTGTGTCAACGTCTCAATGCTACATTGGCTCTACTGTGTCACCATTTCATTTGAGGTCCAGTTGTTTGTAGACTGGAGAGCTGTTGTTACTTAGGGCCAAGAATTCGGTCTGTTTTTCACTCCTCTAGTGTCCTGTGAGCTGTTCGACTGCCATTTGGCCAAGAGCACTGAAACCGTAGACCAAGACTGGATAACACAGCTGAGGAAAGACAGAAAGCTGAGAGACACAAAAGCAGAGATAAAAAAGAGAAAAAGCCAAGCACAGGATGGAAACAGCTTCATTCGGTGAACAGACGATGCTCAGAGTTCATAAACCGTTTTTTACAGTGATTTTTTGTTGAACTGTATTTCTCACAGTTAAACAAAGCCACAGGTTTACCTGTCCTCCTTCTGCTGCAAATCTCCGTCTCCTCCCTCTTCTGTTCCCGTTGACTCTTTGGGTGGTCTGTTTTAAAGTGATGTTGCTCTGGAGCCGACTAAGCCCACACCTACGGCTGAAAACCAGTTAACTCAACCATGGTTGATGGCATTGCAATGAAAACAAGAAAATAACGTATCCCTGTTCACAATGTTATATTGTTTTTAATATATATTAAATATAATTAATATTCAGTGTTCGCAATCCCATGATGGAATATGTCTTGTCGCGTCCTATTCGCCCCATATAACACAGATATTACATATTACCCAGACCATCAGGCGTGTTACATACTATCCACATGTCATGATTAAATACTGCCCATTCGTAACAGGGCTTTAATAGTGTGGTAATAGTGTAATAGTTTGGTTGGCTGTGTACATACTTTCAAAATCTACTCAACTTTCCGCCAGCCTGGAAAGTTCTCTCTGGTCTGGTGAGTATGAGAGAGATGTAAGCCAGGACATGGTAGCAGTGGTTTGGATGCGGACTTAATAGTGTGTGTGGCAGTGTTTTTGAATGCAGACAGAGTGAGTGTGGCTAGACAGTGATCTTTAAATCACCGGGCTGAATGATAGATGGCTGTTTATCTATTGCACTTCGCTCAAACACTCATTTCAGGAGAGCCTTTTTCGTTTTTAATCGTGTGCGTGCGTGTGTGTGTGTGCGGAGGTGTGTTTGTTTGCGTAAGTACACTTGGCGTTCTTCCTGGCGTTCTTGACGATTACAGTACAGTGGATATCAGATGTGCGATGCATGCTCTCATCCTGTGGCCTCCACGTGAGGAGAACTGACCATAAGATCTCCACGCGCCAATCACATTCACACCGCTGGTTTGGGCAGACCTCAGTTCCTGTGTGTGTCAACCTCCTCCAGTGGTGATTCAGAAACCACTGGCCACAATTGTCGAGTGGCGTTTTCCATTTGTCCTGGACCTGTGAAACTAGCCACGTTCACAAAGACATAAACAAACTGACAGACAACAGACAGATAGAGAAACAGACAGTGGGGCTGTTAAAGTATTGCTAACCAACGTTAGCCCGTGCAATGACTTGAAATATATAGGATTAGCATAATAGCAAACACCAGCTACTCCCAGTTACTGTTTGCTGCTAATTAGCATTATAGCATAGTTTACAAAAGAAAAGCCACTATCTCTGATGCTGGACACATACTATAATACATATTATAAGTTTATCTGGTTGAAGATAAAGATATTATATAATATATATAGGCAATAATGAAGGGGGAATTTATTTTTTTTACTCTGTGTTACAGGTTCCATAAGTGTGTGTGTGTGTGTGTGTCTGTGTGTGTTTGGATAGATGAGATGGTAGTGTGCACTGCGGACAGATGAGATCTGTCTGTACACAACACGTTGTCTGTTGACATTGTGAAATACCACAGGGAACTCAACTGAAAGAAGAGAAACGAAGAGAGAGGGACGGACAGACAGAGATCGGAGAGACAAAACACGGGGGAGTGATAGTGAGGGAGAGAGCGATAGTGTGTGTGTGTGTGTGTGTGTGTGTGTGTGTGAGAGTGTGTGTCTAATCCACTTTTTACTATAAACGTGGAAAGATGATGTCCATAAAGGGTTTTCTATTTCTGGTTTATGGGTTAAGTTAAGAGTAAAACCTTCAATTAAGATTAGGGTTGTATTCCTTTTAAAGAAACAGCTGTGCTTTAGTAATGTGACACGTCAGATAGCCGTTTACACAATGAAAAATAGTGGTCATATTAAAAATGTAACTACATGTTACTATCAACTAAGACCTAACCTTTATCCTACCTTTATGCTGCATGTTGTTTTATTCCAGTTTGTCATGCTCCAGTATTGACTAGTATTATGTATATGTGTTGTGGATATGCTACTAGTTGTTTTTATTCCAGTTTGTCATGCTCCAGTATTGACTAGCATTATCTTTGTGTTGTGGATATGTGTCACAATTACATCCGAAGCTATTCTACTGCCATCTACTGGCCGGCTTCGGCAGTCAACATCGTCAGCTTTTCTTGTCTTGTCTCGTCATTACACACACCTGGTGACCATTCCCTCATAATTACTTGTATATATTGGTTCCCTGTGTTTCGTCATGTCCTTGATTGGATAATTGGATATGTGTGATTATGTTGTAATCTTTGTCTTTTGTTATTTTCATCCCTGTTTCATTAAACCACCGCATTTATTTGAGCCAGAGAGGAAATGTGATGAAGATTCAAATGCTAAGAACAGTAACCGCCAAAGAGAGGTAACCGCAGCGTTTTATTTCATGATGTTCCGACCAGGGATCGTATGAGTTCAGGTTGTCCTCACTCTAACACAATGGCTTTGTCCAATGTCCAATGTTAGTGAAGCCAAACTGTATGAGCGGCTAAACCAAACAGATGCCACTCATTGCCAATGGATCCACGTCAACCATCTCTGCATCGCAAAAGAAAAGGCTCACGAAGCATCCTCTGAGATGCTGAAACTGGCACAGACTTTTGAAAGCTATGGGCACCAGAAACAGAGGCAAAGATGGATTAGTTTAGTGTGTGTGTGTGTGGACATTCGGGACTTCCTCAGCCCCTTGCCTGTGTTATGAATGTGTTTCCCTCTATTCGTCATCTAGGTTAAAGCCCAGCATTGGAAAAATCAGTGGACAGAAAATAAACACTCCTGCCCTGCTGGTTGAAATCTACTCTAAGATTTTTTATCTGGTTAAAATCTACTCTAAGGACAGTTAATATTAAGTTAACACATTATTCACAAACTATTTCATTTATACATTTTGTCAAACATTACCAACCATTTATTATAATTGCTACATTTTCATAAACATCAACGTTAACTTGAAATATGTAATTATGCGTTTATGAACACTAAAAATGAAAGTGAGTAATTAGGAATATCGTACAATAGTTAATAAACAGTTTATATGAATATTTATATATGTAACTTCACAGTTTTTGATGCATACTGCCCCCTTCTGTTGACAGAATGAACTGAAATAACTTGGTACTTAAACACAAGTTTCCGCCAAAATGATGTCTGCACAGTTCTGCCCGATATCTTATTCAGGGAAGACATGTGTGTATAATCTGCAAAACAAAGCATTTATATGTATAATATAGTTCATGGGGAACTTAAGATGACCACAGGTCTTTCTGTATACAATATCAGTGTCTTTCTTTCTGTGGTAAATCGGTTGATGTGTCATGAATTCAATGGCTCATTTACATTTGAATCATTTACATACCCCTGTAGGTATGTTATATCGAAATGCCTTCTTTTAACCCCTCTTTTCACATTTACCACAATATCTTATATCCAGGACCATGTGTCGTCACGAAAAACGTGAAATTATTTCAGGAGCATTCATGATCGTGTGAAACCCTTAACCTCGGCATCTTTGCAAAACCAATCTGACTTTTGAACCAGGAAGTAGTGAATTAGGGTCAACCTGTGTTCACTGTTGGCCACTTTTTATTGCCGTTTTTAATGGGACCTTGTCACCTAGTAGCACAGTTATAGTTTGAAGCTAGACTGCCGGTGATTAGCTTGAGGCTTCACTGCCGTCTTATCTCCAACTTCATAATATGGATACTGGGTAGATTTTAAACATGCCAGAGCCTGTCTTATTCCTGAATATCCTGCAGTGAAACAACTCACTTTCTGCATCAACAGCAGCTGTTGACCCAACATGCGTTCAGCAGCTTTCCGACAGTTCCTCCAATAAACGACCACATATTCTGGTTTAACGTTTTTTTCTGAGGCAGATATAACAATAGGTTCAATATCACGGCGTCTGTAAAAGTTACACATGTCTAAATCAGTTACACATGTCCTCCAGACTTTGACACCACCCCCCTTCCCGCGCAGTTCCCAGAATAAATACTTGCTTTATTTGTCCGAGAGCAGATGCTTGCGAATCTGAAAAACACTGGCACTGAAGTTTACCCTTTGTGTTCGTCTCTTTCGTTTTCCTTTCCCTTTAATCTACACATTCACCAGTTATTCCTCGAGCTCAAACAATCGGAAGCCACCCTCCCCCCGATGCACCCCCGCCCCTCGATGTGCAGTGCAGACTGAGCGAAAGGGAGCCAGAAGTGCCTCCGACTACGAGAAAACAGTTACTGAGACAATCTTTGAAAGGGCCCATTGAGCAGTCGACGTGACAGCCAGCGTCCTCTTCAAGTGCGAGCATCAAACTGCCCCCTGTCAAGGGTGAAAAGGTCACGACCCCTGTATCGACCGCTCTGGTGCATTTTCACATTCTTAAAAGAAAGGGTAGAAACAAAGAATATCCTTTGCCTCTCCACACTCCAGCTACCCCCTCCCCCCCCCCCACGACCCTCGTCGCCCCCTCCTGAATGCCAAGTTTCATTGAGTAACGGACACTTTGATCAAAGAGGAATTCCAGCTCTCTCCCATTCCCCGCCTTCAGTTAGCGGCGTGTAGTGCTGCCTCGGCTCCTGGTCATAATAACGATTAGTAAGTAATAGAGTCCCTCGCTGTGTCACTGATTTGTGTGTTAAAGAGAGATCCTTCCCAGTGACCAGATAGCAGCTGGTTGTCAGGGTGCCTCTACGGGCCAGCTGTAGAGACCCCAACCGACGGACAGCCGCACCTCTCCCCTCTCCACGTGTTCAGCTGTTCTGCACTCACGTACATTTCTGTCGTCATTCCCCACAGCAGCTGTGACCCACTTATGCTTTGGCCCGGTGTACCGGGCAGGTGGGTATAGGGTGTGGTCTCAGACACAAACGAACAAACTCACACACGTCACTGGTCTTCCTCGGTTTGAAGAGGGATTTCCTGACCGCTCCCAGTGAACACATCGTCTCTCAGTTACCTGTGGTAAATGTGCAGGTACCTTCCCGAGAGGTGTCCCTTGGTTGATGCGTTGTGAAGTGGGCGGGTGTTTTCCGGCTTGTTGGGCCCAGTCCAGGGTTTACCCGGTTCAGGATCGCAGTTTCACCCGACCCCTCTATCTCATTTTTAAGAATTATGCTGCTATACTATTGTGCCGGAGAAGTATAGAACTAGGGTGTCTAACCTTTCCCTGTGTCTGGTTTCCACTTCCATTATAGAGGACCCGTGCCTGCTGGCCACGCTGGGAACATGAGGTGGAACCCTTCTGGGGCCCCCTGGTTGTGTTGCAGGCGGAGCAGCTGATGCTACCAGACAGTTTCTGCCTCCAATTTGCCAAACCCTCAACCTTTCCGGTTGTCCCTTTCGGACTATATTTCACCTAAACTATTCTATTTTGTAAGACTCTTAAAAAAGCATTTAATTATTATTAAACTCAACCGAAGCACTGTAGAGGTGTGTTTCGCTAAATTGAGAAGAGAGTTGACTAAGGACCTGCAAATAAACCCCAGATGCCATTATTAGGTCTTACAGATCAGTAGTGAGAGAAAGAAAGAAAGTCAGCTAAATTACTAACTTTTAAAAATGGAAACTGAAAAAGGGTAAACCTTTCTTTAAGTTGTAGGTTTCTCCTGTTAATGCAAGATTCAAGTGAAATTGATAACAACACACATTTTTTACCCAATTTGTATTCTATTTGCGTAATTACCTCTGGGTTTGAGGTAAGGAAGCAATCAAGAAAATGCATGTAAGGTTTTCAGTGATGTCAGGGTTTTGACATAAGTAGCAATGGTGCTGTCCAGCAGGGGGCAGTGGTGCTCTTTGATTCTCTCTGTCTTTTGCGCTCTCCCTTTTCGCAAAGAGATTTTATTTTTCTCAATTCAGATGCTTTATTGGCATGGAACCATTTGTTGATATTTGTAAACAAGTGGAAAATACTGAAACATATTTAAAACAATTGATAAGAAATAATTTCATACCAAGACATATTAGTTATATATGATTAGGTAAATCTATTGTGTAGTAACAATGTGCATGTGGTTTAAATATGTTAATTGATAAACAATGGTCAACTGTTTGTGCCTCATTGGTTGCCAATTTCTTATATCAACAGTTCAGTATTTTCTGGAATAATATCTGCAATTTTTTTGGTCTAATTGTTAGTAATTGTAATCATACATTGAGCAAAAGGTTGGGAAGTGCAGATCTGTTTCCATGTCATTTTGTAGGAAGTGCAGATCTGTTTCCATCTCATTTTGTAGGAAGTGCAGATCTGTTTCCATCTCATTTTGTAGGAAGTGCAGATCTGTTTCCATCTCATTTTGTAGGAAGTGCAGATCTGTTTCCATCTCATTTTGTAGGAAGTGCAGATCTGTTTCCACCTCATTTTCTGGGAAAAAAGATGTTGTTCTGACCTTACAAAACAGTTAACCCTAATTTCTCCCAGGTTGTTGCTGTAAATACAAATTAGTTTTCAGGCATACATTTAAACGTTTAGGGTCATATGAAATGTCAAATTTCTTGTGTATTAAAAAAACATTGAATTGATTACAAATACAGTGGAGACATTGTTAATCGTGTACATAACTGTTGCAGCTGGAAACCCCAACTAAACAAATGTCATGTTAACAAACTAGCGTTTTGGCGAGTCGTTTTGGACATCGACTTTGTGCAGGAACATTACCAGCAATTGTTTACAGACAGAATATCACTTTTAATCCCCTGTGTCCAAGGGCGGGGTTATTTTCTGGATGGGGGGGTGTAAATATGTGGGGGGGGGGCATTAAATGGGTAGACAGTATGAACGGTATATAATATATACTGGTATGAACAGTGGCGCCTGTATTCCTTTTGGCTAAACTACGGTGCTTGTTTAGCGGTATGCAACGTTCTGGAACACTCAGATAGGTAGAAATATTCAAATACAGTGTGTGTCAACCGTCAAGGAATAAATGAATCGGCAGCGTTGAATAACTTTTGGAATGCCGTCTAGATTATCCAGAGGCCTCTATTCCATCTCTGTCACTTTGGTATTCCGGGCCCCGGAAAGGCGGTTTGTGTTAGAGAAAAAAGAAAAGAGAGAGAGAGAGGACAGAGAATGCAGTAGGATTCTGAAGGCAGTAAATTAGGCTCCTCCCCCCGACCTCCTCTAAGCGAATGAAAGAGTAAACGAGATCAGGTTGTAATTACTGTAATGAATGATTCTGCTTTACCTTTCCGCCCGCATAATGTGTTTTCACTTGTTTCCCCGTGTTCTGATGCGTGTGTGAGTGTGTGTGTGTGTGTCAAACACTTTAATTCCTAGTTCATGTAGATGTGTGCTCTCTGGTCCTCTGGTCAAAGGTGACGGTTAGGTCAAAGTTAGGATGATGGCTTGGGTTAGGATTAGTCCAGAGGTCTTTTTGTTTCCTCTTAAAACACTTATATTAATGTGCACCTTCTGTCGGCCTCAGTTTATGTGTTAGTGTGTGAGGAAAACGACTGTATGGTTGACATGTTGAAGCTCGTAAAAATTCAAAATGTGAGTACACAGTCGAACAACAGCATGTCTACAATCTAACAACAGCATGACAACAGTCTAATAACACCACGACAACAGTCTAATAACACCATGACAACAGTATAATAACACCATGACAACAGTCTAATAACACCATGACAACAGTCTAATAACACCATGACAACAGTCTAATAAAACCATGACAACAGTATAATAACACCATGACAACAGTCTAATAACACCATGACAACAGTCTAATAACACCATGACAACAGTATAATAACACCATGACAACAGTCTAATAAAACCATGACAACAGTCTAATAACACCATGACAACAGTCTAATAACACCATGACAACAGTCTAATAAAACCATGACAACAGTCTAATAACACCATGACAACAGTATAATAACACCATGACAACAGTCTAATAACACCATGACAACAGTATAATAACACCATGACAACAGTCTAATAACACCATGACAACAGTATAATAACACCATGACAACAGTCTAATACACCATAACATCATCTCATCTCATCTTCAACCGCTTATCCGGGGTCGGGTCGCGGGGGTAGCAGCTCTAGCAGGGGACCCCAAACTTCCCTTTCCCGGGCAACATTAGCCAGCTCTGACTAGGGAATCCCGAGGCGTTCCCAGGCCAGTGTGGAGATATAATCTCTCCACCTAATCCTGGGTCTTCCCCGAGGTCTCCTCCCAGCTGGACGTGCCTGGAACACCTCTCTAGGGAGGCGCCCAGGTGGCATTCGTACTAGATGCCCGAACCACCTCAACTGGCTCCTTTCTACGCAAAAGAGCAGCGGCTCTACTCCAAGTTCCTCTCGGACGACTGAGCTTCTCACCCTATCCCTAAGGGAGAGGCCAGCCACCTTTCTGAGAAAACCCATTTCGGCCGCTTGTACCCGCGATCTCGTTCTTTCGGTCATGACCCAGCTTTCATGCCCATAGGTGAGAGTAGGAACAAAGATTGACCGGTAGATCGAGAGCTTTGTCTTCCGGCTCAGCTCTCTTTTCGTCACAATGGTAACACCATGACAACAGTCTAATACACATCTCTTCCTCTCTTCCTCTAACTCTAAAAATGTCTCTCTGTTGTGGGTCAAGTAGGTTATTAGACCTTCTTCTTCTTTCTTCATGTCCTCATCCTCCACCTTCATTCTCCAGAGGTGTTGACCGATACCAGTCAGTCAAGAGTACCAGAAACCCGTTCTCACAAACACACACACTCGAAAAACACACACCCTTAAAAACACATGCTCAAAAACATACTCCCTCAAACACTCTCTCAAAAACACACACGCTCAAAAACACACACGCTCAAAAACACACACGCTCAAACACCTAAACTTTGGAGGTCAGGGGCTGAAGGCCACCCCGACCCCCTTGCAATAACAGAGAGCTGGGCCAAATGAGAGCTGATATGAAACCAAACGAGGCTGACCTCCAACTATATACCAACAGTTCACTGAGAGTTGAGCCACTGATGAGCTGTCCCTTAGAGTCCCAAACCCCCACAATCCCCCCCAACCCTCCCCGGCGAAGCTTTAGCGTGCGGGCGCACGTTCCAGCCCGAAATACTGCAAGGCCAAGACGGAGGCGAGCAAAAGAAAGCGAGAGAGGAATAAAAAAGAGATTAGAAGCTTCAAATGTAAGGCGTGGGCTACTCACTGGAGCTGACTGGTTAAACGGCGATCACTGCACACCGTCCTAAATGGGACGAACCCACTCGATGTGTACTGGGGCGGACCACGGCGGGCGAGTCACATTGTCACCAACGTACAGGGCTGAGCGGTTTATTGCGATGGAAACGTTTTGCCTCAAGCCGTGGTGAGAGAAACCGAAAAGCTGTTCGAGGCCTGTAGGTCAGTGGCCCCGGGGCCTCTGTTACGCCCACCCCTTCATTATGAGAAGGACCAGGAGCGGACTTTAAAATGATGTTTAAATGAAACACCCTTGGTAATGGAGGTAATGGAAGGAGTGTTTCTGCTTAAAACACATGGGGGCCGTGAGAGCCTTCGATATCCAGGAGGCTTCCACAGTCCTCCTCCCCCAACACTTTGCCCCCACGTCTCTCGTCCCCACATCGCCCCGCAGACCTCCCCCCTTCCAGCTCTATTTTCCCACCTCCCCAGCCCAGATTTTCAGCGACCCAGGGAGAGACGTGTAAATCTGGCCTCCTTCGGGAGAGCAACAGGGCACCGGAGAAAATAAATCTGCCTCAGTTCACGGCGAGTTCAGCCAAGCCACAGTGCCGAGCTGGGATTCTCTCGTCCTCTCTCCCTTGCTCGAACGCCATTTCTTCTTCGTCTCGATTGTTTCTCTATACTCGTCGGTCTTTCTCGTTGCTTTTTCGTGATGTCATTGCCTTTTTAGGGTCGCCATAAAGGGACAGTCCCAATGTCCCCCTGGTTCCTATTTAGTGCACTGGGAGTGACTGGGCCCATACAAAGTAATGCAGGGGATGACTGGCTCATTGACTCTGGCTGGCTGTACATCAGCATCAAGCTGATAGCTGATATAAATGTGCTTCATGCCTGCTGCGAGGCGACGATCAGATGACATCAGACGAACCCACCATTGGTGATACCAACGACAGAACGTTGTCATGGCGATTGATGAAGAAACAAGTTACAACGGCTGTGATGGCAACACAGACAGTCATTATTTTACATACATCTCTGTACCTATCAATCGATCACGTCTTAAGCCTCTAAACGTAGTCGGAAACCTTTGGTTTTCTTTGGCATTATTGTTCGTCTACAGATCGCCTTGTGTTCAGTAATGTTCTACGCGGACATAACACTTAAAGGGCAACTTCACCGAAAAAACATATTTTTTCTCACTTATCGTGGTCACTTATGTAGTAGAAATGTGAAAGCATTTTTGAAAATTGTTCCATCTAGTCAGAGAAAAAGATTAAAATGTGTTTTTGGCTCATGTGGATGAAATACACCAAATCCCAGAATGCCCTTGTTTCGCTGCTCTACGAATGCACTCCCAAGCCACGCCTACCGGCTCGAGAGGGCAGGCAGAAGGGAAGGCTAGCTACTAGCTAATTGACTGGAAAACAGAAGACACCGGTTAACATGAGTCTCTGTGACGAGTTTCTTGATAAAGTAATTTAAATACTAGCCTTGCGTTGTACCGGGATGTACATCCAACACAAGGAAAGGACATGTAGTTAGTTTCCATCGTTTTCCCAATGAACATTTAGAGCGGTGCAAACAGTGGCTACGGGCTAGTATCAACCACCCCAAGTTCCGAGAATATTTGTAATTAATAAAAGTATATACATTTCTTCATATTTCCCTGTACTCTTTTGTAAATCAAAGTAATACATTATAAACTTTGAACTTTTATTGTTTTTAAACATAATACAAACAATTGCACACTCATAGCTCTTCCAGAGCTTCAGCAGTTTCTTGATAGCCACAGTATTGTCCGTCACTAGCTGGAAATCTCTGTCTGATGTCCTGAACAACACAGGCAGGCAAAACAAGACGATATAGCCTTTCCCCAGTCTCTCTCCTTGCAGGACCCATTCCACAAAATGACGGTAGGCTGTTAGGCGATTTTGTCTGAAAACAATAAGCACAACGTTAGCAACGCAAGCTATTTGCACCTACAATAGGATATAATCGATAGTTCAGCTAACTAACGTGACCAAGAAATAAATACTCACTTATACTGAATCGTCCGTTTGTCCCTGCGGGCTTTGGCTGGCGTTTCCCATTGACCTTCGGAATCGTGAAATAAGTTTCAAAAACTTGTGTGGATCAAAGCTGGGGTGCTCTATTACGCATGTGGCGGTCCCGTTTCTAATGCAGATTCAGTTATTTCTTCAAGAAGAAAATGGCATCGCTAAAATTCGCAACAGCAGCGGGATTCTGTGTCCATCGGCGCACAGCGAGAGCACTGGCACCACCAGTCCGCCCCAGCTCGACTCTGTACGGGCTCTTCCTCATGACCGCCAGGCAAGCTTCGCTCCTCAGCAGCAGCAGCCTCTTGTTCCTCCGTCAACCGCAACTGTGTTTCGCTGTATTGCGGCTCGTACAGGCAGCCACAAACATCGGATTCGCGCAACAGATCTTCAAAATCCCTTTCTTCCATTTCGTCTTCAAAATTACTTTCTGCCATTGTGTTTAGTCTAAAACTCGCATTTCTCCCTACAAGCAACATCGGGTTAGCTTAGCTAAACAAGATGGCTGACGGACTGTTTTGAAAATCTTTGACGAGGCCCCATCCCATATGGGCGGGTAGATAAAAATGCGGAAGTAGCATCTACTTCTGTCTGTAGTTCATAGCCTCTTTTAAAAAATCCTCCAATGACGTAAAAATCGTCATTTTACGTCATTGGAGGATTTTTTCCTGTCTAAAATCAAGATATGTCTCTTATCAGATGGAGTTGATGGGTGGGAGGAGGGTCATTGGAAAATACTACCATTTGTCTACTGATACAAAGCTAAATGCAAAATCGGTGAAGTGGCTCTTTAATGGATCCAGATATGTACAGTACCTGTAAGTTGTGGCCGGACCTCAGCAGAGCCTATAAAAACATACAGTTTTACTGAATTTCGTCCAATGAACCCATCTGAAGTTGCTCTGGATGAGTGTCTGTCCAACAACCGAAATGTATTTACTCTGGTGTGTAAAACACCGCTGTCTCGTGTGTTGACAGTGTATTGACCCTGCTAAGTCCTCCGCTGTGTTGGTCCCTTGTTTATCAGACACAGATGAAGTGATAACGTAGGAGGTGAGAAGGAGGGCTGGAGACAGAGCTTAGGGAGGAGGCCCGGGAGTGAAGACACCATGAAGACTTCCAGACCTCTGGAATGAAGACGGATGTGTGGACACAGAACTGCAGCCTGGGACAAACAGTACCCTCGTCTATCATGACCTATTCACCTCTGAACCTTGAGAGCCCGTATAAACACACACGCACGCACACACGTAGCCCCGCGCCAGCTGAAAGAGCCCTAGCCAGATATTTTTCGTGTGTGTGTGTGTGTGTGTGTGAGTGTGTGTGTGTGAGTGTGTGTGTTCTTCCCCCAATCCCAACGCTGTGTTGTTGTAAAACCCTCTAAATAATTACACATATCTCCATCCAACTAGCTCACTATCCCACTGAAAACTGTGTTGCAACACAAACCACGTGTTATGGTGAGAAGTCACTGCAAACCACAAAATATACAGTATGATAGGTGTATTTGGCCAATTTCTATATTTTACTGTGTGTATCCTAACCCCCCACATCCCTCCACACCACCTGAGGGGTGCTTCTGTTGTGTCATCATTGGTGAAGTACGATTCCCTTTGGAGCCCACTGAGACTGTGCCCTGAAGCATGTAGGTGCCAGTGTGTTTTCTAGCACTTGGAAAATACCCAGTGCTTAACTGATCACATTAACACCAGCCATAGGAACAGGACGGACATTAACTAACACATTTTATATTTAATTAGAGTAATTTAACAGATGCTTTTATCCAGAGCAACGCACAGTAAGTACAGGGCCTAGCTGTGATAATATCCACCTGGGAAAGTTGATCACCTGAAAGGGAACTGTGACCCATTTTATGTTCTAACCCTAATGTGGATAATGGTTGATTGTCTATGTTGTAAATAGTTTCTAAACTTACCAGGACTTTTCTACATTTCTAGACATCACCGACCTGATTGGCAACGAGGTAAAACAAGGTAAAGCCTTCTTGTTAAAGGGGAAGTTGGTGGATTTTTTTGAAGGGGGCGAGGGTAGTTGCTCATTCAGGAAGTGGGCTGCTCGTTTGACCTCTATATGGAGCAGGCCTTCGCTCAAAAGAGTCTGACGCGTACGACTGACGAGTTATCAGTGCAAATTTGTGGTGCTGATATGGAAGAATCTGGGCCATGATTACAGGCAGACAGGCCTACATACATATGTCAGGAGAATAGCAGAAAATGCACGGCTCTGTGTCAGCAATCACTGGTGTTGTGTTATATTGTACATTCAATTTGTGGGGCTCAAATAAAGTCTGTGTGTTTGTGTGTTTTTATGCTTTTTGGTAAAGCCAACAGGCGACCAGGGGTACTAGTGTTTATGCAGGGGGTGGGACGAGGGTTAGATTACACTAAGTCTTTAATTATATAGTCCCTTGTCGCACGCACGCACGCACACGCACACACACACACACACACACACACACACACACACACACACACACACACACACACACACACACACACACACACACACACACACACACACACACACACACACACTCACACACTCACACACTCACACACACACACACACACACACACACACACACACACACACACACACACACACACACACACACACACACACACACACACACACACACACACACACACACACACACACACACACACACACACAGCCCCACCCTATCCCCCAACCCCAACTCAGTTGACTCAGGACAAACCCCATTCATCGTAAATAGCTCATTAGGAAGAGATCAATGGTCCCTAATGATAAGACTGTAAGCCAGGGGAATTCATCCTGATTCCAGGCCTGAATAAAAAGCCCTTCCTCGAACCTCACAGCAACAGCCTCGGGGTGAAGGGTCACCCGAGTTCAGGGGTGGCTGACCCTGGTGGGCGGGGCGACCGAGTTGTCCGGCTGGGCCGAGAGAGGGGGATCGCCGCTGGTGGGCCAGCTGAACAAACAGACCAGGTCAGAACAAGGCTAGGTCTCAGAGTTCCAGTCTACAGACCCAGGGCCAGTCTACATGGAAACCTATAGGCCAGACCCAGGAAAGGAATGGACAGCCCTCGCATTGGAACCGTGGGTCGCTTACGTCTCCAGAGACACAGCGGAGGCTGCGTCTATTTGCTTTCCCCATCCTCAAGAGGCCCGACTCTCTGACTCCATTTAACTTGTTCGTTTCCACCGGTGCCTTTCGATCCACATCCTCTAATCGCTTTCACTCCAATGCTATTACTCTCGTTCACCGAGTTTCTATACTGTCTTTCATGCCGGGTTATTCTTCCTCCCTTCGACCTCTTCCTCATGTAATTGAGAATAAGAGAAGATATCAGTATAAACGTTGGTTTCCGTGGCAATGCAATATGAACGAAGGTCGGATTGTTATGACAGAAGGAAGTCATGTGCCTGTGTTCTGCAGTGATGTCAAACCCAACATGCCCTGTCCTCGGTCCACCGTACCAAGCTGGTCGATCACTGTGTGATCTGGCATTCGGCTAGCTCCAATTCTTGCAAAACAGGAGCACTGATACAACAAATGCGTGCGCACACACCCACACACACACACACACACACACACACACACACACACACACACACACACACACACACACACACACACACACACACACACACACACACTCCTTCATGCCAACCACGTTCTTATTTTCTGCTGATTTTCAGGGAAAAGGCAAGCCTTGTTCGAGGCAGTGGGGGGTACGCTCTCTGTTAATGAGTTATATAGATGAAAGGTTGGGTCCCTTTCGCAGGAAAACAAACCGAACCAGTGGTGGCGTTGTTAGTCTTCGTTAGATGCCTGACCTCTCCTGTTCCTCACTGGGCACATTGTCCCTGGACAGATCTCCTCTGACAACCTGCCAATCACCCCCCTAGATATGCCCTGTCCTGATCTGTCAAACAGTCACTAACATGTCCGGGTTGCTGACTGGGCACGCACCAACCCTGGGGCCCGGCCTGTCACATAAGGCCGCAGCCTCTGGTTCTCTAGAGAGAAATGCTTAACAAACGCTTCATTGAGATGGGAACATTAATCTCATCTCATTCTTCGTCTCTTTCACTCTGTGTGTCCTACAGGCATGCCGACGTCTGGGCTCATGTTTGCTCTTGTGAGGGCAGCGTACAGAAATATATTCTCATCCCTTCACACTTTTATATGTTTCCCAGAGCCTCACCTGTCAGAGCGGCCACACCCCTAAAGCCTGAAGAGCTGCGAAGAAGAGGGAGCGTGGAGGGTGGAGGGTGGAGGGAGGTCCAGACTAATACAGAACCAATCTTTACTCTTAGACATAAACACGACTGACAAACCGCTCTCAGTATCACATGTCACAGAAGACGTTTTTTCAGGTAACGAGAAACGAGAAAGCCCCTATGTGTAAACCAGAGAAGCCCCTATGTGCCATTATAACCCCCATATATGAGAAGGCTCCTTAGGGCATCTGGTTTCTCCTCAGCCGTGGAGAAAACAATTTCCCCTTCAAATCTTCTCAAGTCTTCTCATCTGTGCAGCGTGGATTATAGGGTACGTGTTCACGCTGCTCACATTGTAGGTCTTCAATCAAGTGTGCTGTGAGCTCACTTAGCATGTAATCCTGGTACGCCACGAGCTTCGGATTCACACACACACACACACACACACACACACACACACACACACACACATATGGTTGTGAAAAGAATGTACACAGGACGTTTCAGAGTCAGAGTTTCACTTCGAGACAGGAAGTCAGGGGTGAAAGGGCACTGGTTTGGCCGTGATTGGAGCAGGAGTAGCCAGTCGTCCATGTTATCCTGTTTGGCCGGGATTGTCTGCTGGATATTCTTTACCAAAAACACATGGTCTCTGTTCGATGTGTCTCCGGACTGCTTGGAGCGACAGTAGGCGAGAGTAGCACTAGTGGGTTTCTAACTGGCCAAATCAGGAGGATGCTCATGTCAATTGTTCGGTCATAAACGTTTACATCCTCTGCTCCTCCCTCTCTGAAGTCTCGCCAGTTAGCCTACTAGCACCACAGTTAGCACAACAGTTAGCACAACAGTTAGCACAACAGGTAGCACCACAGTTAGCACCACAGTTAGCACAACAGTTAGCACAACAGTTAGCACCACAGTTAGCACAACAGTTAGCACAACAGTTAGCACCACAGTTAGCACAACAGTTAGCACCACAGTTAGCACAACAGTTAGCACAACAGTTAGCACCACAGTTAGCACAACAGGTAGCACAACAGTTAGCACAACAGTTAGCACCACAGTTAGCACAACAGTTAGCACAACAGTTAGCACAATACCGGTGCATCAGTAAATACTCACCGGCTAGGTTTCAGCCAAAATAAAACAGGGAAACAGAGCGAAGAAAGGAAAGCAGGGATGTAAAGGGAATAAAAGCAGGAGAAGAAAAGAAGAGATTAGTGCCGGAATACAACTTCTCAAAAGCTGGGCGAGGTATTGGCAGAGGGCCAAGAGGGAGAAACGATGCAGTTCACTGCGGGTCCAGGTTTCTATACAGGTTCATTGGAGCATCGGCCGATTGGTGGAGAGGTCGGGGAAGACGGGGGGAGGACTGTGGGCGGGTCAAGGGGCACTGGGGTTGAAAGGTATTGGGGCAACAGAATAATAAGATGCACTAGCATGGCCACAATACACTGGCCTGGAAATAAAATGTAACATGGGGACATGGCTAACCCCCACCCCACACACACACACACACACACACACACACACACACACACACACACACACACACACACACACACACACACACACACACACACACACACACACACACACACACACACACACACACACTTCTGAGCCCCGTCCCCTGTCCCCACACCGATATCACTCTCGAATTCATTTAAGTTTTCGTCCTATTTTTCATTTCCGTCATCGACCCTCTAGCATCGGCGCGTGGAAGGTCAAGGCTCGAAAACACGGAAAACAGAAACACGGAAAAGGGGTGGAGCCGGGCAGGGGGGAGGAGCACACCTCGCATCACATCAAAGACCCTCTCCCATTGTGAGGCAGCACAATGCAAGCTGTAGCAGGGAGTGGGACGGGGGGTGTCTGAGACCCCCTGCTGGCCAACTGACAGCCCCGTGGGGCGGAGAGAGGGGGGGGCCCACACAGGGGACATGGGAGGGTGTGTAAAGTACAGTAGAGTTATGTCTGAATACAACGCCTGCAGACCCCGCCGGTCAGAAGACTCAGATGAATACGGGAGTCTCACTGATACTCGACACTTTCCTTTCCATTTATGGACATAAAATCCCTCCCAGAGCTTGACTGCGCTGCATATCTTCGCATGTGCCTCTAGTCATCTGTTTGTTCGCCTTCCACTTCTTTCGATTCCTCTTCTTTCTTTTGTGTTTCGGTGTAAACAAACGTGCCACCCGTCGCGTTAAAAACATGCGACCTACTGGAGCCCCCCTTTCACAATAAAAGCGCTCGAGCTGCATTAGGTGACTTGGGGCCACCCCCTCATATCCACACTGTTACAACGCTCAGGTGTAATAAAAAAATAGTTCCCCCAAGTTCCCCTGTAGAGTAAAAACGGGTTGGTTCGGCTGTGTCTCTTTTATGAGGTTGACCGCAGGGCAATCGTGAAGATTTAAGCTGAAGTATCTTTACGTTCCATCTTCTACTGTTTCAGTTCACTGCACTGCATTGTCCTCGGTCAATTTCTATGAACCTCTGTCCTCTCTTTTTCCCTCTCTCCCCTGTTCCTCTCTGACTGTTTTCCTCTCCCCCTCGTTCCTCCCTGCCTGTCTCCCTCTTGTCCTTATCCCACCTAAGCCGCAGGGGCTTAGCCTCTGGGGCTGATGGGTAACGGAGAGGGGAGTGGACGGACACTTCCATGCTTGAGCTGGGAACCATTAGCCTACATGAGGTCTTTCTCTCCTTCTCTTCTCTTCTTCTCTTCTTCTCTCTCTCTCCCTCTCTCTCTCTCTCTCTCTCTCTCTCCCTCTCTCTCTCCCTCTCTCACTCTCTCCCTCTCTCTCTCTCCCTCTCTCACTCTCTCTCCCTCTCTCTCTCTCTCTCTCTCTCTCTCTCTCCTCCTCTCTCTCCCTCTCTCTCTCTCTTTCTCTCTCTCACTCTCTCTCTCTCTCTCCTTCTCTCTCTCTCTCTCTCTCTCTCTCTCTCTCCTCTCTTCTCTCTCTCTCTCTCTCTCTCTCTCTGTCTTCCTCTCCATTATTAATCTGCTGTGACAGGTTCACTATTTACCAAATCCACTAAGGATCCTGGGGGATCTCTGCCCGGCGCCACTCAGTTCCATTAACCTTTGACCTCTATCCAAACACAGAGCAGCTCTACAGGTACTGGCGCTGGAGACAGGCCAGGGGGTCAGGCCAACGGGTTGGACACCTGTCTCGGTTAAACCCGGTGGACTCTGGCTGACACGAAGCGTTGGATTGACTCCATCTGGACCTCGGACAGTCCCGACCAACAGAGCTTAAACACAGGTAAACACAGGTATCACGTCAAATCCGTACATCTGAACACGGGGACAACACCATTCCAACGGCCTATATCTCAGTATATCTAAGTTAAACCCCCAGTATAAACAGTAAGAGGATCAGGTTACGGCTGAGGGGCATTTGTAGGTGTCAGCAGATTAAGCTTTCGGAGAAGTTTGTGAAACCAAACAAGACTCAAGGAAGAGGAACATACACATCCTGGAGCTGCCTCTGTCCATGGAGTGATCCGCGAAACGTTTTTACAGTCAGTTCTCTCTTCTCTGTTCTCTCTTCTCTGTTCTCTCTGCTGTATCATACACTTCCGTTTGTCTGAGACACTTTTTCCTCATTGAGGAACGTTTCATGATACAGCAGAGAACAAACTGGAAACGTTTACATTTTAATGACAGTACAGCTGCCCGTCTCCAGCCTGTCGGAGCGGGTTGGGTTCACACGTTCATAGTCTCGCCGTGAAAACACTGGGCTCTGTGACAGTGCGCACGTAAGGCTCCAGCGAAAAGGAGCAGATCTGTGGGAGTGCACGTAGGGATCTGCTCAGTCACGTGGAGTGACATAAGTGCTCGTCCCTCATTCAACAGCACACATGCATGCCCCCCCCCTTCCCCCGTCCCCCCATCCGACCTTTAACCCCGATGACAAGACACTGTCATCGCCATCACTCCCGACCCGGATAAATGCAAGGTTTATGGAAGGTAGACCGGACCGTGAGTGTGTCTCCCCAGTAAACACAGACACACACACACACATACACACACACACACACACACACACACACACACACACACACACACACACACACACACACACACACACACACACACACACACACACACACACACACACACACACACTCCTTCATGCCAACCACGTTCTTATTTTCTGCTGATTTTCAGGGAAAAGGCAGGATGAGGACGACGCTCTGTTGACAGAAAGACACATTTGAACTCGACACGATGACGCAAGTAGAGTCCAGCAGTTGACTCAGTTGTTCACTATATTTAGATACGCTCTAGCACAAGACCAGAATGCCACGGCACACGGAGAAGACAACACAAAAGAGACCTGTCAGATATATCTTCGTGAGCTAAATGTAGGGAAAAAAAAACCCTCCACGTTCAGTCTAACCGTACCAGCTATAGGAGACACGCCAGCATACCAGCAAACCACCAGACACCGAGCCGGCCAAACAGCACACATCTAAAGAATACGTCTCCTCACAAATCCAATAGCGGCATTATAAGAGGCTGTTTACGTGAACAATATGTACATTCAAAAGGCGCAATTGTACACACGCGCACACACACACACACGCACGCGCGCAAAGAAACAGTTACACACTCGCTTGGCCTCTCCACAGTCGGCCGCATTCCACAAATCATATACAAAACTTTATGACTTTTTCCACAATTACACAAATAAAGTGAAGCCAGAGAAAAGAGGCTGTGTGCCAACTTGCACTTCTCACTGCTTAGCTATGTTGTACTGTCCCTGTGTGTGCGTGTGTGCGTGTGTGTGTGTGTTATTCTTCGTTCCCAGAGGTAAGGCAGCACGGCCAGCTGGATCAGATTGATGGGGAGTTGAGTTCTCGAGTCAGTAAGGAGAGAACGTGACAGAGGGGTTCTTGCATGCCCCTGCATGGTCTCGGCTAATCCTCTGAATGTTGGGGACAGATACAAACAAACACACACACACACACCCACACTAAAGGCCAGGACAACTGTTTACAATCTATTCAGACCGCGAACAGGGAAGACGACGTGTTAAAAATAAACTGTTGCACCGTTGAAAAACCAATGTGGTCTGAATCATGTACGTTGGTAGGCAGGTTTCTGCTGTTGGTGCAAAACCCCTAGGCTGAAATAGAAAGAAACAGGGAACTGCATTGTGCAATCAAAGCACTGCGGTGTAATACTTCAGAAGCCTTTCACAATCATAGATGAACGTCAATGTAAGCATAACGTGAGGAGTAATGGCGAAATCAACCAAATGGACAACGATTTTTGATGATTGGTGGGTTGTTTTTTTTTAGCACAGAACAAGATCGTAAACTCTTAGAAGAAGAAGACTAATTGACTTACTGTAAAGGCCGGGCCAAAAAGTGATGTCTGTAAGTAACCAATGTAATACCAGGTTGTCAATGTGGACTGACATCCTGGAACCCACCTGCCTTTTTGTTGTTATGAGCTGTCAGTAAAGCTCAGGAAGGAGCCTTGATGGAAGAATCATTTTTACATCATCCTTGTTCTTGTCTGTTTTGTCTGTTATTCTGAACTTCTCCGGTAGCACAACCTCTGGTATAGGACAGGAAACGCTCAGGCCAGAGCTATCTAACACTTGTCACTCTGATGACCGTCAAGAGGTTTTAAGTATCAGTCTTCAAGTCTTTCCATCCGAAACACAAAGAGCAGAAAGAAAGTGTGGGCGGAGAACAAGAGTAGAGCCAGGAGAAAGAGAACGAGGTGTTTTCGTTAAAGAACATGCCGAAATGCTGAAACCCAGGGACCGCTGGTCAACATTGCACCAGCATCACATAAAAAGTCCCGTTAAATCGCGACACAGCTTTTACACGAAGCGTTAGCTACACAAACATCATTCATCCATACCAATTCGACGCCATGCCAAAACATCACAGAACAACCGCACCACACGCAGACGTGACCGGACCCAGCCAAGACCACGATTGGTACACGCACAATCACCATAAATGTTTCGAGAATCGTACATGGAAGAAGGAATGTTTCGGTTTGTCGGGAATACAAACAGATGGCCAAGGTTGCGGCGTACCAGTGTATTTAGCAGACAGATAATTATTGACACTTCTGATGTGGTTAGGATCCGGTCTGGGCGTTTTTGTTTTCCATGATATTGGAATAAATAACACATACGTGACCACTTCGCTCTGAGACATATGACACATTCTATATTTACCCATTACATATAGGCCAACTATGCATGCTCTCTCATGTCGGACTGTTCGTGTTTTTGTTTTCTTCTGTTTGCACTTATCGTGCACATTTTAAAATGTGTGTTTTATTAATGTTGCAGCCAGAGGTCAGAACAAACTCAGTGTAAAAAGACCTGGCGAAATAAATAAAGCTGAATCTGGTAATCTAAACGTAATTTAAATTGGCCTCAGATTTCTACTCCTCGTGTGTGTGTGTGTGTCCGTGTTTTGTTGTTTGTTGGTGCTTCATAGCCAAGACATAAACACAGCCAGATCTCGAGCCAAACATTGGAGATGGTCTTTTGCTTCTACAAATATTTTCATCGTCTCTTAAGATGAGCACATGTTGATCCGAGCTGCGTGAGAAGCAGCGAACTTTAACACCCACCCGTGATTGGTTGTCTGGGGCTTCATAATAAGACGGTTATATAAAAGACACAATATG
The DNA here is from genome assembly GCA_029465975.1 of Dallia pectoralis. Lineage (NCBI taxonomy): Eukaryota > Metazoa > Chordata > Actinopteri > Esociformes > Umbridae > Dallia > Dallia pectoralis. The sequence continues at coordinate 2,259,972 of CM055754.1, forward strand.
GGGATTTTTCTCATGACCTCTTCCACAGAAAACCCATTAAACCGGTCAGTAACAATAACCGTACTGCAAAACATAATTTAGCCTGTGCATTCCGGACTGGTAGCCTTCTGAGAATCGTTCCGCTAACCAACGCCATTTAACTAGCACTTCATTCAATGTGCTATCTACTAACGCTGAATGACGTCATTTGTATTTGTATTCTTTTTTACATAAAATGTTTGGTACCCTAGAGAAGGATTAAAATGTTTTACATAGTCCCATTTTACTGGAACAAATGCGTAGTTCTTGGCCACACACACACACACATTTTATAACTGTAGTTTTGGCTTCAGAGAGATGGAAGGGTCTGGAAGCAGATTGCATTTACATCATGCAAGGTAAGATTGAATCACTTCCTGGTGCAACTCTTGAAAAATCCCGAAGCACAAGTGTCCCAAAGCTGGAGAAACAAAGGTTCCGGTAAGAACTTGCTGTCAACAGACAGGCCTCTACTGCTAGCAAGTAGCTAGCTAACTGGAATCTAGTAAGGCACTGGGTAATTTTTTGCTTGGGCAGGTTTACTAAAAATGTATATAGGACTGCCTAATGATTTTACATGTGCATTTGCTTACATCGGAAATAGAGATTTGACACATACAAAAGTCAATATATCCTGAATTGAATGTTTCATTAAATGTTGATCAAGTGAATGTCGTTCCAGGGAGTTTATGAGTGAGCTTGTTTTCACACAAACGTAACCGCATTTTGCAGCCAAAACAAAGCAGCATGCGACTTCCTTAAGTCAGCACAAGTAGCGTAATGTGTGATAACTGCACCTCACTATTACGGCATTAAAGCAGATCTCTAGGTTGGTGTCGTTGTCAACATACTTTTGGGACAACTTTTAGACACAATGGAGTGTATTGAAAATACTCATGAAACGGTCACAAAAGGTACAACTGTTCGACTTAATATAAAATAAGTCGAATAATCTCCCAGTAAAGTGTCTGATTTCATGACGCGTTCTCTCTATGACACTTTGAAAGCATTGAACCATATCTCGAGGTAGCCCAGCCATTTTGCTCGGTAGAGTTGACGGGTTTCACCTCAGAAGCACGTCTCCGGGTCATTCTGACCTTCAGTACAAGCCTTAACTCCTCTGACCTCAAAGGAGAACACGTGCCGCTGGCTAACAGCCCAGAAAAAGATGCAAATTCAGAGCCAAGCAAAGCAACCACAGCCGGCACCCGAGCCCCGTTGGTGATCCAGTGTGCCCTGCCACATCAGAGGCCTCCTGGGTGTTGGTGAGATATTACCAGAACATAAAGCGTATTAGCGTAGCTAACTGCAAGGCAGGGACTTCACCACCGTGTCAACCAGGAAGCCCCCCGTTCAGCCTTTTTTTTTTTACACCGTGTTGATTAACGGCAAAGACTCTGTTCAACTGTAACCTGACGAGCAGTCAGGCACGCTCTACGGCCTGACGAGCAGCACGTATAAAGGAAACCACTTGGGTCGAGAGAAACCAGATCCATCTATGGGGAATAGAGCAGAAATAAACCCCTGGGTTCTCCCATATCGGGCCTTGTTTGAATAAGACTTCACCACAGGCACCAGGGGGGATAGCCAATCCATTTGTGTAAACTTCACCCAGTGGAGTTCTGGCAGGCCCGGTTTAGCTCTCAGAGGAGAGAGGGTAGGTGGGGGGGGTGTACGTCAAGGTGGGGAGAGTGGGATGATGGGAGGGGATCAGCATAAGAGGCGGGGGGAGGGGTTTAGGTTAAAGGAGGGGAGGTTCTTCACCGAAAAAAGAAACCAGTCACTTTTCTGAGAGGATTATACATTTGTCCACACACACTCTCCTCCTCCACTCCCCCCCCAATGAAAATCAACACATCCTGCCAGAAATAGCTTAGTTTAGGCCCTTCTAAAGGAAATTACCCAGGCTTGTTGATGTCATTTAGGACATTGTTTTCTTAACAATTGCATTATATTGAGCTCCAGCCCATTCGACATCCTTCTACGCCGACTGTCTTCGGTTCGGCTAAACCGCGGGTTTGCTGTCAAACATATTCACTCTCCAAGAAACAATAAAAATGTAATGATAAGTTACTCACGTGGTTACATACGTGATTAAGGCTCTTACGTGATTTCTAAGTGGAACAAAACATTCAGTTTAATACACTGTACTGAACCTCTGTGACGTCAGTAATTAATAACACACACTGTATACACAGACAGATGACAAATGAGACAGCAAGCTGTGTTATAAGATTTAAGTGGTGTTTTATTTCCTGAATCAAGGACAGACCAAATGCTTTACTTGACAGAACTGAGGTCACGCATTTCTGTTGTTTGATGGAAATGTCAGAAGGGCTACGGCAATATATCTTCAGGTTTGTTATGGACCCGTTCTGAGCTATTCGCCGTGATGTCTGTTAACTTCTGTGGAACCCAGACGTTCCATACATAACATTTTAGTTACAGTAAATCATAATGTTTTGGCTTCCCTGTTGTGTATTCCACTGACTCATTCCTGTGTGGGCCTGCATGGGTTAATGCGAGCGACTGTACAAGCTGTGCCTGCATGTACAATGTATGCAGAATACGTAGGCTACAAATAAAACACATCAAAGTGCGGAGGAACGACTCACCTCCCCGGCTTGTTCCAGACACAGCAACCCCTCTGTGCTACCGGGCTACCTGTGGGCAGAACAGACAGACAGATGACACAGACCGACAGATGACACAGATAGATAGACAGACTGACAGACTGACAGACTGACAGACTGACAGACTGACAGACTGACAGACTGACAGACTGACTGACGGACAGATGACACAGACAGACAGATGACACAGATAGATAGACAGATTGAAAGACAGATCAAACAGACAGACAGATGACACGGACTGACATACAGACAGACAGATGAGAGAGATTAGACAGACAAAAAAAACAGAAAGACAGACAGATGACACAGACAACAACAGCAAGGTGAGACAGACAGGTGAGACAGACAGATGGACAGACAGATACAACAGACAGAGAGACAGATAAAACAGACAGACAGACAGACAGACAGACTGACATACAGACGGACAGACGGACAGACAGACAGACTGACAGACAGATGAGACTGACAGACTGACATACAGACTGACAGACAGACAGACTGACATACTGACAGACAGACTGACATACTGACAGACGGACGGACAGACAGACAGACAGACAGACAGACAGACAGACAGACTGACAGATGAGACTGACAGACTGACAGACGGACAGACGGACAGACGGACAGACAGACGGACAGACGGACGGACAGACAGACAGACAGACAGACAGACATACTGACGGACAGACTGATGGACAGACTGACAGACAGACAGACAGACTGACAGATGAGACTGACAGACTGACAGACAGACAGATGGACAGACAGATGGACAGACTGACTAGACCAGCAGTCAGATGAGACAGATATCTTCCACCAAGGAAAAAACATACACAAACATTCTACATCAGAATCCTGGCCCCAAAAGATTTTTTGAAACAATGTGTTGGGGAGGGTTGTTCCAAATGAATGAGACAGCTGTGAGGTTAGAGCCGGGTAGAGAACAAACCGTGGAACCAAACCACAGGGAAAGGCCTGCCAAATAGAAGCGGAGAAGAATACTGCTAGACAACAAGCTTTGCAACCCAGCCAAATCTCAATACTTGTGTGCAGTAGACTGGTGTGCAGTAGACTGGTGTGCAGTAGACTGGTGTGCAGTAGACTGGTGTGCAGTATAGACTGGTGTGCAGTAGACTGGTGTGCAGTATAGACTGGTGTGCAGTATAGACTGGTGTGCAGTAGACTGGTGTGCAGTATAGACTGGTGTGCAGTATAGACTGGTGTGCAGTATAGACTGGTGTGCAGTAGACTGGTGTGCAGTAGACTGGTGTGCAGTATAGACTGGTGTGCAGTATAGACTGGTGTGCAGTATAGACTGGTGTGCTGTATAGACTGGTGTGCAGTATAGACTGGTGTGCAGTATAGACTGGTGTGCTGTATAGACTGGTGTGCAGTAGACTGGTGGGCAGTAGACTGGTGGGCTTTACACTCATCACTAGGTGGAATATTTAGGTGAATTCACCACGGAAACCTACCGTAGATAATTTAAGATTGTGGTACTTGCGTTTCATATTCCGAATGGGTCTGAGGACATTTCAGGGGCTTCTTCTTTCCATACCGATGAGACGAAGCGTCAAGTGACATCACTTCCTGATAGATGCCTCGAAGCAGCCACAGGAAACTGAGAGTGAGGCTTGTTGACTGTTGTTGCGTTTTTCACTACACAGAGCAAAAGAAATCTGTTAGTCGGATTTAGTTATAGGAGTCATCCTCCCAAAACCACACACACACTTGTGATATGTAGTGATAAACAATAAAAATATATGACAACAAAATAATTTGTGAACGATTATCATAACGCGGTTTGGAGTAGTTACAATAAATTTGCAGGCAACATGTAAAGGTTATTGAAGCAATTGTGTCAATACTTTCTCATGGCGGCTGGCAGCATAGGCAGATATTAATTACCTCAGTGCCTTTAAAGGTACAAAACGTTTCTACTGTACAATAACACCAATGTCAATATTAGCATGTTAAGTAACTACTTTATATAGATGGAAAAATTTACTAAATTATTTATTTTCTAGAAGTCAATTTGGAAGCAAAGAACTGAAACTGGTCATTCATATGAGTGTGCAGACTAGGTCTTGTGGCAACACAACCATACAATCAAGTATAAAAAGATAATTTATGTCATGATATCAGTCACAGCCATATCTCGATAAGAAGATAAACTTCAACGACCTAACGTGCACTCTCGAAATCAAAGGGTTTCAAAACGTTTTTTCTTCGAATGTCTCAATAGGTCATACCGATCTGTGGTTCCTGATAGATTTTGTTCCAGTTAAAAGAACCCAGCAGAGGGCTTTACGTGGAACCGGCTCTCCCTGAAAAAATTTACTTGGAGAAGTGAAGGGACCTTTTCTATATCTAATATCATAAATGTGCTTTGGTTGCGTGCATGTAATTTAGTGATCTCTATGGTTCTGGTCCTTTATGCTACAACGTATTACCTCGTAGTGTGTTAAACAAATACTTCATGAGACTCTCCGGTTGGGTAACTGCATTGGTTAAACGTAAATGCGCGAATCACATCGGCAATTTGATGATTGAATAGAGACATCTGCTACGGCAATAGAAAACTCAAAGTGTAAGGACATTTTGGCTCATAAGTACGACTGAAGTTGTACCCTTGAACGGATGAGACCTGTGTGTGTGTCTGTGTGTGTGTGTTTGTGTGTGTGTGTGTGTGCCTACCAGCACACTTGTGTTTGTGCTACTCCAACTGCTGCTAGCTCAATTAGAAAACAATGTGAAGAGAGTAAAGAAAGTAGCCAGTGTCTACTGGGACTAGATAGTGTAATTTGCCTCATCCCCACAGAGAATCACACTACCACGCGGGTGACGCTGTCCAGACTAGAGGGTGTTTCTGAGTAAAGACGCCTGTACCGTGAGGCCAAAAGACACAGAGCCAATGGGATGAGAGGCCACATGTTGTGAAACGCTGTGTATTTATACTGAACTCTGAACCTCAACAGAAAAGCCATGTAGGTTCACAGACGGGATGAGTTAACAACGAGGTACAAATATACACACACACACAAATCACACACAGACACGCACACACACACACAAACACACACATCACACACAGAGACACACACACACACACATCACCCACGGACACACGTCACACACAAACACATCACAGACACACACGCATCGTACACAGAACCACATCACACACAAACACATCTAAACGGAGAAAGTGCCATGGTTGGAAAGTACCAAGAAATCACCTCCCACAGAGGGAAAAATTATATAGATCTTAGTCTACTGATCTCGGCTGACCTTCATAAGTATATTGGCTTATCTTTCGGGGTTAAGCTTTAACCTTATATCACATTTAATACCACAATATATAAAAGATATGAGACTCACGTGCACAGTCATTTTTCAAGTTTGTGCTTGTAATTGTGTCCGTGTGTGTTGGTTCACATCCATATTCATGAGTGTGTGACGGAATCTATAGTAAGCAACTTAACAAGTAAAAAGCTATCAAGATATCTTTCTTCAGTGACGGACCGTTCTCCATCTTGGTTCTTTGGGTTCCGGGAATATGATCAAAATTACCAGTAGAGCCTTTCATACGGAACATGCCGGGTCAGTCTGACCTCTCCTTGATAGCACAGCCGCGCCACATGAGGACCCAGCGGGCGAAATGTCAAAAGACAAAGTCTGGAGTGAATGACCCTGACAGGCTACTGGGTAGATGTGGCCTAATAGTTAAAAGTTTAAGGCCCAGAAGAGATGTTTGTTTTGGTTCCCTCTCAAGTTCACACGTGACATAATGTCATTGAGCTGCCATGGGACGACGTTACGGCGAGATCTGCAACGATAAGAAGCTACAGAGAGGAAGTGGGTGGAAGGGGAGTTCTCTCAGACTTAAAATAAAATACCAGAGAAAGGGGGGGAGAGAGAGAGAGAGAGAGAGAGAGAGAGAGAGACGGGGGTGGAGAGAGGAAGAAAGAGAGTGGGGGAAAGAGAGAGAGAGAGAGAGAGAGAGAGAGAGAGAGAAAGGAGAGAGAGAGAGAGGGAGAGAGGGGGAGAGAGAGAGAGAGAGGGGGTGGAGAGAGGAAGAAAGAGAGTGGGGGAAAGAGAGAGAGAGAGAGAGAGAGAGAGAGAGAGAAAGGGAGAGAGAGAGAGAGGGAGAGAGGGGGGAGAGAGAGAGAGAGGGGGGTGGAGAGAGGAAGAAAGAGAGTGAGGGGGAGAGGGGGAGAGAAAGAGACGGGGTTGGAGAGAGGAAGAAAGAGAGTGGGGAAAGAGAGCGAGAGAGTGGGAGAGAGAGAGTGAAGGAGAGAGAGGGGGGAATAAAGAAGGGGGAGGAGGAAAAGAGAGAGAGAGAGAGGGGGTTGGAGAGAGGAAGAAAGAGAGTGGGGAAAGAGAGCGAGAGAGTGGGAGAGAGAGGGAGAGTGAAAGAGAGAGAGGGGGAAGAAAGAGGGGGAGGAGGAAAGAGAGGGGGAGAGAGAGGGGGTGGAGAGAGGAAGAAAGAGAGTGGGGGAAAGAGAGCGAGAGTGAGAGAGAGGGAGGGGGAGAAAAGAGAGACGGGGGAGGAGGAAAGAGAGAGAGCATTGCGGCGAGAGAGCAAGTGAGAGGGTGAGAGAGAGAGTGAGAGAGAGGGAGGAAAGGGGGTGAGAAATATTGTAACTTCTATTGATGGTGTAGTTTCTGCGGACGGGCAAACATAAAATGATAGAACCTTTCAAACGTATTCCCCAGGGCCTAGAACACATGTGTTTACGATCACTCCATTGTTTACTCACAAACTATTTACTCTTCTCCTCTCGGTGATAAAAATGTACACGGAAAAAGATCTTCTAAACGAAACACAAACAAATGCATAACTGTCCCAGAACATACGGAAGTGACCTACTGAAAGGAGACAGGAAGTCAAGGTGCTGTCAATCAACCTCCTGCCCTATGGAACTGGGTTTGGACCCAAACACCCGGTGGAAGAACCACCCATCCGTTCTTCTACTTCTATCAAACTCAGAAAGGAGATTAATGGCCCCTGTGTCAATGTCTCTCTATCACACACACACACACACACACACACACACACACACACCCCGCCCAAGCTTTTCCCTCTAACACATCTGCCCCCCCCACCTCTCTCCTGCCTCCCCCCTATTCCTCCCCTTCCTCCCTGGCCGGCTGGGTCCTTACGCTGACAGCTGGCTCTGATTATGGCAGTGAGAAATAAGGCAGTCACGCCGCCAGTCTCCCCCTCCAGTCTCCCCCTCCAGTCTCCCCCTCCAGTCTCCCCCTCCAGTCTCCCCCTCCAGTCTCCCCCTCCAGTCTCCCCTTCCAGTCTCCCCTTCCAGTCTCCACCCTCCAGTCTCCCCCTCCAGTCTCCCCCTCCAGTCTCCCCCTCCAGTCTCCCCCACCAGTCTCCCCCTCCAGTCTCCCCCTCCAGTCTCCCCCTCCAGTCTCCCTTCCAGTCTCCACCCTCCAGTCTCCCCCTCCAGTCTCCCCCTCCAGTCTCCCCCTCCAGTCTCCCCCTCCAGTCTCCCCCTCCAGTCTCCCCCTCCAGTCTCCCCCTCCAGTCTCCCCCTCCAGTCTCCCCCTCCAGTCTCCCCCACCAGTCTCCACCCTCCAGTCTCCCCCTCCAGTCTCCCCCTCCAGTCTCCCCCTCCAGTCCCCCACCAGTCTCCCCCTCCAGTCTCCCCTTCCAGTCTCCACCCTCCAGTCTCCCCCTCCAGTCTCCACCCTCCAGTCTCCCCCTCCAGTCTCCCTTCCAGTCTCCCCCTCCAGTCTCCCCCACCAGTCTCCCCCTCCAGTCTCCCCCTCCAGTCTCCCCCTCCAGTCTCCCCCTCCAGTCTCCCCCTCCAGTCTCCCCCTCCAGTCTCCACCCTCCAGTCTCCCCCTCCAGTCTCCACCTCCAGTCTCCCCCCCCTCCCCCTCCAGTCTCCCCCTCCAGTCTCCCCACCAGTCTCCCCCTCCAGTCTCCCCCTCCAGTCTCCCCCTCCAGTCTCCCCCTCCAGTCTCCCCCTCCAGTCTCCCCCTCCAGTCTCCCCCTCCAGTCTCCCCCTCCAGTCTCCCCTCCAGTCTCCCCCTCCAGTCTCCCCCCTCCAGTCTCCCCACCAGTCTCCACCCTCCAGTCTCCCCTTCCAGTCTCCACCCTCCAGTCTCCCCCTCCAGTCTCCCCCTCCAGTCTCCCCCTCCAGTCTCCCCCACCAGTCTCCCCCTCCAGTCTCCCCTTCCAGTCTCCACCCTCCAGTCTCCCCCTCCAGTCTCCCCCTCCAGTCTCCCCCACCAGTCTCCCCCTCCAGTCTCCCCTTCCAGTCTCCACCCTCCAGTCTCCCCCTCCAGTCTCCACCCTCCAGTCTCCCCCTCCAGTCTCCCCCTCCAGTCTCCCCCTCCAGTCTCCCCCTCCAGTCTCCCCCTCCAGTCTCCCCCTCCAGTCTCCCCCACCAGTCTCCACCCTCCAGTCTCCCCTTCCAGTCTCCACCCTCCAGTCTCCCCCTCCAGTCTCCCCCTCCAGTCTCCCCCACCAGTCTCCCCCTCCAGTCTCCCCTTCCAGTCTCCACCCTCCAGTCTCCCCCTCCAGTCTCTCCCCCCTCCAGTCTCTCCCCCTCCAGTCTCAGTCCCCTCCAGTCTCCCCCTCCAGTCTCCCCCTCCAGTCTCCCCCTCCAGTCTCCCCCTCAGTCTCCCCCTCCAGTCTCCCCCTCCAGTCTCCCCCTCCAGTCTCCCCCCTCCAGTCTCCCCACCAGTCCCTCCAGTCTCCCCCCCCTCCCCCAGTCTCCCCCTCCAGTCTCCACCCTCCAGTCTCCCCCTCCAGTCTCCCCCTCCAGTCTCCCCCTCCAGTCTCCACCCTCCAGTCTCCCCCTCCAGTCTCCCCAGTCTCCAGTCTCCCCCTCCAGTCTCCCCCTCCAGTCTCCCCCTCCAGTCTCCCCCTCCAGTCTCTCCCCCTCCAGTCTCCCCCTCCAGTCTCCCCCTCCAGTCTCCCCCTCCAGTCTCCACCCTCCAGTCTCTCCCCCTCCAGTCTCCCCCTCCAGTCTCCCCCTCCAGTCTCCTCCAGTCTCCAGTCTCCCCCTCCAGTCTCCCCCTCCCCCCCTCCAGTCTCCCCCTCCAGTCTCCACCCTCCAGTCTCCCCCTCCCCCTCCAGTCTCCCCCCACCAGTCTCCCCCTCCCCTCCAGTCTCCCCCTCCAGTCTCCCCCTCCAGTCTCCCCCTCCAGTCTCCCCCTCCAGTCTCCCCCACCAGTCTCCCCCTCCAGTCTCCCCCTCCAGTCTCCCCCTCCAGTCTCCCCCTCCAGTCTCCCCCTCCAGTCTCCCCCTCCAGTCTCCCCCTCCAGTCTCCCCCTCCAGTCTCCCCCCTCCAGTCTCCCCCCTCCAGTCTCCCCCTCCAGTCTCCCCCCTCCAGTCTCCCCCTCCAGTCTCCCCCTCCAGTCTCCCCCTCCAGTCTCCCCCTCCAGTCTCCCCTCCAGTCTCCCCCTCCAGTCTCCCCCTCCAGTCTCCCCCTCCAGTCTCCACCCTCCAGTCTCCCCCTCCAGTCTCCCCCTCCAGTCTCCCCCTCCAGTCTCCCCCTCCAGTCTCCCCCTCCAGTCTCCCCCTCCAGTCTCCCCCTCCAGTCTCCCCCTCCAGTCTCCCCCTCCAGTCTCCACCCTCCAGTCTCCCCCTCCAGTCTCCCCCCACCAGTCTACCCCTCCAGCATTCCTGCAGCGTGACTCTGCATCTTTCTCCCTGCTGGCACAGTCTCTGACTCTCTCCCACCCTCCTCTCTCCCACCCTCCTCTCTCCCACCCTCTCTATCTAGTGTATCTAGTGTGTGTGTGTGTGTGTGTGTGTGTGTGTGTGTGTGTGTGTGTGTGTGTTATTATGAGCACTGTGGTGGCGTACAGCCTGAACGTCCGAAAATGTAATGGAAATAGTTTTTTGCTGAAAAGTAAACTGTGTTGCATTCTAACCCATACCACAGCAGTACACGCATGCCAGAGAGAGAGAGTTAGACCACCTTAGGCATTTTACAGCTTTCTTCATTTCCCTGGACTTTCTTTATCACGTACATTTTACTCAAAAACATAGAAAAATGTTGAAATAAAATAAAATTTGAAAAAAAGTTGAAATTTGATGACTTCATTCCTTCAAATAAATCCCGACAGCTCGTTGATATGTGTTGGTACGGGGGAGTACCAGTACGTAGTCAACGTGCAGGGGTGAGAGATAATCAAGGTGTATGTACATATAAGCGGGACTAAAGTGACCTGTATCTCTGTGTGACCTTGGCGACGAGATCAAAGGGTACTCAATGCAGAGCTTCTGACATGCGTATGCGCCGTGTTCACGCCGGGGCAAATTGAAGTTGGCCAGAGAGGCCAGGATGTTATTAATATACGCAGACATTCCATGGCTACAGATGTGAGCGCAACTGGTATTCATTTAGGCCGGTTGCCATGGCATTCCTAGAGACGGGGACAAAGGAGGTCTGCCTGAAACCAGCTGGCATTACGGAGAGGATCAGGAATAGTTTGTAGATGTCTGGAAAGAGTGAACATCCTGGTATTTAATCTGCCCCCTGGTATTTAATCTGCCCCTTGGTATTTAATCTGGCCCTCTGGTATTTAATCTGCCCCCTGGTATTTCACCTGGCCCTCTGGTATTTAATCTGCCCCCTGGTATTTCACCTGGCCCTCTGGTATTTAATCTGCCCCCTGGTATTTAATCTGCCCCCTGGTATTTAATCTGCCCTCTGGTATTTCACCTGGCCCTCTGGTATTTAATCTGCCCCCTGGTATTTAATCTGGCCCTCTGTTATTTAATCTGCCCCCTGGTATTTAATTTGCCCCCTGGTATTTAATCTGCCCCCTGGTATTTAATCTGCCCCCTGGTATTTAATCTGCCCCTGGTATTTAATCTGCCCTCTGGTATTTAATCTGGCCCCCTGGTATTTAATCTGCCCCCTGGTATTTAATCTGGCCCCCTGGTATTTAATCTGCCCCCCTGCTATTTCACCTGGCCCTCTGGTATTTAATCTGCCCCCCTGCTATTTCACCTGGCCCTCTGGTATTTAATCTGGCCCCCTGGTATTTCACCTGGCCCTCTGGTATTTGTATATTTTCTTAAGAGTGCAAGATCATATAGTTGCCAGGAACAGCATGTCCACTTAAGGCACAGTTCGGCGTAGTTTGCCTCAAAACAAGAATAGAAGGCATTAATGCCCTGCCTCAGTCTACATGTGTGTCATGACTGCCATATACAGTATCTCACAAAAGTGAGTACACCTGTGTCCTGATCTTCATTTATGTTTTATTTCCGTGTATTTTCCTTGCATGTGTTTGTATTGATTTCTCAGTATGAATAAGCATTTAGATGAGCGTATGCCTCCTGGCTTTTAGCTGATGCTAGATATTTGGCATTCAGTATGAGCACTGTAGGGATTGTCTTGTTCCCGGACACATCACATAGAATATAACTTACTCATTAAGGCCACAGCCGCAAAACAATGACTGTAGAGACGACATCACTGTGATACTCTCTAATGACGCCAACTATGATCGTGTCAAACCCCTCAACGGTGTCGACTGAATAACAAAAAACACAATTCAGCGCCCTTGTTCAGCGTTCCGCGCATCACTGGAAAAGTTCGAGAATCGCAGGCAGCACGAAGGCGAGGCAAGCTTTCATTCGCCAACGGCAGGCCACAGAATCCTGTGTTTGTTTCTGTGTGCGTGGAATAAAAGCGATTTAAAATTTTGCCGCATCTGGTTGCGCTCGTTTCGAACACGCGCCGGTGTGCTACTCAGAGGGAACGAGAGCATCAAAGGAGACGTTCGCCGTTGTTTCGAACTGTATGTTACTTCTGAGGAGCAGAGTGCTAAATGAGAGACTAGAATGCAAATGACGAAGAACGGGGGAAGGAGAAACAAAGTGCGGAGGGAGAGAAAGATGATGGGTGCATCTGAGATGTCAAACCTCATCGTCCATAACGCACGGAGGACAAATGAAAAACAAAGAGCTTGCCTAAACCTTTGCCAGTCCTGCCCACACACACACACACACACAAGCCAAAATCCCTCCATCTCCATCATAACTAAACCTTCCGCTATTATGTTTATTGCAAATAACACCACGCCATGGTCGTGTTCCAAATGGAGCCATATCCCCTACGTAGTGTGCTACTTTGGACCGGGATCTCAGAGGGGCACTGTTACAGAGTAGTGGAGCAGGAGGCGATTTGGAACCATGCCGTGACTCCATAATCACTACAGCATGGCAGAGGCGAGGTCTCTCTCGATTCGAGCGACTTTTCGTTTCCCCCCCCCCTCTCGCGTTCATGTTTGTCCGCTCGACATTGGGTCTAAAGAGACGTTACCCGTTGTGAGTTACCACACAAAACACAGTCACGGAAGAAGGTGGATGAGCTGTGTGAGCGGAGGAAGATAGGATCCCCTGTGGCTCAGCTGGCAAAAACAGGAAGCTGCAATGCCAAGGTTAAAGGTCGTATTTGCGTCACGCGCACATGCTAAACATGCGTACAGTCGGTGTTAGCACTCTGTTCTTTTGTGGAGGTGCGGTTTACAAACTACACACACTCACACACACACACACACACACACAGACGCACACGCACGCAAGCACACACACAGACACAGACACTCACACCTGCGTTCCACAGCCCAGCTCTACTGTGTCCTGTATAAGACTGTCTGTCTGTCTTTTTGTCTTTGTCAGGAAGAAGCAGATAACTTATCAGACGTGTCAGATTACATAAATAAAGCAGGGATATTTAATCCATCATGCTGTTAGTTTGTGTGGATGTCTCAGATGTATCTGATCATGTAGTTTGATCTGTGAAATAAACAGAACCTGGAATACTGAGCCACTGGATGGGAGACGTTCAACTGGGTGTGTGGAGTTTAGTGAGTCATATATGGACAGACCTTCTGCCTATGGTGGAAACTTCCAGTCTGGACTGTACCATCACGGTTTCACACACACTGTAGCAGCCTAATAGAATTCTGATACTCACCCACCACGCGCACGAGGCACGAAAATACACACACGTTGACATTTGTTAAATGAATCTGACGTGCGAATATCACAGCGCCCCCACGATGTGCAGTCCAAAAAAAGGACTCTACCCAAAACGCGTTTCGCCTTTCGATAGTGACTCACCCCAGATGCATTCCATGACAGGCAATTTGTGCGCTAGAACGAGATTCGTTACATATTTAAATGTGTTTATGTAAATGATACAGTGGCCTATTGGTTTGTAAAGTGGTGGAGTGGGTGTTATGGCAACTGCATGTATGTACTCATCGTCATTGATGATGTATTTGCAGAAGGACGCAACAGGACGAATACTGAACTGTATCGAAAACACCTTGTCTGGTAAAGTGTTAGGAAAGCCCTATGAACTGATTCAAAAACGATTTTTTGTACAGCATTTCTTTGGGTCAATATTCAGATATAAATCCCGCTGAACGTGCCTTTCACTGGACTGAAATGAGACGTATGTATAAAAAGCCTAAATACCAGAAACGATTGAAAAAGGCTACAGTACAGATCTAGATGAGCGTCACAAGGAAAGATATATTTAAGTAGTGACATTTATGTTTTAGCTTCAAAGCTTGATTTCACTTTTTTATATAGAGCCAAAAGGTGTCATTTTTTACTGTCCAAGAAACCTCAGAGAACGCTGCGAGTTTAAAATTAATTAGTAATCCATACAAAATGGCTGATTGGTAAACAGGAAAAAAAGATGATCAAGTAGCAGCTCACATTGCATGACATCGTACACATAAATCCCAAGCATATATAGCACCTCAGAAGCACCAGAACTACTAGCTGATTACGCCGCCAAAACTCTGCAGAACATCTTTAAGAAAAGTCACGTTGATCTTCTGAGAGTTCCCTCCTGGTTACTGGAAACATCTGAGCGTGCAGAGCTGAACGTCCACAGCAGGAACCTGATGACATCCCAAACTGCACCCTAGTCACCACGTGGTGCCCTAGTCCGGTCAAAATGAGTGCACAATATAAGAGAGCAACAGGGTGCCATTTGTGACGCACTCCAAGAATGTGCCGGAGATGAGGAGACCCGAGATGTTCTCAAGCGTGATTTTAAAAAGGTGAATTATTGAGGTTAACATCTTAAACGTATTATTAGCTCGGTTCCTGCGAGGACGGTAATCATCTGGAAAATATTTCAGCGTTCTCTTTCCCAATATCTTCCAGTTTGATTTTATTGGACCTCACGGCGGTGTTTGCGGGTCAAAGGTTACGCCGGGGTGTCAGAGAGAGACACACGGACCAAGTTTGCCAATTCTGACACTCGCAACCATATTCCACAGGGTTCTCATCAGAGTGACTCATTCTAGTGTGACTGAGCTCAGTTTCCTACAGATGTTTATTTGGACTGATTTTCTTTAGCCAATTCATGCATAATTGTACAGGTAAATGAGCAAAGAAAGAGAAGAGAGTTGGAGCTGGATTTGTACCCATGCTACAGTAGCAGTTGCTTAGATAATTGTACCCCCAAGGCCACATATACTACAGCATTGTTTATCAAACATAATATGGTCCTTTCTCTGTGAGGTCCAAATGCAATAAGTGTAGCTATTCAAAATGAAGCGTCTCAGGGACCAGCAGAACCCCAAACACCAGCGTTGGCCAGCAGAACCCCAAACACCAGCGTTGGCCAGCAGAACCCCAAACACCAGCGTTGGCCAGCAGAACCCCAAACACCAGCGTTGGCCAGCAGAACCCCAAACACCAGCGTTGGCCAGCAGAACCCCAAACACCAGCGTTGGCCAGCAGAACCCCAAACACCAGCGTTGGCCAGCAGAACCCCAAACACCAGCGTTGGCCAGCAGAACCCCAAACACCAGCGTTGGCCCACATACTAAAGGGGTGTTAGTGAGTTTGGAAACTACTAAACGCTCATTTCTGGTAAAGTCATTTTATTTGAATGGATTTAGCAGAGCACATGAACTCACAAATAGATGCAAACCAGAGACTGTGTAGCGTGCCTGAAAGAGTGTTTCCATGTTGCTTAGTCACACAACATAGTAATGCTGAGAGGACAAATAATACAACTTCTGGAAGAATACTGAGCGTGTCTACGAGTATTTGTGTGTCTATGTGTGTGTGTCTGTGTGTGTGTGTGTGTGTGTGTGTGTGTGTGTGTGTGTGTGTGTGTGTGTGTGTCTGTGTGTGTGTGTGTGTGTGTGTGTGTGTGTGTGTGTGTGTGTGTGTGTGTGTGTGTGTGTGTGTGTGTGTGTGTGTGAGAGAGTATTTGTTTGTCTATGTGTGTCTGTGTGTGAGTGTGAGTATTTGTGTGTCTGTGTGTGAGTATTTGTGAGTCTATGTACATGTGAGTATTTTTAGCAGTCATTGGTGAGTTGAACTATCTGTCCACCTTCAGTTACTACTGGGTTAATAGCAAACACACTTGATATCCTACTAATCATGTGCTTCTACATCCTCCTGATGTCCTTAGTCACAAAACAACCAGCAATTCATCACTTGCCACAATCTGCTATTTTCAAACAGTAAACGCCAGCTTGTGAAATGATGCAAATAAATCCCAGGCCAATGATGTTTGGTGCGTGGGTCACTGGAGTTATCACATGGTGGAATTGACATCAGATCGTATTGGGAACTTGCGTCCGTTGGCAATAATGACACCCGTCAACCTGGACCCACTGACTGGCTAGAGCACCCACGATGCACCTACCTCACCAGGTTAAATTGTCAAATTGATTCTTACTCGTTTTATCCCTCTACCATTAACCTGTTCATTTTCCATGTGAACTAGTTAACGCGATGTGTCGGCCTGTAAAGCGAGGAGTTGACTGGTCGTGTCTTTGTCCAAATTCAGCCTTGTAAACGATTGAGGAAGGATTCTACACAGTTGAAAAGAGAGTGAAAGAGAGAGAGAGACAGATAGAGATGAAGAGATGAAGAAAGAAAAGACGACTTAGAGGAGTGATTTCTGGCTCCACAGCCCGCTGATCTTTGTCCACATACCTCTGGCGTTGCTAATCTGGGTCGTTTCCTGCTCATTGCTTCCTCATTTAACAGAGGTTGTGTTCCAATTCGCACACTATCCACCGTACGGGGCCACAAGACTTTCGACTAGGGCCCATAGGGAATAGAACATCATTTGGGAGGGCCTCGTGAGTCAACATGTTTCACAAGAAAACCGCAACAACTCCTGGAGAAACAGCAGTTCACTGGGAGATTGGACGGTTACAAAAACAAAACCCCAGTCGTCTGCCGTTGAGGATTCTTGAAGACGTTGAGCGTGGAATTACCTTCCACTGGTGGAAGGAGATGCATCTCCAAGTTTGGTTCCGGATCTGATCTGTTGTTATTAACGAGACTTTGGTCCAAGTTAGCCTTTTTATATTATGATGCATGCAGGGCCGACCCTGACCATATGGGCCTTAACCAAGATTTTAGCTGGTACCCCCTTGCAACTCAGCCAATTTTATTACTTTTATTTGTACTCGTTTGGCGCCCCTATGGATGAACGGGGCCCCTAGCATTTGCCAATGCGGCGGGTTTGCCCTGGATGCCAACCTAAAGTCACGTCAGTCTTCACCTACACGGCACTGGGAACACACATACAGACATTCAGTCTCTCAAGAATGCAACTGTGGAACATAAATGTACCGGTTGAGAAGCTGAGCACTGCTCGGTCAAATTGACTGTAATTACAGAAGAGACTCGATTCTGGGATATCGCATCGGCACAAAGGAGAAAAGCAGGGGAAGATACAGCCACAAGGAAAAATCACAGGCTCGAGCAAACTAACTAAAATAATTGTGAGGCACAAAAAGATGACGCACGGAGACAATTTCATGTCTTTGTGTAAATTAACGCCCGCCGAAAAAACAATATCCTATCATCATTCTTCTCTGTATCTTCTTTGAAGAACAAACAATCAAACTTAAATACGGCACGTTACAAAATACAGATTTGTACAAAGTGACACACAATCGAGTTCCAAACAAAAAACTGATACCGGTTCTAACTGCTTCTGTTTGCCAATCACTTCCACTCAATTGAATTCGAACAAATGTCTTCTTCCATAAGGAAACTTCTTTTGTGGAGGGGTTCAAAGTGACCAATACAGGTTTTGTGTGTGTGTGTGTGTGTGTGTGTGTGTGTGTGTGTGTGTGTGTGTGTGTGTGTGGGGTGGGGGGGGGCTATTGTGTATTGTCCAGTGCACTGCCGGACACATGAGCTGTAACTCTAGCAGTCCGTGACTGACCGCACGGGAGAAGACCGTGGGGTCTGGGAATGACCCGCGATGCAGACAGATGGACTTAGAGCAGGACTTAGGGGAGACAGAGAATGCCTTCTACTGTTCCAGCACCGAGGCACCAGCCTGGCCTCCAGTCTCACAAAGCTCATTGATTTTGGGCTGCTGAGTGAAGAGAGGCAAGGAGTCGGCTGAGGCGGGTTAAGATCTGGTTTCAGCTTGTCACAGAATGGCCAGAACACCTGGAGAAGGGTTGGGTCTGTTCCCACCGAGGGACGACAACTTGCCGTGGACAACATCCAGCCAATTCCCTGGGGGTCTGGAGAGACTATAGGACCTATCGAGAGCTACGATAACAAGGCAGTAGGACAATCAGCAGGTTTCTGTGAACCGGGGGGTCTGTGACACGGTTTGTGAAATGGTCCTCTGATTGTGCTATAGGTGTGTGTCTAGTTGTGCTGAATCACTACATTTGACCTGGGATTGGGCATTGACAGTTTTGACCTCCGTATGTATGGCACCAGTATACACTCCTTCCCCTGCACCCCCTCGCCCCCCCTTGCTGGGCAGACAGAGACCGTCGTGTGTCAGGAAGTCAGCAGAAGAAACTGTCCATTCGATTTCCTGTCAGAATCCAGTAGCAGACATCCGGAGGCCCGTGAGTTAGCAGAAAACAATTTGCATCTGTTTAAAATCTCTTTTCAGTGAATCCCTTCATCTGTTTTTTCTTCGCACCTCGTCCTCTCGTCCTCTCATCCTCTTGTCCTCTCGTCCTCTAGCAAAACTCTACAAATGTTCTAGTTCCTCTGTCTGGACATAGAAGAAAGAGAGAGAGAAATGAGGAGTGTACAGAGTGGAGACAAAGAGTTGAGAGAAATTGAGAGGAAAGTGAAGGAATGTTGAACATGGAGAAGCACACCCTCTACAGGATGTGAAGTGTAACTGCAGTCCCACAGATCAGTTCAGTCAGGAGGACATCCAGCAGCATACACTGTCTCCTCTGATGAAAACATGTTTGGGTGTTGGATGTGTCCTCACCTCGGGGTTCATGTCATTTTCAATCACATTATGATTTCACACCAGCAAAAAACACTAAGAATGAATAACTTCCTGACTCAACCTCGCTGTCCTCACCAGCAAGCGAATTGCTCCAACAGGAGAATGATATCAAAACACGTCAGCTAGGCAGAAAATGATGATGATGAAGAGTGGGCGGGGGGTGAGGTGGTGAGTTAAGGACAATTCCCTCAGTGTAACACTGCAATTGGACACATGCCACCTCTAGACCTGTTTTTGTCAAGCTAGCTGAAGAACCGGTGTTGCCGGTTTCCATGTGAAACGGTAACAGAGAGAGTGTCTGATTTCTCTTGCCTATGGGTCGGGTGTGAGGAATTCAAAACACTGCTGACTGGATGTCTGTGAGGGACGTTCAGTAATATCCGATGTCCTCTGGGTAGCCTGCTGCTTGGTGGTGGTTCTAGTAAGAAACAGGTCTACAGATCAGAACATACAATGTAGCCCGTTTCACACACACACACACACACACACACACACACACACACACACACACACACACACTGTCTGTCTGTCTGTAGCCTAAATCCACCCCAGGGGGTGATGAGGTAACACCATTAAGCTCTGAGTCATCACAAAACACCCACACCCACACAAACACTCCCACATCCCCTGCACGCGCACACACACCTACACACACGCACTCCCACATCTCCTGCACGCGCACACACACACACACACACGCACCTACACACACGCAATCCCACATCTCCTGCACGCACACACACACACTCACGCACACACTCCCAGATCACCCGGAGCCAAGACACACGTGCACAGACACACACACACACGTGCACACACACACACACACACACGTGCACACACACACACACACACGTGCACACACACACACACAGCCCTACTCTTCCTTAATGTCTCTAAAATAACCCCAGTTCCTCATCTGCCTAGACTGCGGTCCCTGAGAGAGATACAACACTGTTTTTGTTTAGTTTGCTCATTGCTCAACATCACTTTAATAATTCAATTGAACTGATTCCTGTGTCTCATGGCTGGTTAAAGGGGAACGGGTGAAAAGGGAAAGCAAAGCACAAGGCATTTAGCCCTCCGCTCCTCCCAGGCAGCACCTCCCAGGCAGCACCACCCCCACACCCTCCAGCAAACTTTTGAAGCAGCCTCTTCCCCTATTCTGCCTCCTCCCTCGTGTCTGTGTTTGTGGCTGTATTTTATCTCTGAGGCTGTTTTTCTTCTTTTGGACTTTTTTTCTTCTCTTTTTGCCGATATTAATTTATCTTGGCCCAGTTCTGCCCCGCTAAACTAGTGGCTGTGTGGGACGTACCCGTGTTAAGGCAAGACTGGCAGACCGCATTAGACCTGAATACTGGGTAACTCACAGTCTAGTGGTTTTTACTGAGGTCAGGTGTCATAACCTTCCTGTTTCTCATTGTCCTGTTTTAAAAGAGTTACAGTACAGTACAGTAACCTGTTTGCTATGTCTTATCAATTCTTATGCTAGCTGTTTGATGGCACCCTACAAAATAGAATGTATGAACTGAAGTACAAATATTCAAACAAAAATATTCTAAAACTGCACTGGGTTGTACGGTGTTTGCTATATCTCGTGCAATAACTTCCATTGAAATGTTTCATAATTGTGGAACAGTCAGTGAAATCCTAAACACAGAGGAGGTTTTCATTGTTAATAGACCCAAGGCTGCAGGCTGCATTACATGTGGCGGCAGTGAGTGTGTACGTGTGTGTGTGTTTGTGTGTGTGGCTGACTGTGGTTGAGCGAGGTAGGTAAGGGTTAAACTAATCCTGGCTGCCAGAACAGAACCCACCGGAAAGTCCCCTAAGAGAGAGGCTGTTGAACAGGCCGACAATTAAGAGTAAATTAATTACAGTGTGTGTGTTTGTGTCTGTGTTTGTGTGTGACAGAAGGAGAGAGGTGGGAGTGTATTGTTGCTATGTAAATAGACAGACAGCTAAATGTGTGTGTGTGTGTATCAAGTTTCAATGAGATTTTTTCAATGTTTGATTCAATTTTTTAAATCATTTTGTTTTGTTCTCATTTTTTGTTCACTGTAAAAAACATTCCCACGCCAATAAAGCTTCTTCAAACTAAGATTTTGAAAAGGCGATACACAAATTATTTTGCTCTCTCTCTCTCTCTCTCTCTCTCTCTCCCTCTCTCTCTCTCTCTCTCTCTCTCTATCTATATAGCATGTGCTCAGTGGTGCATTCATGAGCTCGAGGAGAGAGTGGGACTCTCGTAAAAACAACCAAGACAACCTGCCATACATCAGAATGAAGTATCATGGTCAACCATAAACCATGTCTACAACTGCATGCGTAGTTGACAGTTTGGGAATTGTAGAAAACCAGCACCTTGAGCAAACAAACGCCAGCGTAGACACTATCAAGCATATTGCAAGGAGAAGGACTAATGGGTTTGGACATGTGACACACGTCCATAGAATAATTACTCACTAGTTTTCCTGAAAATGCAACTCTATAATAATAATAATATTTTTATTTATAATGCACTTTATATTTTTTAGAAAAAAAATGTAGGAACTGGACACACTGACATTTTGTCCAGCCAGATGTGTCCACTCAGATTAAATGTAAGATCCTGTATATTATGAATCATTTTGCTTTCCAAAAAACGACAAGCTAATGACAAGTTAATACATTAGAGTTGGAAAACAAAAGTATCTGGTGGTTAATTATTCTGGTCTGTTTAGTGTGGCTGGCCTGTGTATGTGTGTGTGTGTGTGTGTGTGTGTGTGTACTGTTGAGAAGTCGCGGAAACATCGTGAGAGTTGAGTTTAGACGTTTAGAAACGCCCCCTCACTTTGGGCTCCTCCCACGCGATTATAAAGCTTAACGTTAGGGGTTGGTCCAGGGCAAAGGGCTGAGACCGGGGAGTCCTAGTAGATAGTGAGGGTATAAACACAAGTATACACACCAGAAGTCACTCATAAGCCTGTTTAACTGCGTTTAAGACAGTTTTCTAACTTTTTTTGTTGTTGCACTTTTCCACGGTCCCCATGATGTCCACGGCAGTGGCTTCGCCATTCTTCGACTTCACCGAGTTAATGAACAAGGTAGAAAAACGCTCTCTGCTCCTCTTCCTCCTCTTATGGAATTTCAAACTTTTAAGAGTTTGTTGAATGCATCAAACGTGTACGCTATATGCATGCATGCGTATATGAGCGGGGTTCTGTAACATTACTTAACTAAAGTACTTTTTAAAGTTTTTAAACTTACCCGAAACTAAGTGATTATTATGTGCGCTCTGCACCGGGTGCTCGCAGTCTCTTCACCAGGTCAGAGCATATTGTTTTGTGATTTTCTACTTTGTTGTCTGTCGGTTCGGTTCCTAATTTACTTATTAATGTCGGTCTAAATCATGGTTAATGTCACACAGCGACTGTGTTAATGGATAACCTGCGAGTCTACTAACTCGCTGGAGTGTAAATGTCAACCACGAGTGCGTTATTCCGTTGTGTTGAAGTGTTTAATTGTGTTTCAAACTAGAGTCGGTCGATCTGATAATGTTATAAAGTATCGTGCAGTGTGATTGTGGTGGTGTGTGTGTTGATCAGGTCATATAACCCCCCAAATTCAAATCCAAGACCGTTGCATAAGTTCTATTAGTTACATCTGCTGCAGTTTTGTCATTCAGCCATGGTCCAGTATACAGCTGGTGCCAACTGAGTTACTTTGAAACAAATAATTCAAAAACGGATACTTGAGACGGGCAGCGTGATTTGATCAAAACGTTTCAGTTCTTCAGACGAGTCCACAGATCCGCCAGTACATAATGTTCTTGATGGCATGCTTTTATTGTTGCAGCCCTTATTATTCAATTTACAGAGAGCTAGTTTTGTTCAAATACTTTTACAATTTAAAATTGAATGTCAATTCTTGCTTATAACATTGGCTTTACAAATATTATTTGAACTTAAAAGTTTCACAAAAGTATATTCTGGAAACAATATTTTATTTAATCAGTGCCCAAAACATGAACTCTAGTTCTCTGGGACTAAAGTGTGATAAAGCCTCTCTTTTAAGAGAGCTTTTCTACTTGCCCCGTTCAGTACCTTTTTAAATGCGTTTTTTGTTGCGTACTTGTATAAAATGTATAGATGCAGCGTGTCCGTTGTAACCATGACCTGCCAATCAGCTTGTTGCTCATTTACTTCGCAGGCAACATTCCTCTCTACGGCAACTAGCCAAACCAGCTGTTCGGTTCTATAGGCCTTTATCTGCCAGAGGATTTAAAGCAAAACGAACCTCGACAGTAATTCGTGGATATCTGATACTCAAGTCATTGACACCGAACTTGTCCACGACACTGGTGAACTTTCTATGACCTTTGTGAATATTGACATTATGACTGGACCTAATATTTAATGTGTCTCTTCCAGAACAACAAGATGCTGAACTACAACAACAACATACTGAGTTCCCCCCATCATGCATTGCCCTCCCCCGTTCTAACTGGCCCCCTGCTGGACAGGGACAGGAAGGCCGTGGGGACCCCATCACTCAGCGGAGGGGGGTCAGTGTACCAGAGAAGGCACTCCGTCACCCTACCCAACCACAACTCCAGCTCCAAGTTCAACCAGAACCAGTTCCTGAATAGCCTGAAGATGTCCGACCCCACCCCCTGCTCCGTGATCTCCAGCGCCATCAGCGGCTGCAACAAGGAGAACCGCATGAGGGACCGCTCGTTCTCCGAGACCGGCGAGAGGCTCCTGCACAAGTGCCTGGGTCCGGCGGGCCTCACGGGCCTGGGGGTCCAGAGTCAGCCTCAGAGCCAGGTGAACTCCAGCCGCTACAAGACGGAGCTGTGCCGGCCGTTTGAGGAGAACGGCACCTGCAAGTACGGCGACAAGTGCCAGTTCGCCCACGGCATGCACGAACTGCGTTCCCTCAGCCGCCACCCGAAGTACAAAACGGAGCTGTGCCGCACCTTCCACACCATCGGGTTCTGTCCCTACGGGCCGCGCTGTCACTTCATCCACAACGCAGAAGAGCGCCGCGGGCCTCCTCCCGGGCCCTCCTCCCCCTCCTCCTACTCCCCCGTCTCCAATAAGATGGAGCGCCCCCGCCTGCAGCACAGCTACAGCTTCGCGGGGTTCTCCAACTCCGGGGGTCTGATGGGCGGCGACAGCCCCACCTCCGTCACCCCCCCGCCCATGTTCCCCACGGACGAGTTGCCCGAGTGGCCCAGCTCCAACCCCTTCACGTACTCCAGCCAGGAGCTGGCCAATTTGTTCGGCGCCAGCCTCGGGTCGGGCGCCGCCACGGTGACGGAACCAAACACCCCCGCGCCCCCGTCTCCCACCAGCACCCCGTACTTCTTCAGGCCCATGTCGGAGTCCCCCACCCAGATGTTCGAGCCGTCGTCCAGCCCCCTCCAGGACTCTCTGTCAGACCAGGAGGGGTACCAGAGCAGCTCCGGGGGAAGTCTCAGCGGGTCCGAGTCCCCCAGTCTGGACCCGAACCGTCGCCTCCCCATCTTCAGCCGCCTCTCAGTGTCTGACGACTAGACTGTGCCCCGTGTGATGTCACACCCCCCACCGCCTGTGAGAAGAGGCAAGAAAGAGAACATTGTTGAAAAATGGCACTCGTCTTCCTCACACCATATTTCCCATGCCCGCCCCCGCCTGCAATCACAAAAATCAGTTTAGACGCCATTTTGAATGAAACGAGGACACAGGGACTCCTTTTTAAATGTCCCCTAGAGTCTCCTCTGCTAGAGCCGAGCATGTCTTCTGTCACGGCCTCGACGCGGGCGAAGACATTGATGAACAATGGAAGCGAAATGACAGGCGATTGTTAAAGAGACGTTTTTTGTTTAGCCAGGTGCCACCTGTGTTCTCTTTGTGTTCCTGAACGTGTAGCAGCGACCGTAGCTCATTGGCACGCGGCGAGTGAACGCATCGCGCCGTAACCCCCGGCAACCGCCCTCTGACGTTACAACTTCTCGAGAGAGCACGCTTTCCCTGCCTGCCTGCTCTGTGCTGAGCCGTCTGCAGTGCGCTCGCGCAATCGCCCCATCTTCAAATCCACCGCAGACTTTTTTTCGCAGTACAGACTGAGCTGATGGCTGAGTACACACACACACACCTGAAACCATATAAATAGTTTTAACGTGTGTACGGGTTGAGCGGAGCGACGGGCGACTCTCTCGGTTGTTTTGGTTAGTTCTTTTTGGTTTGGTTGGTTCACAGTGACTCACGGTCTCCCTGAGTGTCACGTGTCAGTTTTCTTTTTTGGTTCAGTGACATTTTATGTAGCCTATGAACAGACCGCAGAATCTACGAGCAGAAAGTGACTTTGATAGACACAGGAAGTTGTTTTTGTCGACCACCCCCCCACCTCCCGTTTCTCCCTTTGCTGGTCACTGGTGGCTTTGTGTGTCTCGCGGAGGAAGGACGTCTTTATCTTTAATGTTTAACTGGTTATTAAACCTTTGTTTAGTTCCTGTACCACCCACTCCACCCAGACCCCTCCCCCCTGTGCTGCAGGCATCAGGGAAATTCCAGCATGGTGAGGTTTCTCCTGCAAGCTGAGATGGGCTATCTAAAGCTGTCCTTTCCCTCCTCCCCTCTTCCTCCTCCAAATCACTGCCTGTCTTTGTGGCGCACTCGGACATCTCCCAGCTTTGTCCTTTTATAATTTGTATTAATGTCGTTATTTTTTATTATTATGGTTATTTGTTTGAGAACTTTCCAAGCACACGCTTGGCACTGCTTCCTTAACTTATCGAAAAACATATTTATTGGTGATCGTATGCATTTGTTTTTGTTAATTTTGTTTTGTATTTATCTGGTTAATGAACAATAGAATATATTTTCTTTATGTTAAATTATGATCTTCGGTATTAATCTAAAGATTGTGAAGACGTTTTTGTCAATTTCCTTTTTTTTCCCACAGTTTAATATATTGTACTACAATGACTTTTGTTTGCAATTTGTCAAAATGAAACTTAATTTAAAGCAACAACAAAAAAAGCAGAGAAAGTTTTGCGTTTTGATTATTTATTTGTAGACTTTTGTTTTTTTATGTTCTCCCCATTCATTAGGGCTGGTTGGACCGCTGTTCTCTCTTTAAGTTTTCATTCGACACCTTGAAGCCAGCATCACCGAAATCATGTGACCTGACAGTCAGGTGATGGAATGCAAGTTCAAAAGACCTGTACCCAGGCTGAACTGCAAATTTTGCAAAAACAATCTCATTACCTAACTATCCTGTCCTCATTTAAATGTTTTCTTCGCGGGGACAGTACTATGCCGTTGTTACCCCGACGACGTGGCTCTTGTGTTCTTTCAAATCGGGCCAAGTTACAGGACTAAGACTTGTTTCTACAACTGAGCTGCAACTACGTGTGGCGAATTCCGTCATGTGCGCGTCCACGTCCTGATTGAATGCAGGAAGTGTAGGTTTCAACGAATGGTTGTGTAGTGTAGTTTCCTGTCATAATATTGTAGGTTAGGAGTTTTGAGCATCTAAAGGCAGAACATGCGTAGTGCTTTTACGAGCAATAGCTGTGACCAAAACGGTCGTGAGGACGTCTGTATTTTTGATAGCGTTGTCTGATGTCCCTGTGTGGCTCCATGACTGTTATAAAGTGCCTACTTTTGAATACATTCCACGCCGTTAACAAAGGTCTTTTTATATGAAATTACAGAAGTAAGTTGATCAAATGATTTATTTTAAATTCCTATTTCCTTGTGTCCTCTGTATTAAATGAGGCAGAGGTGGATTGGCACAGAGAAAGTGTACTGAAAGTAAATCTGTTGAATGTATTTTTCCGACCATGGTTTTTCACTACAGATCTTTCTGAGGGATTTTATATTAAAAACTCATCTTTGTAATTATTGATTGCAGTTTAAACCAATAAACCCTGTATTTTTTAAACAACATTTGTGTGTTTATTACCTCACTAACTAGTGGACCTGAATAAAATGTCTCCTCACATGGTTTTTTTATGGCGGTCATGATGTTTTTAGCTAAAGCCTCACACCGTGTTCAACCTGCCGCACCAACAGATTTAGGCAATGCCGGAGTCCCTGTGCCTGACTAGAAAACAACTAGCTAATATGAAGTTCGTCACGGTACCTTTTGAACAAAATGAGTCCGCAACTTTTGTTGACTGACAGTTGTTCAGTCCAGCTTGAGTCACAGCCTGGCTCTTATGTTTCTTACATTTTGAAGCCATACTGAAAATGTCTTGACAATAGTGAGTGGTGCATGATTGTCTGGCGTGCTGAGCGAAATCGGCTCCAGGCGAAACATTGCTGAAACAGGGACCCGGTTTAAAGCCCTTATGTCTGCTCAAAACAAAAGTCACATCAACCACTCAATGGGTATTCCGTAGGATTTGTTTTCCCAAGCCAAGGTTATTGCTTTTCTGTAGAGCTCGGAAGTTCATGGGCACCTGACGTGCTGTCTGTCTGAAAGCTGAAGATTACTGCCAGGGCTCTCTAGCACTGGTCCTCGACCAGTTTCCTGCACAAGAGTTTAATAAAACTTGTCCGGTGACTAGGTTAGTTGAATATAACATTACGTGCTGTATGATCACATCCATGTTTTGTGGAGGGCGTTTTATTAAACCAGATGATGATTGGGGGACAGGAGAGACCAGTTGAGATATTAGTGTCCTCGGTCGATCTTTTAGGGGTATTGACCTGGGGTGATTGAACTCTGATTATGCTGGTTTGAGTACACAGACTGATATGGTTCTCTGTTTTCATGGAATTGATGATTCGTTCGATGAGAATTTGAGAGGCAAATATTGAGGGTCAGTTTGTGGACTTCAGATGGTATGAGGACCTACCTGAGGTGATTTGTCAATGTCATTTAATCATGAAAAATCTGGGTCTGAGGATGAGTTAGTTTTTTCACAACCTAAGAGAAACTTCTGTGCTTTGAATTTATGCACTTTGGCTTTTACTGATTTAGGTTTTATTTCGTCATGTAAAAAGGTGTAGCTCTAAAGCTGCAAATCAATTTCTCCTGGTTATAAAACAAGATATGTATGTAGGCTCACACATGTTTTACCACATGGTATCGCTTCTGAAAAAAAAGTAGTTGAGCAGAATGCATCTTTCAGTCTATAGACACTTTGCTCAGTCTATAGACACTTTGCTCAGTCTATAGACACTTTGCTCAGTCTATAGACACTTTGCTCAGTCTATAGACACTTTGCTCAGTCTATAGACACTTTGCTCAGTCTATAGACACTTTGCTCAGTCTATAGACATAGACACTTTGCTCAGTCTACAGACACATTGCTCAGTCTATAGACACTTTGCTCAGTCTATAGTTTAGATTGAATTTCTTTCTGATTTCAGATTTTCATGCCCATGTGTAACCATGTGCAGGGGCGAGGCTAGCCCCTTTTTAGGGGTGCTTCAGCACCCCTAAAAAGGAGCTCAGCACCCCTAAAACTTGGAGTAAGAAATGTTGTTATTCTAACATTTTTGTTCGTCTTTGACAAGGTTAAATAATATCCAAAACCTACTCCGTAGTTTGTGGTTTAAAATGTATGTGTTAAGGATGAAAATGAAAACACCCCCGCTTAGCAAATGGTGTCATCCTCTCCTCTTCTACTTGTCCTCTCTACCTGCACCGCTCAGCACGAACGGCATCCAGCGTGAAACACACGCAGAGTGACAACCCGTTATGTAGTGTTGTCAAATAACTAAGTTGCTCCAAAGCTGTGTCTGGAGTACTGGAGTCAGTATCCTGAATCACCATGGTACCCCTATAATAAGTGTTTATTTTCGGACTATTTAAGTCCAGTGTGTCGCCGCCGCTGTGGAGTAGCACAGGACCTGGGTGGGTGACTCGTCCATAGTCATAAACGGAGAGAAGTAACGTCGGTTATAATGTTCTTCTGCAAGACGCATGCAGTTCTGTTTATTAACTGCTAGAGCGTGAAAGAAAAACAGCAGCGCGACAAATAAACTGCGTACCTGTGTAGTGCGTACATGTGTAGTGGGTGCCAGGGGCGGACTGGCCACCTGTGTGATCTAGAGAATTACAGAACGACCGCTACTCCTGGACGCCCGGCCGGCCCACCACCCACAAACGCAGTCATCCCCTGTTTTCTTTTTATTGATTGTAATATCCCTGTTTGGAGTAGTGGGTTACAGCTCTTGGCTGTGGAGCTGTAGGACCCGGGTTCAATTCCCCATTCCAGATGTCTCAACCTTTTGAAATATTTTTTAAACTTTCATTTTCAGCTAAACTTCAACATTTTAATTGTAAAATTCCACATGCAGTAGCTAATATTAAGAAATATGTTGTGTGAACTCTCACAATAAGCTGGTGCTCTGAAAGGATTTAAAAAAATATCTGGATTTTTGAGTAAGTTGAACCAATGTTAAAATTATTGTTATTTTTCAATAGACATTTTTGTTTTTGTGTGAAAAGTGGGTGGGTGTGTGGTGGGGCTCATTGGCTCAGCACCCCTAAAGCTCTGACCCTAGAATCGCCCCTGACCATGTGTAAGGTTAAAATGTAAATTGCCACACGTCACCTTTTAGGATAATGTGGAACACTTTTCGTCATAATGACTGCCTGAGGATACCGATATTTCGCATATTGTGTGTCAGAGTGGAATGAGCAGTGGGCGTATACGAAGGTATGTTCTGTCCCAGTGCTCCGTACATCCGAGTGACAGCTCTATAATCTCAGGTACAACTGGATTACAATACAGCCATAACTAGCATACCGCACATATTTCAATATTCTTTTTCGATAAAAACTTGAGTGACAATCCCGCCCGGATTTCGCAAAATTGTATTTTTAATGTCGTAGTCACCAGTCATATTACTAGAAAGTAACTTCCGATTGACAAACGGTGAATGCTACTGACGGCTAGCTGATATAACTGTTCTACATGTCGATGCTAATGTATCTTAGCATGTTATTAGCCAAACCCGCCGGATTCCATCAATATTTTATATTAAACATTTCAATCAATTTCAATAAAATCCTAAAATGAGAAAACAAATTGTAAAACCGTTGCAAAACATCACGGCGCGACGGTCTTTGTATATCAACAGAAAATAAAATATAGTTGCGAGGCAATTCAAAACATCTCACACTGGCACCTCAAAATGTCTGCTATCACCAGCTTCAGCACGTGTTTGATGGCAAACTGCATGTTAGTCGCAAGGTAAATAACGTAATCAGTGTTATATATATATATATGTATGTATACACCTCGGCAATGGGACTGTGTCATGGGACTGTAGGGGCAGGTGCTGTGGCGTAACGGTGTAACTCCGGCACATCAACAGTTTCTTGTCGCTAGTGTAAAGAGAACCTTTTATTTTAGTATTATGTAAATGTTAATAAAATGACATTGATGTCACATCAATTGTTGCGGTCTAAATAGACTCCCAGCCCCAGCTCCCTACCCAGGCTAGCTTACTTTCCCCTTAAATCAAGTGAATACCTGTACTGACAAATAGTTGCTCTACATCTTTGGGAACCAAGTAGACTTTACCTAAGTATTTTAAAGAGCTGAGCCTATATGAAATGCACTATAAGAACAAAGCAGCAGTTTGAATGGTAAAGAAAACCCCACTGACTTTGCCCAAAACCAATGCATTAAAAAACTCTGAATTTGTCACGCCTGCAAGGCTTTTGTGACTGATATTTCTGTTGCTCTATCTCTCTCTCATCTCCGTCTATTCGAGCTGAACCAGGTGAGAACATCTTGCACTCACCGGCTACCCTTTCTTTTTCCGGTTGCAGCCTTTCTGGGCGCCTACATTTGCATACTGTTCGTGTGACTCAAGAGCAGGCTGCATCCTGTTTGCGAGATGTTAGCGGCGTACATCGATTGTAGAAGCATCACAAACGTGCAGATCAGGAAGTGGTTTTTCTTACAAGCACAACTAAATGTAAGCACAACAGAACACACACTCATACGCGCACACTCATACGCGCACACTCATACGCGCACACTCAACACTTCAAAAGAAACTGCAAACTTCTTAAATGGCATCTTTGCACTTTGACTTTGTATTGACATGATGTAAAGGATTTTCGAAAAAATCTCAAAACACCGTCACCTCCTGTAGGCTTAGAACTGTATAGAATACAGTGACAGAAAAAACATGTAGTTTTCGATGTTTGTGGTCTGTTGTGTTTTTTTTTGTGGACACCAGGAAGTGAATATTGCTTTGGCATATATTTTAAATCAAATATCAACAAGAATCTGGTCGTGTCCGGAAAAAGAATTATAGCATAGACATAGCCCCTCACTGATGCCATTTCCCCAGTTCTCCTAACCAACTGCACAGGTTATCATAATGTGCTAGAAAAATCGAGAGGTTTTATATTGTACACACCTGGTTTTCTATTATATGGCGTAGCATAGCGCCAAACCAGTGAAATCACAGGGCAAACAGTAGATTATCTGTTGGTTTGTCTTTGTGGAAGAATTTTAACCCTATTGTCACGATTGGTGTGGTGGCGTTGCTACACGGACATATTTCGGTGATGCACTTCCTTGTTTACGTTTGTCTCACGGCTGTTTGTAATTATAATCATGAGGGATATAAAGGGGTCGCTAGCAAGTCACTCCTTGCTTAGCATTGTTATATGTCACGTTGGCATTATCGGTGAGTGTGTTAGGTATCACCATTATAGTTGTTGTTTGTCAATGTTTGTTTAAAGTCGCTATATGCGCAGTTTCATTTACATTCAACCGAGTTCGTGTTTTTCGCCGTTTACGGTTTGTTTTACTTTGGTCAGTTTAATAAACCTGTCTTTAACGGATTACGACTCTGCAAAATGGCTTTCACCACATTACGCCGGTCAATACATGACAGAATGCTAAGCCACCCAAGAAGCCCGCAGAGCCGGACGGTGAGTGGATTCCTCGGAGGGGCAAGCTATAGCGCTCCGAGGTATGAAGCTCACCGTCAACCCACGGAGCAGCAGGAGCAGCGCTACACCTGGCAGGGTGATTGGGGGTCCGACTCCCTCTCCTCGGATGATGAGGAAGCGTTCTACGAGCGAGTGGAGGAGGACTCCCTGGAAGACGCCCTGCTATGGGACCCCGTCCTCAGTCGACTAGTCCCCGCAACATCGGACGTCGGCTGGGGCGGGCAGAAGACACCGCCCACTGTTCCGGGGCTGCAGACAGGGGGAGGAAAACCCCTGGAGCTACAGCCACTACCCCCGCCGGGGGAAGACCCTTTCCGACCACCTACCTCCGGGACAGAGAAATCCCCGGAGGGGTTACATAAGCAGCCCCCGGCTGTCATTAGGGCGTGGTGGAAGGCATGGCTGGACTTTCAAGATCTGACGCCAGAGATCGCCTCCGCCACGCCAGCGCCCGAGATGGCCGCTACGCCTGCGCCCGAGATGGCTGTTGCCGTCGTCACGCCGGCGCTCAAGATGGCTGCCGTCGTCCCGCCAGCGCCCAAGATGGCTGCCGCCGTCTCGCCAGCGTCCACGATGGCTCCCGCCATCACGCCAGCGCCCACGATGGCTGTTGCCGTCACGCCAGCGCCCACGATGGCTGTTGCCGTCACGCCAGCGCTCAAGATGGCTGCCGTCGCCACGCCAGCGCCCAAGATGGCTGCCGCCGTCACGCCGGCGTCCACGATGGTCCCCGCCGTCACGGCAGCGCCCAAGATGGCTGCCGCCGTCTCGCCAGCGTCCACGATGGCTCCCGCCGTCCCGCCAGCGCTCAAGATGGCTGTTGTCGCCACGCCAGCGCCCAAGATGGCTGCCGTTGCCACGCCAGCGCCCAAGATGGCTGCCGCCGTCACGCCAGCGTCCACGATGGCCCCGCCGTCACGCCAGCGCCCAAGATGGCTGTTGTCGTCACGCCAGCGCCCAAGATGGCTGCCGCCGTCTCGCCAGCGTCCACGATGGCTGCCGCCGTCACGCCAGCGTCCACGATGGCCCCCGCCGTCACGCCAGCGCCCAAGATGGCTGTTGTCGTCACGCCAGCGCCCAAGATGGCTGCCGCCGTCTCGCCAGCGTCCACGATGGCTGCCGCCGTCACGCCAGCGTCCACGATGGTCCGCGCCGTCACGCCAGCGCCCAAGATGGCTGTTGCCGTCACGCCAGCGCCCAAGATGGCTGTTGCCGTCTTCACGCCAGCGCCCAAGATGGCTGCCGCCGTCACGCCAGCGTCCACGATGGCCCCGCTGTCACGCCAGCGCCCAAGATGGCTGCCACCGTCCCGCCAGCGTCCACGATGGCTCCCGCCGTCACGCCAGCGCTCAAGATGGCTGTTGTCGTCACGCCAGCGCTCAAGGTGGTTGCCGTCGTCACGCCAGCGCCCAAGATGGCTGTTGCCGTCACGCCGCCGCCCACAATGGCTGCCGCATCGCCGCCCACAATGGCTGCCGCATCGCCACCCACAATGGCTGCCGCATCGCCGCCCACAATGGCTGCCGCATCGCCGCCCACAATGGCTGCCGCATCGCCGCCCACTATGGCTGCCGCATCGCCGCCCACAATGGCTGCCGCATCGCCGCCCACGAGGGCCGCGCCACGACGACGCTCACGATGGCCGCCGCCACGACGACGCTCACGATGGCCGCCGCCACGACGACGCTCACGATGGCCGCCGCCACGACTACGCTCACGATGGCCGCCGCCACGACTACGCTCACGATGGCCGCCGCCACGACTACGCTCACGATGGCCGCCGCCACGACTACGCTCACGATGGCCGCCGCCACGACTACGCTCACGATGGCCGCCGCCACGACTACGCTCACGATGGCCGCCGCCACGACTACGCTCACGATGGCCGCCGCCACGACTACGCTCACGATGGCCGCCGCCACGACTACGCTCACGATGGCCGCCGCCACGACTACGCTCACGATGGCCGCCGCCACGACTACGCTCACGATGGCCGCCGCCACGACTACGCTCACGATGGCCGCCGCCACGACTACGCTCACGATGGCCGCCGCCACGACTACGCTCACGATGGCCGCCGCCACGACTACGCCACGATGGCCGCCGCCACGACTACGCTCACGATGGCCGCCGCCACGTCGCCCACGATGGCCGCCGCCACGTCGCCCACGATGGCCGCCGCCACGTTGCCCACGAGGGCCGCCGCCACGTCGCCCACGATGGCCGCCGCCACAACGCACTCTCAGCCGCACAAGATGGCGGTCTCTCAGCCGCACTAGATGGCGGCCTCTCAGGCCACCGAGGCCTATTCAGGGCTGGACCTGCGGTCCTGGACTGACCCTTTTGGGTTTGACTGTGGGTTCTCTCCCTGTTGCTCCCTTGTTTTGTTTTTGTGTTTCCGTTCGGCTATCTGGGGAGCTAGCCTTTTAGTGGGGGATACTGTCACGATTGGTGTGGTGGCGTTGCTACACGGACATATTTCGGTGATGCACTTCCTTGTTTACGTTTGTCTCACGGCTGTTTGTAATTATAATCATGAGGGATATAAAGGGGTCGCTAGCAAGTCACTCCTTGCTTAGCATTGTTATATGTCACGTTGGCATTATCGGTGAGTGTGTTAGGTATCACCATTATAGTTGTTGTTTGTCAATGTTTGTTTAAAGTCGCTATATGCGCAGTTTCATTTACATTCAACCGAGTTCGTGTTTTTCGCCGTTTACGGTTTGTTTTACTTTGGTCAGTTTAATAAACCTGTCTTTAACGGATTACGACTCTGCA
Source organism: Dallia pectoralis (assembly GCA_029465975.1). NCBI lineage: Eukaryota > Metazoa > Chordata > Actinopteri > Esociformes > Umbridae > Dallia > Dallia pectoralis. The sequence continues at coordinate 2,294,587 of CM055754.1, forward strand.
AAATGGCTTTCACCACATTACGCCGGTCAATACATGACACCTATGTGCTTTTGTGAATTGCTCCAGATAAGCTTGTCTGCAAAATTATTAAAATGTACTTGGTAATTGAATTCACCCCATGTGGTAAACCAGTCGCTTATTAGCGGTCTACAAAATCAGTCCTGGAGTTTAGAACAGCCGGCTTATGCAACCATACTCCAAAAACAGGTAAATGCGAAGAACCACCAAAATGGCCACTTGAGGTCTAAGTTTAGTCTGAGCACGAGACGACGGTGGCAAGTTCACCCTGGGGTCTATCTGTGCACGTGCCAGCTGGCGGGCGAACTGCAGATGGAGGTTGTGTGTGAAACATTTTTGCATGTAAGTATGAGGGCCAGATGAATAAAGAAGTAACGTACGAATGGAAGTGTAGTAGGGGCTAGCCAAAGGACAAACACCTGAGGAAACAACATATTCTATAATCAAAGCAAACATCCTACAATGGACAAACTCAAAGACAACCCACCAGTATCAATAACCCAAACCAATATCCCTGCCTGCTCACAATATATATCGAGTAACACTTGTAAATTCCACAGTCTTTGAATTCAAGGGCTGGCTAGGTGACAGCATGTTCTCACTCCCTTGCATGCTTCAGGAGGTTACAATATCCCCCTAGCTGGAGCTACACCTGTTTGCTATCAAGCTAGACCTTTGGAGAGGAAGTAGGTCCTCTTTACCAGGGGGACGCTTTGCAGAGCACGTGGTTGTGGTGGTGGAAACTCAGCTCAAACCCAGTGGTTTATGCGACTTTCCTACACGAACAACAACTTTGAGCGGAACTCCTCGATCCGCTCTGCGTTCTCTGAGGCTCTTCAGCATTTGCATTCTTCACACCGCTTCAATGTTCCACCTTGGATTTGTAGCGCTAAAGTGCAACGTAGCATCTGGGTACTCTAGCATTGTTCTCCCTTCTGGCTTTCATCCATGTCAGAGGAGTATGATCTGTAACCAAGGTATTCCGGTGACCCAGTAAGTAATATGTCAGGTCCTCCACTGCCCACCTGATCTCCAGGCATTCCTTATGGACTACTGCATACCTAGTGTCTCTGGGTAGCAGTTTCGGGCTGAGGTACATTAAGGGGTACCCCTCGCCATCAATCACCAGAGACATCACAGCCCCAACGCCCACATCTGAAGCATCCGTCTCTACGATGAAAGGCCTTGAGAAGCCTGCCGCTGCCAGTACCGGTTGGTGCACAGCGCTTATGACAGCTTCGCTTCCACAAGCCTCCAGTTGCTGACGTCAATATTGAACAACCGTATCGTTAGAGGAAAAACACAACGTAAGTTAAGGCCCCCGGTGCTCAGTGGTGAAAATAAAGCAAACATAAACTCTGAATACTAGTAGACGGTTGAGTTCTTGAACGCGCCCTGGATCATCCGGTTATTCAGGTGAACGGAGACAGACTGACAGACTGATTGACCTTGAAGGCTTAACCTAGTCACCGGCTCTGCTCTCTCACAAACAAGCGCATGAGCTCACAGCTATTATGTAGGACCATGACACATTGCCTACCTTTAGCTAGTCAGTCATGCACACTAGACGGCTGTATCCAGTGTCAAATGTTTTTTTTGCCTAAGTGGCCACCCTTGACCTAAAGAATCAACAGGAGAAAAAGTTGGATTCTAGTGCTGTTCGAAATCTTATGAGTGCATTTGTTTGTGACACTTAGTGCCCGGCAAAGAGGGTTTTGGCAGGCGGGGATTTAGATTTTTGAATCGGATGTTTGTTATCTTGCAACCGAGTGAAATAAAATAACAGGAAGAAATGCCAAGGGTCTCGAACAGTATTTGAAACCAGGTCTGTAAGAGGGGCAAAAGTGTGGCGTCGCCCTGAGCTAGAGATTGATATCCGTCTGACAGGTTGTGGAAACACACCTAGCCACAAACCAGGTGACACAAAAACAAACACACCGACACTTGGCTGTCATGGAGCTCTGAGATCCTCCTTCCCTAGCTGTGGTGAGATTGAACACAAGAAGCCACTCACAGGTCAACTGGAAGGAAAGATATGTAGCAAGATGTTCAGAGATACACAATAACACGGCAGATTTGAAGTGGCAGCAAATTATACTGGCATCACAGTGCTCGCGGAGTCATCGGTGTCTTGCTCTCTTTCTGGTTTCTGGCTTTTAATTTTCTTCACCATCTGTTTCCTGAAATCATCGGCGGAGGTAACAAAGTACATTTACAACCACAAACACGTTACACCTCTCCACCTGCTGGCACACACACACACACTGACACACACATGCGCACACACGCACACACTGACACACACACATGCGCGCACACACACGCGCGTGCACACACACACACCACACACCACACACACACACACACATACCAGGGCCCAAGTAGAAGTACAACCATCCATTTGAACAACACACAATGTACAAGATGACATCACAGAGGTGAAACTCGAAACTCACAAGAGGAAGTGCATAGACGACGTAACTCCGACTGAGTAACACATGGCTTCCGGACGGTTCCAAAGGCTTTGGTCAAAAGTCACTTGCACTTTGACGTGTGACATTTAGGAGTCCTCTTCTGTGCTTCTGCCTGACAACTGGAACAGCAGAACATCTGATATGTAGTGTTCAGAGATTGTCTGTATTGATAGAGATGATAAACACATGACTGTCTTAGTTGCCAGATTAGGAAACTGGAATGAAGTAATGACACTGATAACAATATTTCAACACAAATACTGCTAATTATATGTACTTATACAAATATAAAAATATTGAATATGCATTATGTACGCATACGTAGTTTCAGATAGCACGAGATACAGAAAAACAATAAAAGTTGTATGAAAAATAGTACAAGGCGTTTGGTGTCCCCAGAAGGTTGGTGAAATGTTGAATGTGTGTTTTCGTTTCTCAGCAGGTTACCATGTCAACCCCAAGAGCTAGAGAAGTGATAGAGACAGAGCCTGACAGACAGGTTTTCAGTGGCACTTTCCTCTAGACGGAAGGCTGCAGTGAGAAAACTGAGTGCACAAGCATTTGTGGTTTCAAGTAGTTATTAGATGTTCAGCTCAAATGAATTACTGCTCTGTAGGGAGGGATTAGTTAACGACTAGTTAATGATTGCCACTGGCTCTGTGGATTGGTTAATAATTAATTAATGATACGTTTATGATTAGTTAATCAGTTAATATTTTGTTAATAGTTGTCTTTATGTCCCTTGTTGCGGCAATTGCTTGATGATTGGTTAATGATAAGTTATTTATTGGTTAATGATTAGTTATTGATAAGTTATTGATTGGTTGATGATTTTCTCAACGGCCCTGTAGGTTGCAATTAGTTATTTATTTTTAGTGAGTCATCTCTTTGTATATCTGTATGAATGTGGTTTGTTCTGCCATTTTTATATAATTCAACACATTTCAAAGCAACAACCACACAATACCAAAGACCTTGTGATGAGTTTGCCGGGCAAATACAAATTACGTTAACACAGTTCAAAGGCCAATGGTTTTTGGAGAAAAGAAGACTTTTTGTTTTGAGTCAATAAAAAATACATGTTTTACATCCAGCATCACGCCGAAAGAATAAAATAATGCAGAAATATTTAGTCAGTGTGTGTGTGTGTGTGTGTGTGTGTGTGTGTGTGTGTGTGAGGAGACACAGCAAACTGCAGGTATGTGTCATGCAGACGGAGGAGCCTGAGGGATTTCCCACCTGTGTCAGCTCACTGCTCCCCTAGCTTCCCAGAGACACTTGGACACACACACACGCACACTGATCCCCCTGCTGGTGACTTCAGGAAACTCGCACGAACAAACACACCCATTTGGAAACTCGCACGAACAAACACACCCACTTGGAAACTCGCACGAACAAACACACCCACTTGGAAACTCGCACGAACAAACACACCCATTTGGAAACTCGCACGAACAAACACACCCCCTGTTTCTGACTTTCTTAGCGGCAACATCTCGAAACGTGGTGCAAAAGGAGAAGTAGACGTGGTCTCTTGTCGCACTGTTCGTGTTGTGTGTTTCGCTCTGTTTGCACTGTTCGTGTACGTTTTAAAACGTGTGTTCTAACCGCTGCAGCTATGGGTCAGAACTAATTCCTTTTGTGGGTGTAAACAGACTGTGCGAATATACCTGAATCTGATTTGACCACTTTGCCACTGATGTAATACACACACACACGCACACACACACACAAACGTCTGTAGTGTTGCCCATAAGAGGTAGGGCTATGGGATTATTGAGCTGAAGCAGCGCAGGAGTGTGTGTGTGTGCGCCACACTTGTGTGTGTGTATGTGTGTGTTGTTTACTTGGACAGACTCTGAAAGCATCTCCCCTCTTGGCCCACTTTACTTCCTGACTCATCCCCAATTCTCTCTCACACATGCACACACACCCACACGCACACACACACACACACACACACACACACACACACACACACACACCTAGCCTAGCCCATTCCCGGCCCCACAGGGAGCATTCATGGTAAAATACTTATTGGCCTGCTTTCTGGTCCCTATGGGGTGTGGTGCTGGAACTGAAGACAGAGGATCCAGGACTTGGCTGGGGGCTCGGGGTATGGATGTTAACAGACTTTATTAATATGACTTTTCTTTTTCTCTCCTTCCCTTTCCTCTCTCTCTCTCTCTCTCTCTTTCTGTCTCTCTACACCCCACCTCTCTTTGAGTGTTTACAGCTGCCGGGGGGTTATAGAGAGAGACAAGAGAAGAGAGAGAGAGAGAAAAGGTTACAATGAGAGGGAGGAAGAAGTGAAGGTCTCAAACAGGGAGAAGTCACATCTGGAGGCCTCCCAGCCATGTGAACCTGATATCAGTCGAATAAAGGTCTATGTTGTGTAATGGAGCTCTTCCATGTGATACAATACAGCCAGAACCAGTCTGGATAACAAAAACTTCCTAGTCTGCAATTCTGTCTCCAGGACAGCTGCTGACAAATTATAACGGTAGGATCCTACCCCTCCTGAGGAGGACAATGAGGACAATGAGGTTACCCTGGAACCCCTGGAGACCCTGGAGAACCTGGAACCCCTGGAGACCCTGGAGACACTGGAGACCCTGGAACCCCTGGAGACCCTGGAACCCCTGGAGACACTGGAACCCCTGGAGACCCTGGAACCCCTGGAGACCCTGGAACCCCTGGAGACCCTGGAACCCCTGGAGACCCTGGAACCCCTGGAGACACTGGAACCCCTGGAGACCCTGGAACTCCTGGAGAACCTGGAACCCCTGGAGACCCTGGAACTCCTGGAGAACCTGGAACCCCTGGAGACCCTGGAACCCCTGGAGACCCTGGAACTCCTGGAGAACCTGGAACCCCTGGAGAACCTGGAACCCCTGGAGAACCTGGAGACCCCTGTAGCTATGCTCTGTCTGGGTTATAGTACAGTACAGTGCCGTCTCAGAGAAAGACTATGGCTTCTCAAGCATCTAAACAATTTTGTTTTTTTCCTATCGTGTTTCAAAGAGACAAAACCGGTAATACAGTGTATTACAGTCTATTCCACGCTTGTGATCAGAAATTATTCATAATTCAAGACTGGTTGTATGAAAGTGTTACAATTCTTTAAACTCATGAAAGCTCTGATGTAGTACCGAAAGGGGGTTCTGCATGGGTACCAAACCTTTTCGAAACTGTACAGAACCCTTTTCAATGTTTATTACAGACCGTTTATGGAGAATGGTTTTATAGTTTATAAGTACCTACCTATCAAACATTCTTAGTACTTTTCCCCTTTTGGTCGCCACAACGGTGTGTGTGTTAAGAACAACAAACTAATGTATTCAGACTGATTTATGTTTGTTCTGTATTTACAGAAGGCCCTACGTTGGCTTTTCAAAAGCCTTGTTGACTAACCATAGCCATAAACAGTATGTTATGTAATAGCCTTACACAACACATCATGTTAACTGGAACTAATGCTTACTCACTATTGCTCCAAAAAATGAGCAGCGGAGGCAAACCGGGACCAAAAATGTGTCTGTACATCTTAATCACTTCTACAAGAGCAACAAAGCCTTTGCGTACTGCAAAATACGGGTAGGGCTCCACGAAGAACCCTAAACGACGAACTCTTAAGGAACCCTAATTTCATTGTATGGGTCTTATTGAGCTTAAGAACGTCAGGAACTATGGCTGTGGCGGCGTTCAAGCTTCGTTCTAGGAAACAGCTGTTTAAGAACATTGTTCAACGTATAAACAATTTGTAATTTAATCTGAGAACAGCTTGATCACAAACATATGTCCAGACTGTTACATACAAATATCCGTCAACTAAACATAGAGATGCTGGAGGAGTCAGAGAGAGGTTAGTGTGTGTGTGTGTGTGTGTGTGTGTGTGTGTGTGTGTGTGTGTGTGTGTGTGTGTGTGTGTGTGTGTGTGTGTGTGTGTGTGTGTGCGTGTGTGCGTGTTTGTGTGTGTGTGTGTGTGCGTGCGTGCGTGTTTGTGTGTGTGTGTGTGTGCGTGCGTGCGTGTTTGTGTGTGTGTGTGTGTGCGTGTTCGCGTGCGTTTATATCTCCCTGTCCCTGTTTTGTTGGCCGGGGCCTGCCCCCTGCGGTCAGGGCCGTGAGTATGGATGTGCGTGGGGGCGGAAAGAAAGTGGAGCGGGGATTCGGGGCAAGGTGGGGGTCCTGTGGAGCGGGGTGTGTTATACAGGATCACAGACCCGGTCTGCCTCGTAGGCCCCTTTGGGTCAGGTGACCTCTCACAAAGCCTCACATATGGCGGGTCCCACACACACACACCACACCCACCTCCACCCTGTGTAATTGTCAGGTAATGTATCGTCCGTACACCTCGCGTCTCCTCTCTCCTGCCCTGGAATGATTCCTTTATTAAGTGACGTCCCGGCCCGGTGGTTCTTCCGTGGCTGGGGTGCAATGCTAGTGCACTACGTATGGGCCGGGGCTCCGTTTGGGACGCGGGCGTACAGTAACGAGGGCCTGGCGCGGCTCCAGAGAGGGGCCCGTCTCTGACATGTTATACCGCGGCAGCAGGCCTCACCAAGGTGTTCATTTCAACACCGTCTTTTCTCTCTGATCCACTTTCTTCTCTCGTCTGCCGCGGAAGGTGAATCGGCGTCGGATTGTGTTACCGGAGAACTGATTCAATTTGATATTTGTCACTCGGATACCACCGCCCTCTTCAGAAGACACACGGACGGACACAGGAGACACACACACACATCCCCAGACACACACACACATGTCCACCAGTCAGACCACAACCACAGAGAGCAGACCCCAGACAACATAAACAGTGTACAGATTCATATCAACTAGACCCTGTGGTAAACTATTAGAAGTCATCATCCGCCCAGCTTTGGCGTTCCTGGTCCCGGTCGACACTGTGTGGAAACGCTGACTCATCTTGCAGTCTTCCAGACGTCTGATTGACGACTGACGGCCGGACATCGTTTGGGCTATTGGTATCACACATTAAACCAAAATAATTTATGGCTGGTCGTAAGCACGCTTAGCTACTTCGATAGCCACATCTCCTGTGGAGAATGAGGGGGGCAGGATGTGGGTGCCACTGGTCAGTATTTGACAAAGCAGAAGCTAGGACAGCTAGCATGAACGAGCGGCCAACTGAATTGGATTCAGTAAACACTTCTGCTTCCTGTTTGACTTAGTAACTGAGAGGACCCAAGTAAGTATTTACATCTTGAGGGTGTTGACGTGCTGTTTAAGTGAACGGCACCGCAGAAGAGCTGTGGCTTAAGGCATATTTTAAGATTTCAGCTACACCAATATAGTCCACACGCTCTCATTTCCAACACGAAAATAATCAAACTTATTGAACAACGATCTTTTTTCTCTCCGTTCATAAAATTCAAAATTTGGAGACGGAAGACTGCATTCAGACTGTGTTTCAACGGTGAGAAATTTGGCCGAATGTTGGCATCTCGCTGTGTATTGTCCTCCACTGGCCTTCTTCCTTTCTATGCAGGGACTGGAAATGACTGAAATGACTTCCTGATGCTTCAGATGTATCTACCTACTGGTCTATCTGACTCTGCCCCTTCCAACGTATCCAACAATAGTCCCAGTTATAGTCCCAGATATAGTTCTAGCCATATCCCAGTTATAGTCCCAGATATAGTTCTAGCCATAGTCCCAGTTATAGTCCCAGATATAGTTCTAGCCATAGTCCCAGTTATAGTCCCAGATATAGTTCTAGCCATAGTCCCAGTTATAGTCCCAGATATAGTTCTAGCCATAGTCCCAGTTATAGTCCCAGATATAGTTCTAGCCATAGTCCCAGTTATAGTCCCAGATATAGTTCTAGCCATAGTCCCAGTTATAGTCCCAGATATAGTTCTAGCCATAGTCCCAGTTATAGTCCCAGATATAGTTCTAGCCATATCCCAGTTATAGTCCCAGATATAGTTCTAGCCATAGTCCCAGTTATAGTCCCAGATATAGTTCTAGCCATAGTCCCAGTTATAGTCCCAGATATAGTTCTAGCCATAGTCCCAGTTATAGTCCCAGATATAGTTCTAGCCATAGTCCCAGTTATAGTCCCAGATATAGTTCTAGCCATAGTCCCAGTTATAGTCCCAGATATAGTTCTAGCCATAGTCCCAGTTATAGTCCCAGATATAGTTCTAGCCATAGTCCCAGTTATAGTATTAGTTCCTGTCTAGTTTCTGTGTTACTCTCAGCATTAGTGACTATGAGGGCCAGTTCCTTAAGCATTGTCCTTTCGCTCTACATCACGCCCTCTTCAATTAGTGAAATACCAAACGTCGACCATATTACTCTGTCTCTTAAAAACACCCACCTACGCACGTTTCACACAGCCCCACAGAGACACACACACACATTTAGAAATATTTGGCGAACACAAACAGACATACCTAAACCGCAACGTATTTGAACGTACCATATTTTTTCTTAAAACCAGCCGCTGATAGGCTTTTTGTAAGGATTGACTTGTCCCTATAGGGAAGGACTGAACATATCTAACTCTAGATCACCATGAGACAAGGTTAAAGGCCAGGGGTCAAGGACCTAGGTTACTATTGATACACCCACACCCACACACACACACACACACACACATACAACTCGGGATTGGGTTAAATGTGGAAGCCAAATCTAGGTTAGAAAATGTGCTCAAATGCACATTTTTCCCTAACACAAACACCTACGTATCCACATATATTCACAAACACACATATAGAATCAAGCACAGACAGACAAACTAGCTCTCAGACACACACACACACACACACACACACACACTGCACCAGTGACTAATTGTTTCAGCTCATGTCAGGATATTGGCCAGAAGAAGACATTGTGTTCCTTTAAGGGCCAGAGAGAACAGATGTCAGTTTCCCGTTGGTTTTGCACGGGCCCCTGTGGAGAGTTACATCATAAATGACATCCCTGTCTCCCTCATGTACCGTACAGGACAAGCTGTGGACACTCAAGTGCTCAATCACACCTGTCTCCCTCATGTACCGTACAGGACAAGCTGTGGACACTCAAGTGCTCAATCACACCTGTCTCCCTCATGTACCGTACAGGACAAGCTGTGGACACTCAAGTGCTCAATCACACCTGTCTCCCTCATGTACCGTACAGGACAAGCTGTGGACACTCAAGTGCTCAATCACACCTGTCTCCCTCATGTACCGTACAGGACAAGCTGTGGACACTCAAGTGCTCAATCACACCTGTCTCCCTCATGTACCGTACAGGACAAGCTGTGGACACTCAAGTGCTCAATCACACCTGTCTCCCTCATGTACCGTACAGGACAAGCTGTGGACACTCAAGTGCTCAATCACACCTGTCTCCCTCATGTACCGTACAGGACAAGCTGTGGACACTCAAGTGCTCAATCACACCTGTCTCCCTCATGTACCGTACAGGACAAGCTGTGGACACTCAAGTGCTCAATCACACCTGTCTCCCTCATGTACCGTACAGGACAAGCTGTGGACACTCAAGTGCTCAATCACACCTGTCTCCCTCATGTACCGTACAGGACAAGCTGTGGACACTCAAGTGCTCAATCACACCTGTCTCCCTCATGTACCGTACAGGACAAGCTGTGGACACTCAAGTGCTCAATCACACCTGTCTCCCTCATGTACCGTACAGGACAAGCTGTGGACACTCAAGTGCTCAATCACACCTGTCTCCCTCATGTACCGTACAGGACAAGCTGTGGACACTCAAGTGCTCAATCACACCTGTCTCCCTCATGTACCGTACAGGACAAGCTGTGGACACTCAAGTGCTCAATCACACCTGTCTCCCTCATGTACCGTACAGGACAAGCTGTGGACACTCAAGTGCTCAATCACACCTGTCTCCCTCATGTACCGTACAGGACAAGCTGTGGACACTCAAGTGCTCAATCACACCTGTCTCCCTCATGTACCGTACAGGACAAGCTGTGGACACTCAAGTGCTCAATCACACCTGTCTCCCTCATGTACCGTACAGGACAAGCTGTGGACACTCAAGTGCTCAATCACACCTGTCTCCCTCATGTACCGTACAGGACAAGCTGTGGACACTCAAGTGCTCAATCACACCTGTCTCCCTCATGTACCGTACAGGACAAGCTGTGGACACTCAAGTGCTCAATCACACCTGTCTCCCTCATGTACCGTACAGGACAAGCTGTGGACACTCAAGTGCTCAATCACACCTGTCTCCCTCATGTACCGTACAGGACAAGCTGTGGACACTCAAGTGCTCAATCACACCTGTCTCCCTCATGTACCGTACAGGACAAGCTGTGGACACTCAAGTGCTCAATCACACCTGTCTCCCTCATGTACCGTACAGGACAAGCTGTGGACACTCAAGTGCTCAATCACACCTGTCTCCCTCATGTACCGTACAGGACAAGCTGTGGACACTCAAGTGCTCAATCACACCTGTCTCCCTCATGTACCGTACAGGACAAGCTGTGGACACTCAAGTGCTCAATCACACCTGTCTCCCTCATGTACCGTACAGGACAAGCTGTGGACACTCAAGTGCTCAATCACACCTGTCTCCCTCATGTACCGTACAGGACAAGCTGTGGACACTCAAGTGCTCAATCACACCTGTCTCCCTCATGTACCGTACAGGACAAGCTGTGGACACTCAAGTGCTCAATCACACCTGTCTCCCTCATGTACCGTACAGGACAAGCTGTGGACACTCAAGTGCTCAATCACACCTGTCTCCCTCATGTACCGTACAGGACAAGCTGTGGACACTCAAGTGCTCAATCACACCTGTCTCCCTCATGTACCGTACAGGACAAGCTGTGGACACTCAAGTGCTCAATCACACCTGTCTCCCTCATGTACCGTACAGGACAAGCTGTGGACACTCAAGTGCTCAATCACACCTGTCTCCCTCATGTACCGTACAGGACAAGCTGTGGACACTCAAGTGCTCAATCACACCTGTCTCCCTCATGTACCGTACAGGACAAGCTGTGGACACTCACAGTGCTCAATCACACCTGTCTCCCTCATGTACCGTACAGGACAAGCTGTGGACACTCAAGTGCTCAATCACACCTGTCTCCCTCATGTACCGTACAGGACAAGCTGTGGACACTCAAGTGCTCAATCACACCTGTCTCCCTCATGTACCGTACAGGACAAGCTGTGGACACTCAAGTGCTCAATCACACCTGTCTCCCTCATGTACCGTACAGGACAAGCTGTGGACACTCAAGTGCTCAATCACACCTGTCTCCCTCATGTACCGTACAGGACAAGCTGTGGACACTCAAGTGCTCAATCACACCTGTCTCCCTCATGTACCGTACAGGACAAGCTGTGGACACTCAAGTGCTCAATCACACCTGTCTCCCTCATGTACCGTACAGGACAAGCTGTGGACACTCAAGTGCTCAATCACACCTGTCTCCCTCATGTGGACACCAAGTGCTCAATCACACAGGACAAGCTGTGGACACTCAAGTGCTCAATCACACCTGTCTCCCTCATGTACCGTACAGGACAAGCTGTGGACACTCAAGTGCTCAATCACACCTGTCTCCCTCATGTACCGTACAGGACAAGCTGTGGACACTCAAGTGCTCAATCACACCTGTCTCCCTCATGTACCGTACAGGACAAGCTGTGGACACTCAAGTGCTCAATCACACCTGTCTCCCTCATGTACCGTACAGGACAAGCTGTGGACACTCAAGTGCTCAATCACACCTGTCTCCCTCATGTACCGTACAGGACAAGCTGTGGACACTCAAGTGCTCAATCACACCTGTCTCCCTCATGTACCGTACAGGACAAGCTGTGGACACTCAAGTGCTCAATCACACCTGTCTCTCCCTCATGCTCAATCACACCTGTCTCCCCATGTACAGGACAAGCTGTGGACACTCAAGTGCTCAATCACACCTGTCTCCCTCATGTACCGTACAGGACAAGCTGTGGACACTCAAGTGCTCAATCACACCCGTCTCCCTCATGTACCGTACAGGACAAGCTGTGGACACTCAAGTGCTCAATCACACCTGTCTCCCTCATGTACCGTACAGGACAAGCTGTGGACACTCAAGTGCTCAATCACACCTGTCTCCCTCACTGCAACCAATTCAAGTCGATTCACCTGTGCACCTTTAATTAAAGGTGCAACTCGTGTTGTCACAAAATGTTTAGAAAAAAAAGAACTAATCCATGGCGTGCCAAATGATTGTTGTTTAACCAGTTGCTGTCTTCCACTGTTCGAATAATTAACCAACACATGATCACATCAAAACCTGTCGCGAACTTCATCTGGTTAATATGGACGGTCCATCAGTGCGTTCTCAGCTCTGTGCATGGATGTATTCCAGCCCATTCCCTTAGTTGCCCACAGACACAAGAGCAGACAGGAGGCATTCTTATTGCTTCTACTGCAGACAGCCCCTTCAAATTAGGCACTGATGCTTCAGCATTGACCGTTGGACTGCATGTGTTGCCATGTTAAAGTTCTGACAGGCCCGTAGAAGAGCCCTCTAACATAGAGATGCGATGAACAGCCAGACAAAAGGCGGATCACACCCAAACCCAAGCCCTTTATCTGGGCACATACAGTCGTACAAACACAAACACACACACACACGACACACACACACACACAGCTGGTTTATTGTATGTGACACAGTACACGGTTCCAACCCATTGTTGTCCAGTTAAAGCTGTTGTATTGCTAGGATTGTAAGTAGCTGCACGATCAAGCAGCGTAATGTTAGCCAATGAATGAAGCTCAATGTGGTGGCAGCTAGCTATCTTTAGATAACTGTGGTTACATTATCGGGATGACATAGCATGTTAATATCTCGTCCGTGGTATCTGTACTCAGGCGCTATCTGTACTCAGGGGGTAATCTGGGGTTCTTATTCAGCAAACCAATACGCAGGACGGCAATGCCAGAATAAACAAAGAAACTCTTTTAAAATGATCTTTCTCACAAATTAACGTATCAACAACTACACGAATACATTCATAATGGAACGATGGACAAATGATTTCAGTTAAACACCATCTGGTCCAGCGTTACGTGATCATTAAGAAACGTTCATCAACAAATGACTCACTATGATTTTGTTCACGAGTTGTTGTTCACGAGTTATGATTCACACGAGTCAGACGAAAACCTTTTCCAGATGAACATAAAGTCAGGCTCTTTGTCACGGCCCTGGGGTATTTCTGGGGTATTCATTCAGACGCTTATGGGAGTGAACAGAGGTTTTGTCATTCAACAATCCGTTTTGTATTTTGTCTAAATCCATTCCATGCCTTTGCGATGTGACACTACACAGACAGGATTCTTCATGGACAGGCAGTGAAGGAACTGGCTCGCGGAGCTAGAAACAACAAGATAATGATTGCCTGACAGTGACAATCCCATCTATCGTACCATCTGTCATACAGTCATACCAAAAAGGAAATTGTTTTTTTAAACAGTACATTTTTGCATTGCGTGTGGCATCTGACAATGTTCAAATAGAAAATACAGCCCTGGTTAGATCGAAACCATCGGTTCTATATATGTTCTTCGATTAGCAGGCCCTGCTGCGGGTGTGAGGTGGCTGAAGAACACGTGCGTGTATTTCTGATGTCTGTTGGCTTGTGTTGTTCTGTCCTGTCAGCAAAACAAAATGGATGCCAAAGAAGATAAGAGGGCGTCTGTCAATGCAAATGTTTGGCGGTGATTTATTTAAACATCTCTCCGTATTTACAACTTTCATCCTGCGTCGGCACACTACTAGATAACTAGAAAGTTAAAGTGTTTGCTTGGCAGATTTAAATGAGCGTACCTCTGAAATAAAAGACAGGAGCAGTTGGTTTAGGTAATCTGTCATTAATGTCGACAACAGATGACAGGAGATGTTTCATGTCAAAGCAGCCGGATCGGTTTCAGGCAGGCTCGCACAGGCCCGGTTCCGCTCCTTGAGACCCAGAATAAGCCAAGTGGAAATGACATTGTGTGAACGTTGGGTAATCGTCGGTTTGTGTACAGCGGGCGTGTACCAGCACAATCGGGTGTGGTGCATCAAAAACCTGTGTGTGAGTGTGTGTGTGTGTGTGTGTGTGTGTGTGTGTGTGTGTGAGGGTGTGTGTGTGGGGTGTGTGTGTGTGTGTGTGTGTGAGTGAGTGTGTAATGGTTCACTGGCACACTGATTTCTTAAGCGTTTCGTAATTTACCTCGTTAGTCTCTCTTCCTGTCTTCCTCACACCAGCGACTAGACACGCCCCTGTCAATTCTGATTGGGCGGGCGGGCGGTTCCGTCAGGTCTTGTTGGTCAACACTAAAGCCGCATTGATCATGACCATGTTGAGGTGAAATATGTATGCCTCAGTTGAGCGTACCACTTAATTGAACTGCTTTGTCATCGCTAGTTTCTCTGTGTGTGTGTGTCTGTTTGTGTGTGTGTGTGTGTGTGTGTGTGTGTGTGTGTAGACGTGTCTATTAGAGAGACCTGGACCATGTCCCATTCACCAGACGCTCCGTTCCCCCATTCCAGCTCGTTAGCGTAAATGTGCGGTTAACCACAAAAAGCTGTTTCGGTTGTGGGATAGATGGGGGAGGAGGGGGTGTTGAGGGGGGAGCTCACGGAGGATCGCTGGAGAAATACAAGGTTGAGAATGTGGTTTGACTGATATCATCCGCACACAGAGCCTACGTAAATATTGGCATTATTCAGTTTAGGTTTTCATGTCGGCGTGCTGAAAATACATATACGCGTTGGATATTAAAGTGGGCGCATGTTTTGTGTGTTTGAATGAAAGAGAGAGGGAGGGAGGGAGAGAAAGAGAGACAGAGAGAGAGAGACAGAAAAATAGAGAGAGAGAGGGAGAGAGACTGATCACTGCTTTTCAGGAGAAGTGAGAACAAAGGTCTGTTTGTGCAGAGAGCAGAGCTGAGGGATTGGGGCGGAGTCATGGGGCGGAGTCAGGGGTGGAGTCAGGGGCGGAGTCAGGGGCGGAGTCAGGGCGTAGGGAATGTTTCACAGTGAACACTGACTGACTGCATTCCAGATACGGGATTACAACACTATGCTTTTAATGGATGGTCCTTTTCCAGGAAACAAAATTAACTCTACCCTCCATCTCTCTCTCTCTCTCTCTCTCTCTCTCTCCTTTTCTCTCTCTGCCTTCAATAATTACCCCTCTCTCTCTCACGCTCTTGCTCCTTTCGTCTACGTCTCTCATTTTTATCATTCTCTCTCCCGCACTCCCCCTTTCTCAGTTATCTCTCTGCATTTCTGTATCACCGTCTCACCCTGTCACTATATCTTTGTAACAAAAATCTGTCGCTCACTCTCTCTCTCTCTAACTTTATCCAGTAACTTTCTTTTTGCATTCGTTTTTTCTCTCTTCACGCGGTTTCGACAACTCATTTTAATCCCCATCCAGGTTCGGTGACGGACCTCTCCGTCGTATCCCACAATGCCCTGCAACCAAACATCATGGACAGTCTTGACAATCTAATTTGGCAAATGAAAACACATTTAGTCACCTGACTTGACTCTGGGAGCCATTTAACAGCGGGGGAGGAACAGACTATCTCTGGGCCCACCCATATTAGAGTTTTTGTGCTGGCCGTACTATTTGTTTATTTCCTCGGTGTCCGGTAGAAGTCTGTGAGTTCGAGTCTGTGCCTCACCGGTCTGTCGCAATGGCAGGACACAGCCTTTTATAGCTTTCATGCCAAGGTCGAGTGCTGGAAGAGACGGAAATCCCAAATAAATGTTTAGTAAATATCCAACGACGTTTCTAGTATACACCGATGGATAGAAACAAGCTGGTGGTCGCCTTCTTTTGGTTTGACTTTCACCGCCGGAGCTGCAGACTCATTTGTGGGGAGCCGTCTGTGGTGGTTGTATTGACAAATGCACAATCGCCATGACAATATGGTTGGAGAATCAGTGAGAGATTGAAGAATCAGTGAGAGACTGAAGAATCAGAGAGAGACTGAAGAATCAGTGAGAGAAGGATGAGGTGAAAGTTTGCTTTGTATAAAATCCCCCTTTACTTTGCCCACATCAAAGGAGTCTGGCAGTAGAACCCAAAGAGCCCATCTGCATTTCCATAGGCTCCCCTCCCCTCATATCCCCCTCTCTTCCTCTCCCTCAGCCGCCCCTTCCTCTTCCTCTCCCTCCCCCTCTCCCCCATGCCATCCAAACTTCCCTCCGCTGCCCTTGTGTTTCTCCCTGGACGTGGATGTCAGTGTTTGTGTGGATGTCAGTGTGTGTGGATGTCAGTGTGTGTGGATGTCAGTGTGTGTGGATGTCAGTGTATGTGGATGTCAGCGTGTGTGTGGATGTCAGTGTGTGTGGATGTCAGTGTGTGTGGATGTCAGTGTGTGTGGATGTCAGTGTGTGTGGATGTCAGTGTGTGTGGATGTCAGTGTGTGTGGATGTCAGTGTGTGTGGATGTCAGTGTGTGTGGATGTCTGTGTGTGTGGATGTCAGTGTGTGTGGATGTCAGTGTGTGTGGATGTCAGTGTGTGTGGATATCAGTGTGTGTGGATGTCAGTGTGTGTGGATGTCAGCGTGTGTGGATATCAGTGTGTGTGGATGTCAGCGTGTGTGGATATCAGCGTGTGTGGATGTCAGTGTGTGTGGATGTCAGTGTGTGTGGATGTCAGTGTGTGTGGATATCAGTGTGTGTGGATGTCAGTGTGTGTGGATGTCAGTGTATGTGGATGTCAGCGTGTGTGGATGTCAGTGTGTGTGGATGTCAGTGTGTGTGGATGTCAGTGTGTGTGGATGTCAGTGTGTGTGGATGTCAGTGTGTGTGTGGATGTCAGTGTGTGTGGATGTCAGTGTGTGTGGATGTCAGCGTGTGTGGATATCAGTGTGTGTGGAGGTCAGTGTGTGTGGATGTCAGTGTGTGTGTGGATGTCAGTGTGTGTGGATGTCAGTGTGTGTAGATGTCAGCGTGTGTGGATGTCAGTGTGTGTGGATTTCAGTGTGTGTGGATGTCAGTGTGTGTGGATGTCAGTGTGTGTGTGGATGTCAGTGTGTGTGGATGTCAGTGTGTGTGGATGTCAGTGTGTGTGGATGTCAGTGTGTGTGGATGTGTGTGTGTGGATGTCAGTGTGTGTGGATGTCAGTGTGTGTAGATGTCAGTGTGTGTGGATGTCAGTGTGTGTGGATGTCAGTGTGTGTGTGGATGTCAGTGTGTGTGGATGTCAGTGTGTGTGGATGTCAGTGTGTGTGGATGTCAGTGTGTGTGGATGTCAGTGTGTGTGGATGTCAGTGTGTGTGGATATCAGTGTGTGTGGATGTCAGTGTGTGTGGATATCAGTGTGTGTGGATGTCAGTGTGTGTGGATATCAGTGTGTGTGGATGTCAGTGTGTGTGGATATCAGTGTGTGTGCCATCCTGCTTACGTGCATGGGGACGTTTGATATTTTCCGTGCAGGCTTGTGTGTTCCGCACACCTGGGAGCGATTGGGGAGCTTTCAAATGTTGCCTGTGATTATGCTGATCCCGGAACAGGGGATTGGAGCTTAATATCCCAAATTAAATGGATTACAGCGGTTGAAAGACAAGTTCACCTGGCCGCCTCTTGATTCTCGGCTGCTCTTAAATCTCGTCATGGTTTCATGCCTTCACCCCATCTTTAGTCGCTGCCCTCCACTCACTGCTCCCCCTCTCTCTCTCCCTCTCTCTCTCCCTCTCTCTCTCCCTCTCTCTCTCCCTCTCTCTCTCTCCCCCTCTCCCCCTCCCTCCCTCCCTCCCTCTCCCCCTCCCTCTCCCTCTCTCTCTCTCCCTCCCTCCCTCCCTCTCCCCCTCCCTCTCTCTCTCTCTCTCTCTCTCTCACCATTGCACATAGCTCCTGTATTATTGCCTCATTCTCTCTCATTTCCTCATTTCCTCACACACACACAACCCAACCACGTCTTCTGTGAATTCCAACCATCAGCTGGCCTCCAACCTCCCTTCCTTTTCTCTGGTACTTTACATTCTGACAGAGGGCTGTGCTAATAAACACCAAGACGTTTAACATAACCAGAAACACTCAGGGAATCATGACCCACTATCAACTGTCAAAATCCTCTTTACTGTGTGGGGTTGAATTTGTCCCTGCTAGCCTCTACTCCAAACCTCCTCACAAACCCGTTTGGTTAGCTGTGGAGCAGAACGGGAACGGAGAACGAGAACGGAATAAGAGAACGACAGGATTACCACAGCGATCAATAACACTATTAAAGACCGACGCCTTTAGTGGAGATTCTGTGACGCCTGATGGAGCTTGGCAGGAAGTCCCGCACATCAAAGGGACTCTTTGTGAGGAGAAAGCATGATTAGAAGCTCTGACACAGCAGTGGGGACACCCACATGTAGGGATGAGAAGGCGAGAGCCCCTGATTGGTGGGGAGGGAGAGAAAGGGAGGGCTTTGATTGGTGGGGAGGGAAAGGAAGGGCTTTGAATCCTGACACGCTGAGATCGCGTCACCCAGGGCAACCGCACGACTCAAGGCAATGCACTGCCTCGATCCTTTCGTTAGGCCTGCACGTACACACACACACACACAGGCACACACGCACGCACACACACGCACACACACACAAATGCGAACACACACACACTCTTAACCGCATACTGTCACATCATGTGTGTGTGTGTGGGTGTGTGTGTGTGTGTGTGTGTGATCATGGCTGTATGTCGCTCCATCTACATCGATATCCACAGTGTATTACGTGCGGGACGTCGTAATCTTGATCCAGTCAGACCAGTAACAGCTGCTTTCACATCCCCAAAAAAATATATCCAGTCGTCCCAACTTCCTTCTTTACTGCGATTCCGGCCTTAAATGAAATCACGTTAAATTCAATTGCGTTATTGCCGACCACCTCCAGGCACCGAAACGGAGGGTAGAAACGCTGCTGAACTGTCTGACGGCGAAGACGATAAATATCTCGAGGAAAAACAACTAACTTTCAACAGGGCTTGGTCCCAATAAAACAATTGAAGAAATGCTCAATTTGATTAGGAACATCTTAATACATAGAAAGCTAGACATCAAATAAAACCCAACTGCGCCGTAATTTTTTCCAGGCCATTACCAAACCTTCCCTCGCCCTTTACCCGTGTCCCACTCTCTCTACCCCCATCATCCTCCTCCACTCTCTACCTTTCGCCACCTTCCTCGTTTACCTCCCCACACCCCGCCCTCCTTTCTTTTTACGATGCCCCGCTCCCTAATAAAGCTTTGTGGTGTTTGGAATCCATTAGGAGCAATATCCCACTCAAAACACCCTGACTCCTGGGAGGAGCGGAGCCAGGATGTGGGAGGAGTGACGGAGGTAGGCTGGGAGGGATAGAAAAAGAGAGGGAGAGAAAGAAAGACAGGGAGAGAGAGGGGGAGAGAGGGATAGAGAGAGAGAGGGAGCGAGAGAGAGGGAGAGAGAGTGGGAGAGAGGGAGAGAGAGAGAGAGAGAGAGAGGGAGAGAGAGAGAGAGAGAGAGGGAGAGAGAGAGGGAGGGAGGGAGAGGAGAGAGAGAGAGAGAGAGAGGGAGAGAGAGAGGGAGGGAGGGAGGAATAGCAAGGTTGAGTTGAGCTTTACAATCCCTCGTTTGTCACTCACTTTACACCCCACCGTGCGTCCATGACAACAATGAACAAAACAACAACGAACAAACACAAAAGAAGTAACGTAGACAAATAATATAAAAAAATATATTGTCTACGTGAACCCTCAATGACGAGATTCCCCGAATGTCCACCCAAAAAAGCTTTTAAACACCTTTCGACAAACAGCAGTCATATCCGGCATGTTAGGGTTAGGACATATAACGAGTAAATAAATAAACAGTGGACAGCCAGTGAAAGGAAGGAAAAGCCAGTGGATTACAAAGCAGGAGTAAACACTCCTTTAAGAAACTGCAGCCTCTTTATAACAACGTCCACTTCCTGTCTGAAACGAGTAACAAAGATACTTCCTCTCTGCCTGCCCTCTCGCATGCGCCCTTACTTCCTGGATGAAGCACACATGTGCCCTTACTTCCTGGATGAAGGCCACATGCGCCTTTACTTCCTGGATGAAGACCACATGCACCCTTACTTCCTAATTAAGCATTTCCCTTTTGAGGCCCTGGCTGGCACTACAACATGTGCCACTTACTAATTAGAAGTTTCTCTCTGACCTCACACACACACACACACACACACACAAACACACACACACACACACACACACACAGACACACACACACACAGACACACGCACATAGACACACACACACACAGACACACACACACACACACACACACACACACACACACACACACACACACACACACCAGCTCAACCAACATACATTCCCCCAGGACCTCTGCTTCACCCTCATCATCATCAGACTCTGTGTTCCTCTGCTTCACCCTCATCATCATCATTGGTTCCACATGAGTTCCCGGTGAGTCATGAGACCGGAAAAAAAAACACAGAACAGAACAAATATAGACGCATCCATATTGAATAAAGAATCCAGCTCTATCTGGAATTGCTTTCAGATGTAAGATTTGTTTTCAGTAACGCTGGATGTCTCAAACCCGTCTCCTGTGATGTCCTGGCACAGCGTTAATACATGCTTTTGGCTAAGCCTTCTGGGTAGGCATTAGCTAAATGTCACGTGTGCGGATGGTACCTTCTTATTGACGCAATAGGCCTGTTTGTCCTCTCTATTAACACTGTAAATGATGTCTGCCGCGCTGCACACAGACGATCCTAGATGACGAGGTGATGAGGATGATAGAGAGAAGATGAAGAACAGATTCATTACCAGCGGGGGAGAGGGTTAAATATAGCGAGATGGAGAGTGGGAGAAAGAGACAGAGGGAGTGAGGTAGAGACTCCAGATGTGTGAGGAATGTTCTGGCTGCTGCTGCTGTGTGTGTGTGTGTGTGTGTGTGTGTGTGTGTGTGTGTGTGTGTGTGTGTGTGTGTGTGTGTGTGTGTGTGTGTGTGTGTGTGTGTGTGTGTGTGTGTGTGTGTGTGTGTGTGTGTGTGTGTGTGTGTGTGTGTGTGTGTGTCTGTGTGTGTCTGTGTGTGTGTGTGTGTGTGTGTGCGTGCGTGCGTGCGTGCGCACCAACTGCCTGCACATCGTTAGGGGAACTGTCAAGCGTCCAGCGCTCTATCGTGTGTTCATTTAGGATCCTAACACACACACACGTCTGTACGCTTGTCACATGACTACAGACCCAGACCGACAGCACCACCTCACCGCAGCATATTCTGCGAACATTCTGCCAGACCCACGATGCACCTGGGAGACAGAACCTGCGTCACAGGCCCAGGCTCTTCTGGACCGTACCCACCATCTGCTTCTGGTTCCAGCGTTTTATTAGTCACATACGGCGATGTTATGGAGGGCGTTGACTGAGGGGCGGGGGGGCAGGGGGGGGATTAGCGAAATGGCTTCTTCTCCCAGACACACAATGGGCACGAATATAGAAGCAGGAAGAGAAAGTCCACACACTCATATCACTTGCCTCTTACCAAAACACCCCACATCTAAATATGTGCGCGTGTAATGAGAGACGCGTGTGTCCGTGGAGAGTGTGCACGGTGAGTCACAACTCTTTGAATTGTGTGTGTGTGTGTTCGTGTGTGTGTGAGCAAACGTTTTTTGAAGGGTAGGAAACTTCATTAACTGGCCTGAGGGGTAAGACATATTTTTCTCAGTCTTACGTCCCGGTTGTGAAACTTCTGAACCGTATTCGCCGCTGTGAGGTATCAGTGACAACAGCCCATGGCTCTGGGAAATTATGTCCCATTCAGATTCTTCCCCCTTCACCCATCGTACCATCCCAGTCTCTGTCCATCGCTCCGCAGATACAAAACAGACCAGTTTCCTTCGCCTTCCTCTGCACTGCCTGCAAAGCTGCTTATTTCTTAGCACCGCAAAAACCCAGAGACCAACTGAGAGTGTGGCGTGGATGAAAAGACTCCACGCGGCTCCTCCTTGCCGTACATTTCCTGGCCTGACCACAGGGCTACCCCTGCAGCTTGCACCACGTTCCCAAACCACTTTATCACATCCTACCATCCACCACAGCCTTCGCCAGTCTGCGGACACCTGGCCGGGCCTGGGGTGAGGGACGCTGGGGTCTGGCGTGTAGGGCTGCATGCGTCTGAAGTCAGGCTGTTTGTTCAGCTGCCGGCGAGAGAGAGAGCCGAGGTGGCCACGAGGAACGCATACCTTCCATTCACCGCAGAAGACAAGAGAAAGAGGGAGGGAAACCAAGCGATGACAGCGCCCCCCCCTACACCCCGGCCCCCTCCGTCTGATTACTTTCAGCCTGAACGCTGACTCGGCTAGACTCGCCATATTTGTTTAAGACGGATAGGTTATCTTGTGTGCCTATAGCTGTACCGAGGGCTTCATAACTGACTGTCCGATACACGGAGAAGCTTTTAGCGTTTACCGCCTCTGGGCTGATACGGCGTCGCACTGACGTGATCTTTGATTCCTAAATCAGTTTTCATCGTGATTCTGCCTTTTGTCTTAGCAGATAGTTTTGACAGTAACCCGTCTAACACTGCCAGATCTGCTAACTATGTTCAGGCATGCTCCGAGCAAACCTCTCACAGCACCGTTATATCTACAGTGAAGGAAGGGCATATTTGGTCCCCTGCTGATTTTGTACATTTGCCCCATTGACAAAGACGTGATGGGACTATCATTTTATTGGTAGGTTCATTTGAACAGTGAGAGACAGTGAGAAAACTTCAAATAATGTCATCCTTCACTGTATAAGAGGCCACATAGGACCAACCCCCCACAAACCTCCTTTCCGCTTCTCAAAATGTGCCTTTCTCTCTTCATCTTGTTGCTCTTCACTCAGCCGGACAGGGGGTTAGAATACCCTCCGGTCAGCATCTCTCACTTCCCTCCAAGCACTTCCCTCCAAAAACACGGCTGAATGACTGACCCTAGATCAGAATAAACATGGGTGCAGTCAGACATTAACCTCGACCATATGAATGGCCCACTGCACTGGGAGCAGCTGTGGAACCCCACTGCTGATTCAACATCCTACACCAGACCTGCGTAGAGAAGTCGATAATATCAACCCCGTGGACTAAAGTGAACTTTGTTTTCTTTTTTTTTTAAACCTAATTCCATTTCCTGTCGATAATATTATGCTCGGCCTAAAGCTGGGGTTTTATTTTCAAGTGTAACCAATGAAAAAACAAAGAGAAGAAAAGGGCGGGAAACCCACACAGAAGGGTTGTTTTGAAAGCCATTTTGTTTTTTTTTGCCATTTCCAGGGCTGACATTTCAGTCACTCTGGGAGGCGAAACGAGACCCACCAGACCAGCTGTCTATTGGATGTCATCCTTATAAGCTAACGCGGCTCTTTCCGAACAGTTTTCAGACCTCATTCCCGCTTTCTTTAATCCGTTACTTTTTCTGCCCTCTAAGAAGTCGTTTACACTTTAACCTTCCCTCTCATCTTATGTAAACTAATATAACTAATATCTTGGCTGTAATCAACGTGTATCTACTTGTATCAACTTGTATCCACTTGTGGATGTGTGCTCTGTCGGATACAAGCTGTTTGTAATAACACTTATTGACCGCTTTGTTGTAAAAAGGGATTTATGAAATAAATTTGATTTATTCTTCTGTTTGACCAGAAAAATGTGATGTTTATGCTATCTTTTCTAGAACAGCGTGTTGAGACACACCTAGATCAGAAAACCTTTCAGGGTCTTCTAGTCCTCCTGATTTTGGCGAGACACAATCCCAGGTATCAGACGTTACTGAAAAAGAAGTCTGAGTCACTGAAACAGGTCGGTGGTGGTCTGTGATGACGGGGTGGTAGAGGGGTTAAGGTTTTGGGGGGTGAAATAACTCAATGGTGCATGACGAAGGGTAGAAGACGGGAGGCTCCGGCAGATGTTTGAGCTTGTGTGTTTCTGACTGGAAACGGGATTATGTCTTAATGGCTGACGCTTGAAACTCTGTGTGTGTGTGTGTGTTAAATTTCTGCTTGAGGGCGTTTGTGTGAGTCTCAGTAACTGGAAGGCTGCTCATAAAACTGTCGAGTAATGTCTGAGAGAAAGACAAACAGAACATACGTGTTTCTTTATGTTTCTTCTCCCTGGACATAATGTGTGCGTGTGTATGTACAGCGTGCAGTACGCGGTATGTACAGGAATGCATGAACATGTGTGCATGTACATTCACTTGTGTGTGTGTGTGTGTGTGTGTGTGTGTGTGTGTGTGTGTGTGGGCCTAACATTCTCAGAGTGTGGTAACCGGTAATGATGCTTGTTTTCCATGATGTAGCTAAAGACCCAGGGAGCTGAAAGAGCCAACTGGATGAGGGAAGACCCAGTCTGCCAACTGGAGGAAGGATTGATGCAGGGAGAGTTGCAGTGTTGGGACTGGGGAGAGGGGAGAGGGGTGTGTGGTTCGGGTGGAGGGGGGTGGTTTGGGGGAGGGGTGTGTGGTTTGGAGACCTCAGCACATGTCTGGTGTTCCCACCCTGGTTTAAGGTAAAGTACCATTCCTCTGCACCATATTATGCCAAGTTCCCATCCGAGATGAAACCCTGTGTTTTACCCGAAAGGATGAAAGATTTCTGAACCCATCTCCCGGGACCCGGTTGTGTCTCATCGGACCTCCTCTAACCGGGGCGGAGGCTTGGTCGTTGGTACAGTTCAGTTGTCTGGATGAGGTTGTGGATTGTGCACTTTACCGGTGGTTGATGTTTGTTAAAGCCCTTTGTGACAACTTTGTTGTAAAATACATTTGATTGATAGATTTATTGGTTGATGGTTTACTACCTCAGGCTTTAGCCAGACCCCAAATGTCACACTCCCATTGGAGACAAACTAACATTGGAGATTGAGGCGCACATTTGGAAAGACACCGATAATAAAAAAAGAGGAGAGAAGCGAAAAAGAGAAGTGAAATAAAAATGTATTTATAAGCTAGGAAGAGAGGACAGGAGGAGAACTGCATACCCGTTATACATTAAGATAGAAACGATTATTGATTTGGACAATAGTGAATGTGTAGTTGGCATCTTTTCATCACAACTCTTTCGCCATTTCCTCAAATTACTCAGTGTACAGAACGTACACTATTTCTGAACTGGCTCCATTTCCCTGTTTGTTCAACAGCGCTCCATCTTGACCAGAAGAAACTCTGCTTATTCACAGTTGGAAGCATTTCATCTGAGCAGTGCGATGCCATTGCTTGGTTAACGGGAGCAATGGCAAAGTTTGACCGTTTCTTGTTTCATTTAATGGGAAACCCACATTATTAACTAGCAATGTGTTATATTCACTTATGTTACATTGGATTGGTGGATGGATTTGTGGGTGGATTGGTGGATTGGTAGATTGGTAGATGTGATTGCCGTAGCTCCAGAACTGGAGTGAAGACAAAAGCACCTTTCTGGCTCACTGCCTGGGACACGTTGAGAAGCACAGAAGGAGACCAGACATCCCAAAATAACCCTTCAAAGAGACGTGGAGCACTCTCAAAGACATGTCAAAATGCACACGCGTGCACGCAAGCACACTAATGGGTGTCTAATTAAAGAGACAGATTGATATTTATTGTTTGCTCAACACTTTGAACCCTGAAATCTTTCAACCGTCGAACACATTGTCTTTGAGAAGACGGGTGGCCCCAGAATGCCCTTTGTCATCACCGTAGATACAGATGTTTCAGAATGATGTGTGGCGAACTGGTCACAGAAAGTGAGTAGAGGCAGGAAGTCAGATGGGGAAGAAAGGACAGCCGCTGTCGTCATAGTAACCATTTCAAAGTGAACAGAGATTGGAGAACATGTGTGACAGCGTTCTAAAAGACACGCAGCCCTAGTCTTAATCGTTATTAATTAAATGCATTTGTCGTATCGGTAACCTCCAGTGACTCCATGTGGCCGGTCGGGAGACTGCAAGCTGACTGAGGCCACCAGTCGGTTTGCCAGACTTTCTGGTTAAGCGATATTATGCTGTGTTGATTCCAACCGGACAGTACGCTAGTTAGTTTGCAACGTTGCAGAAAATGTAAGAAAATCCACTTTTCTGACGCTAAAAGTGCACACCATGCTTAGACTCTAGTCAATCAACCTTCACTGCTTTGAAGAAAAACTCTCTGCCCGAGCAGTTTGATGAATTTGATGTGCTGTCAGGCCTCACTGATTTACAACAGGTTCTAACTCCTTTTTGGTTCCTGCCAACAACTTCGCTGCGCTTTGCTATTCGTGAGGCCTGGTTTTCAAATAGGCTATTTTAATTGTAACGACACTACCCAAGTGAATTGACTGAACAGAACAGTGTGCTGCATGTTACGGTACAGACATACAGGCAACCAGATAGCTCAGATCTAAAGCGTTAGGACAGGCTCTAGGCCAATGGAAGCCAATGTAGTGAGATGGACCTGGGCCCACGTCTGATTATACATCTGATCTCAGTACAGGATTTCTGTCCACAAAACAGGCTGTTTATTAAACCACAGTAAAAGTTAGAAAAATCTATACATTAGCTGGATGAAGTTAGTTATTGTAAATGTGCAATTTACTGACAAGGCATATCTAAGAAAAATACCAGAATGTGTCAATGTCTTCAGTTCCATTGGGAACAACATTTTTTCTGGGGTATTTTGGTTTCAGCTGTACAAATCTCTGGTGCCTTCCCCCAAATATCCAGTGAACTCCACCAGTGGTGTGTTCGTATATCTTCCAGATGTTTAGAGCAGCTAGCGAGCAGGGAAACCAAAGGGCTGTTAAAGTCCACCTGTGGGTTTGCATTTCAGAGAAACTATTATCTCAAGGATATAAAGTGACAGACAGTGCATCAGACAGGAGAACCTGATATTTACAAGAAAACCCATCCTCTTAGTTCAGTTGCGCTGTGCTCGCGGTACTGTAGCGGAACGTGTCTGTGCGTAGGTAAATCATCGTTCTACTTCTGCTTTACTTCTGCTTTTAATACGAACGAGAAAACAGCGTTCCCTTTCATGCAGGCCTCACAGGACGGTTGGTGAGATCCAGTTGGCCTCTCTCATGTCACCCCTACAGCGTAGTACGGACTGAGGGGTCAGGTGGAGGCCAGGTGGAGGCCAGGCGGAGGCCAGACACCGTCTGACACCTAGACGCACAACCCTGAAGACGCCATTGTCTTTGATGAAATGAGAAACTGCACATGAGCATCGACAGAGGGATAAAGGGAAAGTAGGTGAGATGTACTGTAGCCGGGCCGGGCCGGTGTCGGAGGACAATATTACAATCCGATAGGTCCAACCTCGTTGTCTATGTCTGCGACTGTAAAAGCCCGGGAATGAAAAAGAAAGAGGGTTAAGAAACGGAGAGACGGTGAAACATATGGTATCAGGATCTGCGTTTGAAATTCGTTATGGAACTGGGCGTGACGATGTACAGGGAGAGAAAGAGAGTGAGAGTGAGAGTGAGAGTGAGAGTGAGAGTGAGAGAGAGTGAGAGTGAGAGTGAGAGAGAGAGAGAGAGGGGGAGGGAGAGAGAGAGAGAGAGAGAGAGAGGGGGAGAGGGGGAGAGGGAGAGAGAGAGAGAGAGAGAGAGAGAGAGAGAGTGAGAGAGAGAGAGAGAGAGAGAGAGAGAGTGAGAGAGGGAGAGAGGGGGAGAGAGAGTGAGAGGGGGAGTGAGAGTGAGAGAGTGAGAGTGAGAGAGTGAGAGAGGGAGAGAGAGAGAGAGAGGAAACTGACAAACAGACAGACTACTGTGCCCAAACATCCTTGACCGCTCGATTTCCACGTCAGCTGTCTTCATCGCAATTGTGTTCTTCAGAGAAAAGCGGAATGGGAAACACGAAGTGGAGAGACAGCTGACACTGGCAACACGCTGAAAGGAAGTGAGACTGGGTCAGTGCAGCTCTGCTGTGTAACCTTTGTTTTAACTTCAGGTCGCGCCCCTGCATCGCACACGCACACACACGCACACACACACACACACACACCCCCCTGTGAGTCAGTTTGTTTGTCTTCGGGTTTCGGCATTGGACAAACACAAAAACACACACACACACACACACACAAAGAGGAGCTCAGAATTGGGTACACACACCCAGACCTGCACAGAAGGGAAAGTTAATAAGACAATAGGCCACCCTCCATTATACAGTTTGGGGATTTGGCTTCTTCATTTGGCCACAGAGTCCCAGAGAATACAGAACCGGAGTGACACAAATTAATGTCATCTTTTCACTCACCAGAGAGAAGAAAAGAACCAAAGAGAAAGGAACAAAACGAGTGAGGGAAGCAGGGAGAGTTGGAGAGAAACACCCCCCCCCCCAATCCCAGTAACCAATCCACATGTATTTCCCTTGGCCTTCCAGGGGCTATGTCTCTCTTGGCAACCAGAGGTCTCAGTGAAAGAATCCAGCGCTCAGCCAAAGCCGACTTGCGTGGGGGGGGCACTGGGCTCAGCCCCCGCCTCCCTATGGTCTGTTGCCCCTAGCGACCCAAGCTGAATGGATTCCTGGGCCCTATTCAGACCGCCGTTCAACTGAATGCGTCAGCGAGCAGCCAAATGCATAAAAGCGGTAGAAGTTCAGACAAGGCGTCCGTGTGAGACTTTAACACAAACCGCGCGGACGTATCAAATATCCTCGTCCAAGGTGAGGTGTTCGGAGGGTGATTCAGCTGGCGTGCGTCTAAAGCCCCACGTTGGCTGGCGGTGACGCCGCCGAGGTGCTAAAACTGAGAAGGATTTCTGGTCAGGGGAGGAGGAGACAGCGGGAAAGAGAGGAGACGAGCCCATTCAAATGCAACCTTTCACGGATGCTAATCACGATCATTAGCAGTCAGTTTGGCTACGGAGTCTGTCCGAGTCCGTTGTTCAAACTAGGGCATCTGTCACACGAACACACACACACACACACACACACACGAACGCACACACACTTTTACACAAACACGACCTCAACAGACCAATTCAAGTTTGCTAAGTCGTTCCTTTTATTAAAAGACATTTCTCTTAATTTCCTCTTTCACTGTCTTTTTAACCGTCTGGCTTCGTTTCAGTCTGTTTGTCGGTCTCAAAAGCCTCTCACCGGTTTGGCCTCCTTCGTTCCTCATAACACATATTCATTCTGTGCGTCTCTGCCATTAGTGTTCTAGACAGCCAAAACCTCGGGCCCAGCTGGAGAACCTGATAGTCGTGGAACCCTCGCAGCCCTCCAGCTCCTCGCCTCCCTGGAATTATTTTCTGCACTTCTGCACTTTTCACCATCTACTACTCACACACACACACACACACACACACACACTCGACACACACACACACACACACACTCAACACACTCGACACACATTGACACACATTGACACACACACACAGTGATCTTTTCATTGTATACAGGGAATGTTTGCTGTTCCCCATTGGATTGATTGCCTGACTCAGTGTGACACACTTACTTACTAGTTATACCACGCAGACACGTACCCACGCACCCACACAAACATTGTTTTACACACACACACACACACACACACATATAAACGTTGTTTTACGCACACACACATCCACAACCACACACACTCTCTATTGGAGACAGGTCCCTCCCCCATTCCCTCACAAAACTTAACCACCTTGGACTTTAAGCGCATCTCTGCTTCAGAGTTAGTAGTCGATTGACAGTTGTGTCTGGTTTAACCTATCTGAAAGGTCTCGTAAGAAACCCAATGCGACCAGCGGACCCACAACCACAGGTACACACACGTTCTGTGTGGTGGTATATTAGCAGAAGAAGTGAGAAAGCCATGAAGATGAAAAAAGACAGCAGATAGAAGTGGTGGTGTTGTTTACCTGAGTTTTGTTTTAGGTGTTTAGTGTGTCGTATTACCTGAGTCATGTTACCTGAGTCGAATTAGCAGAGTCCTATTAACTCAGTCATATCACTTAAGTCGCATTAGTTGAGTCATATTGTACTAACTGAGTTGTGTTAGCTCAAATGAATCAACTGAGTTGTGTTAGCTCAAATGAATCAACTGAGTTGTGTTAGCTGAAATGAACCAACTGTGTTGTGTTAGCTCAAATGAATCAACTGAGTTGTGTTAGCTCAAATGAATCAACTGATTTGTGTTAGCTCAAATGAATCAACTGACTTGTATTAGCTCAGTCACATGAACAGGGACGTAGCTTCAACTAAGTTTAATTAGCTGAGTTGCACTTTATGGTTTCCTGTTTTTGTTTACATGCCAATTGAGCAGGTTGTTTTTCCCTCTTCTGATGTCGAATTGTTTCTACATGTGCATTTGATGTGTGTGCTGGGGGATTTGAGCGAGAGTGTGGGGTGGAGGGCTGTGACTGGCCGGCTACACCAGACCCAAAGCCCCCACAGAGCTCCTCTCCCCTGGGAACGCTTCTACTGCCCCCTGGTGGGACTGGAAAACGGTACGGTTCAGCCAAGGCATCACAACCTGGCTGTGGACTTAGCATCCCCTCCAAAGGAAGAAGCTCTTTAAAGGTCTCCGTAGATACGTTAAGGAAATATTAGCTTTGGCCACATACATGCAGAGAAGGTCGTTTCATTTGACCTTTTGAAAGATGCCATCAAAGGCAAAGTCCACCACAGCCCCCGACCGAAACGCAGCGAGACAGAAACACGCACGCACGCGCGCGCACACACACACACACGCACACACACACACACACACACACCAGCCACACAAAGGACACAGTGTTGCGTGAACCTGAAGTGCGGGTTTCACTGAGCTGAAGCATGTGAATAGAATGTGCATGAATGGAACAGTACCAGTTCAGCGTGACTCAGCGTGTCCGCGTGTCATTATGTCAGTCTGTCTGTCATCGACCCTCCATTGTCTGCACCATCACCGCTGACCTCATTCCCAAAGACACCGTTTAACGTGTGACCATTACCTAACCACATCTGAAATAACACCGGGTTACGTTTCAGCGCTGTAGAGCTGTGGAGCGTCGTGAGCATGGACTGGTCCGCGCCTCAGACAGAGCTCGATAGAGAACTGAGGACTCGTGGGTCGTGTTTTTTCCTCGTCGTTCATTTTACCACCTGACCTGATCCGAACACAATCAGTTGTACAAGAAGGTCGTACCGATTGAAATGGTCTGGTAGGAAATGATGTTAAAAACAACTGTGTGATGAAACATTTGGATTTGGCATTGAGGCAACCGTAAAAACCCCGCCTTAAAAACAAACACACTGTATGTGAAATGAGCTCAATCAAATTGAAATCCAAACAATAAGAGCCTGTGGTGACGAGTGACTAGAAGGAATGACAATGATTTTGCTTTTAAGTTTATAGTACATTTTTGCTCAGTCCCAAAAGTGTCATACAGTTTGTGGGAGGTGTAATGTGAAGAGAAAACACTTCTGAGTGTTCAGGAGGTCCAGACTATATTCTAAAGGTTCAGGAGGTCCAGACTATATTCTAAGTGTTCAGGAGGTCCAGACTATATTCTAAAGGTTCAGGAGGTCCAGACTATATTCTAAGTGTTCAGGAGGTCCAGACTATATTCTAAAGGTTCAGGAGGTCCAGACTATATTCTAAAGGTTCAGGAGGTCCAGACTATATTCTAAAGGTTCAGGAGGTCCAGACTATATTCTAAGTGTTCAGGAGGTCCAGACTATATTCTAAATGTTCAGGAGGTCCAGACTATATTCTAAGTGTTCAGGAGGTCCAGACTATATTCTAAAGGTTCAGGAGGTCCAGACTATATTCTAAAGGTTTAGGAGCTCGTACTATATTCTTGGATACTAACTTCTGAAGAACACGTCTCACTCAGTATGTATTGTGCGTTGAACCCAACCACGTACCTCTGTCTCACCAAGAGTTTGTCTTTATTTAGTGTGAATGCAGAATAGTGTTTACATATTATGCAAACAATATTTAAACAAAGCGCAGTTAAGTGTAGTCTAAACGCTCGCGAAAGGAGCGAGACAAAACTGTCACATGGCTTCTGTGAGCAGGCCTGCCTCGGTGTGTGTGCGTGTGTGAGAGTGTGTGTGTGTGTGTGTGTCTGTGTGTGTGTGTGCGTGTGTGAGTGTGTGTGTGTCCACGTGTTTGTGTCGAGGCCAGCGTGTACTGAGGGTAACAGACTGGGACCAGTCTGGGCACTGGGGTCATTTTCAAGCGGGCTTCTGGTTTTCCTTTGATGTCTCTTCTGGGCCACGGCTCTCTCCGGTCCCTACCGGACCACCCAGACCTCCGGGAATGTCCTGCCAGGTATAAGCTTTCCTAGGAATGCGCTGTCCCTCTGCCAGCCTCGCTGTTCCCAGGCCAGCTCCATCTGTGTCCCTCTCCGCTTGGGTCACTCTGACAACGATCTGTGTCGCCGCGTGTGATGCGTACGACGATCAGTGTCGGGGGCTGTTCGGTTTACGGCGATGTGCTGTGTGTGTGTGTGTGTGTGTGTTCAACGATCTGCGTCTGGTGTGCACAATGTGTGTGGCCTATCAATGTCACATCGCTACATGGGTTTGAATCTGACCAAGTGGCCAACAGTCTCCTGAGGTAATTGGACCCCCCCCCTGACCGTAACCCTAACCCCCCCGTCGGCTGGTAACTTATTGTCAAGGCGTGACAATATTGCATAGCATACATTCTGATGTAATCAGCCAAACTCCTTGAAGTATTTTCGGAATAGCACTGTCAGTCACACACACAATTGTTATAGCACAATGGAGTTGGGTGGATACAAGTTTACGGTGTTTTAAATGTGCGCTTTGCTTATCTGTGGTTTGACTTTAACCTTTAATCAACTAGCAGACACACACACACACACACACAGGTTCACACACACACAGGTTCACACACACTTATGCTGTTGCCCCGTTAGACAGGTTGTGTTTATGAGTGTCTGGCACAGATGTAGAGTGGCGGACGCAGTAAAACTGGAGATTGTGAACTAACGCCCATGTTTAAGCAGATAAGACCAGTAGTATCTATTGTCTGATTGAGGAGAGAGAGAGAGAGAGGGAGAGGGAGTGAGAGAGAGGGAGTGAGAGACGCTCCACCGCTATCCAGGTGCACCGAGATATCAAACTGATCTCATTCTCCTCCTCTCTGTTCCTGTGTATGAACGCGAGTGAAATAAATTACGCCCCAATATATCCAGCTCGTATTCCTATAAAAACAACTACACCCTCATTTAAGAGTTTTCTTCGCGCACCTCATGTACCTTAATTGGTGCATTAAAACCTTTATAATAAGGTTGACTCCTCGGCTGGCTCACAAAGACCACTGGCAGGTTGGAGCCTGAGACTGAGTCAATAGAAGCATTATGTCCCCCTACTGAGCTGTGGCCAGCCAGGTTGAAGAACCACTTCGCTACAGCTCAGATGCAGTGCTGTGGGGAAAAAACCCCACTGTGGTCATTGGAAACCCAGCAGGGAAGCATACACACACACACTCGCACACACATACACACACACATACCCACACACACGCATACACACCCACACACAAACAGACAAAAGCCACACACTCCTACACACCCTAATACATAAACACTAATGCCCACACCCAAACTTAAATCACACGCTTGTCTACTGTTCACCAAAGCATTGCATTAGGTGTACATAGAAGATTGTGTTTGTGTTCGTGTTTGTGTGTGTGTGTGTGTGTGTGTGTGTGCCAGAGTGTTTACAGATCAAACCAATCCATCAGGTAAGAGGTTAAAGGCAGTCAAACTCAGAGTCCTCAGGTATTTCCCCTGAGTTACATCACAATGGCTCTCATCTCCTCACTCCATCTGGTGACTGTCCCTTGGCCAATCAGAAACCAGTGTGTGTTGTCGCCGGGTAGGGCAAATAACACAGCACTAAGGGACTGTTGTGATTAGTTGACGGATGTGGATTTAGATAATTAGGCCGGTTCTCTGTGTGGATTTGGCACTGGTACAAAGAACACTAACCTGCTGGTTTAAATCTCGCAGGCCATGTCATGTTTTTATATCTACGTGTTAAACAGAGCACAT
The DNA here is from genome assembly GCA_029465975.1 of Dallia pectoralis. Classification (NCBI taxonomy): domain Eukaryota; kingdom Metazoa; phylum Chordata; class Actinopteri; order Esociformes; family Umbridae; genus Dallia; species Dallia pectoralis. The sequence goes on from CM055754.1 coordinate 2,329,090, forward strand.
CTGAGGGGAGAATCCAATACACAGTATGAACATGATGAGAAACCGCTCGGCCCTCCACAACGTTCACATCTCCACAACGTTCACATCTCCAAAACGTCCACATCTCCACAACGTCCACATCTCCACAACGTCCACATCTCCACAACGTCCACATCTCCACAACGTACACAACGTCCACATCTCCACAAGGTCGTCCACATCTCTACAACGTTGTCCACATCTCCACAACGTCTACATCTCCACAGTTCCAGATTAATGCTTCCGACGAGTCACATTAAAGAAGATTCACTCCAGACACGTTTACCCCCCGTCTCTATATGACTCGTTATGTGAACACACACACAAGCCCTAACGCACTGATTCATACTCACTGATTCATACACACTGATTCATGCACTCAGTTTCATGCACTCAGATTCATGCACTCAGATTCATGCACTCAGATTCATGCACTCAGATTCATGCACTCAGATTCATGCACTCAGATTCATGCACTCAGATTCATGCACTCAGATTCATACAACCTGATTCATACACACTGACATATACACACTGTAGGTGAACGGTAATGCTGTTGACAGTATACATGATGTAAAACAACTTAACGGCTTCAAAAAGCACAGAGCGGAGGAGAGAGAGGGAACGAGAGAGAGATTCAACTAGTCGATATAGGAGTCACAGTTAGACCTGGAAGCCGGGCCGAGCCCTAAATGACAACCTAGTGTTTGTAGTGCACTACATTTGATTGGAACGCTAAGGGAAAAGTCTTGCATTGGCTCTCTAATAAGGGGCCGCGTCTATAACACATCGTTCACATTAGACCTTATTGTAAATAAACCCAGTCTGTATCCCCTGGCAGACCGACCTCTTCTGGGATACTACACACACACACACACACACACACACACACACACACACCCGGCATACAGCCAAAGCACTTGGATACTTGGGCCAGTCTCAGGGACGCACAAAGGAAACCAAGCTGGGCCAATAAGGCGATGAATGTCTCACATATTTTATAATGAGACGTCATGCATATGCGGCACACACAGCCACACACAGCCACAACCCCCCCCCCATTTCTAAGAACAGAGACCCCAGAACACAGTGCTTGAGCCTATGGCCTGATATTGAAAGTAGTTGCTGTTAGATGAAGGCCAGGGTATTCCATCAAGACAACAGGAGACTGGCACAACTGCATCAGAGACAGATACAGACACAACCCATGTGTCAGTCCTTATCCATCTAAGATCCATTTCAGTTGGGTCAGTGAGGTCCGGCCTGTCTCACCGGACTCCAAAGCCTGTTACACAAGTTTTGTGTTTTCCACTGGGCCTTTCTCCATAAGTCCAGGAGTTTGTCATCAGTGGTCCTGGACAGTGGGGCCTTGCTCACTCGTGACTGTACCACCCCCCCCCCCCCCCAGCCCCCGCCTCAGCACGATGTCGCGTGTGTTTTACCGTGCGCACACACACACAGGCCTGTTTCTTGTTTGGATGGCGGCTGTGGAAAACTCAACAGACACCTCATCAGCTGCAGGAAAACCTTATTCCAACCATGTGAATGCTGACTGGGACGCATACGTACAAGGCACTGCATCTCAGAGCAGCTGCGACACAGAAACCCGGGTTCATTTCCTGATATCGACATTTGGACCCTGACCCGAGAGTTCATGTGCAGGTCAGATTTGATTAGCATTGTTCAGTAACATGCCACTTTGCATTTTAGTCACTGCCGGCGGGTCAAACACCTGCAATGTCAATGTGTCAGTTCTCTCCAACTGGGCACGTTGGTTCAAGCATTTCTCCTGGCAGAGCGAAAGCTGCGACAAGAACCAGGAAAGCTTGATGTGATTGGAAGGACTGCGGTTCTCCTGAAAGCGCGTGAGCGTTTCTAACGACATGGCCTGAGTGTGTGATGACTTGTTATAAACAGAAGAGTTCCGTTGACTGATAAGCTGACAGGTTTAATAAAGGTTTTGGAGAACAGGTAAAACCACCTCTAACTGTTTTCCTTCACCTGCCGGTTGGTAAGAACTCCGTCCTCTCTAACCTCCGTCTTATAACCACCTATAGTTGACGGAGTATGAATTAAGATAGTGGCTTCTGGAAATAGGGTTATTTAGAATTAACGGTTCCTGATTATTCTGCCAAATGGGGATTTGAGCAGGTGTGTGTGTGTGTATGCCTGTGTGTGTGTATGCCTGTGTGTGTGTGTGTGTATGCCTGTGTGTGTGTATGCCTGTGTGTGTGTGTGTGTATGCCTGTGTGTGTGTGTGTGTGTGTGTGTGTGTGTGTGTGTGTGTGTGTGTGTGTGTGTGTGTGTGTGTGTGTGTGTGTGTGTGTGTGTGTGTGTGTGTGTGTGTGTGTGTTATTGGTCCCCCGATTAGACAACTTAGTTTTAAACAACATAACTTTTTGGAGTATTTAGATTTTACTCTAACCAGTGATTTATATATATATATAATTGCATTATTAGATAGCAAATGTGCCAATTATATAGCTAACTGCATTTTTTGTGTAGCATGAACAAAAAACAATAGCAGATAGTAAACAATTGGTTCCATTTGGATATTGCTTTATTCGATATTACTAGTAAGCAAACAAACTGCAGTTGGTGGTATTTTGTAAAGCCTTTTTATTGATGGAAATATAATGTTTTATATACATTTCATTCTCAGACAGATGATAATAATAAACTTTTTTTTTCTTTGGCCAAGATATGACCTTGTTAGGTTGTAAATGAGCTCACTAATTTCTTTCTAACACAATAAAAAATATCACCATTGTACACCTTCAGTCACAACCCCTGGGGGATCTCACTTATAATTTCAGTGGAGCTATCCCTTTAAGACGAAGACGAAATGACATGGGAACTGACTGCAATGAAAATAATCATTGGCAAGCTAGTTGGCCAGTGTGGTAGCTTTCACCTTACAGAATTACAATGTATCTGTTGACGGTGATTCAGTGACTGGCTAACCCTAAAAGCTTGGGTCCTCAACCTGCTAATCATTGCGAACAAACCCCCATGTGTGCTGTGATCTGGATTTAGTTGCTGCCTTTAAAGCACATGGTGGTTGATTTAAGCGGTTGAGTAATGTAGATATACAGAGCAATACGGAACATGGCCTCGTTTTTACAGTAAAGTAAAAATGTTTATTTTGCCTTCAAGGAAAAACAGTGAGGTCACTAGGCAGGATGTGAGCATGTTACCACCTGCTCTGTTGGGTTCAGGCTGGGGGTTTGTAAAAGCACGTCTTTGGGGATTGATTGATTGATAAGACACAAGATGTTTGAGGTAGAAGAGAATTCTTCCAGATCTTCTCCTGAGCTTCGCAGGACAGCCGCGTGTTTATGGTTAAACACGTTTGTGTACCGTAATGCAAAACATCACTGGAAACCTCCGCTTTCTGAAGTGCCGCTGCAAATCGTTATGCAAAGTATGACAGGAGATACGAAAAACAACCTCCTACAAGTGTGTGTCTCTGTGTGTGTGCGTGGCGAGACAGAATGGATTAACCAGATGACCACGTTCACCGTTCCAAACTGTCAACAGCAAACATGAAACCTATCCTACAGTTAGCACTGTTTGCTTTGGCTCTCACAAATAAGGGTTACCATGTAAACATATCGTGTGGTCAGGGTTTCTGCTTGAGCTCAATGGCATACGCTCAGAGGGAGGACAGAACAGACATTCGTTTATCAGGGCTGCATTCATTGCCAAACAGAGAGATTTTCACCAAAACCAATACGTGCTTCTGTTAGAAAAACGAACATTGGTCTTTCCACTTTCTGTTGGTACGTTGGTTTCTCCTGAATACACCCCACCGCGTGTCTGCTACGGTCAGACACTGAAACTCGGAGAAAAAGTACAGAACAGGAACTGTACAGTTAGGAGTTAGAAGATACATCCTCAGTTTAAAAAGAAATCACCTGACACCCCAAAATGTTTGTAGAGGTGTTGATTAATTAAGAGTGAACTAAACTGTGTTGATGTGGACTAATCAATGGCATAAAAACAGACAGTACAAAGATGGTGGCCCACTATGATGTATGGGGGTTCAGTCACTATGTCTGTCACTATAAACCCCCATTCCTGTCACTACACACCTCCTCCACAGCCACTACACACCTCCTCCACAGCCACTACACACCTCCTCCACAGCCACTACACACCTCCTCCACAGCCACTACACACCTCCTCCACAGCCACTACACACCTCCTCCACAGCCACTACACACCTCCTCCACAGCCACTACACACCTCCTCCACAGCCACTACACACCTCCTCCACAGCCACTACACACCTCCTCCACAGCCACTACACACCTCCTCCACAGCCACCTCCTCCACAGCCACTACACACCTCCTCCACAGCCACTACACACCTCCTCCACAGCCACTACACACCTCCTCCACAGCCACTACACACCTTCTCCACAGCCACTACACACCTCCTCCACAGCCACTACACACCTTCTCCACAGCCACTACACACCTTCTCCACAGCCATCACGTAACATTGTATACCTGTTGATGCCTTTACGAACCACATGTGATCTGGGTAGGTTGCTTTGAAGTTGTACTGAACATTTCCTCCTCCCTCCTTGACCTACCTGGAAGAGTGCCAAAAGGAAAGGCACCACAAAACACACCCACAAAATGGCATTTCCATTGAAACAGGTGGATAACACCATATATGGACTTGCTCCACTGTGATTGGAGGGGAGCTGGTAAAGTGACTCGGATGAAGAGGTGTGTATGTGTGTCAGGTGAGCTCATAGGCCCACAGGAAAGGCTATTCCTTAACCCAATAACAAGCCCCGGGCACAAGGCACAAAAACGATATGTGAGGATAAGTAATTGACCTAGGCTTATAATGCCAATATCGACTTCTGACAGATGCTACAAATGTTCGGGAAAGCAGTGTTCATATCATACACAGGGGCTATGAATATAATGTTAAATAAACTAAATTACACTCAGCTAAATGTTTTGGTGGGTTGGATGAAATCTGATGACATTGATTTATTTTACATTGATCCTTTCAAATATGTGTTCATACCAAAAACAGAAATCACAACATTTCCACTCATCAGATTTGTTGTCCCGACTGGCGATGAACGCAATTGTAGATCTATTTTTGAATGACTCCATAAGGCTAGCTAACCTTTTTCAGGCATTACAGCTCAGGCATTGTAAGGTTTTTGGCAATTAAAATGTTTTTTGGAGCACAATATTTTTTGCATTACTTTCTAGGTTGTACCTATGTAAATATAGTCTTGTTGATCAGTGTCCTAAAATAAGTGGTTCTCAATCCTCTCCCATGAACAACCAAGAATCTCATGTATTTGAACACTGTAATGATCTCATCAAATTCAAACAATCAAGAGTGTGATAATTATTGCTAAGTTGATTCAGCTGCGCTTGCTTTTGCCATATATTTTATACATGGAAAGCCTGGTTGTCCCAAGTAGAGCTTTGAAAACCACCTGCCTGAATAAAACAATATTTGTGTGCTCAGTCTAAACCCCATTGGTTTTCATTAGTTGTGAAAGAGCGACCCCATGTGGCAAGACAATGCCACTGCAGAACTACAGGCTGTTGGGTTAACCAAGTTAGACGTCGACCTAATAAGACAAAGTCAACCCGGAACTAAACAGGACTAGGTTTTCGACACTTTACACTTAATGGAACCTGATGGCATAATGTATACCACATCACAATTCAAGTGAACATTCCCTCGTTTTTTACAGTTTTGTGATAACTAACACTTTTTATAAACATCCCATTTTAGGCTAGATGTGTAATATGGTGTTGAAATGTGCATAATCTAGAAGTAAAATCACTAACAATCTATTAGTTAACCATGCAATTCCAATTTTGTAAGCAAGTGTTTTCAATGATGTGGCCCAACAGCTCCACTTTTACAACTAGTGGCCAGCGAAGTCTAAAACTGGAAAGCGTAGGGAGTATAGAGATATTGTTATTCACGTTGGCACTAACGATGTTAGGATGAGGCAGTCAGAGGTTACGAAGCAGAACCTAGCGTTAGCGTGTAGTTTAGCTAAAAAGATGTGTCGGCATCGAGTAATAGTCTCTGGCCCCCTGCCAGCTAGGGGCAGTGATGAGATCTACAGCAGACTCTCACAGCTCAATCGCTGGCTGAAGACGGAGTTCTGCCCGTCGCAATCGATAGGTTACGTGGATAATTGGCCAGGTTTTTGGGACTCGCCCAGGAACAGGGTCAAGCCTGATCTGCTGAAGAGCGACGGACTCCATCCTAGCTGGAGAGGTGCTCTTCTTTTGTCTAGGAATATAGCTAGGAGACTCACTCCTATAGTGTTAACATGAGATAGGGTGCAGGTCAGGCAGCAGGCTGTTAGCCAGCCTGCTAGTCTAGTGGGATCTGCTGATAGCATAGCCAGAGCAGTCAGCAAACCCTGCACCATCGACACCGTCATTAAAAATAGGCTCAATAAAATAAAAAAAGGTAGTGTTAATAAAAGCAACCTTGTTAATATAAGCCCCTCAATTAGTCCAGTCATAAATAAAACTGATATTAACATCTCATATCTAAAAATAGGTCTCCTAAATATTAGATCACTTACCTCAAAAGCAATTACAGTAAATGAATTAATTACTGATCATAAATTAGACCTAATTGCCCTGTGTGAAACCTGGCTTAAGCCTGATGAATTTATTCCTTTAAATGAAGCTTCCCCTCCAGGTTACACCAGTGATCAGATTCCCCGTGCATCCCGTAAAGGGGGGGGTGTTGCTAATATTTATGCTACACAATATAATCTTTCATTAAAACAAATCACTGGGTTTGTGTCTTTTGAAGTATTACTTATGAGAACAAATCAGGGCAATACCTCGTTTTTGATAGCTACTATCTACAGGCCTCCTGGGCCGTACACATTGTTCCTAAGTGAGTTTCCAGAATTCTTGTCCAACATTGTAGTCATGGCAGATTCAATTTTAATCGCTGGTGATTTTAACATCCATATGGAAAATACCAATGACCCTCTTCAAAAGGCATTTAATGCCATAATTGACTCGGTAGGTTTTCTCCAGCACGTTTCAGGACCTAAGCACTGTCACAATCATACTTTAGATTTAGTGTTGTCAAAGGGAATAAATGTAATTGATCTAACTATTTTTCCTCAAAATCCTGGTTTATCTGACCATAATCTTATAACATTTAGCATTAAAACAAGTGACACTTTTGCCCCCCAGGTAGGGATCTTTAAAACCCGTTGCATAAATTCTATGACTACTAATAAATTTATTGACGCACTTCCAGGCTCGTTCGGCCTGCTAAATGATGGTAGAGCTACATCATCTATACACAATCAAATAGAGGATCTAAACGATATACTGCATAAGACTTTAGATGCTGTGGCACCCTAAAAACAAAACCAATACGAAATAAGAAACTTGCTCCCTGGTACACTGACACTACTAGAACACTTAAGCAAGCCTCCAGAAAATTGGAGCGAAAGTGGCGCTCCACGAAGTTAGAAGTATTTAGACTAGCCTGGATTGATAGTACTGTGCTATACCGCAAATCACTTATAAGTGCTCGATCAGCCTACTTATCTAATCTAATCGACACAAACAAAAATAATCCTAAATTTCTTTTTGACACAATTGCAAAACTCACTAAAAAGCAATGTTTAACCAATGAAGTGGGTCTTCACTTTAGTTGTGATGAATTCATGAACTACTTCGATGAAAAAATAATGAACATTAGAAAAGAAATTGCAAATTGTACCCTTAACTGCCTTAGTTCTCAAAAACTTTGTTGTACTGTGAGCCCGCAGAGCTGCCCTGATTTAGTTTCAATGGCGACTCTTGAATCTTTTGTACCTGTGTCTCTTGAAACATTTACAAAATTAATAAATAGTTCAAAATCAACCAACTGTCAACTAGACCCAATTCCAACTAAATTACTTAAGGAGTTACTTCCTGTGCTTGGCCCATCAATGTTGAACATAATAAATTGCTCCCTGTCCTCCGGATCAGTGCCAACCTCACTAAAAATTGCAGAAATTAAGCCTCTGCTAAAAAAATGTAACTTAGACCCAGACATCCTAAAAAACTACCGACCAATATCAAATCTCCGTTTCTTTCAAAAATCCTAGAAAAATCTGTCTCACTACAACTTACGGCCTTTCTGAAGACAAATAATATATATGAAAAACTTCAGTCCGGTTTTAGACCCCATCATAGCACTGAGACTGCACTTGTTAAGGTGGTAAACGACCTTTTATTGGCTTCTGACAAAGGTTCTGCATCTCTCCTATTGCTTCTTGATCTTAGTGCTGCCTTTGACACTATTGATCACTCCCTTCTCTTGGAGAGATTAGAGACCCTTGTTGGGCTAAGAGGACATGTTCTCGATTGGTTTAGATCTTATTTATCAGATAGACTTCAGTTTGTTTGTGTAGATGGCTTATCCTCTAACAAATCAAAGGTATGCTTTGGTGTTCCACAAGGCTCAGTCTTAGGACCACTTCTGTTCTCACTCTATATGTTACCTTTGGGTAATGTAATTCGAAAACATAATGTCAATTTTCACTGCTATGCCGATGACACGCAGCTGTATATTGCTATGAAACATGGAGAAGCCCTAAATTAGCCACTATGGAAGCTTGTGTTTCAGATATACGAAGGTGGATGACAGAGAATTTTCTGCTCCTAAATTCAGATAAAACTGAAATGCTAGTTTTAGGACCTAAGAAACAGAGAGATTTATTGACAGACCTTACGCTGAACCTAAACGGATGTATAGTCATTTCACAAAAAACGTCAAAAACCTTGGAGTGACCCTTGACCCGGATCTCTCATTTGACGATCACATAAAATATATTTCAAGGACAGCATTTTTCCATCTTCGAATATTGCAAAAATCAGAAATTATTTATCAAAAATTGATGCAGAAAAACTAATCCATGCTTTTGTTACCTCAAGATTAGATTATTGCAATGTTCTATTCTCTGGTTACCCTGATAAATCAGTAAACAAACTTCAATTAGTACTTAATACGGCTGCTAGAATCTTAACTAGAACTAAGAAATTTAACCACATTACCCCAGTTTTAGCCTCTTTACATTGGCTGCCTGTTAAGGCTAGGGCAGACTTTAAAGTACTACTGTTAACATATAAAGCTTTACATCAACTTGCTCCCACCTACCTCGCTGAATTAGTCCAGCCATACATACCCACGCGTAACCTTAGATCAAAGGATGCCGGTCTCCTAATTGTACCTAAAATTTCGAAACAAACAGCTGGAGGTAGAGCCTTCTCCTATAGAGCTCCTCTATTATGGAATGAGTTGCCAATCTGGGTTAGAAATGTAGATTCTGTTCAAACCTTTAAATCACAATTAAAAACATATCTTTTCAGTAAGGTCTATGGTTGAGTGTAATATGGCCCAGGGTACGAAGGTTGAACGGAAGGCTCGGATCTCATTCCGCCCTGCTGTCTTTGCCTTGCGGGTTCACATCTCCCCTGGGGTGTCCTCTCGATTGCTGCCTGGGGGTGGAGTCACTGGCTCGCTATGGTTCCCTGTTGTTGCCTCTCGAGTAGCTTTTTGAGCAAAACGATACCTCCAGGCTGCTGCCTGGGGGGTGGAGTCACTGGCTCGCTATAGCTCTCCTTTGTTCGCTCAATCCGAGTAGCTAGTGAACAAACTCTGATTATCCCAGTTAACTGTGGGGAGGAGTCACTGGTTCGCTTAGCTCTCCTTTGTTCGCTCAATCCGAGTAGCTGGTGAATTAAACTCTGATTATCCCAGTTAACTGTGGGGAGGAGTCACTGGGTCGCTATAGTGCTCCGTTGCAGCCTCAATTCGAGTAGCTTTGTGAGCAAAAACTAAACCTCCCATATGCTCCTCGGAGTGTGGATGTCACTGGCTCGCTATGGCTCTTGTTTGTTCCACCAGCTCGAGTAACTTTGTGAGCAAAAACTAAACCTGCCCGAGTGGTCATGGTCGATTGGCGTCCCTGGGTTGATGCTCGGCATAGTGGGTGGGTGTTTTCCGGCCTATTGGGCCCTGTTTCGGGGTTTACCCTGTTCAGGGCCCCAGCTTCACTGGACCCCCCTGTCTCATTCTAAGATCTATGCTGCTATATTATGGTGCCGGGGACGTAGGGAACCAGGGTGTCTAATGTTTCCTGTGTCCTGTCTCTACTAACATCTGTCTGGACTTGTCCTGGGTTTACCCGTTCATGGCCATTGTCTCACTAACCCCCCTGTCTCCTTTTAAAGTATTATGTTCGGTATACTATTGTACAGGGAACTAGTGTCCAACCTTTCCCTGTGTTTGTGTCCACTTCTGTCAGGGGACCGCTCCAGCTTGGAGCATATGCCGGATCCTCCCTGGGGCCCCTGACTGTGCGGCTGACAGAACAGCTGGTGCAACCGGAGCTTCTTCCTCCAAGTCCTATCAAATCCATCATCCCTCCTGGACATCCCGGACTATTTTGCGTTTTCAGTTTCACACCTCGCTTGTTGTACTGTCATAAACTGACCCAGCCCAGCCAGAAGAGGACTGGTGATCCCTCAGAGCCTGGCTCCTCTCTAGGTTTCTTCCTAAATCTGACTTTCAGGGAGTTTTTCCTAGCCGCCGTGTGTCAACTTGTTCAACTTGTTGATGTTTGCTCTGTCGGATTCAGGCTGGTGATTGTAAAAGCACTTTGTGACAACTTTTGTTGTAAAAAGGGCTTTATAAATAAATTTGATTGATTGATTGAGTTTGGGCCCAACAGCTCCACTTTTACAACTAGTGGTCAGTTTGGGCTCAACAGCTCTACTTTTACAACTAGTTGTCAGTGTTTCCCTCCACAGCACCACTTATACAACTAGTGACCAGGAACCCAGGAATCTTTAAATTAATGTTGCAGGCTTTGAAGAAACATATGTGACTGTGAGCTTTGTCATTGACAAACTTGTATGCACTATAGCCAACGAGTTCACTCCATCTACCATAGTTGGGTTTTTAAATACATTTAACCCTCAAGATTTATTACAAATTAAACCCATAAATAAATACATATTTCAAACATTTGGTATCATTCAGTGAGGTGTCCCCTAAACTTGTCCACACAAACAAGTGGTTGATCAAATGAAGGAAATCGAAAAACATGGGACGATTTTCACCTCATAACATTCTAACATGCATACCGTCAGTTTATGTGGCAAGAGATCAGAAACATCCTGTCTCACACAACCACTAAACATGCAAACACAAAACCTGTGAGTTCATAATATATGATTGCATTATCGAAGCAGTGCATTGATTTAACAGAGATATAGCTGCACGCAAAGTTCTACATAATACTGGTATATTACTATTATCATTGTTCAATTGCTTTTGAATATACCTTATGGTTTGAGATACACATTGTTTATTACTGTACGTGTAATGTCCAATGACAATATAGTTGATTCTAATCTAGTATAATGTTTGTGACTTCTGATGAAGCACTCTGATGCAGTTCCCGATCAGTCCACTGGGTGGCAGCAGCTCGTTCAGTGTGCAGACAACATTCTTGCAGCTAAGTATTTGTTGAACCTAGCTCACAGTGCATTATTGACATCACATGTATGTCACAAATCCTGATGTGGGATTTTTCGTTCATTTGGAAGAACAGATAAACAGTAGGAATATCGGTATAACACACAATCGATCAAGTTGTTACCTGAGACCATAGTAATTTCTTATTAGGCAAACACCTTATGAGTATAAATGTATGTGCTGCTGTTTCAAATTAACAAATACTTCTTATGCAATACAATCCATTATAAGAGTACACATAACTGAGTTTTTTTTCATCATACAGAATGTTTTTGGAAGACATCTCCCACGTGCATTTCCAAGCATTATGGGATATTACCACGACAATGAGACAAACATGGACGCACACCTTCTTGTAGGATAATAAAAGATTAGCCTGGGACTTTGTCAGTTACGGTTTGCCATTGCAGTGCACTGTATCTTTGTAACCTATCCATTTAACTAGTTCATGACAGAATAATCCCATAAATGTTTCCCACTGGAAATAATGCCAACTTTGAAATGATTGCAGTAATTCCACAGCGCTACGCTGGTAGTAAATGCTACACATAGTGACATTTTATAATATAATAGCACTTATTCCCAAGTAGAATAGATCTATATCAAAATTATACAACAATATTTGAATATAACTCGACAATAACTACATATTACTCTACTCTAATCTCACATGCCTCAATTAATGTCCAAATAAAAAAAAGGAAATGCATCCCAGAATGCCTCTGAGAATAGTTCAAATGTACCCCTCACCGCAATGGCTGCCATTTTACCACATCCTGAAGTTTTAAGGAGTTTATGGCATTGCACCTTTAGAAATAGTAGCTCTACAGTGTACTCCCTCCCTGGCAATAAATTAAAACCTATTGCATATTGCACCGTACTTCAGAATGCACGTTGAAGCTACAAAGACACGCGATACAGTAAATCATAATTTTAAAAAAACGAACGCGTTTCTCATTTCTCAAAGGAACTTTTCACGTGCATCAGCGTCTACTGACCGACCAAGTGTGTCTCAGTCCACTTTTAAATAGCCGTAGGCTCCTCCTCCATCGCACCACTCTTTCCTCCCCCCTTTCCCGCCCGCGTTGGTCCCGCCCCCCTCCACCGCGTCCCGGTCCATGCGTAAGCGCAGTGTGTTCCGTATGACCAGGCGCTCGGTCATCAGGGAGGCGCAGAACCAGGGCAGGGCGTACTCCGCGGTGATCAGCCCCATGAAGTTATACTGGAAGTGGGAATAATCCCAGGGGCACGCGTTGAACTGGGTCAACAGCAGCCCCGTGCAGAACTCCCAGACGAACGTCCACAGCGTGTAGATCAGGCAGCGGAGCACCAGGGGGCAGCGTCGAGCTCGCAGGGCCAGGTACATGTGCTCCACGATCAGGATGCACGTGCCGTAGATGAGCAGAGCCCAAACGCTGGTCACGCCGGGGAACTTCCAGTTGCGGTTGACCACGAACTCCCAGGCGGCGGTGAACATGACCTCGCAGAAGTAGCCGTGGATGGCGTACAGGTACCAACGGGACAGAACCGTCAGAGGCGCCGGCGGGGGCGATATCGTCGGCATTGTGGAGGAGGAGATGTGGAACTGGATACCAACGCGGTGAGAGATGGTCGCCGCCCGCAATCGTCTAGGTCGGACGGTGGGATACCGGTAACAGCCGTCTCCTGAACGCCCACTCTCATTAGACCATGGTTGCCATTGACCATCCCTGGGTGCGAGCTCGTTGATAAGATAAGAGGTCTGCAGGGAGAGAAACACAGGGCAGTTGGGAAGACGTTCTAGTACGAGATAGAGCTGTAGAGCTAAGTCATGGAAAGTATAGACTGCCGAGTATTAATCTTCGGCTGACTTGAAGGCTCTTGGATATCCCTCCGAACGCTTTTTGGCAGGGCCGGATTAACCATTAGGGCAACTGGGCACTTGCCCAGGGGCACATAACATCTAAGGGGCACTGGGCTCTGTGAAACAGGGGTTGCATTTCGGTGCGGGATTGCGGGGATTGCTCATAATTTAAACCATTCTCGCAAGGTTAGTTTTTATAGTGCAAGAAATTTCCGCACAAATATATTTGCTTCATCTCAGACCGAGGTAAAGTTGGTTGGATGTTCGATATTGGATATTCAACGGATAGTCGGAGGCCGAGATCAGGTCCGGTTTTCCCGCAAGCAGCCTCACTACACCGCAGTGATCGACCGAGAGAAACCTCCGTGTGCGTATAGTTAGGGACCGTCTCTAAAGTACAAGTCTCAACGTTATTAATTCAAACCACTCTCAGATTGTTTTATAGAGGACACCCACATTTTGCACAGCTTTGTTTTTTTAAGGAAATGGTGTAAGAGACTTTTAATAAACATTTAAAAATTGTAAAAATCTATCTTTTTTTGTGAAATCACTTGGAAACCTCAATTTACTTTCGTATTGTCGTTGTTGTTGCACAGAATTTGGTTTTTCAAAATAAAACATTTTTTTTAAAGTTTTTAAAATACATTAAAATACTGGAAATTTCAATAGGTTTTTTTGTGCAGTGACCTATTAACCTCTGTTATCGTCGATTCCACCCCAGATCCGACTGACCTATAGATGCGTCCCTAGCAGACGTACTCATTCAGTTCACTCACTTTGTGTCATGTGACACTTCCCCTGCTCAGTTGTTGCACATTCTGAAAACAAATGGCCTTAAGACAACTTTATCCGAATGTAAATGTTGCAATCAAATGTTCTTAACACTGCCTGTCTCTAATTGTGAGGATGAGAGGTCTTAAACGAGTAAACAATGTTTCAAGAACCACAATGTCACAGAGAAGACTTACTGCACTTTCTTTGCTGGCCATAGAACATGAAGTTGTTGAAATGTATTTTGATGATGTTGTGCACCAGTTTGCATATTTGAAGTCTAGAAGCAAGGCCACTTAGTAATCTGCTATAATTAATTACTTTAAAACAATGAATCTTTGATAGAATTAAATGTTTTGAGTTAACACAATTTAAGTCAAGGAGTCCAGTGTGTAAGGGTCACCTGTTAAGCAAAGGAAAATATATAAAAGTTAATAGACGTGTATAAGCCTAATTTGAAAATGTTGTGTAGACTATGAGTTTTTCCTCTATAATGTTGTTGTTACCCTTTAAAGCAAAGATAGGCCAATTAGGCCTAATAATAAAATATTTGTGTGTTTATGAGTTCAGTTTTAAAGAGGCCAGTTCTAAGGCCAAATTGTTAAAACAAAATTGTACTGTAATATTCTTTAAGTTTAGGGACATGCTCTTGATGATAGGGACTTTATGAATATATAGTAGTAGGGCATTAACGTGATCTTAAGTTTAGGGACATGCTCTTGATGGTAGGGTCTTTATGAATATATAGTAGTAGGGCATTAACGTGATCGTAAGTTTAGGGACATGCTCTTGATGATAGGGTCTTTATGAATATATAGTAGTAGGGCATTAACGTGATCGTAAGTTTAGGGACATGCTCTTGATGATAGGGTCTTTATGAATATATAGTAGTAGGGCATTAACGTGATCGTAAGTTTAGGGACATGCTCTTGATGTTTGGGACTTTGTGATTTTTGCTTTGGGGGCGGGGTGGGGGGCCCTTGAGTCTTGTTGCCCTGGGCATAAAAAATTGTTAATCCGGCTGTGCTTTTTGGCAGCTGGCACACGGCCTTACAGAGAACATGTGATATTTTGATCAATGTCAACTTGCGTTTCTCTTAATGTCAGTTAGTAATATTAGAGCCGTGTGAATTTGACGCCCCCGCATAAAGATGAAGTTTGAGGTTTCTTGTGAGCCTGGTGTTGGAATTTATTTCTCCCATGATGGGAAGCTGATCCTAGAGCTGTACCTAGAAGAAACTTTCCCGACATAGAAATCTTCTTTATTTGTTAACTTTTTTATTATTATTCAGCGTTTATCTAATGCGACTAAGAGAAGCAATTTACTTTAACGATCTTATGAATTATTGAGTGAACGTGAGCTTGAAAACAGAAACACAAGTCCAGTACTGTGGCAATAGGGAAATTCTATACGCCACTTTGCACAGGCTTCACAATATTCTGCCTTGACATTAGATCTTTACATGTCCACAGGCCTCCAATAACCTGTGTATGTAACATACTCCCCTGTATGATTAAATAAGTAAGATATGACCATATGAAACCTGTCAAGGTGAAAGAAAAACATCCAATTTGATCTTCGGCTTGTTCGTTTCTATTTGACATTATATGAATGATTCCTCTTTACATAATGTACAGCCTGGTTCAAGTCCTCCCACAGCACTTTTGTTGGATTGACTTTTCTCTTTCAAAATTCTCAATTAAATTTTTTTGCAATAAATGGTTTCAAAGTAGATATTTGTGTGATTTATTAAATTGGGTTGTCTCGGTCCATCATTTTTTTATTTAGCTAAAATGTCCATCAACTCACATTCAAAATAAAAATTATACTGAAAAACGTAACCAGTTTATTATATCTCCCTTTGTTTGATAGCTTATTGTTGAAAAATATGTTACCGAAAATATTAGGAGCTCAAAATCATCTCTACATTTAATAACTTTCTTCATAGTAAAAAAAAAATGTTTACTGCTGGTAGAAAAACATGTAACCCCAGAATAGTTGTGGGACTGTAACCGTATACAGTCAGAGCAGAAGACAGAAGTTGGTTTGGTGAAGTGGGCAGAGAGCCAATCTGATGAGGATTACCTAACAAGGAACAAGAGATTTGTTTGAAAAACTGGGCAAGGAACTGGACGGATAACCTGACTGACCGGAACCAAGCACCCTTTATCACCCTCTACATTCTCCTCCACACCTATACTACATCTATTTCATACTACATCTATTTCATACTACATCTATTTCATACTACATCTATTTCATACTAGATCTATGTCATACTAGATCTATTTCATACTACATCTATTTCATACTACATCTATGTCATACTACATCTATACTACATCTATACTACATCTATTTCATACTACATCTATTTCATACTACATCTATTTCATACTACATCTATTTCATACTACATCTATTTCATACTACATCTATTTCATACTACATCTATACTACATCTATACTACATCTATTTCATACTACATCTATACTACATGTATTTCATACTACATGTATTTCATACTACATCTATTTCATACTACATCTATGTCATACTACATCTATACTACATGTATTTCATACTACATGTATTTCATACTACATCTATTTCATACTACATCTATTTCATACTACATCTATGTCATACTACATCTATACTACATGTATTTCATACTACATGTATTTCATACTACATCTATTTCATACTACATCTATTTCATACTACATCTATGTCATACTACATCTATTTCATACTACATCTATTTCATACTACATCTATGTCATACTACATCTATACTACATCTATTTCATACTGCATCTATACTACATCTATTTCATACTACATCTATTTCATACTACATCTATTTCATACTACATCTATTTCATACTACATCTATTTCATACTACATCTATGTCATACTACATCTATACTACATCTATTTCATACTACATCTATTTCATACTACATCTATTTCATACTACATCTATTTCATACTACATCTATACTACATCTATTTCATACTACATCTATTTCATACTACATCTATTTCATTCTACATCTATTTTCCTTTACTCTTTCCTCCATCTCCATTACACCCTCTCTCCTTTACTCCTTCCTCCTTCTACATCCTCTCTCCCTCACTCCTACGCTCTTGTCACGATTGGTGTGGTGGCGTTGCTACACTTCCATTTCGGTGATCCACTTCCGTGTTTTTGTTCTCACTAGCTGTGATTACTTCCTCTTTCACGTGGTCACAGCTGTTAGTAATCTGTCACTTTATCTGGGATATAAGAGGGTCGCGAGCAGTGCACTCATTGCTTCGCATTGTTACATGTCACACGTTGTTTGTAGAGGTGAGTGTTATATGTATTAGAAGACGTGCTGTTATTGGAATGTTTCGTAAGTCGCTGTGTATGCGCAATATCATTTCTAGTTAACAGTTTAGTTCTTTTTCGCCGTTCACGGTTTGTTTTACTTTTGTCCTGTAATAAACCTGTGTTAAAACGGATACATTGGCTCTGCACCTGGCTTCATCCTGCACTACACCCTACGGCTCGTGACAGCTCTCTTTCTCCTTCTCGTCTGTTTCTCCTTCTGTTTCTTCATACTTCCCACTGAGAGAATGAGATCCTCCACGACTCCCTTTTCTCTTTGTCATCATTGGCAAACGACTAGAGAGTAAAATCACCTGCTGTCTGTTTAACAGTCTGGCATCCGACTGAATGCCATGACCGAACCAGGAACTAAAACAGGATATGAACAGTGTGCAAGCCAATCAGTTATTAGACCTACTGAATATCATGACATAACCAGGACCTAAAGCAGGACATGAACAGTGTGCAAGCCAATCAGTTATTAGACCTACTGAATATCATGACATAACCAGGACCTAAAGCAGGACATGAACAGTGTGCAAGCCAATCAGTTATTAGACCTACTGAATATCATGACAGAACCAGGACCTAAAGCAGGACATGAACAGTGTGAAAGCCAATCAGTTATTGGGGAGTTTATTGTTGTGTCTTAGTGCTTTGTTCATTCCATAGTATTGATCCTGCAAATGACAGATGTATGGCTCCCTAAGACACACTTCACCGATCAGGATTATATTATCTCATTATATAACGCTAGTTCAAATCAATAGCACAGTTTCTTGTCAGGATGTCACCTGGGGGCGTGTTCCTCTGTAAATACTGTGCCCTCCACAACGCTAAGAGCGTTCTTACACTACTTGACTTGCACCTTAATGAACAACACTTGCCAGATACATAGAGATCAGATGTGTACAAACATATATGACATAACGCACTAACCACAACATATGACACAGGGATAAACGTATCAGTACAGCATGAGGCAACGTTGTGACAGGTTATGACATGATTTGTCATCTGTTATTATATGGTTATATGTGTGTATGTATGTGCTGTACAATCTTATGATGCTGGTCTTCAATGAAAGTGATACTTTCACACAGCAAAACTAGAGCCGCCAATCGTTAACTAGCAACATGTTCTGGTAAAACCTAACACATGTATACGACGCAGTTGTCGCTAATCTACAAGCCAGAAGGGACCTTTTAATTGCTCACGCTTGTTGGTGTCTAAACAATTATTTTACCCAGGGCATGAAGAACTAATGCTGGCACTGAATACAGTACCGTTTCACCTGAGCCACTCCAGAAACAAGCACATATTGTTGTAATGGAAAGTGAGATCTGAGTGGGCGGAGAGATTCATTACAGATTTTTTATTATGTGGGCACTTTCAACTCCATAACATAGCGGCCCTTGGCTCTGATACAGGAAGGCAATAATGGAAAATAATGAACTCAGGTATTCTTGAGTGCTAAGCTTAATGTAGCCTTACGCCGGATTCACTCTGTCATCAAGTCTTATCCCGGCCCGTATCTTCCAGGAAAACCGAGGTCATGTCCTCTGTCAGATAATGTGTGAGTTTGTGGAAAACGGCTGTATGGGCGAAGTGTGTAGTAGGTGTGAAACATCAGTAGATGTGTGTGTTCAGCAATTTAAAAAGATTATTTTTGGCATTATAAATAAACAAAGATTATTGTTGGCATTATTTATAGAGGAAATATTAGCTACAAAGATATGCATGCTCCTCGTGATACATGTCTATGAGGAGACATAAATTGACAGGCAGTTTGCAAATGGGGTATTGTCTTTTTTATGATTTTCCAATATCTAAATCTCAAAATACCTCTTGTAATGTATCTAATAATGTATATAATATATTTGTCCGTTGTGTCGAAATGGTTTTGTGCATTAATTCATGTGAGCAAAGTCCAAAAGCAGCTTTTCTGATTTTAAATGTAAAAACATGAAGAAAATGTTTTTATCATAAAGACTAGATAATATTCCGTCACATTCGTTCAAATTGATAACAACACTCGGTTTTTGCTCGTTTGGGGAAGAGGGGAGTCCTGACCTGGGTCACTGGGTCTATCTATCATAAAGTTCAATAGACACTGAAAGATCCTAGAAGTGAAGTTAAAACCCTTCATCTCGATGTAGGTCATGGGATATATTAAAAGTCTTAATGGTTCAAATTAAAACCGGGGCTCTGGGTTGGCCAAGCGTGGCTTATAAAGGCCCAGCTCTATGTCCCATGTATAAACCCACTGCAACCTAACATAGCCTCGGTCACATGACACATACTGTATAGCCGAACCTTACATAGCCTCGGTCACATGACACATACTGTATAGCCGAACCTTACATAGCCTCGGTCACATGACACATACTGTATAGCCGAACCTTACATAGCCGCGGTCACATGACACATACTGTATACCCTGTATGCTGTATGTATAGCCTTGAACACTCACACTAACACAGTATTGATTGCTCATGTAAGGCTATGGATGCATTTATCTTTAGTCATCCTATGCCAATATAGGACACGTTGATATCTTTAAGTGAAAATCAAGCAAAATGTCAAAATACTCAAATTACCGGGTTTCCCATTAGTTGAAACTGTCTATTTAGGTGAAAACAATTGTTATAACACTATAGATACATTACTAATAAAATAATAATAAATAATAATACATCTCGCACCCGATTATTAATGATGGCCCATATTTTACAAGAATATATTCAATTTAAATAGTTCATATAGTCCATATATCAACTACACATACCTGCCTATTGTCTTATTGTAGGAGATTACAAACAAGCATCCTGTTAATCAAAGTAGGCCGGTAGTCCGGCACATTTTCTAGTCCGGTTGAGCACAAATTAAATGGAATAAACACGTTACTTCCATCTTACCGTGCTATTGTATTAGTATTATAGTCCCGTTACCGGCCGGTCCATGTCCCGCACTGGTCCCGGTCTCTCCGTGGTACCCAGGCTATAGCCGCAGCTCCAGCACAGGCTCAAAGACAGCACAGGGTTCAACCACACTGCTCCTGCATCTTTCATTAACTCTTTCTGCACCATGAAGGTGTTTTCATGAACCAGACCGTTGCAACCGCAGACTCATCACAAGGAGGGCTCCTCATTACTGCCACCTACTGGACCATCTCTCCAATACACATTCTAAAACAGTATGCATTGCAGCATTTTGCCTAAACTGTACCTTCTTCCTCACCCTCATTCACTTAACCAGCCCAGTTAGTTATAACAAACGTCTGTATTCGTTTCCCTAAGCATCTATATTGGTTCTCCTATTCTGTATCCTTAATAATCCACATATACAATGCTGAAACACCTACCCTCAGATATCACATATTACAGTTCACCAAAACTGACGGCTGATGTCCCAGTAAGACACCATACAGAGATGCCTAAGACACAAAACTCCACTAGGTGGCAGTTGTGAGGTGTCTGAGAGGTGCCAGTAGATTTGTTTAAACTTTAGGGCAGGGGTGTCATTTTCACCCCAGGCCTCATCTGCACTATGGTGGTGGCCCTCAAAGAGCCGGTTGTAACCGTAAGACTAAACATATGTAATTACTCCTCAAAAATAAATATTGTACATGCATTTACAAAAATGTTTAAATATGTGTAAGCACATTGCTCTGTGTTATTACAACGTAAATCCCTTTAATTTAGCAGGTTTATAAACCCACATAACTCCATCCAACTTGTCAAACACAATCGTCTTGCATTGTGGGAGACATAGTTTATGGTCGCTGAAATGCTATAAAGGAGCAAATAGTTATTTAAGTTTAACCATCGTGGGCCACATGAAATAAGGCGGCGGGCCGGATATGGTCCTTGAGCCTCAAGTTTGACACATGGTTAAGGGTTTCATGAGCTGGGTAAATGTATGAGAGTATCTGATGTCAAAAGGCAGAAGTAGCACACTAATAATTATCACCTTATCCGAGAATGACAAGTACAGCAACTCATTTAATTGCAGACATTTCTTAGAGCAACTATACACCAATCTGCACAGCTGTCAACACCCTCTATATGGCAGGATTTGGAAACTGCAGGCATGATTTAGCAACATGCTACACCTGCACAATTATACTTATCTTGTAATATCTAACACCATACCGATAGCAAAGTCGCACATAGCTGCAAGTAACATGACCAGGTGGAAAATACATCTGTGGAATTATAGAGTTGCCGTTTCCAATAGAAGTAGAAGCCCATTTCATGAACACAATATCCAGCTCTGTCCCTAAAACCTGTTCACCGACTGAACCTGGGTGACCTCTAAAGACTTTTAGAGGGAGGGGTCAGGGTGAAACGGATTTGACCTCCCTCCAAGGCTGGGTTTATAGCCATCGTAACGACACAAATCCAATGTTCTTTCTACATCTGATACCCATTTGATTGATTGATATACAAGACCTGGTTGGATGTTCTACCCTGCAGGGGGATAAGAAAAGCCATGATAAATGGTTCAAATATGTTCATCAAAATACCTTTTTAAAAGTTCACCATGGGAGGCTATAGCTGGTGTAGATACACTTAGAGAAAAAAAGTAATCGCACACATGGCAAAATAAAAACAATTATCTTTTTAATTACATAATCGAAGCATAGATGCATTACTTGTGAAAAAAGTAGAAAAAACAGCATGTTTCAGTCTTTCTCAATAAGTTAAACCTCTCTGGGCCAAATGGGTTCTGGCCTGCTCACAAAACAGAATCAAAATCCTCAAGAAGCTTTCAAAATAAATGAAACAGAAAGAACAAACGAGTTAGAGACGCGTATCATCGGAAACTAAACGTTCATCTCCTTGAAGCATATTCAGAAACATGTTAAAAAAAAAGAAGACGCAAGTGGCTTATATTACAATAGACAGTCCTTTCACCCTTCTCAAAATAGTTGTTTTTTCTCTCCACGCAACAACACAAGCAGTATTCATGAAACTAGGTTTCATTGTTTCTGTTGAATTAACAAACTGATAAGCTTCCGGTTATAGTTGGTAAAAAATGAAAGAAATTAAAAGTAAACAAAATAACAATAATTACATTAAAGACAAGTCATAACAAGAAAGGTTAAGTAATAAACATAGTCCTGTACAAGCAGGCAGACTTTTGCCTTAGTTCCATTCCTTCCATACTCAAAGATGATTGGTTGGTTGGTCTTTGACAATGTTGCTGCCTCATGCTGATTGGGTGGGAAGATGGCCAGCCAATGACACTGCTGCTGCAGCATTCAGACATCCTCCACACAATTCACTGCCAACTCCATCGCTGGATTTGCAGAAACTTCTCCCATTTTATCAACCTGGGTTACAAATCAGCAGACAAGAGTTTAGAATATCTTATACACTCCACTTAAGCATTTCTCTGCACAACACTGCATTAAATATAATAAATATATTTATATATATATATACATACACTCTAAACTTCTAACACATCTAACTCATTAACGAGACCACTGTAGAATCCTGAATCTAAACAATAACGGGAGCTGTTGTCTCTTCCCTTACCCAGAACAAGATAGAAATATTATAAATTAGTACAGGATGGTTTCAATTTGGTCCTGAAACTGTCTAAAGCAAGTATAAAAACATTACAAGTCATGCCAACTGAAAACGGACCAGCAAGAAAGTCAATGAGGAATATCATTTGTAGAAAAATAGAATTTCAAACATCAACTCAAAACACTAACTACAAATGTTCACTAGTCATTTTGTTTGTGTTAATGTTAAAACTTTTGAACATTTAAATGTTGCCTTTAAATCAACAGACTTTGCTTTCGTTTGGTCAGTGAACACCTTCCCCCACAAGACCATGGACTCTATCCTTCTTCATGGTGAAAGATAATGCCAGTGACTACGTGATTTATAGGGCTATCAGGTGACACGTTGTGCTTCCTGCTATTGATGGCAAACGCTTCTTGCTTTCAACAGTGTCATATTGCACATCGGCAATGCAGTGGTCAATTGTGGCTCACACTACCAACACCCGGGTTGTGAGTTCGAATCCCACTGACGCCACACAAATATATGGCTTTACGGTGGTGATTCTGTACTTTTCAGTCTGCACATGAGACTATATGAAAACAAATGCAGCCTGATCACCTAAAATAGTGAAAATCAATTAGGAACGATGAGGAAAACGATGGCATGGACAGTAAAGAGTATTTAAACAGGAAAGATATCGTATTAAACATAATCCATGTACTTTGATTGTTAAGTCATGCCTTTCATTTGTTTACTTGTCAGGAAATGTCAGATGTGCTTAAAGTTATGAATAATAGATTTCTATGGTCTGTGTATTATGTACCAAAACTGGCGAAGTATATTCACAAGTGTGCGGTAAGTACCACAGCTCACATCGTATGGCCCAGGTCATTACTAACACACACAGACACACACCTAACTGAAATTCGAACTAAACTTCAACAGACAGGATGTAAAGATACATTATTCTATATAAACAAATATATTCCAAATCTATATATATATATATATATATATATATATTACCACGGTGCTGGTGAGGTCCATGTTGTGATCCGTCAGTCCAGTTCGTGTACCTCATCCAGCTGCTGCATTTGTCCAGAGGCAGTCCGACTGGGCTCAGCTGTCCTCTTGGCCATGATGTCCCACTGAGGGGCTTTGGGCTTTATCCCTACAGAATACACACACAGTGACAGATACACACACACACACACACACACACACACACACACTATGTCAAGACATGTAAACGACACATTTAAACAATAGGGCCCTCCATGAAAATGCATGAGCGGTGTGTGGCGGGTTTTCGAGCTGTGGGTTTGTTAAAGATCAACATCCTCCTGAGTTGAACGGCTAGAGAGCATTTAGCCGAAATTACGACTGTGGCTCTTTGAATGAGGTTGGGCTCAACACTGCCCCCTGGGGGACCCACTTCACCTAATCACTGTTCCTGCCCTGAAGCAGACAACACAGAAGGGCGTTTAATGAGATTCCACAGTGACATCGATTTTTAAACAGGACTATACCGATCTGTTCATACAGCACATACATTCCAGCCTGAAATTCACTGTATCCTATTCATGTGATGAGCGTAACCTTTTCGAAACTGAACTAGAGAAAACCTGGAAGTGCCGTTCTTACTAGTTACAACAGTTTGTATTTATGGAGCCCAGTCTGGGGTTTAAACCCAGAGAAAATGTGTTTGTTAGCTTGTCCTAACTGCTGCAACACAACACAGGTGTAATTCCCTAGACCCAGGTGGACACATTCGTTAGTTTTCTCCAGTAGAGATTCTCCATTGACTCTTTGATCGAGGACAAGTCAAACTCTAAGTCAGCTTGAGCCTTCAGTCTGGACCTTAAGCCGCATGTTTTTCTCACCAACACTTGGAACAGCACAAATAAATTTAACAGCACATTTTTAAAGCTTTGTAAATATTAAAGCTGGAATCTAAAATTCCAGAGACAACTAAAATGCACGCACTATCCAACCCTGTAATGTACAGAAACCAGGGGAAAATATCTGAAAACAACAGATGAGTGCAGAAGTTGTCCCTAGTGAGTGGAGATAAGCCCTGCTGTGGTCCCAGGGAGGAAATTAGGAGCATGTTATGGACCACGGTACCCCTTTAGTACCACGCCGCCATTTCAGATTCAGTTCTCTGTTACCATGACAACACACGCTGTAGGCAAGAGCGAAATAATGTTCACCAGAGAAACCAGCCTTCCCTACAACCCGCTGAAAGGACGTACAAAATGAAACCCAAAAACAGAGGCCACCTAAAATCCCCGTTGCACCATTAACAGGCAAAGGACGGTGCGTGGGGGAGGGGGGGGGGCAATAAAAGATGACAACACCAAAATAAACAATCGACTAATCTGGATTTAAAGGGGAAAAAAAATCAAAAAAGTTCATATGTGGAAGATTCATGTCCAAATTCACTTGGCTCCAATACTTACTAGTAAATAAAAAAATCACCTCAACCCAACTGTTTAAAATAGTCATGCAACCGTTGGAAATGGCATTGACTATCAACGATGAGGAGACTCGATCAACCATCTAGATGTTGTTGAACTGAGCGGTCAGATACTGGCATGAACAGCTTTAAGACCAAACTGTTTAGTACAGCAGCGCCCTGTAAAGAGACAATGTTTTGTTCTCAGGTCTCACCATCAGTGCCGTTGTGCTGCTCGTAGCTGCGTTTCCCCAGGATGGTCGGTGAACCGTTATTTAGGATGTTTCCCGTGGACTTGATGGGTGTTAGGCTGCCTGTGGTGACCACCTGACCCCGAGTGGGGTCCTGTTTAGGTGGGCACGGGTGGGCTTCTGTGGTACAGACAGAGGGGTGGTGCAGAGAGAGGGGTGGTGCAGAGAGAGGGGAGGTGCACAGAGAGGGGAGGTGCACAGAGAGGGTAGGTGCACAGAGAGGGTAGGTGCACAGAGAGGGTAGGTGCACAGAGAGGGGAGGTGCACAGAGAGGGGAGGTGCACAGAGAGGGGAGGTGCACAGAGAGGGGAGGTGCACAGAGAGGGAGGTGCACAGAGGGGAGGTGCACAGAGAGGGGAGGTGCACAGAGAGGGGAGGTGCACAGAGAAGGGAGGTGCACAGAGAAGGGAGGTGCACAGAGAGGGGAGGTGCACAGAGAGGGGAGGTGCACAGAGAGGGGAGGTGCACAGAGAGGGGAGGTGCACAGAGAGGGGAGGTGCACAGAGAGGGGAGGTGCACAGAGAGGGGAGGTGCACAGAGAGGGGAGGTGCACAGAGAGGGGAG
The DNA here is from genome assembly GCA_029465975.1 of Dallia pectoralis. Lineage (NCBI taxonomy): Eukaryota > Metazoa > Chordata > Actinopteri > Esociformes > Umbridae > Dallia > Dallia pectoralis. Next base: position 2,355,468 of record CM055754.1, read on the forward strand.
GTGCGGGGATGAGGAAGGAAACGTTATGCGACATGTTGAAACTGAATAGCCGAATAGCAGTTATATAACTGTATCACCACATGAACAGAAAATGGTATCAACAGTCACACTTTGTAAAAATAAAAATACAGTATAATACACTAGACAAGGACAAATGTTATTATGGAGACAGGGTCTAGTATATATTGAAGTATGGACCTGCATGCATTCAGTACTGTAATGAGCTCTGGGTTGATGTGTACAGGTTAAATCAAACTGATGGTCTCACCCAGATAACGGACCACTGACTCCAGGGATTTCCTATCAACTGGCTTTAGAGGTAAAGGCTTTCTGGGTTCGTCTGGCAACCGCAGTGCACCTGGAATATAGAACAGTACAGGGTCAGAGACACGGTACTACATTTAGGGCTGGATCTGGAATATAGAACAGTACATGGTCAGGAACAATGTACTACATTTAGGGCTGGACCTGGAATATAGAACAGTACAGGGTCAGGAACAATGTACTACATTTAGGGCTGGACCTGGAATATAGAACAGTACAGGGTCAGGAACAATGTACTACATTTAGGGCTGGACCTGGAATATAGAACAGTACAGGGTCAGGAACAATGTACTACATTTAGGGCTGGACCTGGAATATAGAACAGTACAGGGTCAGGAACAATGTACTACATTTAGGGCTGGACCTGGAATATAGAACAGTACAGGGTCAGGAACAATGTACTACATTTAGGGCTGGACCTGGAATATAGAACAGTACAGCTAGGGGTACGGTACTCACACTCTTGTTTGATTTGGGCTGTGTTCAGGGGCAGGTAGGGTACGGTACTCACACTCTTGTTTGATTTGGGCTGTGTTCAGGGGCAGGTAGGGGTGTCTGGCAAGGAACCGTGGTCTGATAATGTCCTGACAGACTCTTCGGGCAGAGCGCGACAGCTGGGTGGTTTGTAGATAGAAGGCCTGTCTCGTCTTCACAGCAAACTTGGGGCTCCCGCCGTGACGCATAGGAACACTGTGTGGGGACTGGGGAAGCAAAGATAAAGAGAGTCAATAACCATCGAAAGCAAACATACATCTCTTGTTAAGTCTAAAACCCACCAGATCAGGCAGAAGCTGGAGATGATCGTGGCCACGCTATTTATTGATTTTGTTTCCACCTGACACGCCACGTCCCAGATGCGCCCCAGAAGCGCCTCTCTGTGTTACTTCGCTAACGATAGGTTCCAACTCAAATTTTGCCGGACGCGGTTGTTTACCGTGCCGCTTTTTTGTTTCCAAGATATTGTTATTTATAATTTTGGTGTTTACCACGTGGTCGTAATGTTTCATGATTCTACCACGTTGATTTAATTTTTTCATATTGTTGTTTACCATCCTGTTGTTATTTATCATGTTGATGTTTACCATCCAGTTGTTATTTATCATGTTGTTGTTTACCATCCTGTTGTTATTCATCATGTTGTTGTTTACCATCCTGTTGTTATTCATCATGTTGTTGTTTACCATCTTGTTGTTATTTATCATGTTGTTGTTTACCATCCTGTTGTTATTTATCATGTTGTTGTTATTTATTGTGCCATTTACCATGTTGTTGCGGTTAGGTCCAGGCCTTGCCCCCTCTAGTCTGGTGGGCATCTTCAGTCCTCCATACTTCTTCCAGTAGGTCCAACAGGAGGCACACAGGCGACACTGCATGTTGGGGGACCCCACGAGTACCACTGGTAGGAGCTGGTGGCTACACAGTTATCACTCATTACTAAACACTACCTACTGGGAACAGATCCCATAGAGTGCAGTAAGCTCTCTCCCTCTATCAGATACATCTAAACAGAGGGCCATGGTATAGAGCTATGCTACTGTAGTGGAAGAGACTATAGAGGCTCAATCTGTAAGTCTACCAGAAGGCACAGTTTATCAGGACTTCGATGAATAAAGTAAAACTCTTTACTCTCGGGTGAACTATGCATCATTGTGTGTGTGTGTGTATGTATGTATGTATGTATGTATGTGTGTGTGTGTGTGTGTGTGTACTCACTGTAGCAGCTCTCGCAGGCACGACCAAGTCCGGGGGTCAGCCCCGGGGGAACAGGGACCACCCCTGGGGCTACAGCCACAACTCCGGCTCCAACTGCAGGTCCAGGTGCAGTGGTTGAGCCGTTCACTAGAACCCCCACACCTCCAGGCTTCACACTATTACCACTCAGCTGGTTGGGGTTGGGTTTGTTGCTGTGAGTATGTGGACAGAGGATGGGAGTCTCAGACATCTACATGCTTTACCATTGGCAGTCAGACTGTCAGTCAGTCACCCAAATATAGCCAGAGAGAAAAGGAGAGACAGCCAGCCAGCCAGCCACCCAGACAGTCAGGAAGCACTCACTAGTTAGGGATGTAGACCTGCTTCAACTTGCTCTCGGCCTCTGCAGCTTTTAACCGCTTCTGCTGGACGTATCTGTCTGTTGTCTTCCACATGTAGTAGTACTCGATAATACTGGTTAGGGTCTTCCAGGGTAGCTGTAGCGTAGGGGAGACCCAACCAGTCAACAGAACAGCCCTTATGATTCCCCTGGACATCACATACAGCACATCATCCTCACCATGATACTTATAATATATAATAGTATATAATTAGGGAATCTTTCACTCCCCGATTTTTCTAAACGTATCGGCAACATTTGCATGCAAATGCTGTGATCTTCAATGGAACAGGTTCAGGCTGCGCTCTTTCAAAATTTGAAAGAGGCATTTGAATTGTCCAGCTGCCAGGGAGCAGGCCACGCCTCTAACGGCAGGGTGTGCTGGGACGTGAGGTGGGGCGGGTGGACAGTGTGGCTGGGGAAAGTAGGGTGCACTGACAGTGACCCACCAGCAGGTGGCAGAGTGAGTCACACTGTAAAAACAGTGCAGCAACCTCCCTCATTCACTCAGCAGCATCCAGCAGCACAGATGCACCTGGCTTAATCTACAGCCAACGATAATGTTGTGTCATTATCTCTGCTCTCATCAGGGCCTTGATTCAGGCCTGCTCCTCTCCCACAATACATTGCTTCTTCTTTCTCAGACAAACAAATTAAAAAAACACGGCAATCAGATGCAGATCTCTTCCCCCTTAAACGAGCGGCATCAGGTTTGAGACTTCTCTAGGCAAACGTGTAGGCCTGTCTGGCTATTTGGGTGTCCGTGGTCACTCACAAAGTCCTGTTGTATGTCTGTGAAGTCTTTGCCGTATTTCTCCAGCGCCTCCTCGAACAGGTTGGCCTCGGAGGCGCTCCATTCCTCCATCTCGTCCCGGCAGAGGACGGGGCCTCCCTGGGGGACCAGCGCGGCAATGGCCCGGGTCATGTCGTAACCGGTCTTATCAAGGGTATCCATTGCGTGAAACTGAAAAGGACAGGATGTTCAGAAGGCAAAATAATCTATTGGTGAAGTGGATGTGTGTGTGTGTGAACTTTATGAGGGCTGTAGCTCTAGGGCCTGTTTCATATTTTATACACAAGGTACAGAACTGGGCCATGTGGGGTGCCAGGGCTGGCTGGAGGCTGCTTGTTATTGATATGCGCACACACACACACACACACATAAACACACAGACATAAATACACACTATAACACTCCTGTCATGCAATCAACTCTGCCCTGACATGGACCTAGGTCAGAGTGTGTGTGTGTGTGCGCGCGTCTTACCAGGGTGATATCTCTAGAAGCAGCAGCAGCACTCATATGGAGACTCGGCTGTCGGACAGAACTGCTGCAGTCCAGAGCCCGTGCAAAGGTTCCCACTGACCTGAGGAAGACATAGAAAGTGAGAGAGAGGAAGAGGCGTGTGGGCAAACAGGGGAGACAATCAGAGAGACAAGCTGGAGTAGTCAGGGTTCACTATTCACATGTTGTGTTCCTGACAACCCCGTGAAAAGACAAGAGTAGATGAACCCCCCTGACCACCAGACACACCTCCCACCAGACACACCCCCCTCCAGACACACCTCCCACCAGACACACCTCCCTTCTCCACCTTCGCTCCAGCCACATCCACCATATCCTCACTGAGCCACAACCTCAGAACTCACCAACACCTTTGTTAAAATACAAACCAAGTATCGTTTTGAGATGCAGTATCTATTCCACAGCAGTGAAGCACGCCCCCCTCCCCCTCTCCTCCCCCTCCCCCTCCCCCCTACCAGAAGCCCCGCCCATTTCATCATACAGGAGTGACTTACCGAGCCACAACCAGGAACTGGTCGATCTGTTTCTCTGTGAGGGGACTGCTGGGATCCCAGACTTTCTCCTCCAGTTTGGCCAGGTCCCTGTCATCCTCCTCCCCTGTGGAGTGCAGTGAGGAAACCAGTCAGAAAGCTGTACTCATCAGTCTCATTCAATACACCTACCCCATAATAACCAGTCAGAAAGCTGTACTCATCAGTCTCATTCAATACACCTACCCCATAATAACCAGTCAGAAAGCTGTACTCATCAGTCTCATTCAATACACCTACCCCATAATAACCAGTCAGAAAGCTGTACTCATCAGTCTCATTCAATACACCTACCCCATAATAACCAGTCAGAAAGCTGTACTCATCAGTCTCATTCAATACACCTACCCCATAATAACCAGTCAGAAAGCTGTACTCATCAGTCTCATTCAATACACCTACCCCATAATAACCAGTCAGAAAGCTGTACCCCTAACCAGTCAGTCTAACCAGTCATTCATTCAATACACCTACCCCATAATAACCAGTCAGAAAGCTGTACTCATCAGTCTCATTCAATACACCATTCAATACACCTACCCCATAATAACCAGTCAGAAAGCTGTACTCATCAGTCTCATTCAATACACCTACCCCATAATAACCAGTCAGAAAGCTGTACTCATCAGTCTCATTCAATACACCTACCCCATAATAACCAGTCAGAAAGCTGTACTCATCAGTCTCATTCAATACACCTACCCCATAATAACCAGTCAGAAAGATGTCATCATCAGTCTCATAATAACCAGTCAGAAAGCTGTTATCACCAGTCTCATGCACTACACCTGTCCCATAACCAGTCAGCACAGCAGCCAGTCTCATGCACTACACCTGTCCCATAACCAGTCAGCACAGCAGCCAGTCTCACTACACCTTTCCCATAATAACCAGTCAGCACAGCAGCCAGTCTCATGCACTACACCTATCCCATAATAACCAGTCAGCACAGCAGCCAGTCTCATGCACTACACCCATAATAACCAGTCAGCACACACCTATCCCATAATAACCAGTCAGCACAGCAGCCAGTCTCATGCACTACACCTGTCCCATAATAACCAGTCAGCACGTGGTCCTCGACAACCATTAACTAAACATTTGATGGACATGTTTTACAAGTCTTTATCCAGACTCCGTTACAGATAGATAGATAGATAGGCCAGGGCACATTATTGAATAATTGTTTCCATCAGCGTGTCAGACGCACATGGCCACCCAGCGACGCAGACTCCAGATCAGATAAGTGGTCCCCCCTAAGTGCCCCGGCTGGCGGCTAAACTGCCAGCTCCATGCTCATTTTCCGCTGGGATATTTTTTCCACTTCATTAACCAGACCGGCGTTTCAATTCGCTGACATGCATTTTGAAGCGACTTAATAGGACACGCGGCTGTCCGTCACCAATAGAGGTATGCAGAACTGCTGCTGATTGGATATAGTGCACTCCATCCACCTCCCTATTGGCTACCTGTGGGACACGTGGGGTATGATTGGTTCCTGCAGAGGTGAATAAGTAGGTACTGAAGCCTTTGTGGAACAATTCGAAGGTAATCTTGTTTTCCGGTCAAAGAAAGAAGACCAAAAGAGAAGGACAAAAGATAACGAGCGTGTGTAGCTTAATAGGATGTTAAATTAAATTAGGAATTTAGGATGACGGGCGGTCGGTCGGGAATAAACACAACTGACTCAAATCCCCCACGCTTGCATCAGATAGAGAAGCGAGGTGCTTCATTCCAACTTCAACCCTTTTTGCTGTCACAAACGATTGGTTGTCTATAACCATTGCCGGAGTATTAAAATGTGCAGCGATTCTGTCCATGAAGAACTAGAAGGAACTAGAAGGACAATAGCCTAGACCAACATGTTTACTATGTAGCTAGGTACTCCAGACAGGGATGTTCTGGAAATAGGCTTTGGAGAACCACTTTCCCATGGGGAACGCTTACAGACCAGCGTGTTAGGCGTACATACCCTCTCTGAGGAAGTCTGTGATGTCTGCCTGGTACTTGTTCCCAACTCTGATCTCCCCTTTATCCGCCAGAAGAGTCTTCTGTTGGGGGTCGTAGACCAGCGAGTAGAAAAAAGCATCCTGGAGAGGAGGGATGGGAAGAGGGAAGGATGGAACGGGAGAGAGGGAAGGAAGAGGGAAGGATGGAACGGGAGAGAGGGAAGGAAGAGGGAAGGATGGAACGGGAGAGAGGGAAGGAAGAGGGAAGGATGGAACGGGAGAGAGGGAAGGAAGAGGGAAGGATGGAACGGGAGAGAGGGAAGGAAGAGGGAAGGATGGAACGGGAGAGAGGGAAGGAAGAGGGAAGGATGGAACGGGAGAGAGGGAAGGAAGAGGGAAGGATGGAACGGGAGAGAGGGAAGGAAGAGGGAAGGATGGAACGGGAGAGAGGGAAGGAAGAGGGAAGGATGGAACGGGAGAGAGGGAAGGAAGAGGGAAGGATGGAACGGGAGAGAGGGAAGGAAGAGGGAAGGATGGAACGGGAGAGAGGGAAGGAAGAGGGAAGGATGGAACGGGAGAGAGGGAAGGAAGAGGGAAGGATGGAACGGGAGAGAGGGAAGGAAGAGGGAAGGATGGAACGGGAGAGAGGGAAGGAAGAGGGAAGGATGGAACGGGAGAGAGGGAAGGAAGAGGGAAGGATGGAACGGGAGAGAGGGAAGGAAGAGGGAAGAATGGAACGGGATAGAGGGAAGGAAGAGGGAAGGATGGAACGGGAGAGAGGGAAGGAAGAGGGAAGAATGGAACGGGAGAGAGGGAAGGAAGAGGGAAGGATGGAACGGGAGAGAGGGAAGGAAGAGGGAAGAATGGAACGGGATAGAGGGAAGGAAGAGGGAAGGATGGAACGGGAGAGAGGGAAGGAAGAGGGAAGGATGGAACGGGAGAGAGGGAAGGAAGAGGGAAGGATGGAACGGGAGAGAGGGAAGGAAGAGGGAAGGATGGAACGGGAGAGAGGGATGGAGTGTAAAATGAGAGTTAGACGGAGGAATGAAGAAAGATTGCGTGGGGTTAGGAATTGATTTTGTGTGTGTGGTGTGTGGTGTGTGGTGTGTGGTGTGTGGTGTGTGTGGTGTGTGGTGTGTGGTGTGTGTGTGTGTCTCTTGCCTTCTTATTACTGACTGTGAGAAGAACATTCTGGGTCAAAACACTGAATTATTCATTCAGAATAGGCTCACAACTCACAAACACATGCCCAACACAGTGGAATATCAGAGCCTAGATACAGTCCACAGAGACGAAGGCTCTTTGGGGACAGCAAGGACAAGAGTGTGTGTGTGTGTGTGTGTGTGTGTGTGTGCAGGGACAGGAGTGTGTGTTTGTGTGTGTGTGTGCAGGGACAACAAGGACAGGAGTGTGGGTTTTGTGTGTGTGTGTGTGTGTGCAGGGACAACAAGGACAGGAGTGTGGGTTTGTGTGTGTGTGTGTGTGTGCAGGGACAACAAGGACAGGAGTGTGGGTTTGTGTATGTGTAACCAGTGTGCGGGATGGGGACAGGAATGTGTGTGTGTGTGTGGGGGGTTACACCTACCTCTCGCTCTAGATAAGACTTTAGCGCCTCAGTCTCATTCAGCAGAGTGACACAACACTTCCCCCTGAGACACACAAAGACACACACACAGTGACCAAAAATGGAGGAACAATTTGTTTTGGTAACAAAGGTGAGTTCCCTGAGTGATTTCCAGCCAGTGTATATAAACAGTGCATGTCTGTGGGATGTAGCTAACACGGTCATATCACTCCAGTTGTCTATGTAGCATGTGGTTTACAAGGTCATATCAATCCCATTATGTCTGTAGCATGTGGTTTACAAGGTCATATGATGTGGCTAATAAGGTCACGTGATTCCATTATGTCTGTAGCATGTGGCTAATAAGGTCATATGATTCCATATGTAGCATGTGGCTAATAAAGTCATATGAATCTATTATGTATGTAGCATGTGGCTAATAAGGTCATATGACTCCATTATGTATGTAGCATGTGGCTAATAAGGTCATATGACTCCATTATATCTGTAGCATGTGGCTAATAAGGTCATATGACTCCAATATGTATGTAGCATGTGGCTAATAAAGTCATATGACTCCATTATGTATGTAGCATGTGGCTAATAAAGTCATGACTCCATTATGTATGTAGCATGTGGCTAATAAGGTCATATGACTCCATTATGTCTGTAGCATGTGGCTAATAAGGTCATATGATTCCATATGTAGCATGTGGCTAATAAGGTCATATGACTCCAATATGTATGTAGCATGTGGCTAATAAGGTCATATGACTCCATTATGTATGTAGCTAATAAGGTCATATGACTCCATTATGTCTGTAGCATGTGGCTAATAAGGTCATATGACTCTTATTAGCCATGTAGCTAATAAGGTTGTATAGTTTGGGTTCAGGTCTAACCTGATGTGCGTAGCCGGTAGTGACTCCAGCTGCCGGGACAGGAACAGCTCTCTGTGTCTAAGCTGGTGTTTCTGTTTTTCTGGCAGGTCAACCGGGTTCAACTCTGGGTTCTCCATCTCTTCCTCCAGCTCTCCTGATCGGGGGTCAAGGCGTCAAACACAGTCACATTAATCAGCATGTTCACACTACTCCATCTCCTCCTGTCAAAAAGCGGAGTTATAGCTAAACCTGTACAAGGATTCCCCACAAGCACCCGTTTGGAAGCATCTGGCAAGACTGTTCTAAGCGAGAGCTGATACTAGAGATTGGTTCTCCAAGGAAACCTCGAAAACAAACGTGCCACAGTAAACGTGCCACAGCAAACGTGCCACAGCAAACGTGCCACAGCAAACGTGCCACAGCAAACGTGCCACAGCAAACGTGCCACAGCAAACGTGCCACAGCAAACGTGCCACAGCAAACGTGCCACAGCAAACGTGCCACAGCAAACGTGCCACAGCAAACGTGCCACAGCAAACGTGCCACAGCAAACGTGCCACAGCAAACGTGCCACAGCAAGCGTGCGTGCAGCAAGCGTGCCACAGCAAACGTGCCACAGCAAACGTGCCACAGCAAACGTGCCACAGCAAACGTGCCACAGCAAACGTGCCACAGCAAACGTGCCACAGCAAACGTGCCACAGCAAACGTGCCACAGCAAACGTGCCACAGTAAACGTGCCACAGTAAACGTGCCACAGTAAACGTGCCACGATGGCGGGCTCTGGTTAGGATTCAGAATGAGTACCCATCAAAGCTGTGTGACACTGCAGGTACCACTTAGAGGAGATACAGGGCCATATTCCCATCTATGGCGGCCTCATCTCCCCTCCATGTGTGGGACAAACAGACAGACTGACAGACGGACGGACCTAGAAGTATTGAGTTATACTCGCAGGCATTGGACGTGTGTGTGTGGTCCATGAAGGGAGACAGAGGAGGAATACGTGGGGGGGGCTGAAGGAGTGAGAGAATGAGTGAAGGAGTGACAGGGTGACGGTGAAGCGTGTCCCAGCTCATTTGGCGTGTCATTAGAGAAAACGGCAGACAGAGGAGGAGACGAGGCGCAGAACCGAGGCAATCAAAGGGTTTTCAGGAGGAGGCATGCAGGGGGAAAATCAATAAGCGCTCTTCTTCCTCACACTCCCGGTCTCCAACACTCAGTCGGCAGCCAGCAGATGGACTGGCTCAGACTCCAATAACACACACACACACATCATGATGAACCAGGGGTTGATGGGAGGACTGGCTTGGGTCTGGAGCCTTAAACGGACTCAACCTTTGCCAATGGCCTGCCACGGCACCCAGACACACAACCTATTCCCCAGAAATGGCCCCAGCTCTCAACTGTCCTAGAAACGATCAATAATTAACCACAGAGGAGTCGACTTACAACCAAGAAGGGAGAACTTGAGAGAGAGAGAAAGAAAGGGGGAGAGAAAGCGAAAAAAAAAATCGAGAGAGAGAAAGCGGGAAAGAAGCGAGCGAGAGAGCGGGAAAGAAGTGAGAAAGAAAGAAAGCGAGAGGGAATATTAAAAAAACAAGAGACGGCAAGAATAACGAGGGGAAAGAACAGAGAAAGCAAACGAGAGAGAACGAGAGCCAACACCTTAATTCCCAAGGCCTGATGAAGTGGTTCTTACCCAACAGCGTTCACAATTTGTGAATGGATTGGTTCTCGCCATTGATGTCTACTGTTTACCAAACGGACTTCTAAGAATAGACAGGCCAATTAAGGAGAGGATAAGTCAAATGTCTTGAGCGAAGGGCCAGAGGATAATTAAATCACGGAGAACAACCAATCAAAGGTGGCAGCAGTGCCGACAGGGGAGGGGCCAAGATTCAGCCTATGGGTGGACTCAGAGGCTCCCTAAGCGAAGGCTCCTACAAACTCACGGCAAGAAAAATATTTAATCTGTGACTCAGTGCCGCACACACACACACACACACACACAAACACACACACAGGCGAGGAAATGTACAGCAAAACACACGATCTGCAGTGATCCAGTCCAGAACAGAAAGCCATTCAGTACTAGACAAGGGAAATGTTCCAGAGAGAAAGGAACCTTCCCTGTCCTCTACACAATCACGTGCGCCCGCGGTCTCCCCCATCCCCTAATGCAAACTTTAACCTCAAAATCCTAACTTTTAACCCCGGCCGACCAAAACATGACACTAATTATAATACACCACCACGTTTTCTGACAATCCGGTTTGTGTTTCGAGCACTAATGCAATCTCCGCTGTATAAACAGGTTGAAATAAGCAAGATTTGGGAAACGTTGTGATGGCGATGCCTTCTCCACACGTAGAAGCTTCTCTTTCAGTGGTGATGTAGCGCATACACTTTTATTAGCGTCTAAGTTCAGAGAGATTTCAGAGAAAAAAAAGTCTCTGTATGTAGGAAGGGGATGTAAATGTGGTCGGGGTTTTGTTGAGTCACGTCGTGTGTAGCTAGCAACGTCAAGCTATGTCTATTATAAACCGTGAGTAGACAGTGTGAAATGGCTAAACCAAAAGGTAGGTTCCTATATTACAACACGCTATTCTAGTCAACTTGCTGTGTTGAATATCCTACTAATAAATCATTAAGTGATCTTGCATTAATTTAACTATATTAAACGACCAAGGCAGAGATCTCCAGCACGGTCTCACGCTGCTTTAATTCACCTATATTAAACGACCACGGCAGAGATCTCCAACACTGTACCACGCTGCTTTAATTCAACTATATTAAACGACCACGGCAGAGATCTCCAGCACTGTCCCACGCTGCATTGCAGCCTTGGCCGGCCTTTGCTTTTAAGGAGGAGAGTACGTACAAGTCCTCCGTTGCCTTAATCATTGCCTTAATCACTTATATACTTGCGCTAACCTGCCCGGACAAATACAGCCGAATTGTGGCCCACCTGTCCAATCATACTCACAGAAATAATGCCAAATGACTGTACAATACAGGTTACTAGATCTGGACTTGTTAAACGATTCTCAGAGAACATTTAATTGAGAACACATTTTAAACTGCCACTCAACAATTCAACGAGACACATTTTCACGTGTTTCAAGTGTTTTGTCAAGTTTGTTGTTCTTTTAAATACATGTTTAACATTTTGATGTGCATGCTATTCCATGTTATTTAACGCAAACCAACCCTCCAAAAGTCAGCTAGTCCCAAACTTAGGCTAATCAAGGAAATAAATGTTAAATGTTTATGGAAGAGTGGATTCTGACTGTATCATCACAGCAGTTAGCTGTTGGTTCAGACTGAACAGGGACATGGTGGTGACACTCACGTGCGTGTTTGTCTGCCAGGGAGATGAGTGTTGAGGAGATGTCCCTGCGTCGATAGAAACACACCACTTTAGCCTCCACATTTCCATTGGACGTCTGCAGCACAAGACAAGAGACAGACAAGAGAGAGAGACAAGACAAACAAAACAGACACAGAGACACACAGAGAGAGATTACTATGGTAACGAACGGGGGTTACTACGGTAACAAACGTTAAACTGTCAGCCCAGCCAGCCATACCTCATTGGCCAGAGAGAGTGGCTCAGTGATTGGCTCAGAACTAACCAGATGAACACTAGCTACAGCCGGATACTGTTCTCTGCACGTCACAGAACTTCTTCAATAACAGACGGCTTTCATGTCTCTGTAAATTGGTTTACTCAGTGGGTGACAACTAATGAATGAGGAGGTCTTTATTCAAAAATGTGTTTAGCTGCCGCCTTTCTTTCCCAATCCAAGGTCTCACCCATCGCACTGAGGCGAGACAAGTGAGGAAACGATCGAGGGAAACAAATCAAAGTCACTCCGAATGGGAAAGAGCCCAGTGTTATTGCTGTCTGGACTAGACTGACTGACTGGCAGGCAGGCAGACCGGCTGGTTCCATGACACCAGAGATGGCTAAGGCCGCCCTAGACTCAGCTCTGTCAATCACAGAGACTGGCTAGTCGCTATTTACATTTGCATCAAGCAGACACCCTAAGAGGACAGTTGGCCCCTGTTAGAAGTAGAGACTGCACACACACACACACACACACACACTCACCTTGTTGAGCTCTTCTATCCGACGGATCAGTAGGGGGTTACTGGAGGAGTTTTCAAAATAAACATAATCTGTGGAAAAAGAGAAAAGGAAGAGATCAAAGACAAGAACGAGGGAGAAGCTCAGGAAGTATCATGGATTACATTAAGTTGCACTTTGAACTACGGCCCTTTTTCATAAATGGAGAGGTGCTGAAGATGCCACATTCAGGTGCCCTGCTGGCACATTGATGCCCTGCTAATGGACAGATAGACAGCGTTCACACCGTGCTGGTGGACTCGGGATACGACTCGGCATCCTTTTGTTTACAGGTCAGATTCTCTGTAAAGCCGCAAGATTCACCCCCAGCAGTCAGGAACGGCCCACCTTTGGTACATTGGCACACGTTACAGCTTCCCCAACAGGCTAATCAGTACCATTTTGAATATACTGGATCTCTACAGCAAGACACATCACTGACCCAGGTGTGTGGTGTACCAGCTAAGGGTTGTCTTAGATATCAGGTGTGATGTACGATAGTAAGCACGTACATATGGATGACAGGAGGCACATTTTTAGTCCCCTTTCACAACCTGTAGATCTGCTCATCAGATACATTTAGCCGTCTGTCCATCACCAAGGCTGTCTGTCAGTCCTTTCCTGTCCACACGCCATCTCAGGCTGCATGTGACCACAGCCGGTGACTGCCATGTCCACCCCTCCCCCACTGTCAGCATCAACCAATCACAAGGCCTCACTGCCAGCATCAACCAATTACGAGGCCTCACTGCCAGGTACGTCAGAGTCAAATTCCCTGTGAGCCAAACGTAGCATGTTGCTGAGCTGGAGACCAAACATATAGTCAGGTTCTCATGCAGGAACCAAACCAGGCCAGAGGCAAAGAGAGATGGAGAGACAGACAGGATGACAAAACAGACAGAAGTCTGTCAGAGGAGAAATAAAAACAGCCAGAGAGTCTGAAAAGGGAGTTACGGGACAGATATGCAGGGAGAGAACAGAATGGTGTGAAACGGACTGACGAATATGCCAAGTTACCAGTATGGACCGAAACTAATATTCTGTAAAATAAAAACCAGATAGAGATTGTGTTGCATCAATGTCTCGCTATGGTCTGAATGGAAGAAATCTAAATATCAAGTCTGTGTGAAACATTCACTTGGCAGTGAAACACGCTGCAAGTTTAAACAACCATGCAAAAATGGCCTTGCTTATCAAAAAAATATGCATGAAAATAGTTTGAATAGAAAATATAAAACAATTTGGAACTACAATGTCATCGACATGGTGACAAAAATTATGTTTCTAACGGAAACATTTGGTGTCCTTGTTAGAGTGTCCTTCAAACTTTGCTTTCGTCAACGATTCCTTCGTTTTCAGCAATTCGTTTTTTGTTAGCTGTGCTAAGATAATTACACGAGGGTTTTCTAATGATCAATTAGCATTTGAAAATAATAAACTTGGATTAACAAACACAACATGCCATTGTGATGGTGGCTGTTAATAGGCCTCCTTACGCCCATGTAGATATTCCATTAGAATCTGCCGTTTCCCAGATACAATAGTCATTAGTAGTTCCTATCCCTCAGCGAAATTATTTAAATAACAACATATTGGTCGGGCTGTAAAGCACAAGGTAGGGACATAAGGAGAATGAGATATGTACGTAGAGAATATCCATCCAACCCACTCTCTCTCGCTCTCTCGTTCCTGTGGAGAAGAGCAGACACCACTGGCCATGTCAGGGTCAGTCTCAGTCTGCGGGATGTGGAACAGGGGTTACTATGGCAATGGCGGTGGAGAAATTCAATCCCTTACTGAACCCATCCAACTGTTCCTTTTCCACTCTCATCCAGTCATCTAATTTTCTTCCAACTACCTTGGTTGACACTCATCCAGTCCACATATCCAGTCCTTCTGTTGACACTCATCCAGACCCCTCATCCTATGGAACCTTGAAATGTTTGGACTACAGCAGCAGAAGACCATTCATCTACCTTCAGCTAACAGCAGCAACATGAGCTACAGTGGGCCCTCGGATACGGTGGGCCCTCGGATACGGTGGGCCCTCGGATACGGTGGGCCCTCGGATACGGTGGGCCCTCGGATACGGTGGGCCCTCGGATACGGTGGAACGGGAAGTTTACAAGACAAATTGGTGAAACTCAGCATGGAGCGACATCTCAAAGAAATGTTCCCAGCACCTGATCATATCTATCATGTAAGTGAGTGTTCAGATTTAACACCAGATAAGTGTACCTAATGAAGTGGCCAATTAGAGTATTTGAACAAACACACCAGAAAGAAACAGACATAGTGTATCGCTCCTTCTGTCCCATGTTAAACACACTCCTGGCATGCAGTCAACGCGCCTGTTGTAACAGAAGGCTATTGTAAACAGAAGTAAAACTGGGGGATAATCTCTCAGAATAATTGGTATTCTCGTTCTGACTTTTTTTTTAAACAAGCTTACATGCAGTTTCTGTTTTGATATGTTAAATTAGTGAGAGGTTAGATAAAGAACCAGTTATCTTGATGGACAATAATATTTCACAATAATATGATGCGTGTTCTGAGATGGACGGAGCTGCTTGACGTTGGCTGTTTTGCACGAACACTAAAATTAGCCTCAAAGGACAGCAACTGACAGGCTAACTGAACCAAGTCTGGAGAGGAAGAGCAGCAACGTGGAGAGGAAGAGCGGAAACGTGGAGAGGAAGAGCAGCAACCTGGCTACTTAGTGTCGAGACAAACAAAAGAACAGAAACCGTGGAACCAAACCGTGGATTTTATTTTAAAAAAAACGTTAACTTGACAGTTAGTGTGTCTCACTAGCCGGACTGATTGTTCTTTAACAGCGGTTTCATTCACAACACACAGCTGCTGATGATGATGATGATGAACGATGACACTGTTGTTGTGGTCAACCGGAAACACTTGCCCACCAATATCCAATCAATATGGCTTGGTTTATGACACGTATATTCACCAGACAACTGAGTTTAATAACTAATGTGATGACAACCCTGTCAATAGTGGGACTGTGATGTCAATCAATCAATTCCCCCAATACCCAATGATCCAGGTGAGTTAAAACGAGGCGAAGGTATTTTTACACTTTTGATTACGAAGATGTGCATACAGCTCAGTTCAATCATAGGAAAATACTCTGGATTGGACAAGGGAGAACTAATAGCCGTGTTGTGACTTCACCGAATGTGTGACTTCACAGACCTGACTTCACAGAATGTGTGACTTCACAGACCTGACTTCACAGAATGTGTGACTTCACAGACCTGACTTCACAGAATGTGTGACTTCACAGACCTGTCTTCACAGAATGTGTGGCTTCACAGACCTGACTTCCCATAATTTTTGACTTCACAGACCTGACATCACAGAATGTGTGACTTCACAGACCTGACTTCACAGAATGTGTGACTTCACAGACCTGACTTCACAGAATGTGTGACTTCACAGACCTGACTTCACAGAATGTGTGACTTCACAGACCTGAATTCACAGAATGTGTGACTTCACAGACCTGACTTCACAGAATGTGTGACTTCACAGACCTGACTTCACAGAATGTGTGACTTCACAGACCTGACTTCACAGAATGTGTGACTTCACAGACCTGTCTTCACAGAATGTGTGGCTTCACAGACCTGACTTCACAGAATGTGTGACTTCACAGACCTGACTTCACAGAATGTGTGGCTTCACAGACCTGACTTCACAGAATGTGTGACTTCACAGACCTGACTTCACAGAATGTGTGACTTCACAGACCTGACTTCACAGAATGTGTGGCTTCACAGACCTGACTTCACAGAATGTGTGGCTTCACAGACCCGGCTTCACAGACCTGACAGCAGCAGCTCTAGTCAGCCTCAGTTATAACACTCACACTGAGTCACTCACACTGTGTCGACTAGGAGCCATATAGCCTGTGTTAGCCACATAGCATGCTAGCAAGCTAGCTAACGTTAGCTAGCCGAATGGCAAGGCAAACTTTACTTTCACAAGCGAACCTTGTTTGAACTATTTCTTATAGAAATAAGTACTATTAACTTTCGGTACGAGAATGCTGCATTTGTGTAACAACAGTGGCAATAGGTTTAGAAACCACGGCAATAGCTCCAAGAGACCCCCCTTCATCACCATCCTCCTCCTCACTCAGTCACCATCATCTTCATCACTCTCTCTCTCTCTCTCTCTCTCTCTCTCTCTCTCTGACTGTAGCACAGGGCACTTTAGGTTTAGGGGAAAAAATAAACGAGGAAGAACAAAACCACGCCGCAAACGCAACGGCGAAACGCGACATAACGGACGCATAAATTGAACCCCGGAATGTGTGTCGGTGCCTCCCTCTCTCTCTTACCTCCAACCCGGTACATGTTGGCTGCCATGCCTGCCCCGGGTCCTGGCGTCTCCAGGTCGGGTATCACTGTGGTACCACTGCCGTCGCTGTGTGTTGGAAAATGGTGGATGGATCAATACCAGGCAGACTAGCCGAGGCCCTTAAAGAGACAGTACACGCAATTTCGCCAAACGCACACTTTTCTTGGGTGCGTTTGTATTTATGTCGAGGCGGTGACCAGCTTAGAATTGGGATACAGACTCTGTAACAAAGAAATGCACCCTTGCCAATGCGTTTGCAAGTCCGGGGGCCGGAGGTGGAGTGCGTGTGTGCGTGCGTGCGTGCGTGCGTGTGTGTGTGTGTGTGTGGTTGACCTTACTGCGAAGGGTCAGCTAATAAAATATTAAAGTGTTACTCTTTAGGTGAAATGAAATGTGTCCATGAGTATACTTCAATCACATTTGTTCTGTGTTCAGTTCCATTTAAGACTACAGTTAAACTCTACAGTCTGTTGATTGTTCCATTATGTTAAATAGAAATGATGTATATATAATGAGGTAAATCATTTTGTAGGCTTTTGGGCTATAGTTTCGTCAAGCATGGTTGGAGGTTCCCAAGCGGTGCAGTGATTTAAAGCACCTAGGTTGTGCCACAGAATTGTGAGTAGCCAGGAGTCCTACATCGGCCAGAGCATACCTGCTCCCTAAGGTGCATCAAGCACCTACAAGTTAAATTGAGGTTATAGTTAAAGGTGGCATATACCCCATCGACTCCCTGTTTAATCAACAGTGTGAAAAAAATCAAAAACTTTACCACCATTTAAACACCCACCTGCAAATTAAGTATTGCTGTAATGTGACCAGTTCGTAACGTATTTGTTGGCGGGGTGCAAAAATGAAAACTAAAACTGGAACCTTTATGTGTTGTTTAAAAAAGGATAAATCTATGACAGTCGTGTTTTTTACCAGGTTACATCCATTTGGTTCAAAGTGGTTATGAATGAGGTTATGACGAACGTGTTCATGAGTGAGTATTATCCCTCAGAAATTGGGACACTATATGTTGTAGCCTTAACCTTTAAAACATTCTGGCCACAGTTGTAGGACAAGTAAGACCAGAGAAAATCAGCGAGACAGTCCGATCAGAGAGAGACAGACAGACCATTGAATCGCAGCCGAGGGTCTTTTCTAAGTCCTTGGTTCTAGCTTGAACAGTGTACTAAATCTATTCTGTAGGTCGGGCACATTTGATCTTTACCATATGGAAACCTTAATGACTCTGGCTGGCCTATAGGATCCACAGTCGGAAGTCATGTGACCATGGTAGGCCAATCACAAGTCTAGATTATGGATTTTACAAAAATGTAGGGATACTTTTGTCTTGAAAGTCTTGCACATTCAAGTAACAGTGTGTGTGTGTGTGTGTGTGTGTGTGTGTGTGTGTGTGTGTGTGTGTGTGTGTGTGCATATATATATGGTGTCAGAAGTGGGATTGGCAGAGGGCCATCGGAGAGGCGTGTGTGAGGGACTTTGGATAAGTGTACGCTCTCCCGTTTGGTGTGGGTAGTGTAGCAACCCTGGTGGTGCCAGCACTCGCCCCTCCAAATGGGATATCCCAATCTCAGTTTGGCGGCTCTTCTAAAAGTGTCTGTGTGCATTTATGTGTTGTCTTGAGAGTGAGTTCATCCTGACTCTGGTGTGTATCATTAGTGCTAGGTCACTAATCTTGCCAGGACCCCGGCCTAATCAAATCCCTGTCTGTGTGTACTTGTATTTGTCTTTTGTGTGGAACTGGACAATGAAAATATGAGTTTGCACACAACACTGTTTGTTTGCTTTGCTGTTCTTTATCCACTTTACAGATGTTGTCACTGATTGGCTGGCTCCTCGTCCAGATGTTTGCTTGTTCAGACCTATGTAAAGCCCTGTGGTTTCCCTGAAGAACTACGTTGAGTCAGGCAAAGGCACTTTGATGGGCCAGGAAGATACTGGCAGCGTTACAGATGAATCACCTCATAGTCGTGTTCTGCTAATCAACCAATGGCCATGTGAAACACTGTCAACTTCACCGTCAGACATCAGATTCAAATCTAGGCGGTGACTTTGTTATCATCTGACCGGAACTGCAGGACACTCCTCTACCTCAGACTGCAGTGTGGAGCCTCCTTTGCTAACCTTTGCACTCTCTCTCTCCAGGCGTCTCTGTCTGAGCCATCCTTATGGGCAGACAACTGCAGCAGGGATACATAGGAAGAACAGAGGAAATCAATTAAGTCTATTTCCAGCCTCCACTCTGTCTGATGATGATGTTTCCTTTGCCTTTTCACTGAATGCGTTTACGACAAATTGTAATTACATCCAGAATATTCTCTGATTCAAGTAGAACCCTATTGTGTATATAGTGCACACTTTTTCTGGTTTTGGGGCATGAGCACAGTGTCAGTGTGGTAGGCTTTGCGGTAACGGAAAATGCAACTATTGTTGCTGCGCCTTGCCTTCGTTTGTTTTCTGGTATGTACGAGACAGCAGGGGGCACTGTTGAGGCATTTTTCATTACTTCCATGATGAACTGTGGTGCAGTGTTCTTGTTTCACCAGCAGAGGGCAAACAAACATATCTTCACCATTGTTCACACACATGCTTACTTTTACAGCATTTTTTCAGCTTATCTTTAATTTCAACCTTTATTATGCCAGGTAGGCCGATCGAGAACAAATTCTCATTTGCGACGGCGACCTGGCCAAGATAAAGCAAAATATGTGCAAGACAACATACATTCACACAATAAATACACAGAATACAAAAGTGCAAATGTCAGTGGGATTCTACATGGCAACACAAGATCAAGTGGAGAGTCAATATACAGATAATACAGGATGAGGTTTAAGTAGGCCAGTTGAGCAGCATTGAATGGCAGTAACAACTATATAAAAACAAAGCAGAGAAGAAAAAAAACTACCAGGATCTAAATAACGTCAGTCTAGGACGCTACGTGCCTCAGTAGGACAACCTTATATACAGGCCTATAATTAACTATTGCATCCTGTTTGTTTTCCTGTCCTGTCCACCCGCCCTATGTTGAAAGGGTCTTTTCATGCAACACAGGGCAGAACACAATGGGCCTGCATGTGGTCCAAATGGAAAAACATTTAAACACTGTTCAATGTCACTCGTCATCTAGTTTCACTGGGGCCCAAACAGTTGCTCTAACGGAACCATGTCTTCTCTGGGCTTTCTCAGGCTTTTACGAACCATTCCAGCGACTATTGATACACTTTTATACAAAAATATGTGGCTGGCCATCGAAGGACCGAGCAAGTGAACCCACTTCGCTAAAGTAGAGCAGATATTGTTTCCGATTTAGCCAGGGAATTACCAGCAGATGAAGATAGCAGACAGCAAATATATCTTACACGGACATTTCTTCCGTGTATACTTTTTGCGAATGCACATGTATAGTTCTAGAACAATGTGAAAGTAGCTTTTGGAGATGTACACAATACCAGGTGCAGCACAGTTTGGGAACTGGAGAAATATACAGTAAATGTTTGAATTCAAAGACAGCTGTCTGCTTCCTGACTTCTTCCTGCCAGCCTGCCTGCTTCCTGAATTCTTCCTGCCTGCTTCCGGTCAGTCTTCCTCACAAGTGGTGCTCCGAATAGAACCAAAACCCTAGACCTCTGGAGGTCACTGAATCTGCAGCGCATTGCGAATGCTTTTTATGTGATAATATTTATAGGCTACAATGCTGAAGAATATTTGGTAAAAGACCAACTGCAGTTCAAACTGGGGTCTATTATCCTAACACACATGGTTGCCCATCTACACGTTATAACACAAATATTCAATTGGCATTAGACTGTGTTAGCCAGGTACCTTCGTACGCCATAACAACAAGCTGGCGACCAGCCGGACACGTTGGCTGTGCTGAGTGAGGGAATCACTCTGCTGATTAGCGTCGTGAACGAAAAACCTCACGTAAAAAAGAATAGCTCACAGTGCACAATCCCAAATGACAGTTCTGCTAGCTTAGGCTAACTCCATTACAGTGATGGACCACTGATCAATTGCCAATCAACAAAGTACTGAACAGGCACTAACAATAGCAGCAGATACACTCTTCTAGCATCTTTTTTCTTTAAAGCATTACGGTGCTTTACATATTAACTGTGTTTGAAATTGTAAACTCACTTGTAATTTTTGTTTGAATTATTGTACAGTTTAAATGCATTTTCAACTTTGTCTTTGTTTTAAAGTAAAACTGTGTGCGTGTGTCCCATAACTGTAGCTGTCCGTTTAACAGTGTGTAACCTTGACAGGGGGAATCTCAGAGCTGGTATTTCCTGTATATTATAGTACAGTTACTACAGGATGCACTAGTTCATTATAGCCCGGCACTGTATATTGTTACAGTAGAAATGTCAAACCTCAACAGCTCCAATTAACAATTGCTCTGGCATACTCTGGTTACTCCCGCCGCTAACTGAATGTCCGTGTGTGCCACAACCCTGGAAATAACGGACCACATGACCCTAAGGAATCTGCTTCTCCCAGTGCCATTTAGGAACGACACACAACTAGATTTAAATTATATGTTTGCATAAATACTGCCTATATATAGATTGTTGGAGAGCTGGAGTCACACAATGTTTAGGGCAGCATGAGTAGAGAACGGAGGAGTGAAAGCCAGAAGGATGTGCGTCGCTGAGTGAATCATTATCCGCACATTTGTGAAAATTGCATTGTGTGGTAGTTGAATCAAAGCACAAGGTCAGCCCCAGCTAGAGGACATGGAGACTAGGTA
The DNA here is from genome assembly GCA_029465975.1 of Dallia pectoralis. Lineage (NCBI taxonomy): Eukaryota > Metazoa > Chordata > Actinopteri > Esociformes > Umbridae > Dallia > Dallia pectoralis. The sequence continues at coordinate 2,377,390 of CM055754.1, forward strand.
CAGTTAGCCCCAGCTAGAGGGCATGGAGTCTGGGTATATTCAGCCCCAGCTAGAGGGCATGGAGTCTGGGTATATTCAGCCCCAGCTAGAGGGCATGGAGTCTGGGTATATTCAGCCCCAGCTAGAGGGCATGGAGTCTAGGTATATTCAGACCCAGCTAGAGGGCATGGAGACTGTGGTCTGGTGGGCTGAGACTGGGGGTGGGGCTTTTGCAAACGGTTTTCCACTACTTGGAAGCGTCCTTCTATTGATGAGATACAGTGGAAAGAAGTTAGATAAAAGGAGCACGCCCTGTCTCTTTCCTTATCCAATAAAACAGGCACTGCCTTCACTGTAGTTTGGAATGTGTAATACCTGAGGGGTTATTACAGGATGCTGTAACTCTTCACAATAGTAGTGCTGGACTAGTCGTCGGCCTGTCTGTCTGTCTGTCTGTCTGACTGACTGTCTGTCTCTTTGGCTGTTTGACTGCCTGCCACTCTGGCTGCATACAAATGTTGACTGGGTTTTCTCCAACAGATATACTTTAAAATGGGTGTAACACGTTTTAACATTCGGACTAGTTATAAAATAAATATCCATGAGATGAGAGTTCTACACAGTCACTCCCGCACACACGCATATCTTCTCAAATTCTTCCCATGGCAGGGTGGAGTGCTTCGTGGTCTGCCTTCCATCGCGGCGTTAGATGACCCGTGTGGTACACGCCTGGATGCCTAGCATCGGTTAGAAGTGTGTATGTGAACACATATGTGTGTGTGTGTGTAGTGTGCATACGTGTCTATATTTTGCCTTTGAGTATGTGCGTATGCAGAAAGGGAAACGTTTGTTGCCTGATAGGAGGTGTCATTGGGGCCACCTGTCATGGCACCGGGCTCATGCGGATTAGCCGTGGGGTGGTGAGGAATCTCTGGAGCAGGTGTGTGGGTGCTGCAGAAAGGATAAGAAACATTAACCCGCATACCAGGTTGTGGACACACCCCTGTACAGAACGGGTCAATACCCAGGGCCCAGACCAGGGCAAGACCAATACACTATATAATATGAGTCAATACCCAGGGCCCAGACCAGGGCAAGACTCATACACTATTTAATATGAGTCCATGCCCAGGGCCCAGACCAGGGCAAGACTCATACACTATTTAATATGAGTCCATGCCCAGGGCCCAGACCAGGGCAAGACTCATACACTATTTAATATGAGTCCATGCCCAGGGCCCAGACCAGGGCAAGACTCATACACTATTTAATATGAGTCCATGCCCAGGGCCCAGACCAAACTGGGGCTCATACACTATTTAATACGAGTCAATACCCAGGGCCCAGACCAGGGCAAGACCAATACACTATATAATATGAGTCAATACCCAGGGCCCAGACCAGGGCAAGACTCATACACTATTTAATATGAGTCCATGCCCAGGGCCCAGACCAAACCGGGGCTCATACACTATTTAATACGAGTCAATACCCAGGGCCCAGACCAAACCGGGGCTCATACACAGTAAATCATTAGAACTGACCACATCAGAGCAGGCCAGCAGCCTCACCTCATCCAGTTTGCACTTTCAATGTACACTTTCCTTCCGGCCTCCATTTTCCAATTCATCCATCCATCATTGATTCCTTCTTTACCATTGGCCACATTGAAATGTCTAGGGTGGTGGTTCACTCATGGGAAATGGAAGAAAGAACCCTCTGTTCCAGAGCTCTAGATATTGAATCAATTGATCTTATCCCTTGTCTCTGTATTCAAAACAATTCAGATTGTTTCTGATGGTTCTGGCCCAAGCAAGATACTGCCTTGCGTAGTAGTGACGGAGGTGACGGACTGGTAATGACATCATTTCTCTGATGAGCACATTCACACACACACACTGCAGAGACAGCCAGTACAGTGAGCAAGACCGAGGCTATTAGTCAGACACATCCAGTGTTAAAACACGGAAAGCTTCTAAAAACAGTAAGCTCAAACATAACATGGCGTATTGCTTAACTAATCGGCTGGGAAAGTCACAGAGTTTCCTCTTCTGGAAAAAGTTTGTGTGATTCTTTTCCTGGGCTGAGACCTGCAGAATGTCTCTGGACCACGAAGATGACTATACACTGGGCAGGGCAGACGTGTGAATTAATGAAAAAACAGTTCAGTAGTCTGAAAAGACTGGGTATCCGTTAATCTAGGAAAAGAATGCTATTCTGCCTGTTCCACTGACTCTATGAGATTATGGCGTGAGTACTTTTAAGCAAAATAAAACGTTTAGATATAGCAGGTTAATAGATAGCAGTAAAGATGTCCACGTTTGTATGTCATGCTTAAGAAATAACCCTATTCATCTCCAATGAAAGAGCGCATTGTGGAAAAGGACGAGTAGACATCCGGGTCCCGCCCGATTACTGACTGACTGACTGCACACCGGACCAATAGGGAGAGCCAGCTGAGACATGGGGCGGGACTTATGCAAATGAGGCGCGCTGATGGGAAATAGAGCATCTCTGCTTTAACACACTGGGACACTTGTGTTTGAATGAGGTGGTGGAGAGCGTGGACAAAAGTGCAGTTTGGACAAAAGTGCAGTTTGGACAAAAGTGCAGTTTGGACAAAAGTGCAGTTTGGACAAAAGTGCAGTTTGGACAAAAGTGCAGTTTGGACAAAAGTGCAGTTTGGACAAAAGTGCAGTTTGGACAAAAGTGCCGTTTGTAAACAGACACAACTTTCGCCGATTTTGGGTCGATAGAAAACATCGCATCATCATGGCTTCAAAGTGTCCCAAGTGTGACAAGACGGTGTATTTCGGTGAGTTGATTTTTGCACATGATGACGTGCGATAGAGAAATACAGAGATATTGTTCTAATAGGATGCATAGTGCAATCTGATACACACAGCTTAACCCATATTTGCATTTTATAACTAAATGCAGAGTAGGTATGCAACATCACTAAATATGTGGATATGCAACAAGTTTAAACAACACCTCTGCTAATATTTACATGGTTTTCAGTAATCAATAACTATGTCTCTGCTTTGTCAATTCTTAAATGGCTCATTGATCAGCTGTCTCTAATAAGTAACTTTGGATTTGTTTAATTACCCTGATAGTCCATTATTTTCTATATCCTTATTTTCTTAATATTGTATTCACATTCCTAACATTCCTGAGATAATAACTTGCCTCTTAACGTTGGTTTGTAGACCTGTTCTTTTTAGTATAAATACTGTAATGTCAATAGTCGACTAGACGAAAGTAATTGTTTAAAAAAAGCCAATAGTTAAGAAATGTTTAACAAAATATATAATATTTGGTCTGTGTATGTATGGATTTAAAATGCAAGTTGAAGCGTGGGATACACACGTCCAGCCCGTTGACCTTGGAGATTTCTCACTTGCTCACTCAATGTGGTAAGTGTGTGTAAAATGCCAAAAAAAAGACGAATGGAGGCTATGTTGTGTAATGTTTTGGTCAAGCTATGTATATTTTAAGCAAATATGCTGATTTACTGGCCCATTTCAGACAACAAACTAAGATACCAAATACTTACTTAGACAATGTAGGGTTGTGGTTCGCTTCTCTTCTCACACACACACACACACTAACACACACAGTGGCTGTCATGTTAAAATCAACGACCGGACCGTTATGTGTGTGTTTGTGTGCATGCATGCGTACGCAATTTGCTGTCAGCACGGAACAAACAGTTATTCCTGCCTGGCTGTCAATCTGTTTTTAACTACATCACACACACACACACACACACACACACTATTACCACGAATCATGAATCTCTCATGGGGTCCAAATCAATTAAGTGAGTGAAAGGGGCTGTTATATAACAATATCCAAACAAGCAGAGCTGTAAACACAGCAGCTGCTACTCATCCTAAAGGCCAATGTCCCAGAATCTGTTGAGTCAAACCACTGGAAACACGACAACAGACAGTTCAGATGGGAACACACACCAAATGTTATCATCATAATGCTGCCTCTTATGTTCTCACCAGTTGGTCGTTCATTTTATTGCCTGTAATAATGCCCTGTGTTAATGATCCCAGTTTACTGCTAGATTGACAACGTTTTGATCCAAGCTGTCAGTTCATTTGATTGCTTCTCATTTATTATTATACTTTTTTTGTTGCAGATAGGAGGGAAAACCACGTAGGACCGTTTTCAAATACTATTTTAGATGTCTGAATTACTTTTCAAGACATATAAAAAGCATTTTGAATAGAATGGGGAAATGCTATTTACTTTATAATTGTACAGTTTTAGAATCTAGGCTTTATAATCACTTCAAATACGAATCATTGGATTCAATTACATGCATGTTTAATAACAGAAGACACATTTGGAAAAATATCTACAGTAAGAACAGTCTTTTCAGTGGCATTGATGTCTACAGTAAGGGCAGTCTTCTCAGAGGCATTGATGTCTACAGTAAGGGCAGTCTTCTCAGTGGCATTGATGTCTACAGTAAGGGCAGTCTTCTCAGTGGCATTGATGTCTACAGTAAGGGCAGTCTTCTCAGTGGCATTGATGTCTACAGTAAGGGCAGTCTTCTCAGTGGCATTGATGTCTACAGTAAGGGCAGTCTTCTCAGTGGCATTGATGTCTACAGTAAGGGCAGTCTTCTCAGTGGCATTGATGTCTACAGTAAGGGCAGTCTTCTCAGTGGCATTGATGTCTACAGTAAGGGCAGTCTTCTCATTGGCATTGATGTCTACAGTAAGGGCAGTCTTCTCAGTGGCATTGATGTCTACAGTAAGGGCAGTCTTCTCAGTGGCATTGATGTCTACAGTAAGGGCACTCTTCTCAGTGGCATTGATGTCTACAGTAAGGGCAGTGTGTGAAGCTTTTCTTCACCATCACTTGCGTTGAGAGGCCCTTCCTTCTGACAGTGGCTTATGCATTGTTCCTTTAAGGAGGTCCTGTGCTGAAACTGCTGATGTTGACATGCCAAATGGGAACACTTATTTGTTTTGGTTTACTGCAGATGTCCGGCTGTAATGGTGAACAGTATTTTGTGTTTTGTCTCTGTGTTTCTGTCTGTCTGCAAAGCATCTCTTACATTGTGGGAATTAAACTTTATCTAGGTCAGTGGAGCTTGCAGGATTTTTTCATTTTCCTGAATCCGTCGCTGGTAGTGTATTACTGGGGTGTATCTCAAATTCTCAATAGTCTGAATTGGATTCCTTTTGAAATGGTAACCTTTCACCAGCCCCATCCATCACTCAGTTGTCTTCATTTCTATTTAAGTCATTTTGCAGACACATCTACATTGACCCACTGTAGTCACTGCATACACGTCCATACTATTTTTATCTCTTGTAAATCCGTTTTTATACACATTTTTGTCATCGAGCAAGATTTTAACAATTGGTGCTGGAACTAGATGTGAACAGTTGGTGCTGGGCTAGAGTCAGTCAGGCCTGTGGGAACAGTCCGGACTGTGGTGGTTTGTCTGCTCCATGAGTGATTATCAGACAGTGGATGAGTTCCTTAATATAGTAACAGTTTTTTTAGCAGGATGTGATGAGGTCTTGTCTGGGCGGCGGTTCTGGGAGTGTTACTGGCTTCACCGGCCTCTGCACTGAATCCAAGAACTCTTGGAACATCAGGGTGATGTCACTCAGACATTCTAGAATGCTACAGTGGAAAGGTGTTTGAGTAACATATGGGTGTTTGAGTAACATATGGTGGATGACACATGGCTCTGAACCTCTAACCCAGGCAACATGGCTAGCAAACTCATGGGTGTTGGGATGCATTATGGCTATGATAAAGTAGAATCTTAATTCCAATGACGCTAACTGCTTTGGCTGATGAACGGGAATGTTGTAGCCAACTCAACAAATCACGACAAACGTTGATGGGTTCACTTCCTGCTTGGGTCATATCCTACGGTTGTTCTTGCAATGGCTGCCATTCCATCCATTATGAGACAATTGACCCTGGGCTGGGACCTGGGCTCTTCTGTTCATTATTTATTATTTCTATGGGTTGGCATGTTCCTTCTTTAGGCACGCCTGCCATGCACATTCTGTTACACTGTGGAGAATGGGAAAAGATAAAAGCAGGCGTTCTGAAAAAAAAAAGATTTGGAATTTAATGTAGATAATAGATATGCTTTAACTAGGGATGCATCGGCTGCATATCGGTAATGGACGATGTTTGATTGTTGACTGACATCGGCCAATCGGCGAATAGAAATACATTAACCAATGGCAGTGGCCGATTCTAAACAGTTGTGTGTCATAGATTTTGCGCAGTGTATGATTGAATTATGATTAACTTTAATGCAGTTCAGTCAATTTAGCGGAATGAAGATTTCTTTGTTTCCCTGAAACAAAACGAGGAATACATAACAACAAATACTAAATAATAAATATTTAAAAAAATATCAGCATTGCTATCGGCACAGAATTTCACAATCGGTGCATCATCAAGCTTTAACTATGATTTTATGTTGTCTGCTTGAATCAGCTATATTTGGTCCCTTTATAGAGACTATAACTGAACTGTTTTAAGCCCTTTAAACACAGAACTTGCTCATTTGGTGGTGAGCCACTTTCTACAATGGAAACGTTGGCGCCTTAATTAAATGTTTTATTATTTTCCATTCCATAAATGACTTCTGCTAGCAGTTGGTGACATTTAGCCGTTAACCTAATAAGACAAAGGTTTACTTTTACTGGTGTTTAAGGCATATACAGTCAACGTATTTTATTTTGTTTAATCTCTGCCATTCCGTTATTTAAGCGTAACTGTTTATAGTGTTGAGAATCTTTAACTGCCTGATGGAAATGACCCAAATTGGATAAATGTTCACGATTCTCACAAATTAATTATTTAATTAAATTTCCAAATAAATTGTTGAAGAGTGGGTTTAGCTATAGGCCGATACAGCTTATTCAGTTTTGGACATAAACTCCAAGAATACTGTGGAATGAGGGTTGTGGCCTCGAGGTCTCCATGACGTCAGGGGGTGACAAATACATGTGCCTAGTACATATGCATATCAGTCGGAGGAGAGTTGTAGTTGTGGTTGTAGAAGACTGCTTTTGTGTTGTAGCTCTACAACTACTGCTGCTCCACAGATGTGAAATGGTATTGGACAAGCATAGAGACTATTGACAAGAGCAGAGACTATTGACAAGAGCAGAGACTATTGATAAGCACACACAAGCACACACACACACACACACACACACACCCAGTTGTCTTACTCCCTGTTCTGCTAGGGTTGTCTGTTTTTTCACTTGTCCGTGCCTGGCTCTGTGTCAGTGCAGCGCATTAGTCTGCGTTATATAAGGCCATTTCTTCCGTTTGTGCCTCCTGCCCCCGTCACTTTCCGGCCATTAGGTTGCGTAACAAAGCCCAGAAGCATCTAGAAGGCTAACTGTTCATTGAGACGCCCCAGTGTCTCTGTCAACCTGTCCAACCTGTTCCCCCTTGTGACTGTTCCCCGTGTGACTGTTCCCCGTGTGACTGTTCCCTGTGTGACTGTTCCCCGTGTGACTGTTCCCTTGTGACTGTTCTCCATGTGACTGTTCCCCTTGTGACTGTTCCCCTTGTGACTGTTCCCCTTGTGACTGTTCCCCTTGTGACTGTTCCCCTTGTGACTGTTCCCCTTGTGACTGTTCCCCGTGTGACTGTTCCCCCTTGTGACTCACTGTTCCCCTTGTGACTGGTCCCCGTGTGACTGTTCCCCTTGTGGCTGTTCCCCTTGTGACTGTTCCCCTTGTGACTGTTCCCCCATGTGACTGTTCCCCGTGTGACTGTTCCCCGTGTGACTGTTCCCCTTGTGACTGTTCCCCCTTGTGACTGTTCCCCCTTGTGACTGTTCCCACTTGTGACTGTTCCCCTTGTGACTGTTCCCCTTGTGACTTTTCCCCCTGTGACTGTTCCCCTTGTGACTGTTCCCCCTTGTGACTGTTCCCCTTGTGACTGTTCCCCTTGTGACGGTTCCCTTGTGACTGTTCCCCTTGTGACTGTTCTCTCTTGTGACTGTTCCCCTTGTGACTGTTCCCCCTTGTGACTGTTCCCCCTTGTGACTGTTCCCCCTTGTGACTGTTCCCCTTGACTGACTGACTGTTCCCCTTGTGACTTTTCCCCCTTGTGACTGTTTGACTGTTCCCCCTTGTGACTGTTCCCCTTGTGACTGTTCCCCTTGTGACTTTTCCCCCTTGTGACTGTTCCCCCTTGTGACTGTTCCCCCTTGTGACTGTTCCCACTTGTGACTGTTCCCCTTGTGACTGTTCCCCTTGTGACTGTTCCCCTTGTGACTTTTCCCCCTTGTGACTGTTCCCCCTGTGACTGTTCCCCCTTGTGACTGTTCCCCTTGTGACGGTTCCCTTGTGACTGTTCTCGGTTCCCCTTGTGAATGTTGTAAATGTAAAGCTTCATTAGCAATGACTTATAAGATCCCGGAGGCTAAATAACTCGTACACAGTTCAGTTGGTTTTATCCAAAATGTCCCGTCTGCATTTCCAAGGGGCCCTATGGGCGCTGGTCTAAAGTAGTGCCCTATGTAGGGAATTGGGTCCCTTTTGGGACACATAATTACTATTGATCAGGGGGACATCACAGTCCTGGTGGCTTAAATGGACCTGACAGACTGCAGTTGTTGACTCCAGATGGTTGGTGGTGTCAGAGGAGTGAGAAGCCATGTTTGCCCGGGCGGGGTTAACAGAATGGGAATGGTGCTTGGTTAGTGCTCTTCTATTTCACAGACGAACATGATCCCAGGTACTCTATGTAACAGCTCCAGGCTGCATCTCGTAGGGGACATTTACCACAGATTATTCGTTCCCTGACCGGGGAAACAGACATCCTCCAGAGCCAGAGGGCCGAGGAGAAGTTAGGAGACAGTTTGGATGTTGTCGGATCAACCAGCCAGGCGTAGCAGGAGCTGGCCCAAATCCCTGTCCCAGTGGTACCAGTCACAGCCCTAGAGAGGGACATGTGTAACGACGATGACAGGTTTACCCCAATACGTTCACCCAGCCAATCAGAATATGGATCACGCGCCAGTTTCACCATGAGGGCCGTGACCTCGATTTGGAATTCAGGGCTGGAAGTTGAAATGAACGTGTCGCCTGTGTGCCATGAACCACATTCTGGTGAAGATGAAGAACTCTGTGGAGCATGTGTGTTTGAGATAAACCTTTAACGGGGAACTGTGAATGTAAAGTACCCATTGTCCCAAGCACAGCTGAGGTGATTTGGCCTTGGGTGTTGTGTGTATTTTTACTGACGGTGACACGTCAGTGTCCTGTCTTTCGGGAGAGGTGGGAGGAGATCAGGTGGAGGGTGTTTTTCCTTTTGTTTGTTCCTTTTGTCACACACATATACACACACACACACTCAGAGACAAAACCAGACATTACTATAAAACCGACACACACACACAAACTCTCTCATCTCTGAACCTTTGTTTGTCCTGTTCTTCCCCTCAGAAGTCAGTTGCAGGACAGTTTATTGGACATAACTGTTGTTAGTACTGGAATAGAACATGATAGAACGGTACTAGAGCCATGAGACATGAGGGTTAGGGATGGGAAAGGGAGGGAAGAGAGGAATGGAAGGAATAGAGTGAGTGAGGGAGAGGGAGAGAGAGAGGGGGAGAGAGGGAGGGAGCGAGAGGGGGAGAGAGAGGGAGGGAGAGAGGGAGGGAGGGATAGAGAGAGAGGGATGGAAGAGAGGAATGGAAGGAATAGAGTGAGTGAGGGAGAGGGAGAGAGAGAGGGGGAGAGAGAGGGAGAGAGAGAGAGAGGGAGGGGGGGGAGAGAGGCAGGGAGAAAGGGAGTGGAATGGAATGGAAGGGAGTGGATAAGAGGGATGGGAGATGAATTTAAATGCAGGGCACAATATGTTGGGTTTGGAGAGCAGATGGGTCCACAATAATGACAATAATGTAGAAATGAGGACAGCTGACCAGAACAACATATAAAGCCTACAGCACACAAGACTGTACAGAAAAATATGTTTACACTGTATTCAGGAATGGGATTTATTTGTACACTGTATTCAGGAATGGGATATATTTGTACACTGTATTCAGGAATGGGATATATTTGTACACTGTATTCAGTAATATGTTAAATGTCATTGTGATTCATGTTTAACAAGCCCATTTGGAATTTCAGCTTTAAGCTATTTCAGTTTTAGCCCACAGAATTTAAACCAGCCCACACGAGGAAGCCACTTCTCAGAGATACCATTTTTCATTGAAACTATATAATTGTCACATCTGGGCCACTGTAGGAAGTCTCTTGCTATTGGCTGCGTGACTATTGCTGGGAGGTTGCTATAGACTACTGTACATGGCCACGGTAACACACACACACGCACCCTCTAGCCCAGTCCTTAATAAATCCATCTTGGTGATGGTTAACACGCAAACAGTTGTGATGAGTTCGGTGTCCATTATGTGCCTGGATTTCTCTAAAGTCCTCTGGACTGATATTACCAGCTGTACCTCCGGACACTTCCTCGTATGTACACACTGATGCATGCTGGTAGTTCAGCTGTGTCAATGTTGTTCAAGGTCGAATATTAGTTGTCTGCGATGACTCCACAGTCTTTGTTTTAGCGAGGTCTAGGGGATTTCCCCCGGTCGGGGTGCTTGTTATTAGATGCTCTGTGTGTGTGTGTGTGTGTGTGTGTGTGTGTGTGTGTGAGAGTGAGTTAGGGTGTTTGGGTGCTTCTGGCTTGTAGATAATTAAGCAGCTGCAATTAAGCCGTTGGGAACACTAGCCCATGAGATCATTACCCTCTGCAGACCTCATTGTTAAATTACTGCTTCCTCTCTCAGTGCTAATGTGTGGCGTATTTAGTCTCGCTGTTTAGAAACCAGCCAAGCCACACACACACACACACACACACAAAGTACGACCCCACAATGAAAACAGAACTGGACTGTTCTGAGAATAACATTGGGAGTAGCGGCTGTTTCGCTGAATATGATTCTAAGCAGCATCTTTATGGACAGACATGTGATCTCGGAGATGGTGTTTGGGCCACGTTGAACTACGTCAGTCTGCTCTGTTATAAAGAGGCATCTTTCAGATGGAGCCCAGGCATGCTGGGTAAAGGGGCGGGCCTGTGCACAGATGTTGAGCTCGCTCATTAAGATCGACAGCTGTCGCCACGGAAGCCAAACAGTCCTTGTCTTAGGGGCGGATAAAGGACCTCAACTTTGTGCATCAGTTAACAAAAAAATGCAGTGCCTTCGTCTGCCATCGAGTGGAAATGCTTCCTACTCCGGCTTTCAACTTGTTTCACTCCAATAAAGGTAATATAATAACGGTATCAATATAAAATAAACAAAAAATACAAATGAACGATCCCAATCTCTGAAGGCGTCCACATATTTCACCCAGATGAGACACATATATATTTACTACACAGTGGATGGGAGTTAGAGACCCAGGAGAAGATATTGCCTCACCAGCCGGGCTCAAACCACAGCTTAGCAGTTTAGTTACAGCTGGTACTGGACCTCTGCACAGAAGCCCAGTAATGACAATAGTTACAGCTGGTACTGGACCTCTGCACAGAAGCCCAGTAATGACAATAGTTACAGCTGGTACTGGACATCTCCACAGAAGCCCAGTAATGACAGTAGTTACAGCTGGTACTGGACCTCTGCACAGAAGCTCAGTAATGACAGTAGTTACAGCTGGTACTGGACCTCTGCACAGAAGCTCAGTAATGACAGTAGTTACAGCTGGGTTGCTGTCATCACCGTCGCCGCCCCCGGGTATAACTGCGATCTAGGACGTAGGCCCCTGACACGTCACCACCTAGGTTGACCTCGTTACCGGGCATATCCTTCCCCGCTCTGGTCTGTTTGTTTACTCCGGTGTGTTCCCTCGTGCTGGAGCCAGGGGGGTGCAGGTGACTTTAAACAGTGGATTAGATGGAGCTTATTCAACATGGATAACTGTGTGTGTGTGTGTGTGTGTTTGTGTGTGGACAGACTTGTTTGCTAGAGGACAGCCAGAGGTGGACAGCTGTATAGAGAGGAAACACCCTCCAGCCCTCCCCCTCGTTCAGATAAAGGGCTCAACTGTCACATCATTACTTTGCTTTATCTTTAGTCAACTTGGTCTACATTGTGTTTCCTGTCTCTACATATTGTCTACGACTTGTGCCATTAATGGTGATTTGGGTCCAGGACACACTGTCAACCCCTTCAAACCCGCTTGTCTTAGAACAACAGCCGGGCTTTCAACTGAAGAGCTGTTTTGTCTGTTCAGGTTATCAACCAGTCTTCCTGTGATGACTGGAGGGCTGTTTAAATTGACGGCTGCTTCTCACTGGGTTTTCTCGTCCTAAACATTCTCTCAACACACTCTGGCCTGGTTTGGTTGGAAACGGCTCAATGTCCCATTGGCCCATATAGCTCACCACCAAGTGTTCAGCTGCAGTGTTCAGCTGCAGTGTTCAGCTGCAGTGTTCAGCTGCAATGTTCAGCTGAGGTCCTGTTATTGTGTTTGTGTGGCTGTCTAAAAACAATCCAAGGGCAGAAGGAGGTGTGCGGCGAAGGACGTAGGAACAGAGAGTTGCTCCGTGGTCCGGGGCGAGACATCCGTCGTGGTTCTGTTCAGCCATGATAAGGGAACGTGTTTCCGTAGAGGCCTGTACAACCTCAGGCCTCGGCGAGACCATTGTCTGAAGGTGTGCGCGGGGAGAGGGGGTGTACGTAGAAACCGTGGTGTATAATAAGGAGCCCTGTTCTGGTTCTGTCTGGGGAGTGACCGGGCCCTGGTGAGGAGAGACAAAGCAGTGGAGGAGAAGTGGGGCTGGCCGGCGCTGGTCAGAGGGGTGAATTCAGAGGACGGGGTCCTGGGAGCACTGGTGATGACATCATGACTACAGGATCCTGGTTGCATCAGTGCCCTGGGGAATTGTAAAGGGCTTCACTTAACAGTCACAGAGTCAACAGAAAGTCATTATACTGCAGGGGAACAAAGACCTCCATTCTACCTCACCGGCTGTTTGGAAGGACTGAGAGAAATCTCTGTCATCATTGATTTCAGTGGACGAGGAATGCTGTTTTATTTTAACGCCTTGTCTCTCTTTCTCCCCTCTGACACCTCTCCTCACTCCCTCACTCTCCTCACTTCCTCACTTTCCTCACTCCCTCACTCCCTTCCTATTCTCTTTCTCTAGCGGAGAAGGTGTCCTCTCTGGGGAAGGACTGGCACAAGTTCTGTCTGAAGTGTGGCCGCTGTAACAAAACCCTAAACGCAGGAGGGCATGCTGAGGTGAGAGAGGTGACGGTGATGTGATATCAGTGGGACTCTGTAGGTTCACCCCATCAGTCTCTGTTCATGTGTCAATACATCCCCGTACACTCACAAGCTGAAACAACACCGTGTTGACTGGCACGCATACAGGTCACTGACAGATATAACATCACTATCATACACTGGTCATAAATACCGCCCTAGAGAGTGTACTGGTGGACCCAAGGGCACATGACAAGGTCTTGAGTAGATTAGATAGTAATGGAACGATCGGTTCTCATAGTGACCGTGTTGGATGCAGGAGATGTGGACCGGAGTGACCAGGGTCAGATTGCCATGGCGGAGCATCTGTTGAACGGCAATGGACTGACTGCAGGTCAAGGTCAACTGCGGCAAGCGTCACAGAACATTTTCATGTTGGTTACAGGAGGAATGTGCCACAACACACTGTGCATATTGCACCCTGCTGCTTATGGAGCTGTGTAGGAATGTGTCACAACACACTGTGCATATTGCACCCTGCTGCTTATGTAGCTGTGTAGGAATGTGCCACAACACACTGTGCATATCACACCCTGCTGCTGTTGGAGCTGTGTAGGAATGTGCCACAACACACTGTGCATATCACACCCTGCTGCATATGCATATCACACCCTGCTGCTGTTGGAGCTGTGTAGCAATGTGTCACAACACACTGTGCATATAGCACCCTGCTGCTGTTGGAACTGTGTAGGAATGTGTCACAACACGCTGTGCATATTGCACCCTGCTGCTTATGGAGCTGTGTAGCAATGTGTCACAACACACTGTGCATATCACACCCTGCTGCTGTTGGAGCTGTGTAGGAATGTGTCACAACACACTGTGCATATTGCACCCTGCTGCTTATGTAGCTGTGTAGGAATGTGCCACAACACACTGTGCATATCACACCCTGCTGCTGTTGGAGCTGTGTAAGAATGTGCCACAACACACTGTGCATATTGCACCCTGCTGCTTATGTAGCTGTGTAGGAATGTGCCACAACACACTGTGCATATCACACCCTGCTGCTGTTGGAGCTGTGTAGGAATGTGCCACAACACACTGTGCATATCACACCCTGCTGCTGTTGGAGCTGTGTAGCAATGTGTCACAACACACTGTGCATATAGCACCCTGCTGCTGTTGGAACTGTGTAGGAATGTGTCACAACACGCTGTGCATATTGCACCCTGCTGCTTATGGAGCTGTGTAGCAATGTGTCACAACACACTGTGCATATCACACCCTGCTGCTGTTGGAGCTGTGTAGGAATGTGTCACAACACACTGTGCATATTGCACCCTGCTGCTTATGGAGCTGTGTAGGAATGTGTCACAACACACTGTGCATATCACACCCTGCTGCTGTTGGAGCTGTGTAGGAATGTGCCACAACACACTGTGCATATCACACCCTGCTGCTGTTGGAACTGTGTAGGAATGTGTCACAACACACTGTGCATATCACACCCTGCTGCTGTTGGAACTGTGTAGGAATGTGTCACAACACACTGCATATCACACCCTGCTGCTGTTGGAGCTGTGTAGGAATGTGTCACAACACACTGTGCCTATTGCACCCTGCTGCTTATGGAGCTGTGTAGGAATGTGTCACAACACACTGTGCATACCACACCCTGCTGCTATTGGAGCTGTGTAGGAATGTGCCACAACACACTGTGCATATCACACCCTGCTGCTGTTGGAGCTGTGTAGCAATGTGTCACAATACACTGTGCATATTGCACCCTGCTGCTTATGGAGCTGTGTAGGAATGTGCCACAACACACTGTGCATATCACACCCTGCTGCTGTTGGAGCTGTGTAGTCACAGACCGGTCAGAGTGCCTATATGACACCTGTCTTCTGGGAAACCCTGTGTCCGGGTATTCATGTGGGCGTCATTTTGACACGGGCCACCTACCCAGACATTGTTGCAGACCAGGTGCACCCCTTCATGGTATTCCCAGATGGCAGTGGCCTTTTTCAGCAGGATAATCATCATACGTTGTCCGGGAACGGTTTGATGAACCTTGATGAAGAGTTCATGGTGTTCCCATGGCCTTCAAATGTCCCAGATCTCAATCTGATTGAGATTGATGGTGGCTCCACCTCACAATTTACAGGACGTGAAGGACCTGCTGCTAAGGTCATGGTGCCAGATACCACAGGATAGACTCCATGCCTCGGTCATAACGTTTTTGCTCACCAGTGTTTGTTATAATGAACACAGTACAGTATAATTTAAGACAAAATGTTCATACCATAATTGATACAGTACTGCACATAACAAATGATATTTCTGTTTTTTTAATTTAGTGCTGTCAGCATTCAATATTTGAGGCACCCAGTTTCTAATAACGAATACAGGGCAGTATGTTATAATGTATTAAACACTCTATATATATATATTTACCAGATCCGCTATGATGTCACTATGAAAGCACTTTCCTGGATCTGACCAGTATTTCTCGTCACCTCATCATCGGCACTCAGTTCCCCTTTTGTCTGTTCATCTAGACGGAATATCCTGTCCAGATCTCCTTGTCTGTTGGGTCAGTGTGAAAGGCCTGAATCCAGACACAACAGGAAGAGATGGAAAACCATAAAAGCCCAGAAAATCATGTGTTAGAACTGACCTTGCAGATTGGATATGTGGTCCGGGTTTGGGTTGGTTAGTCTCTATATCATGTGCTTTATGGTATAGTCACTTGAGACAAGGCTATAAACTCTGAAACAGCACAAAACGATCTGAAACAAGGCTACTAGTAGACTCCCACAGTCCTGGTCGGGATGTTTTAATCTGTCAGTATAATTGCCTCCACACAGACACGCACACACACACGCACACACACACACACACACACATTGATTACACGTTCCATGTCCTCTAGTCCGTCCTATCCATGGACTGTAGGTCCCAAATCCACCCAGTTGCCTGAGGCTGCGTTGCCATGGTGAATGCCTGGCTGCGGTCGGAAAAAAGCCTGTACCCTATCGTCATGGAAACAAAATGGAGCTTTTGGTGGCGGGGTCATAGTAGATTTGTAAGACAGTGTGATGTGTATGTGAGTAGGATATCCCAGTAGAACAGAGGTCGCTATACAGAGACCGAACTGGGGGAGGACTTGAATACACGAAACCCCAGGCGTGGCCTCTTCTCTGTGGGGTGAGAGAGCGCCGTTACCCCCCTACGGTTCCATGGCAGATAGCCAAGTCTTCGCCTGCCTCATTAGCACTCAACACACACACAGTGTCGATCCAAGCAGCAGGTCGGAACTCACCCACACACACACACAGAAAACACTCCTAGATAATGTCTTCACTAATTGCTTTTGCTATGAGCTTTTTTTTTGGGGGGGGGGGGTAATAACAGAACAATGTATAGGAGTCTGCAGACACTGAATTTACTGAGATTCACACAGAAATATGAGCAGTTTACTGGCATTCTTAAATCATCCTATTGTCTCTGCCATTTTGTTTAGTTGTCTTAGCAGTCGGATATCTGCCCAGTCCGTGCACATTGTAATATGAACGTGCACATTGTAATATGAACGTGCACATTGTAATATGAACGTGCACATTGTAATATGAACGTGCACATTATCATATGAACGTGCACGTTGTAATATGAACGTGCACATTATCATATATGGGAATGGGATGGATAACCCATCTGTATGGCACTTATTGTCCTCCTCCTACTGTCCAGAAATACACACACACACACACACACTTCCCTCCTGACATACTCATCAGTGCCTAGCAGTCAAAAGGATTGTGTAATATTACCAGCAGAGTTCCTGCACGGATACCACACTTGTTCCAGTTCCTCTCTGATGACAGATCTTTAAATCCACAGCCTGTCATGGGTAATACATTATGTCTACTCGTGGGTTGTAATGGGTTAAGAAATGAACTCATGGTGTGATCGTGGGTGTTTGTCGGTGGTGTGTGTGTCAGTGGTGTGTGTCACGTGTCGTTGGTGTGTGTGTGTGTTACGTCCATCATTTGATTTGGCAAAAAGTGCTACCGTGTGCAATCTTCACAATGTCACTTAAATGCTTCTTGTCTCGTGGCGGCTGAGGATCTACTGGGGCGTCCTGGTCCTGGTTCTGCTGCAGTCTGTCTGACGTTCCATACTGTTATATGAACATTAGAACTGACCACTGTGCCATCCTCTGATGTAACGTGACACACACACACTCACACACACATGCACACACACACTGAACGTCTGTCCCGTGGTCTTTCCTCAAATGTCCAGTTATCCTGAAATCCTGGTTAGAAAACTTCTGAAATCAACAGAGAATCATTTCCCCGACAAGGAATTCTGAGAATTTGGGGAAAGTGTCCGGCCTTTAGTAACCTTAACCCCTGGACATGTTCAGTTTGAAAGAGTACTGAACAGTTGGGTTGCCTGGTTACCACAGCTGTTATCTAGGATGGGGCATCGTGACACGCTGTCTATATACCACAAACCCCTTTCGTCCCCATCAACACTTTCTTACTATAAACAGATCATGTAGTCTCATGGGCAAAACTTCATTGTAAATGTCTACTGGTTTTCAATAAGTGTTCTTCACACTGACACAATCCAATAACACATATATTTTTTAAAGGTTCTTGAGTCACAGTACACAACATGGATATTGACTTAAAGTTATTTACTTCCTGTCTGTCTTTGTCTCTGCAGCATGATGGGAAACCCTTCTGCCACAAACCATGTTATGCAGCTCTGTTTGGACCAAAAGGTGATCCTGTCCTCTCATTTTCATTTAGAGATATTCTGTACATTAGATTGGGGGTAATCCTGTCCTAAAATGTGCCTGGTTCCCAGTCTACCGGTCTGGGTTTTTGTTCTAGAACATAAGAGTCCCAAATTCGAAGAGAACGAACTGAAATGTCCACACAATTCTTTCAATATCCATAATAGGTCCTTTTGTGTGTACAGCTTGTGACCAGAGCTCCCCCTGCTGGTCACAGGGGTATTTCACGTCGATTGGAAGCCCAGTAATAAAACATTAACCTCAAATTGACCCCCTGGTCACTCGTCTCTGCCCTTTGACCTTTGTAGGTGTGAACATTGGGGGAGCAGGTTCCTACGTGTATGAAGCCCCTGTCAACTGTAGCCCAGCCTCATCTGACATGGACGCCTCTCCCAAACCAGCAGAGGAGAAAAAGGTGTTTGCACCCAGAGCCACTGTTAAAGGTAAATGTGTGTGTGTGTGTTTGTGTGTGTGTCTGTGTGTGTGAGTAAAACCTCGACAATTCTAGTGAAAGAGTCAAAATCATAGTACAGTTTTTGAGAAGTGTCACGATGGTGTTACTCAATGGGCTACGGATATAAGGAAACCTTCCATTTGGGTCAGGAGGTTGTTAGAAAGCAGACCCATATTCCCTTCCTGGCGACGGTGAAAAGAGCTTTACGGAGGAGGCTCCCTGAGGGAACAAGATGTCCACACTCAGTTTCCTCACAGTTTTAGGCCAGGTCACCCACTGCAGAGTGTGGATGTGTCTGTCACAAAGGTGTTATTGAACATTATCTGCTGTTCAACTCTTTGTGTTCATACTTCTGTTTGTTTTCAGCTTCCAGCATTACCACCTTCTCTGGTGAGGCCAACCTCTGTCCCAGGTGTAACAAGAAGGTCTACTTTGGTACGGAGCCTCCACACACATACAAAATACCAGAATGGCAATCTGGCTAGGATGTTAAATCTGGCTAGGGTGTTCCGGATCTACTTCGACCACTGATTGGTCAGCTCATCCTTCTCTAGACTGCTGATTGGCCAGTTCAAACCAATTAATCCGACAGTCTCTAAAAGCACAGAAGAGTTTATAGACAGGATCAGATCTCTCGTCGAAACACCCTAGAGATGAACAAGTGCATATTTTATATCCTAAGTTACCCTTGTGTGTGTGTGTGTGTGTGTGTGTGTGTGTGTGTGTGTGTGTGTGTGTGTGTGTGTGTGTGTGTGTGTGTGTGTGTGTGTGTGTGTGTGTGTGTGTGTGTGTGTGTGTGTGTGTGTGTGTGTGTGTGTGTGTGTGAGACAGCCGAGAAGGTGACATCCCTGGGGAAGGACTGGCATAGACCCTGTCTCCGCTGTGAGAGATGTAGCAAGACCTTGTCAGCTGGAAGCCATGCAGAGGTACTACTGGAGGACGAGGAGAGGAGCCGTCTATAGACTAAACATATTAAGGGCACTATATCTTAACAAGACACTGCACCAAATCACACCGTAAATAAACCCTCTTAGTGAAAACGTGTTACGGCTACGTTAATTCGGTGTGTGTTTTGTGTCTCGACAGCACGACGGCCAGCCATACTGCCACAAGCCTTGCTATGCTTGTCTCTTCGGACCCAAAGGTGGGCGTTTTCATATCCCTTCACAGCCACCGGGTGGCGCCGTTGTCGGCATTAAGAGCCACATTCCATTAGCAGTGGCTCATGCGTTATGTAAAGACTGTTAAAATATACTCCTCGTGTCGGTGATTGGCTGTACAGTCACCGGTTTTTTCACACCTGTTTCTGTTTTTTTTCTCCATTTGCCAGGTGTAAACACAGGGGGTGTGGGCAGCTACATCTATGAGAAGGAGGTCAGCTCCGAGGCCCAACCCTGAGCTACAGCTGTCTGTCTGCCCGGTTTCCAGTCTCTGAGTCAAACCTCAAACCAACCACCATCCATCACAGTATTATTACCAGCAGGCTATCTGATTTAGTTCCCTTTGATGAAAGCAGGCCTGAGAGAGATCCACGTCCCTGGCTGTGTTTAGTGTGTTTGTTCGTTCTGCACTGTTTAGGTTCTGTACTGAACGACCGGCTGAATAACTGCCACGGGTGTAGAAAACGCTTAGTTCAAATCACATGTTGCCACACCCACCAGAATGGAGCAAACGTATCTCGAGGTCTGTTCCGAAAATTATTTGGCAAATGTGTCTTTCGGTACAGACTGTTCTGTTACAGGGCAACGTTCATGCTAACTGAACTCGTCACTCAAGCATCGCTTTTTGTCCCCGGACACAATCCCACAAACTTTATAAACAGTTTGTTATGTTTTTTGTATATTTACAAATGTGGATAAAAACGTATGGCAGTCACACCTTAAAATGATTAAAGAGCATCCGTGAAAGAAGATTTCACAGAAACATTGCGGATGTCTTGACAAGTAGAGATGAGCCCCGTTGGAAATTGAATCAATCACTTTTCATTTCAAATGTCCTTCTTTCTTTTAGTAGCTGTCCCAACGTGCTTATACAGACACCCCAAAAACCCTTAAAAAATCCAACAAGTCTGTCTGTATCATGTGAGTCTCAGGACAGCAGCGACGCGTGGTGTCTGAAGGAAGGTGCTGCGTTGTCATGGTAACATTCTGCAAGGTGCAGATCTATTCCACTAAGGTTTTGGGGAGTCCAGCTGTGAGTGTAGGAAGTGCTCCTCTCTATCTGAAGAGGAGTACCGCATTATGTATAAATCATTATGCCTGAATCTAACGGCCAACAGAAGGCATTAGAAGAATCAACTTTTAAAATAGTTTTTACCCCCTGGACTAAATTCACGATCAAATGAACGATATAAAAAATTAGAATTTATTCGTAACGGTCGGTTACAAAAAAAGTCTGCATGATGTTTCGATTTGGTGGTGTGGGTTTCTGAAGGTAGCCATGTACTGCATTTGTTTAAAACGGTTTAGATTATGACCAAGCTATTTGTCAAGAGGTTCTTGTTTCTGGGACAACGAACGATATTGTTTACATCATGAACGGGGTCCACATATGGAGGTAATTTTAAATTACTTTTGAATACACATATATGTTAATTGATTTGATACGGAGGGAAAATACTATACCAGTAAGAATGCTTGGTAGAAAATATGTTACACTACTGCTACAAGGAATAACAGAAGAATACCATAAGCTTTACAGTGATATACACTATGCAAACTAAACTTGCAGAATATTGACCATGTGCAAGCTGTGCAATTCAACATGGCCATAATGTTATTAACAGGCTGTATTTGTCCTTTAGAGTACCATAATATATGACAAGTATTTGACCTGAATGAGTCGTATGTATCCAAAATGGCAGCTTGTTTCCTTTATAGTGCCCTATAGTTATCACCTCGGCCTAAGTGCTCATTCCGTGGGACAAATTGCATTTGGGACACTCATGGACTTGACACAAAGCATTCTGTCTGAAGGTGCTTTAGCAAATATAATCTGACTGTTAATGGCAGGATTTAATTATATGAGTTTGTTAATTAAGATTGGTCCTGTATTGTGTTGAGATTTGACATGTTTAAGGGAACACGGTTTGTAGAAAAAAGACACTTGTCTGTGATTTCTCAGTCCTGCTGCTTCTGTCTTTTATCCCTAAATTAAATATTCTATATTG